>CM055819.1:19157809-19185913 GCA_029582265.1 Zoroaster sp. YZ-2022
ATGGGGGCACTGGAAATTTGTGGGGCACATACCCCAGCCCCCGTGGCTATGCCGCTGCAACACATACCCTCACATTTCAATCAGCTAGGTCCACCGAGTGTGTTCTTAAACCCAAGTGACACTTTTATTTTAAAAAAGAAGAAAAAATAGGTCCTTATATAGGAAGAAAACCAGTAAATCAGCACGGTTCGGTGGATTTAAGTACATGATAATGGGGTGTCGTGGCCGAGCGGTCTAGCTTACCGGATTCAAGTTCTGGTGTTAGCAACATAATGTGGGTTCGAATCACGGCCGTGACACTTGTGTCCTTGAGCAAGACACTTAATCATAATTGCTTCTCTCCACCCAGGGGTTAAATGGGTACCTGTGAAGGCAGAGTTGGTTTGCTCTATATGCGCTAGAAATGGCAGCAATTGAGCTGTATACTCCCCAGGGAGCTGAGATGGTTTCAGGAATGATTTATGAGCCTTATGAGCCTTATGAGCAGGGATAATAATATAATGCGCCTTGAGCACCACTTAGTTGGTGGATACGTGCGCTATATAAATCCAAACATTATTATTATTATATTCAGATTTTTCGTTGCGTTGGCCTTTTTTTAAGTGTTTTGTGTAAACACTATTGGACCTGTTAAAAAGATACCGGTAGTTACCCTTGCATGTTTAAAAATGTAACAGCGTTGCCAAGAAATAGGTGAGCTAAATCATTTTTCTAGCTATCATGTCTGCAAATAACATTTGATGGATTTGGCTCAATTATCAGCAGTCATATGGTTGATTCAACATTTAAAGAGTTCGGTCAGTGACAACTCTTTATAAAGTTTGATTTAACTTTTAAAATGAGTTGAATTAACATTTATGAAGTTAGATTTAACTTTTCAACACTTTCTTGGAATTAAATTTAACTTAATAAAGAGTTGTCACTGACCGAACACTTATGGTTAATTCAACGCATTAGTTTTTAGAGTGTACTTTATGAAAAGTTAATGATGCATGGTATGAACCATAGAGACAAAACTTCTACGTTAGAATGAACACTTATGTATTTCAATATTTTCTCGTTAACGGCACAATGAAATAAGTTGCTTCTCTTGATTATTACAAAGTATGGATGCATTTACAAGTATTTTACACAAGTTGTAAGTCCTTATTGGCTTTAAAGATTACAACCCCTTTTTATTAGAAAAAACAGACCTATATCCACTTGTTGCATCAAATTCACTCATAAAAATAACGATAACATCTGCATGCCAATAGCAAGTAGAATTTCAATATGTAGGTTAGCATCGCTTACCATTTTGTTGACAGACAAATACATGAATATCTACGCTCACAATCTCGTACCACGGTGATTTACTCGACAGCTGTCTCACCCTGGAATTAGATAATCAACATGTACAAAATCATTGGATAATACAACAAGGTCATTGGATAATATAACAAGGTCGGAATACAAATTTGCATACATGTATAAATATTAAGAGAGGCGTAGGCCTATTGTGTCACCTATATACCCTACATCTCACAGTGCATACAGGAAATATAATATTCCATATAGAACCTGTCCTAACAAGGCCCCACCCCGCCCCATTCATCAACTGCTAACTTGCCATTGGGTGGTGATTGTCAGGTTGCCTAATTGATTATTCATCACGTTATCTTTTATTCATGAATAATGTCCCATGGACTTAAACATTGAGCATTGTTTCCCTCACAGCTGATTGAGTTCGGTGAAGGCAGGGATTTTGGCTCGGCAACCCGTGCATACCAGCAGTCCCTAGAGAAATGTCAAGCTAACATCGACTGGATGAATTTAAATGCGGAGATTATGGAGAAATGGCTGGATTCAAATATAAATTAACTCAGAAAATTTAGTTGATTTTGTTTTATTAAGTGAGTTCACACCATTGGTAGTAAACCAAAAGCAAACTGTGAACATTATGATCTGAAAGCTTAGTTGGTTTTCAGACGGTAATGGTACCAAGCATCCTGATAAGCTATTCTATCTGACATGTTAATACAAATTCAAATCTGAAATGGATTAACGGCCTGTGCTTCATTTCCACATCAGAATGAATACAACTGAATCTTAATGCATCTTCATTATTTTATCCTGAACGACCCAATGATAAATAAGCTGTAACTTTCACAGGTTAATTCCTGTACTTATCTCTTGGTTTGTATGGATACATTTACAGACATTTTTACCAATAGTGTGCACTGCCTTTGAATGTATGAATCCCAAAGAAGCCCTGATCGATATTTTGTATCAATTAACTTAACATTACAATGAAACCAATATTTACACTTATTGGCAATTATCAAATTACAATATGAGACTGATGTAAATACGTGTCCTGTCCTGATTGGCCAAATAAGAAGGAAAGGAATAATTTGAAATTTGCATAGGTCTAATCAACATAATATAGGCACAGTAAAGTAGTAGACATTAAAAAAAAAAAACAATGGTTACAAATCATGTACTGTATGAATTCTAGTGGTGGATGCAGTCACCATCTAAGGGGTCACCCATTGAGCCCAGCAGCCCCATAAATCAAGACATTAAGTACAATATCATGGTCTCAGCAAACTGCTGTAGTGGATTGGGTGGGTGGGTGATGGAGGTAGTGGGAGGGAGTATCTGAAACGGGCTGTTCCTCACAAAGTCCCTCAGTAGCGATGGTTGGTTGTCCCACCCCTTTTTGAAAAATTTCACCGGGCTGATTATGTTAATGATACTGTGAAGAGAGGAAACGTTATACAGTGTCTACGGTGGCCAGTTCTTACGGGACCAATATAAAAATAGATTCAATAGATCGGTAGCTGTTTATCAATAATGTTCACAAGGAACCGTCCTGTTTGTCCAAATTAAACACTCGAGTGGTTTTTGTTGTGTGTGTAAAATATGTTGATTAAAATGTCTTTAATTAGGGCGCGTTATTGAAAGGTAGACACAACAGAGACACTTCGGCACTGTACATTAGGCCAACAAAAAATTTGTTGAGTTGCCCTCCAGTGAAAATATTTGAAGGGGTCGGTCGGTCGGTATTTTTTTTTTTTTTAATTTTTTTTTTCTTTTCTCCTTGACTGTCATTTTAAGATTGAAATGCAATGGAACTGAAACCACATACCATGTTTTTCATTTGTATACCTATCAGCAAGGAATTTTGCTTCAGAATAAAAGTATCCCAAGCATTTTTGTTGTACTTTTCGCTGTGATTGACACAGCAAATTCATCCATATTGCGTGCAATGCTCAACATGCAACATGTGAGTGGCCATTCGATTTGAAAACGTGTAGATCGAGTCGCAATCGTTGACACACGTACAGTGCGGGGAGCCAGTGCACAACGTGTGAGGGCCATTTGATTTGAAAACGTGTAGATCGAGTCGCAATCGTTGACATACAAAACAGTGCGCGAAGCCAGTGGAAAACATGTGAGGGCCATTCGATTGGAAAACGTGTAGATTTGAGTCGCAATTGTTGGCACACGCACCATGTGAGGGCCGGGGCCATTCAATTTGAAAACATGTAGATTGAGTCTTGGGTACCGGTAAATTTACCGGTAAAAAAAGTGGAAAATTTCACAAATCAAACGTATTATGTTTTATACAAAGAAAATTGGTAAGTTTCATTAATAAATAGGCCTATGAATGACGGGGAAAAAAAAAAAAAAAAAAAAAAAACCGACCCGAGATTTCAGCACTTTTGGGTCGGTCGGTGGAGGGCAACTCAACATCTTTTTTTTTTGGCGTTATTTGTAAATTGTAGAAACTGTACATTGTACATGTAGTTGTTCAGTAAGTTGGTCTACAGCAGAGGTACATACCAGGCCTATCACAGATAAATCAAGTGAGCTAATGAATAAGTGCCCAAACGCGCAATAAACTACACAAACTCCCATTATGTGTTTTTAGGAGCGTGGCTAAGTCTTCAACGGGTATAGGTAGCTAAATACGTACCTACACTTATATTATTAATCACCTTTGTCCTTGACTGACGTACACTTTCACTCACATGGGTTTTATATGACACTGGAATTCATATAATTAAGCTCATGTTCTGATATTGACGAAAAAACAATCACTCATTGTTTTGGGTCTGGCATGTCAGGAATCGATTATTTTTTGCTCACTTCAGTAATTTCGAAAATCGTTCAAGTGGTTTGGACGCATATATTTAGCGTTCAATATTTAGTCATTATATATACACTCCGTGCAAGACCCGTTGAGGGCGCCCTTTAGACATTAAGCATATCACTGGTTATCTTTAGCTATTGACTCCATTTATATCCATGTGTTAACGTATGTAAGTTCTCAGAATATAAACTACTGCTAGCGTATACTCTTGTACACAGAATATGGTGTTTTGTAAACACAATTGAATAGGCTGTGAAGTGCCCTGGGTACGAGGGGATAGGTGCGTTATCACTGCCCGCTAGAGGTATAACGTCCATGCATATGAACTAGGTTAGGGTTTAAGGTTAATCTTTTTATAATTATTCTAGCAATGTGCAAGTATTTAATCATTCATATTCTATATAAAGTGGTTGTATAGTGTTTCTAGACATGTCTAAATCTTTACTGAGTTTCTCAAATGTTTACTTTTAGTTATTCTTTTAACTGATTCGATTGTCTGATTCTTCATGTCAGTATGCAAGCTTCGTCGGCATAATCGTGGTGAGAATTTATACTACTACATAGGCCTATATTTGTCTTTTACTGTTTGAAGTTGAGTTGTGTAATAGTAAATACAAGTCTATACGTATTATAAAACCATGATACAGGTTACACTTTACAATTCAAAAGTTTGGTTCTTATTTCATCTTTAAATACATTAAGATGTCTATATCCCTTAAACGTCTGTGTGTGTATTGGAATAATCTTAAGACTGTGCTGAAAATGAAAACATATATAAAGAGGTTGTGAATGATGCATTTTGTACATTACTGAGCTATTGATAAAGAAATAAAATAATTATATACAAATTGTCTCAGTACATTATAAATAACTAATTATACTTATATCATAAATGACGTTTGTATAACTGTCATTATTTAAATTAATACATGGTTTCGGTTTAGGGAAATCTCTTTTGATCTTATGAAAGTGTTTAATGTTTAGAAAAAATTAAATAGAACAAAAACTCGGGATTCAGTTGTACTTTCTCTTCTTTAAAGCAAGTTTTCTTTATATTTGTATGATAATTCACAAGGATGAAGAAATAGAGGAACCAACCTTTAAAACAAGTTTTTCGAAAATCTTCATGTTCTTTATTTTTAACTTTTTATTTAGGGGGCTACTTTTCTGACAAATATGGACATCCGACAAGGAAAATGATTACATTTTAGAAGGGTGACAAAGTAGAAATTGAAAACCCCGTCCATGTTGGTCCTGTGGGATTAGAACCGTGTCCATCCGAGATGAGCGATTGGCGAGGAAAGTGTCACTACAAAAATGCATAAGGAATGCTTGCATAATTATTTGCATGATTCAAACAGAATAAAATAACCCTTCTTCTTTATTTTATTTTGTTTGATACAAACGATGAGGGCAGTTACTTATGCACATTCATGCACGTCTATTATTGTTTGTTATTGTTATTGTTATTGTTATAATGTTACGATAACGAGGATCCTTGTTTTGAAATAAATGAATGTTCATTAAAACTTTTTTGTCAGACAAACACTGCAAAGAAAAGACAATTAATAATTTACCAGTTGTATAATTGCAAGACAAACTTGCGAGCACAACGTTTAGAACTGCAGCTGGTTAACAGCAGAAGCCATAGGTATTATAACATTGACTATGGATTTGTGTCATAAATACCCCATTAATTTTACACTGCAGAAACTGGATTGTTAAACACCATTGCAGAATAATGTTGGTATCTTGGAACCCTGGTTCCAAGTATTTATCAGGGTAACAAATAATCTGTGGGTGACAAAATTTGGAGTTTATATCCCTTTTTCCCTAATTCTTTTTGATTTTTTTTGATTCGCACCCTTTTCCAAATACCAAAAAATGGGTGTTAAAATAACACTGGTGTATAACATTGGTGTTAACTTTAGTGCTCACATTGGGTAAAGCCAAACATTAACACAAAATGATTTTATTTTTAACACCACATTTTTCGCAGTGTATGCCTCTTAATTATACGAACTGGATGCTCTTTTAATTAGTATATATTATCTAATAAGAATTGGCCTATTATTTTGACTTGCATGTGGACATTTGAATAGGTCCAACGTCAGTTTTGTGCATGTGCATTCCAGCATGGTTGATGACACGGATCAACTGCATGATGTAACATATCCAGGTAAGGTCATTTAAGGAGGCGGTAACCATTGACGGATCCAGGGGTGCACAAGGGGGGGGGGGGGCATGTGCTCCCTTTTTATCGCCATGCATATGTTACTTTACCATGCGTGTTTGTGTGCCCCCTTTTGGAGACTCGTGGATTCGCGTCTTGTGATAATAATGTGGATGAATGCATTGGCGGATCCGGGGGGGGGGGGGCTAAGGGGGCTGTAGCCCCCCCCTAAAATCGTAAAAAAAAATATTAAAAAAAGGGAGAGAAAAAGAGAGAGAGGGAAGGGAGGGGAGAACGTACTCCCATTCCCACAGTGTGCTTTGTTTTTCTCTCCCTTTGATTATTTCATTGTAATTTTTGTAGTACTGAAAAATAATTGTTTTTGATTCTCAGCCCCCCTAAAAATGTTCTGGATCCGCCCATGGAATGGGGAAGGGGGAGGAGACCAAAAAGATGCACAGTGACCCCAACCAAATTTGAGAACAGAATATTACAGTTTTATCAAAGAGGGTGAGGAAACGCCCCTTTGCATTTGTTGATATGTCAAATGGATCAATAAAATTAATTAAAGATTGCAGTACAACGTTAGTGCCAAAATATATAGGCATACGCATTATGTAATTAGAGTACATTGTATGAGCTGAAAAGCATTTCCAATCAAATGTAGACCAATCCAACTAAATACCGATCAAAAACTGCATACGTCATATATTATATATAGATCTATAAATTCAAACATCTCTTTCCTTCATAAGAATACTAAATATCTGATATAAGTTTTGAGGCTTTGCATGGTGGAATATCGATATCGTTTCGGTTTGCGGTAACACCATGTGTTTATCTCAACTAACGTGAAGCTGAGATACAGGTTCTGAACAACTCGTATCTCAACCTTGAACCTTTCTCACTTAACGAAGGTTGAGATACGAGTTGTTCAGAACCTGTATCTCAGCTTCACGTTAGTTGAGATAAACACATGGTGTTACCGCAAACCGAAACGATATTAATACTAAATATCATATAATATTTTCAGAAGACAATGTTTTAAATCAGTTTTAGTTACAACTCATTGGCCTATACAAAATAGCTAATGCAAATTAGTGTGGTTTTCGACAATTTCAACAGTCCTTTAATTTCGGGAAAACAACATATTAAACATCAGCTTTGTTACATTTTTTAAATAATGTAGTTTTTCTGTAATGATTGTGCTTGTTTAATAATCAATTTTGGTTTTCTTGGTTTCTTAAAAATTGCAGCTACAACTTGAAGCTACATTTCCCGTCTATTTTCCGAGCTCTGACAAAACATTGCAATACGGACTATGACATCACTGAGGTAATGACAAAGAATATTCCCGAGGGAAGGGAGGCAGGGATGGAAACATTGTCCCTCTTGTCACCACGGTTCTCGAGAAACCATCAATTAAGTCCGTTTCGAAATTCATAGCTAAGTTCAACCCAACACAAATTTAAGTTTTTTTTTATATTAGCTGCAGTATAGGGAGTGGCAGTGGAAGAAAAACAGTTTTTTGAAGCCATGGTTAATCATGGCTGATAGCCTGATGCTGCCACCTGGAAAATTACAGGTTTTTGTTTGAAGCTTTATACAGATTTGCAATAGAAAATGCAAAGTAAGTAATATAACAGCCTTGCATAGCGGAAATGTATAGGTACGGGCAAGAATGATAAAAAATGTTCAAAATAAATTTTAGGAATATTCATGAATTTGGTCTTCTGTAAAACGCTACAGAGTACCGGTATGAATTAAAAGGTAGGCTTTTTAATTATGAACCCATAATAACCTGATCTCTGAGCAAGATAGGAACAATTCATTACACTCACAATGCTTTTTAGCGAGCAGAAAAGTGAAAATTTGCATTTTACAAAAACGTCCGATCTGGTTTTTGCCTTTTTGCGGAAAAGCAGATGTCCACTTTTCATGTTTCATAACTCATAACTTTGTACAAAAGCGGAAAAAGCAGATGTCCACATTTATGGAAAAGCAAATGTCCACTTTTCATCTTTCATTTTTCCACTTTTCATCTTTCATTATTTTCGCTCGTTTTGTGTTTAGATAGAGGGGTTCTACAAGAAGAAGAATGTATCGAGTGTGAAAAAAACAGTGGACATGAGCCTTGACCGGACAAGGACTAACATCATGTGGATGAAGAATAACGCTGAAGCAGTAAGGATATGGTTCATGAATGCATGTGACGAGTATTATTGATTTATCTAATCAAATAGCTGAGCAAATCGGGGTATATGTCCATTAAACATTTTGTTTCGTTGATAAAGCACTTATTAAAACAGGAAAGTTGGTTACTTTTCCGTGTAGAAGGCAAACATTCCCAGGGCATTCTCTCCAATCGGTCAAAGTACGGTTCACTAATATCGTTCAGAATTATGATATCTTTTTATAAGACTTTAACTATGGAGCGGCCATTTTTATTATATATTCACATTTCTGGAGAAGTAAAAATTAGGCTCATTTCAAAAAGACAGTCATCTGTTTTGCAAACTGTGATATTTCAATAGGGATGTTTTACTTTGATCAGGGTACAAGACTTAAGTACAGGGTAGAAGACAAAAGATTCCGTTGTTTTCATTTTATATTTAGAAATATAAACGTTCTGAAACTACCAGGAAACGTTTCTCATTAGACAACTCATGCATATGCATTTACGAAATTGTTTCACCAAAAGGTGTCGCAACTTTAATCAAATACCTTTCTTGTAACGGCAAAGTATGACACGATTTCTTGAGTTTATCACCTTATATCCCAGCAGATATATACAATGCACACTTTACCAATTACAAAAAAGTGACAACAGTTAAAGATGCAACCTCTTCGTAATGGCCTTATACTGTACCATTTATATTTGATTGTTGAGTCAACATATTGACTAATAATGTACCGGTAAAACACTCAGCTTACGTGCGCGTAACCATTATATGCGCGCCTGAACTGATAATAAATAATAAATATTTTGTGGTCAGGTCAGGCACGCCTGTAATGATCGCGTTCGTCAAACAGTGATTCACATCAGGGTTAATCAGTCAAAATGTACATTTTACTCGCGACAAACATGGCGAGACTCTTGCATCTTTACTTTGATAAATCTAATTAAAAGCTGTAAATTTGAACGCAAAATGTACAAATTATTTGCTTACTGTTTATTAAGGCGTTTATTCATAATAATACCATGACTACCTTGCTTGAAAGAGTTTATATTATAAATAAAGCGAGTACGTATATTACTGTAGTTATAAGTATACAGTTAAACGGATTTTATATACACATTCAGTAGATTTTTTACAGTGTTTGCAGCGTTAATATGTTCTAAAGAATGCACGAGTCATTAAATCGTCTCACTTATTAACTAATTTTGAAAAACGTGTAGGCCCACGGATATAGGCCTACTTATAATAATACAAATTCGATGTTAGCGTCAGTAAACTGTTATTTGGGCGCGTAAGCTTTGTAATACAGCGATGACAGTTACAAAGATATGACAATTTGTGGAGTTTTTATAACTCTTTTTATTCACCAATAAAATATTGTTGATTTGTAAAATGTGCCTTGCTCATATTTTAATTCAAACAAAATAGAGGTATTTCTTCTTGAAAATTAATAAAATAAATTGAAACAACTCATAGTTCGCTATTCATAATTTTGTTAAATAATTGTTAAATAATGGTAATCACATAAGACCCATAATTGTTGGTATTTCAATTTCTTGAAATTAATAGGTATAAATTGAAATGTTTTTGTATTTTGGTGAATTATTTACAGTTTATGTTTAGCTGCTGATCATGGTCCTGGAATGACGTCACATCGAATCTAATTTCTATTCCTGCGGGTGTTACAAAAAATTATTGGTTTGTTGACCTATCGTCATTATCAAATAGGCCTATATGTCAGTCGCTGTTCTAGTACACATCATAATTATGACCACCAAAAACAACATGTACATTTGATAATACACCATTGTCATCAGAGTTATTTCATAATGTTTTTCCATTGCTGTTTTTGGATTGTCCATTTTGCTCAAGACCAAGTAACCTGCCCCACCATTGAATATTTGGTCCAGTTTGTGAAATAAAATTGTGTATGTGACGTGTGTCTTCCGCTATTTTGTGTTTATCTCTTTGATCTCCATTCATGTTCCTGTCAAGTTTTAACCCCTGGCGCGCCCCTCCGCATCTTGGATTCCGAGTGTGGACATTTTGTTCACGATGTTAAAACGTTATGGGCAGAATTTAGTGGCCCATATGATGAGATTTTGGATAATTCATGTGCGGGGATGGGGAGTAACGTGCTTGGAGAAACCATGGAGAAACATAGTATTAAAACGCACTGATGTCACATGATGTTCTTAATTCAAACTCACAAAGGGGCTGAATATCGGTTTTTCTCGAGAGTTTAGAAATCTCGGTCCACCCAGTCTATAGATTCATTTGTGTTATTTGTCTCGGACTAAATTTTGACACGGCGCCTGGTTCAACCTTAATCATGACATTGTAAGCGCTTAATATGTCACTACATAGGTAGGTATAGTTCTGATGTTACTTATAGGTCAAAGGTTACGTATATGTCAAAGGTTAACCTTTCATACATGGCAATCATACTACCTGATTTGCATATCTAAGATTTTTGGATAATAAAAGCGTCCAGTTCTTGGGCGAGAGAGCAGTGGGTACGACGAGCCTATACAGAAAGTGCTCAAAAGCCCTTGGAACGAGTTCACAAGGAAATGAATAAAATATAATGTCAACCTTACAGCGCGGGGTTCCACTAACCATGCATTGAATTAAATTACCAGAACCACCCCATAGGGTTTAGTTTATGACGCCAATCGCAACCATACATCAATAAATAAAATCAAAACACAAATGCTGACGAATCGGTAAAATCATACGGAAAGTTGAAAGGGAAGACTCAACAAATTCGTGTCTCAATGAGACAGACTAAGTCGTAACATGGCTGGTATGACGATTTTTCTTTCGTTATAGCGACGCCATTGTTTACTTTAAGCATGATCGCGTGATCTTGATGACCTGGGTCATCATAAAGCTGCAAAGCATTATTTTGCATTATAGTATAGTATAAAAAACTAGCCTCCCGAGGTGATCCCTGGAGCGTTCTATTTAATTTTTTGTATAACAATACACTATGTTGCATTATTTATTTTGTTAATGTTTTAAAATAGTGAATATTGGGCATTTTGCCGTCGAGTCCGAGTCACAAACATCGAGTCCGAGTCACGAGTCCGAGTCCATGGAGTCGAGTCCGAGTCACCAAAAAAAGTGACTCGAGTCGGACTCGAGTCCGAGTCACGAGTCATGTATGTCTAACAGAAGCAGAGTGCAATACCTTATGAGAAGAGGACAACATTTGCTTCTTATGAGGACCGTTAGCCTACCGTCCCAATAACAACCATCGCGATGGCAGATGAACCGTTGCAAAACCAGGTCAATTGTCGGATGACAGTTGAGCATCATATACTCCTACTCAGGGACCGGGAGCAAAGGTCACGTAAATGATGTGATAAGTTGTCATATTCAGGGGTGAAAACTGGCTTAACTTCTGCACCCAGATAGGGGATGGTCAAGTTCCAGTGGCAAAACAGAGAATCTTGAGTGCGGTTAACCTGGATTTCAAGACGTCATCAAGCCGCTTGGGACCCTTCCACAGCAAAGCGTCATGCATGCACCTCATTGTGAAGGAACAATAGTTAGAGGTATTGATAGGTAAAGTTTGATCGTCCTCAGGAGAACGATCAGAGCACACTGATCGAAACGTCGAGTTGTACCTCCAGTTCTTTTCAGAACTAATTACTACTCAATTGAGAATTTCACATGGTGTCACCGCAATTAGTCTTACTTAGAGGTATTGAGTTTGTAGAAAACAAACTCAAGGTGTTCGAGTGTGCATCATATGTGATGACGTGTCACCTGAAGTTGTTAAAAGACAAAAGTTACTGCAGGAGATATGAGTTTTCATAATATATAATTAAAATGACATATAATGTGATATAATGAATGTGCTATACTGAATACATTAACTTCCAGTTCAGTCACGTGACTGCATTTATACTTCACACAGAAGTAATACATTGGATGTCTTTTATCATCGTACTAAATATGATGAAATTCTGTTTGATAATTTATGAGATATAAAAATATTCCCTTTTAAATACTGCTGCTTGGGAGCGCTCTGATCTGTCATGACGTCATCAAACATATTTTTAACGATAAGATATGACTAGTCACTTTATTCACAGAAATCCAATATCCAATATATGCAGACTACATAATAGTGCTGCAGAATATTTTTTCTGTTGAACTTCCGGTTTCAACCGGAAAAAGGTCAAAATTGGGTCATGTCTGTGTACGAAATGTCACATAATTCGAGGTCTCTACAATGATGCAAAGATTGTTAATTTATCTGGTGTGGTTCATGAAATATGATTTTTTTAAATATTAAACCTCTATTTGATGTCATCATGACATCACAACTTCATTATGTCAACGTAAAAGTATTTGTGAAGTTATAAGTTAGTCTGAACGTTGCAAATATGGTTTTCTCTTCAGAAACGTTTCACGACAAAACTCGCATCCGTGGTGCCACGTGCGACTTGACAAGGGACTATATACGGCTACATGTACACTTGGAGTTCAGTTCGGCGTGCGACTCGACTTAAAACTACTGCCTCGTGCTGTATGTGTGCACAAATGATAGGCCTGCGTGGGAAACAGCTGTGTGCTCGCGAAATGGGCTGTACATAATACATTTACAGAATAGTGCTTCAGAAGATTATTTCACTTAAACTGCCAGTTTCGACCGGAAGGAGAGGTCAGATTAGGGTCATGTCTGTGAACGAAATGTGACATAGATCTTTAAGATGATTCAAAGATGGTTCATGAGATATGATTTTTTGAAATATTAAACTTCCTTTTTTCGACCGGAAGGAGAGGCCAGATTGGGGTCATGTCTGTGAACGAATTATCACATAATTCAAGATCTTTAAGATGATTGTGAAAATATCTTTTGTGGTTCATGACATATGATTTTTTGAAATATTGAAACCTCCTTGATTTAGTGTAATTCGATATCTGATGACCTCACCATGACGTCACAAGTTAGGATGTTAAGGTCTAAGTATGTATTAGGTTTCAAGGTGCTGTGAACTTTGCAACTATGTGTTTTTTGTTAGATAAATCTCATGGAAAAGGAGAAGAATTTTTTTTTTTTTTTTTTTAAATCGAACACCTAAAAAACGAACAATAAGAAGAGGTGTTCGCGCTGTAGCTCGAACACCTAAAAACCGAACAATAACAACAGGTGTTCGCGCTGTAGCTCAAACACCTAATAATGACTGTGCAATGTTAGGCCCCTAAAAGTCTCCGGTTTCTGGTCATAGGTCAGCTTCAAAATCGGTGCGGTGGTTTTTGGAACGAGCCCAAATTTCACATAGCCCACACAAAGTATGGTGGCTGAGAGAGGCTGTACAAATCGGGCAAACGTTCATACCCCAATTCATTTAAAACACAGCGCGGCAGAATTCCAGCAATTTTGGCTGCAATTGGACATCGTTTCATATAGCAAAAAACATATATCGTCATAAAGGTAACACATACCATTTTCGAAAAAAAATGTGCCTAATTTCTACAAAATATGTCACGTGCTAACAAATAGGCTGGATCATGCGATGTCATGTTGTACCATTAAGCTGCAGTAGGACGGTCCGTCTGTGAAAATACTTCATATTAATACCGACCTGCCTTCAAAAGGGACCGGCTGAGGCGTCTAATCATTGTGTTGATTTGGTAAGTACATGTACACCATAAAATTGGCCCACGCTTTCTGTACATAATTATTGGAGTGCCATGGTCGAGCGGTTTAGTGCATTGGATTTGTGTTTTGATGGCTGAGTCGTCAGAATGTGGGTTCGAATCCCAACTGCGACCGTGGTGCTTGGTGTCATTGAGCAAGACACTTTACCATAATTGCTTCTCTCCACCAAGGGGTAAATGGGTACCTGTGAATGCAGAGTTGGTTGTTGTGTTTGATTAGCCCTATATGCGCTGTAATGGCAGCAATTGAGCTGTATACTCTCCAGGGAGCTGAGATGGTTTCAGGAATGATTTATGAGCCTGATGAGCAGGGCTAATAATATAATGCGCCTTGAGCACCATTGCGCTATATAAGTCCACATCATTATTATCATTATCATTATCATTATCATCATTATTATTATTATTATTATGCATCAAGTTTGTAATGAGTTAAGTTACCCAAACACTTATTGAAATTCTTATTAAAACACTTATTTTTTTTATTTTTTTTATTTTTTAGTAACGTTCTTCCAGAGGTTTTTTTTATCCTAAAGTAAAAATATTACAACATGTATACTTGGGTATCATGTCTTATCGTGTAATCACGATTTCATAATGGTACCGAGTTATAACGTTAAATCGAATTTAATATTATGAAACAAATCATATCTCTTGAACCAAGTAAGATATATCCTTAATTTATCGTAATCGTAAAGAACTTGAATCATGCGACAATTTTCTCACTGACATGACCTAACGTGACATTTACTTCCGGCCGAAAGGAAGTTCAAACTACGTGACTTAATTATACAAGTACCTTTCCAAAACAGCGGTTTAATTTGTGCAATATAGTGTTTACTCCCATCTTGATGTGTTTTTTATACAAGAGGGCCCCGAATGATCAGCTGTGCTGGATGGGTTACCCTCTATAAAGTTAGTTACCAACCCACCAACCCAACCCACCCTGCAACCCACCAACCCCCCACCCACCCACCAATCCACCCACCAACCCACCCACCAACCCACCCACCCAACCCACCCACTCAACCCTCCCACCCACCCACCCACCAACCAACCAACCCACCAACCAACCCACCAACCAACCAACCAACCAACCAACCAACCAAATATATAAATAAATGTTTGTTCCGATGAAAACACAAATTCGTGGAAGTGGCGCAAAACATGGGCGATACACTGCAAAAATGCCGTGTCAAAAACTTCACCAGTGGAGCTCATAATTATTAGGCAACTCCATAGAAGAATACAATTTACACCACTGGTGTTTTTTAAAACCCCATTTATGAGAGAGTACATCTTTAAAATAATTGAAATGAAATGAAAATATCAGCCACAATTTTCCGTATTTCAGGTGGAAAAAACAAGGCCAGCAATTGAGTTAAACTGGAACATCACGTAATTTGTCTCGAACTTAGCACTGTTATTCATAAGGGATTGCATGATATCGAGTAAATAATCCTCAATAGTAATGTCTGGCACAGTTTAATCATTCCGCGCGCATTAATGTTGTTATAAATCTTTTTAAGGTCACGTTGATTTAGCACTGGGATTCCTCTGGGTAAAAATCATATGATTTACAATGTTGCATTCCTTTGGAGAATACTGAAGAACATGGATTGCATACATTATCCTGTCCTATTTTATTCTTGCAGTTTTGCAAATGGTTTACTTTGGCATTGAGTGATCATCAATCAAAATAGTATTTAATAATGTGGTCAGCATTCAACTCTGTTCACTTTTCCAGAATATAATTTAAAAAACTGGTGTATCAAAATAACATCTGCTGTGTCAGCTAAATTATTTCATGGTGTTTTCAAGGAACAATATACAGTATACGAGAGATATCTTCAATGATAAAAGCCATGATTGTAGGATAAGAAGCAAACACTGGTCACGGGGAGTCTATGAGATTGGTCCAAGATAATTATTGATCTTTTCAAGGGAAGATAAATTTCCATTCAGCTGTGGCTTAATTTATGAGAATAAAGTATATAAATCCTTTATTAAAAACAAACATAGTCCCAATCCGGACGAATGGCAGGTCAACAATAATAAAATACAAAGACGTGTTAATTCAGAAAATTTGACAACAAATTTAAAAGTTCTTTGATGAGGTATTAAACAAAAAAGGGTTAAAAGTTAGCCTGTCAGCCTGACAAAGTACAGAGGTGT
Organism: Zoroaster sp. YZ-2022; assembly: GCA_029582265.1. NCBI lineage: Eukaryota > Metazoa > Echinodermata > Asteroidea > Forcipulatida > Zoroasteridae > Zoroaster > Zoroaster sp. YZ-2022. The sequence continues at coordinate 19,174,152 of CM055819.1, forward strand.
GGAATTAAAACAAGATGTGGTTTCCAGGTTTGCTCTTTCCTGCTGTGGAAAGTAACAAATGAGGCAAGAATGGTACATTTACTATGTAAGTTTGAGAAAAAGATCACCGAGTTTACCATTTCTTCAAAACATGTTTTAGGCGAATTGTTGTTTTTGTCCCCTATCCCCCACTTCAATTGAAAAATAAGTGACTCTATGCCAGATACAAACATGTATTAGGATGTATAGACCAACCGAAATCTGTAAGAATCAGCTCATTACGTTTTGTTTTTAACAAGAAAATATTGAAAATGCATTCAGAAATTCGGCAGACACGCACTTCGTGTCTGGAAATGTTGCTCGAAAAACTGTAAATTATTTCCGCCTTTAAGGAAAATACACTTTCGTAACAGACTTTCCAGCATTTTTTAAAAACTTTAAAAAAAATTGTTTTAAAATTTTTATTTTATTTTATTTTATTTATTTTTAAAAATTTAAACACTGCCCAAGAAAACAAGAAGCTAAAGTTCATATATTCTGAGCAGGACATCCTCAACAGAGGCAGGTAAAGAGTTCCAGGGCCTGGCATAAGAAGCTAAAAAGGACCTCTGATGCTGTGAGGTACGAGATTTTGGAGTAACAACTGTATGTTGATGGGATGCAGATGACTGCCTGGTAGAACGGTATGATTTAACCCTCCTACTACTACAAGGGTCAAAATCAGTCAAAATGTTGATGTACTTGCCAAGGTATATCTAGTGCACTTTAAAGTCGAACACTGTCAAACCTTACGTGCAGTAAGTACATTTACAGGTCAAAATGAGTGGACCGTTTTTGACTGGTAAAAGCATTGTCTTGTATTGTTCAGGGTTGTCAAAATGACAGTAAAAACCAGTCAAAAATGCCCCTGTGTGCACATTTGGGTCAACAGTCAAAACAGACAGTTGACTGATTTTGACCTCTGTAGCTACTTAATCTACTAGTGTAGGAGGGTTAAGCTGATGTAGTATAAGACTGTCTAGTGGATGAGGCAGCAGAGAACACTGCATTTTACGGAAGACTTTGAGACCATCAACTTGTCTACGATGCCTCAGAGATTGAATACTAAGTACGTCGTGAAGATTCAGTGGAAGAGAGGAGATAGCTTTAAAAAATAAAATCCTTAGGTTTGATTGTGCTGCTGTTCCCCAAATTGGGCTGCAGTACTCCAAATTGGGTCTGATGAAATACTTGAAAACACTTTGCTTTCCTCATCATTCCAAGTTTTCTACTAGTAGTCATAGGCAAAGTTTTCCAATTTCACAAATATATGCTATAACCATTATAAATTATAAGGTTGGAAAGAGGCCGTGTAAAATGTTCAACGTTTTTACGGTAATGCAAAGAGTAGGAGAGGGGAAGGGTTAATTGCTAGTCACTTGCGGCTTAAACGTGTTGAAAGGTGACAGTTCAGGGGGAGGAGTAAAACCAAATGAAAATTTTGACAATTTTGGAAGGCCCAACGCTCATGAGCAAAATTATTTTATTAAAGTAATGTTAGAACACTGTCTATAGCTCTGACTTAATGTTGATGAGGACACATTCCCGACGGCTCTCTTAATATGCTAGTTGAATTGAATGCATGAAACATATGATGAGTTGTGATTTTCTTGGCTCAGTTTTAGATATTACTTTGAAACCACATAATTCAAACTTTTACACAATAAATAAAAATGGAACAGCTTGCAAACACATGTTCGAAACTTATATCACTATGATTTATAAGTATGCTCATTCCAGTATATGCTCGGATGTGTTATTTAATGCAAAACATGTTTCATAATAAATTGCTCCATAGGCCAGTGCCACTATACATTATTAGCAATCTAAAAATAAAAACAATAATAATAATTAATAAATCTTACAGTTTTACTAAAAACTTACTTGGTGTAAAGTTGATGATGGTATCAAACATCCCTTCAAATGTTTCTGCCTTTATAGGTGCTGTTATTTTATTAGAATGCGTGAAATAATTTCTGTCTTCATTGCTATAAATTCTAAAATAAAAAGTTGTTTATATTTCATTGAATTTTTTGGTTGGGGCTTTGATCGTGTTTTAGATGATAATATGTTGTTTTCACTGTAGAAAGCCATACTGACTGGAAACGATGATGGTGTGACTTGAAGATTCCAAAATTACCAAATGATCGAATTTCAATGTAAAACGTACTTGGTGTAAATAATGACATAAATGTCTCCTGTGAAAATTGTTGTCAGAGAATGTTATTATTCTGTAAGAAAGGTGACATACATGCTAATCCGCTCATTGGAAAGAGTTCTATGGATAGTGGATTGCCTTTGAAAAAATATTAAATACAATACATGTACGTTACGCCAAAAAAGTCTCCGGTTCCTCCAGTTCCTCAGACCCCTTTTTACTATGAAAGTTAACTATGTCCAATTGCAGCCAAATTTGCTGGATTAATTGGAATTCTTTTTCACATAGGGTATGAACGTTTGCCCGATTTGTGAGGCCTCTCTTAGCCACCATACTGTATTGGAAAATTTGGTATAGTTCCAATAACCGCGTATACATGTATCACGTATTTCACTGGTTGGCAAAAAAATAATAAATAAATAAAAAAAATAAAAAATAAAAAATAAAATTTTAAAAATAATAAATAAATAAATTAAAAAAAAAAATTTAAAAAAAAAAAAATTTAAAAAATAAATAAAAAAATTAATTAAAAAATATATAAAAAAACATAAATCAATTTAATAAATAAAAAAAAATAAAAAAAAATCAATCGATGGCTGGCTGGCTGGACGGACGGATGGACGGACGGACGGACGGACGGACGGACGGATCAATCAAAAGCCCGTCACCACACCAATTTTGAAGACGATCTATGACCAGAAACCGGAGACTTATACGCTTACAAAGGACAAAAACAAAGAACAGACAATTGGACGGGCACCGGACGTACCAAAACATACACATAATTAGAGACAGACAAACAAACAGATACAGGGGAAGACAGCAAAAAAGCTAGATGATGAAAAAAGGATGGGAAACGATGAACAGTAGGGAGGAAACTATGTTATATATTGGGAAATAAGAAACATTTTGTATAATTTTTAAAACCAGTCCACAAAGGATTGAGTTTTGATTGAGTAAATAAGAAAAATCTGATGCATTTTCATTGTGGTTTCACAGGTTAATGTTAATTGTATATGATTCAAGGAGAGTATATACCGGTAATCGTAATAGCAGTTTTGCCAACATAACCAAAGTTGTACATTCTCTTTAAGAAAAATAAGCTATTGCAAACCGCTTAATACCAAAACCCAGAGGACCTGTAGAATCATTGCGCATAGAAAAAATGGTGTCAATATTTCGAACCTACTTGACATAGATACCTTAACAGTTTTTCAACTGGACATATGTCTATAAAACACCCAACTAAGGCTAATATAACGATCACACTGTACATTATATGACACGATCAACGGGTTTGTATTATAACTAGCACTATTCTGGAGGGTTTTAAACCACTCGGAAAACATAGATCGCGAAATAATCTCCCGTTGACAGAATGGCATAAACAAACTACGTCATCTACACTATCGGATAAATACCATTTCAGACAATTATCTTCCCATTTGGTAGCTAGGAGCGCCAAAGGTAAATTACAAATCCCCATGTTAATGCAAAGTCAGCACAATTCTGGTACTGCATCTGCTTGAGATTTGTAATAAAAATAAACATTTCCCCTTCAAGATTTTGGGGGGTTATAGCAGCTTTATAGCCAATGAAATAACACAGAATTCAGTAGTGCCTGACTGTGATAAGTTGCACTGCTAGATAACGACGATGGCAATAATTTTGCTTTGTCCATAGCAGATATCTCCCGAAATTCAGAATGGGACAAACTGAGTTCGATCTTGATGTTGCTGCTGTAGATGACCTGCAAAGTCGCAAGGGTAATGGCATATACTGCAGCCCCGCTAGGATCGTATTCACAATCCTGACAGTCTGTATACTTATAGCTGCAACGGCACTGATAATGTTCTACATTCCGGATCATTCCATCAACCAAGGCGCCACAAAATCACCATCGGTGGAAAACCCAACAACTAAAGCAGAGGTTACTTCAACTGATGAAGTCAAGACGGCTGTACCACCAGTCACCCTCACCACCACACCACCAACCAACCCAACCACCGTGTCACCAGGCAGCATTACTACCGATTTAACAACCGTACCACAAGCAACCTCATCTACCATGGCCCCTCCAGACCTCATGAAAGGCCGGCTACCAAAGACTGTTTTACCTAGACGGTACGAGGTTAACCTGCGTCCGTTCTTGTACGATGATGATGTACCGGACTCAAAGCTCGAGGAGAGGTTCACCTTTGACGGTTGGGTTCGGATAAAAGTTGAATGTATCGAATCAACGAATGAGATTACCCTTCACTCCAAGAATATCACCATCCATGGTATGCCAACTGTACATAGCGTCAGTACATTGGATAAGACGGATATCTTTGAGAGCTACAAGATGGTTGAGGAGTATGCTTTCATGGTTCTTAAGCTAAAGCAGATGCTACGACCTCACGAAGAGTATGATATCTACATGGAGTACTCGGGCATTCTAAGAGATGATGACTTAGGATTCTACTTGAGCAAGTATATGGATATGAACATCACAAGGTCAGTTTAAATACATTCAAAAATATTTATTGATAAATATAACTAAATTAGGCCTAGGAGAAGGGAGCTGGACAATAACACTCTAAGGCATATTCACTGTAAAAAAATGTGTGAGTTCACAATAGTTTTTCTGTTGAAAAGAATCAAAAATGTACAGCAGAAATTGCCGTTTTCAGATTTTCCTGTGAATATACAGAAATGTGCCGTTTCTAAATGGTTACGTTCCTATTCTCTGTAAAGTTACAGCCGGTCTGCTGTCGACGCACAAGGGAAAATTCTGCTGTATAACAAATAATCTGCTGTATAATAAAGAAGTCTCCGTAATGACAATTGACAAAATAACTTACTGTAACTGAACAACACTTTTTAACAGTGTTGCATGATAATAACGCAACGTAACCCATATAGGTAATCTTTTTTGCTGAATTCGTTTCCCTAACAATAAATATTATAAACATAATATAAATTACAGATATATAGCCACAACTCAAATGGAGGGTCCATTTGCCCGACGCGTACTGCCATGCTTCGATGAACCGACTTTTAAGGCTTCGTATGACGTACAACTAGAACATCGTACAGACATGAGCGCGCTGTCTAATGGCATAGATACAAGACACATCCGGCTGGATGGTCATTGGTCGAGGACTTACTTCAAGCGTGTGCCATCCATGCCTACTTATCTTCTTGCATTTATAGTACACGACTTTTCGTCCATCAATGTGACAAACGCTAATGGATGCCTGGTAACCTGTTTTTTTTTTAAAGAAATATATATCATCGCATCAGTGGAACAAGGTTGTATCTTTTTACAAAGTTCCAGGATGAACACACAAAGTCTATGGAAAAAAGATACGACGTTGTTGTACTCAATTGTTTTAATATACGCAAATTTATGCACTACTGCACGTACGACCTTGTTGCATTAAAAACAATTTTTTTTTAAAGATATGACCTTGTTCTGACAGGACGATATATAAAAACACATGAACGTTCCATCATAATTCGTGATCACTTTTTTGTTTTGTTCGAATAAAAAAAAATGTTTTGTTCAAAAGAAGTTGCCGGACGATAACTTTTTGAAATTCGACATAAAAATGTCATTTTCTCTTAGATGAAAGCACTTCAGTACCCAAGTAACTGGTTGGACAATAGTTCGTTAATCTAATAATAATGGTAATAGCCAATATTGTTCATTTAAAGGGACAGTATCGTCACGATCAGAACAGACTTACGACAGGGCATGAAATCGGTGTCCTAATTGTAGATGAACTCAGTGACTTAAAATAATACCCCGCGAGCGCGCGCTGGCCTAGAAAAACAGGGCGTGAAAAGACGCGTAAATGCGTAAATAATGAGCCAGTAGCTGCATTATGTATGCATCAGCCATGGTATTATACCGGTAATCTTATCGTGCCCTGTTAGCCAGCACGTGCTCGTGAGGTATTATTTTCAGTCACTGTCAAAAGTCTGCTCTGATCGTGACCATACTGTCCATTTAAATGTTATTTTCAAGCAAGTTGTTCACAACACTAAATTACATTTATACGACAACATTTAATGTTTAGAACAATAATACAAACTCTTTTAAAACCTTTTCAAACAATCTCGCCCCCACATAGTTTGAACCGTACCTTTGACAGTGTATGGACAATTCTCAATTTGTTTCTAGATTCGCATTTGGTGCGAGACAGACTTGATCAACCTCGCTCCTTACGCTCTCAATGTCTCGGATAAGGTTCAGACATTTTTCGACGACTATTTGGACTACGAATTCCCATTGGATAAACAAGGTAAGAATCGATACTATTTTAACACCCATCCAGACTATTAAAGGTAAGGTGTAGGATTGTAAATTATAATGTGTAATAATTTACTTCGTGTAAAGCTGATGATGGCTTTAATCTTCCCTAGAAATAATTTTGTCGAGGTGCTTTAATGTTTAACAAATAATTTGAATTCATTTTCACTATTTGCTCGTGAACATCACAACATGATAAGCTGGAATTTTCACAGTTTGGTTGTTTAATATATATATCTTGATTTAAAAGAAAATAAGCATACTTAGAAACACTTTTGCCAACATTGCCAATATGTTTTCCCTTCCCTTTCAATAGTTTATTTGTCGATGGTAAAGTTTTGCATTCGTAGAAAATAAGATTGGTTTATTTGAAAGCTCACAACATCGGGTTTGCCTTCTTCGCGCTTTAACATTATAATAAAGAAAACATTACTGCACTGTACAACAATGGGCAAATAGTTTATACCCAACATTTTACCCAACGTAGAGCAAATAGTCAACCTATACCCATCTATTGATTTTATCAAAGCTTTTGCCCAATGGTTGTGTAATTATGTCGCTCAATTCCTGGGCGTTATATATTGAAAAGAAAAAAAAATCTAAACCAAAACAACTCAAATAACATAACAAGGATCGAATGACAAAATTCTTATCAAAATAACTGCGAAAGATGATTATTTTATTGCATAAGAGTATCGGCTGTCCTGTGGCTGATTTTACATTGTCGCCAAAGTAAGGCTGATGAGAAAAATAACATAATTATTTGTCCTTACTTCAGTGATTCTGTAACATAAAACTGTAGTTTACATAATTATGCCCAGGCAAGCCCGAGCTCCGGCCGCCGCCAGCAGCAGCAGTAGCACATGGCCTGCGTAAATTTACGTGCGCCCCTCTGTCGTTTTGCCCATTTTGGAGACTTTTGAGATCCGTGTTTCCAATATATGGGCAAAGCCTGATAATATCCAACCATTGCAAAAATATACCCAACTTTTATGAAATTTAATGTAACCAATTTTAGGCAATTTCAAAGCTTTACCCAACGTCAGAATTTACACATAAATTAGACAGTTATTTACCAACAATTAAGTTGTTTACTTTTGCCCATAAATAATTTACCCATTATTTTTACAGTGTTGAATTCCATAAAGCAAACAAGAAAATACTATACAACTGCCGAAAAGATACTAGCCCACAGTAACCAATGAACTAGCCCATAGCAACCTTCCAGCTGCATGGCACCATGGTATGAGGTGTTATAAAAGCAGTCAATATTTGTTTACTCTCTTCTTCTCATGATTGTTATTACCCACGTTTCTGTCTTTCAAGATCATATAGCGATACAAGATTTCTATTTTGGCGCGATGGAGAACTGGGGTCTGATTACCTACAAGGACATCTTCCTACTTTATGGAATGAAAGATTCTGTAAACGACGCATATTACTCAAAGATCATTACACATGAACTAGCTCATATGGTAAATATATCATACCGCGGTAACATACATAGGCCTATATTAATTGACAGTAATGCCAAAATAAAGCTTGTGGAGGTAATAAGAGTGTGAAGTCTTGTTAATGACAATTCTTAACATAAAGAGGAAGTTAAAAAGTTGTATTTGGTAACTTTGTAACGTTCATTCCAACCATCTAGATTTCATGAAATTGTATCATAAAACTGGCCAGTGAAAATGTCATCACAATAAGTGATCACATTTTTGAGAAAACAGCTCTTGCATGTTTTTCGCTCTCGATCTTCAGTACTTGCATCTCATTGGTTGGTTGAAGACGCCATTTTTCTTGCCTGAATCTATGTGTATGCCTAACGGCGAATATGATTAAATATTTGCGCCTCTTTTTGTTGTCAAGTGGTTTGGTAACCTGGTAACAATGGAATGGTGGAATGATGTATGGCTGAATGAAGGCTTTGCTACCTACCTGGAACATATAGGCGTTAACCACGTACACCCAGAGTTCAACAAGGTAGGCTTCCTGATACGGCCATCTTTGTCGGAATCCCTGTGCGCATGCAGGTGCTACTATAGATTTGATTCAGGACACAAAAGGTGCCAGACTATTTTCCCATCCAGCCTCGGCTTGGTCACGTGGATTTGTATGGAAGAAAACAAATGATGCACAGCGATAAAGATCTCTTAATTCGCTGCACTCATCTCTTTCCCCCATGTTCCCAAACCGAGCCTGGCAGGAAAATAGTCTTGTACCTTTTATAAATTGAAAATCAGTGTTTGGTTGCATGAAGGGAATCTTGCAAAAATCGCTCAAGTATGATCAAGGTTTATTTGGATAAATATGCTTCAGGTATCAAACTTCAAACTCCATAAAACATTTAAATTGAAGAAACCGATGTATGTGGTGGTTGATTTTTGAAAACCTACAAATTAAAACCACATTTTGACATCTGTTGAAAGTTAATACCTGGATTTAATTTATCCCAGAAAAAAAAGTTATTGGTGTAGTTACAATATTCAAAATTAATCTCCAGCCAGAGACATATACACCTCTTATAGAAACCATATGTTGTTGAAAACATTTACCTTATTTGGGATAAATAATTTGTAAATTTGGATTATGAGGTTTAATGTGGACCTACTCATCTGATTTCATTGATAACATGATTTATACTTATATTATGTCTGCATCTTGTTTTCTCCGTTTTTTATTCTTATACTCTGTATTGCAAATGTCATTAATTTGTCAATTTATCTGAAGAATGGAAATAAATGTAATGAATCAAAATGAATTTGATTTTGTGAATGACAATCGTTCAGCTCAGTGGCGCACCCAGGATTTGATTGGGGAGGGGGGGGGCTCAAAATATTTTTATTTGAAATCCAATATGGGGGAGAGACATGGCTGACCCAAACCATAACCGCTGGCGCGGCTGCAGCCATGTCCCTAGTCGTGCTCGTCAGTGAACCTACGACACATGTTAAATGTTTCCTGGTGGTTTCTAGTCATAAAAAGAAGACATTATGGCATGATTCGGACTCGTAGGGTTTTACCTTCCATATAATTTCCTCCTCTTGATGTAAAGAACTTGAGCTTGTTTCGTCTGCAAGATTTCTATAGTTAAATACTTTCATTGCATGGACGTAAAGTTTGTGATCATTCCGGGCGGAGCTAAATTTTTTCAAACACGAATTTGGCGGCAAAACCAAATCCCAATATTATCCAATCGGTGTTTGCTAAAAGAGTGTCACATAATCTTTGTAAATTAAAACCCAATCCTGGGCCATTGTGTACAAACTGGAAAGGAGTTGATTATAATGCGGACGTGTTTAAATTTTACGAGTAACCTCAACGACAGTCAACGACCTCAACAAGAGAAACGGACAACAGAAAATGAAAATAAAATTAAGTAACGTTGCTCCCTGATCAGGGTGCTCCATGGCAGGGGGGGGGGGAGAATGTGTAAAAATGCTTGTTATATATACTGGTGGCCCTTCAAGCTTACATGCACATGCATACGCAACGCCGTAAAATATAATAGTGAGTGGAATAAATGGAAAACTTTTGGAGGGGAGCTTGAGTCTCCTGAGTCCCCATCCCTTGTACCACTGCCCTATACTCCTTGCCGAACTCCTCTGTAGACAAGACTTGGGCTCAGATTTTGCTCTTTCCTGGCTCCTTCTTTAAAAACAAACAAAAAACATCAGCGGGCCCTGGGGGGGGGGGGCTCGAGCCCCCAAGCCCCCCCCCCTTGGGTTCGCCACTGGTTCAGCTACTAAACTGTTAATGCAGTAGTGCATTTCCCCTTTATTTCCAGTTTGAAAGTTTTTATGTTGATGTAGCTCGTGTGGCGTTATATTTCGACAGTCTGGGTGTCTTTCCATCCATCAGGGCGCCAGTCTACGCCACAGATGAGGACATAATGTATCAGTTTAATCCAATTTCATATCAAAAGGTAAATGGATCACTCTCTATCATGCTACCATATAAGAGTTATGTCAGTAACAACACTTGTCACTATCCGAACTCTTTAAAATGTTGATTCAACACTTTAGTTTTTAGAGTGAAGCACCATTTTGATAACATTTACAATTACATTTTCTTTGTGTAAAGAATGCAAAATTTATTATTTGCAGTACTATACAATCACAATCATATACTACTTGGCTTCTTTTATGATTGTGTTGCATTAGTTATGTTACATTATTTATTAATTTCTGGCAATTACGAATGTTACAAAAAAAAGTATTTCACAAAAATGTTTAGCAAAATATTGTTCGATTTGTTTTTTATATGGACATATCTCTGAATGTTGAATGCACGTGTCTTCTGTTTTTATAGGACTGACCGTGGCTTTAACAGCCAATTGTAACTGACCATCGTAGAGAATGATGGGATATTGCAGTGAGACCCGAGCGCGGCTCAATTTCATAGGGTCGCTATAAAGCAGCAGTGTTTTGCTTATTGTACGTTTTTCATTTCATAGCGCGGCTAACTATTAATCATAATAGAGAAAGGCACGCTAACTTGCCAGCTGTTATTGCTAGCAAAATGAGTGACGCAACAATACAAATCAATGGTGAACGCGCACACGCCGCGCTGAGTTTTCTTGCTAACCTGTGAAATACGTTTATGCTTATTAAGCAACGTTTTTGCTATAGTGAGTACGAAACTTGCTTACCGGTAAGTAGCGCTATAATATTGGGCCCTGTATGTCAGTGATTGTTTGATTAGCACGCAGACACTTCATGGTCTCTCAAGGGGGCACACTGCAAAAAGGGCCCATTCTCCCTGTGTGCCCTCTCCTTGATCCACCAATGGGTTCCCAATATGAATGTACGATTCCTGCTTGATAAGTCCCGTTTGGGCCCCGTACACGTCATCACGCCCAGACTCCTCGACACTGCAGTGTAAATCTTGGTTGGTTGAGCAAAAAGCGGAATCTCCTTGGTTTTCGGTTTTTCTAACCATTTCCTAATACATTGTTCTTAGGGAGGATCAATCCTTTGGATGATGGAGCATTTCTTGACGCTCGATGTGTTCAACCAAGGTATACGAAACTACCTCAAGGAACGGGCTTACAAAAATGCCAATACGGACCAATTGTGGCATGAGCTAACTTACGTAGGTATCTCTTTCCATCTATAAAACAATGTACACATGTCAATATTATTTCTTTACATCAAAAGAAAGGCTACACTAATATAACATTAACTTAAAACCAACACCAAATACACCATCGGGAACAGCGACACATTAGAAAAATCTGTTCGTCTGTATGACTGTCCTAGTATCTGTCCTTTGTTTTTTGGGCTTTTACGT
>CM055819.1:19186413-19262243 GCA_029582265.1 Zoroaster sp. YZ-2022
TCACGCTCCATCGGCATGCACTTCACTGTTATCTGCTTTTTTTTTAATAAAAAGAATACAAAAGGTGATGTTGGACAAAAGAATTAATGTTGGATCAAGAGTCAAAATCATTGTATGTTTTATCTAATAACGGTTGCGAAACATTTTTTTAACCCCCATCGGGCGAACAATGGTGGCCAAGAAGAAGCTGTGATTCTGCATTTTCTACCTCTCTAATGGTACAGCGTTATTAACTATAGTGGCCAAGCCAGGATTTTCAGAGTGTGGGTAAATTTACCCACACAAAACTCAAATGAACCGACAAATTATGTCAATCAGAAATGCCAACAAGTTTGTGAATTTACCAACAGACACTATTGCCAACAAGTGGGGTGGACGGCCCCCCGCACCCCCTTTGGTTATGCCACTGATTAACTATCCCCGGTCATTAAGCCTATTTTAGGGATACTTTTTCCCGTATCCATATAGGCTTACACCCCCGAAGTACAGCACTATACAAGCATGTTATATTTTCTTAATAAAAAAATATAATAAAATGGTTTTTGTTTTAAATTAAATTTCAACAAAAATTCTGTTTATTTATCGGTGGAGGGAGGGTCAGTGACGAGGGATTAGGTCATGGGTCCTTCTCCCAATCGCTCCCAATCGTAACAAGAAATCGTAACCACTAATTACAACAGTATGAAATTTCCGAATTATTATCGAAAAACTTTCTTGGTGTTTAGTGATACACATAATCAATCATCCTGAGAAAGGTTTTTGTAGACTTATGTCCATAGCCGCCTTGTCCTCATATTGTAATGGGGGCCCATCACTGGAGACGCCGCCATCACTTGTTCTCTTTCAATCGCCGCTTTTTTTCCAGCTCATCCACACTTCTGCCACTGCTGTACTTCGTCCTATTGTCTCGGCCTACCCAGCGCAATTTGGGGCGACCTCTGGCCCGACTCGTACCCATATGGGCAGACCGTCAACAACTGCGTCGGGCAAACCTGCCTGTCTCATCCACAGAGTGTAATACTTAGAGATCAGTGGTCTCATCACATGAGCGCACCTCACCTGCAATAATAATAATAACTAGAGCTTAAGTGTTTGTTAGAACAAACACACGGTGTTCGAGTCAACTTCCGGTTCAATCAAATTATCATCGATGATGTCAATATCATATTGTGCAAGGGTTTATCATCTTTTATAATAACAATATCAATATCATATTCAAAAGACATATCAATTTTGCGTTAGAATGTGTTGAATTTGAACTTCCTGTTTGGACAGGAAGTAAAGGTCACATTAGGTGGTTTGAAGGTCATATATGACCTCATGATTATGAAAAATAACAAATTTGTCAACTTATACATTAAATTGAAGCTATGAGATATGACCTTTTAAAATTTGTAAAAATCGTTACTTCGTGTGCCACTAATTGGACCACTGGCAAGCATTTATGGTAACTCATTTCACAAGAATTACAAGCTATTAATGTAAGGAATTCAATTGTGTTTTTTGTTTTCTAATAGGTCATTTAGTTCTTGAGATATTGGCTGTTGAACTTGGAAATGTTGTGAGATTTAAGCAGTAAATTACAAATTAACAAGTGTGACTTGGAACACAATGTTTTTTATTTTAAATATTGACACTAGCCCAACACATGCTTTTCAAAAACCATGCTAGATGATAAATCAACATTAAAAATCACTCATATGAAAATAGTTTGCCAGGGTTGTAGGTAGCCAGATCAACCTATTCAACGTTATTATGGGCATAAAGTCACAAAGTTTATTTAGGATAGAAGGGGACTACATGTACAGTAACTGGATTAAACTTGGCTGCAAATTCAAAGAGCAGGAAGTGTGGGTTAAATTGTTTGGGGGAGTTGGGGGTTACTGAAGACACTGAAGCATGGAAGACCATATAAATATTTCCCCTTTCCTTTCCTTCAGCTAATTAGCCTTTCATTAGAAAACAAGCTTATAACTACTACATGATGAAGTTGGAAGAAAGCTTGCATCCGTGCTTTCCATCTTCCCCTGCCCCCCACAGAAGAGTTGTCAAAAAGTAAATAATTCCCAATTCAAACAAAATTAAATGTAATTATATCCACTGGATCAAATCTGATAAATGCTTGCCCTTTTCACTTTGTTTATGGAAAAACCTTTCAATTTTAGATTTAAATGAAGCCAACATTGGTATTTATCTCTTGGTATTAAGTCTTGTACAAAAATAAATTTAATCAGGTTAAGTTTATAACAAAAACATAATGATAAATTGACAATGATAGTGACACTGTAATCAAGCATCTCCTTATTGTGACATGCTTATAAACTGTCTTTGTTTTCACCTATACTGCAAATAATTAAAAAATAATTTATAAAATTTGAAAACAAATTCTACATTGATTTTTACATTTTCAAGGTTGTACACATGATTGGCAAAATGTCTGTAGCTGCATCCATACTACAGAATTACAACCAAAAGATCAGATGCCATTTTGTACATAAATTGTTAGACATTGAAATAATCAAAGAGTTGTATGGGTGCTTGTAAATTGCTAATAAAGCAATGAAATACATATTTATTTTAACTGTCTGTTGGGTTTCATGACTTGACTTTTGTGATTACACACTTCCCTCCCTCACAATCAATTGAAACCACTTTGTTGACCTGTTTAACCTACATGTACTTGTAACCAATCTAGAAATGAGTGTACATGGTCTTACACATGTAACAAGTGAAATGACTTCAGTGTAAATGAACCCAACCATGATCCTTTGTTGATAAGAAAACAGAATCAACCTGCATTTATAATAAATATACGCTCTGTATGTACGATTTAGTGACAGTTCAGAATGGGTGACATTCAGGGGTTGTCATTGGAATCGGTAATTTTAGAATAAAATGTCTGCCCCCTCCCCCAAGTTCTTGGTGATGGCATGTACTGCCACTGGTGATGAACCAACACATTTCGTTTTTTTTCTAAAATTCTTTGGTCTATCATTGCAGCACTATAGAATCCAAGAACTAGGGAAGGGGAGGGGCAAACAAGCAATAAAAGTATAAGGGGGCCCAAATTACCAATTCCATTGACTGACGACTGGTGCTTCATTATGTCGAAAATCACACCCAGCATCAATTCTGCATAGCTGAAGTTGCAAGATGTTTCTGTCCTTTCTAAAAAAAAGATTTAAGATTGAAAATAGGAGTAAGGGCTTAGATTTAAATAAATGTTGTTTAACTGACATGGATTGGAAAGGTGGTTATCAGATACACCCCTTCTCTTGGACTGAAATGCCAGTACTGCTATAGCAAAAAATAATAACAAATTATACTAAACCTTAATTTTTTGTAATAAACAACCATTAAAACTAAATGAAATGTTCATCATTGGTATGAAGACCCCTTCTCAAACGATCTGTTAACATAAGACGTTAAACCATATCAAGATTGTTGATGACTTGAACAGTTACGATACTGCATTTGGATGTGGTGTCAACGCCGTGTTGGGGTACTGTTGGCTGGAACTCAGTCTGAGCCATGATACATTGGAGTCAACATGCTGTAAAAAATAATAGTTAAGTTTTATGGAAGTACATGGAATAAAGTATTTGAAATTTCTGAGAAGTTCTAATTTATGTGAATGAGGAAAATAATATGTCACAGTGAACATGCTGTAAAAATAATAGGAAGGTTTTATAAGTACATGGACCAAGAATAAAGTATTTGAAAATTCAGATTAGTTCTAATTTATGGGAATGGAGAAAATAGTGTATAATTTTAGAGTAGCTGGACCATTGAAATTGAAAAGGGCATTGGTTTGTTTTCAAAATTGCACACAATTATTCTTGACAATGTGTAATAAATTAAAGAAATGTTCTCGCACGAAACTCTCATCAAAAGAGAAAGGTATTTAAGGAAATTGCAGAGTCTCATATACTCATATAATTTCATGTGATTGTGATGTGAGTGATGTCTGAGAGAGGCCTCGGGGAGCAGGACCTACAAGTACATGTATTGTGTCATGAATATTGTGCATTTTTCCTGTGAAATAATTGTCTATGTAAGTTTATTTGTATCTGAGAAGGGTACAAAATGAAGGAAAAGTGCAGTAAACAATCGCTAGGCTACTTATTTAATTTGTGCACAAACTGAAGATTTTTGGAGAAAACAAAAATTACAAAATATATGGCATAAAATTTCTACTGAATAATTGCCATAACCTTAACAACTGAATTTTCCTATCCTTATTTATATTCTAAATACATTTTGGTGACATCTGTTCATATTTTGTTAGTTGTTTACTGTCCAAAGTATGTTCACGTAGGCCTAACTAACGTTAGTCATGTTATTGTTAGTTAAACAGGCACAATGCAACGACGAATGGACAGCTTAAAAAATGTTTTTTCTTGTATAAAAACACGAAGATAAATACAGGAAATCCTCTTAAAAAGTAACTTCAAAATACTTACTCTTTTTATGACCGTGTACTGTTGGCGATCCATTTTTACAGCCTAAAAAAATGACGTCTGGGCCATGGCACAACACACGCAAACAGCTCCATTGTAACCAAATATCGTGTACTACTACACGATATTTGGTTACAATGGATCTACATGTACAATCGATATCGACGCTGTTTGCGTGTACGTGTTGTGCCCATGGCCCAGACTAGCGCCACGTATTGCGCCTTTTCGGCGCTATACGAACTTTGATTCTTTCATGCAACGTATATGAAACGTTTTAAATATTTTACATATTTTACTTTTTAGCGTAATTCGACACCTGATGAGGTAATCATGACGTCACAGAAAACGGTTTCGTCTGCTAGATATGTTCTGTTCATGTGTTAAGTTTGAAGGCTGTAAATGCTTTGCAAGGATGCCTTTGTTGCCGGACAGTCGCCACTGAGATTAAGAAGTAAAAAAAAAAAAAAAAAAAAAAAAAAGTACAAAAACAATAGGTGTTCGCGCTGCGCTCTCGAACACCTAATAATGTATGGACTTATATAGCGCACATATCCACCAACTGAGTGGTGCTCAAGGCGCATATTATTACCCCTGCTCATAAGGCTCATAAATCATTCCTGAAACCATCTCAGCTCCCTGGGTAGTATATAGCTCAATTGCTGCCATTACAGCGCATATAGGGCTAATCAACCAACTCTGCCCTCACAGGTACCCATTTAACCCCTGGGTGGAGAGAAGCAATTATGGTTAAGTGTCTTGCTCAAGGACACAAGTGTCACGACCGGGATTCGAACCCACATTCTGCTGCTAACACCAGAACTTGAGTCCGGCAAGCTAGACCGCTCGGCCACGACACTCCAACGTCCGTCGATCATCTCCGCCAGCCTTGTGTTTTGGGCAATTACTAGTTTAAAAAATGTTCTGTTAATTTATTGGTCATTGTATTTTATACGTATTTATAAGTTATATCGCCAGTCATTTTCACTGTCAGTTTCCGGTAATTTTCTTTTTAAACGGGACCGTTGCACATGGTATTTTGAGGAAAGGAAACTAACGACTGTCGCGAAATCAATGTATGGTCCAGTGCACCCGCTATCATTCACTTGATGACTTCTTTACAGTAAAACTAAACAAAGCTTCCGGCAATGCTATTTATGTGAAATATTTCATTTAAAATACATACAGGAAATTAGGTCAAATTTAGGAACATTTAAAGTGAAATACGTTTGTGATTTTATCGGTATAGATAGGCCTACATTTACCAAATCAAGGGGCGATCTCATCCCCTAATTGGCAATTTGCCACCAATATTCTTGAGAGAGGGTTGTGTCCACCAGTTGACAAATCACTTTGTCAGTATGATCGACAGTAATTCAACTGAATTAATTCCAAAGTATTTGCATACAATGAAATGGTTTTTTTCCGTGTTTTTCATTTTTAGTTTTTAGTATTCTTCGTTTTTTTCTCAGTTTTTTTTCTTGGTTTTTTGTTCGTTTTTTTTCTTCTCAAAACCAGTAGAGCGATCACTCTATTCACTCTTGGCCAGGGTGCGCGGACAATGATCATCAATATTATAGACATACCTCCTGGGTTGTGGGAACTGATTTGTAAGGGACAAATTATTGTTATTGATTGTTACGGTATACTGAACAGGCGTACCGTACCTGGGAGAAATTCACATACTCTGGGGGCGGACCCAGGGGGCAAAAATTGGGGGAACACTGCTAGCGCTAGACCACGGTGGACATGGTCGCACCCCTGACATGGGAGGGTGATTGAGAGAATGAGAGTACCTTGTTGATTTCTTCATGGCAGGTAACAGTAAATACTTTCCATGTTTTAAATTTGCAAAGAAATTCAGATATGATTATGAAAAAGACTGTAGATGTATATATAGAGCCTTATTTAAAGGGGCAATACCATACGATCATCAGGGCATGGAATCGAAGTAGTCCTACGAGTTCTAGATTAACTCATTGACTGAGAACATGGAGAAAGGATCCTTTCTCTATGTTGAGAATAATACCCCACACGATAAGGTCATGTTACCGTTGCTGCTGCACAAATGAGCCAGTAATTTTCAGTCACTGTGTTCATCTTAAACTAGGACACCGATTCCATGCCCTGTTGAAAATCTGCTCTGATCGTGACGATACTGTCCCTTTAAATAATTTTTTTTCTGTTGTTAGGCCTTTCTCTTCAAAATATATCATTGTGATTGTCACTGACAATTTCCCAGGTTTTGCGTTAATTCCTCAGTGTGACCTTGGAAGGCAATGGGACTGAGCTCTAGCTTTTGTAAACAAGTCAAAGGTCATTTGGACACTAGTACTAAAGTATAGATGAGCACAAACTCGCGGTAGCCAAATTTTCAACAAACGATAAAAAAACCTTCACAAATCCTTCGAGATTTAAAAAAGTAATAAACACACACACACACAATTTGTACAAATTTGTTTATAGTTTTATTTTGCTTTATTTATTTATTTATTTTGTTTAATTAATTAATTAATTAATATATTTTTTGGGAGTGGGTTGCAATTTAGAGCCTGTCACGCATTTAGGTCAGAACCATTGTAACCAAACAAAACTCAGATGGTTGCATTTTTCAGGCCCGCGGCCGGATCCGTATATTTTGTTGACAAAAACACTTGGATATCTTTCAATCTTGTGACCTTGTAAACTGAACTCTTACCAAAGGCATTGCTTTTATTGTGTCGACCCAATTTCTTTTTTGCTGTGAACTTTCTGTATAAGGACGCACATTGAAGAAATCGCTTTTAGTGGAAATTTAGTTTGTTAGTTCGTTCTAAACTCTAAAGTACATCATTGTAAAACTCAACTTTATTTTGTAACTAATAATGTCATGTAAATATGATAGGCGATCGTCTTAGTTGACTCGGGAATACCTTATTTTGTCTCTCTATATATTAAAAAAAAATCTCCGTTTGAACAAATGTTTCTCTCAATTATAAAAAGTGCGCTGTGCAGTCTCCCATTACGTCACACCACGGATCAAAGTCTTCCGACAGAGGATTTTATTGAGGCAAAATGTTCTTTGCTGTGGGAAAAGGAAACCATTTCCTCCTGACCCTTTGTTGCGTTTGAAAGGATGATCAAAACATGCTTGTTTGTGTGTGTGTGGGTGTGTGTGTGTGTGTGTGTGTGTGTGGAGGGAGGGGGTGCATGATTACCGAACAGTTGATGAGGTTGCGTGTCCTTGATCTGTAGGTACCACAACTTTTTGGATTTGAATGGTTTAAGCCTCTCTTTCTCTGAAAGCCGGAAAACAGATTTTGTTTCCCCCTCGATAATCAATGAAATCCGCAGGAGAGTTTAAAAGTTCAAGATCATTTACCAGCGTTCTGTAAATAAGGGTCTTCGATAAACAAGACCATCCCGATGAGTTTGTTTTGAATTGGAATTTCTACTTTAAAGGGGGCAGTATCGTCACGATCAACAGGACATGGAATCGGAGTGCTTGTTTTAGATTAACTCGGTGACTGAAAATAACTCCCTACAATGATAAGGTCATATTATGGTTTCATAGCAAATTGATTAACCCTTTTAAAATCCGGATTTGGTTTTGTTTTGTCTAAATATTTAAATATTTTATGTTGTAAAGTTCTTCAAATTGACAGCCCCGGCCTTCCCTGCAATAGTATGTGAAGAACAAATTGTATTGAACGAACCCCCAACCCGTTGGGCAAATGAATTCCACTTATAATATCACGGAGGAAGGAAAATAGCCTTCCTCCATGATAATAAGCACATGCATTTATTTATGACCATTTCTTACATTGGCGGATCCGGGGGGGGGGGGGGCGGTAGCCCCCCCCCCTAAAATCGTTTTAAAAAATGTTTAAAAAAGCAGAGAAAGAGAGAGAGAGAGAGAGGGGAAGGGGAGGGGAGAACGCACCACCATTCCCTCACTGTGCTTTGTTTTTCTCTCCCTTTGATTATTTCATTGTAATTTTTGTAGTACTGAAAAATAATTGTTTTGGATTCTCAGCCCCCCCTAAAAAATGTTCTGGATCCGCCCATGTCTTATGTCGTATTTGTGTTCCACTTTATCACAACAAAGACGGTATCACTTTCCCCCACCCCCACCCCCCAAAAAAACATATATATATATATACAGTGGCTTCCTGAAAACAGAAATATTTCAGAGGTTTTTCCTCCAGGGGAAAAACACCGCGGTTTTGAACAGCTGGCATATACCATCGCTTTGGCAGGGCATACTTAACTCAAAAATTGGGAACAATTGTATGTTATGAAACATTTGGCTGAAGTCCAGTTGGGCGATTATACCATACCAGTACCCGTGAAGCCCACACCAGCAGCTGATGAGGTCAACAGAGCTTGAAAGTAAACAGTATTTATTATGGAACTATCGTTTCGATGATTTTGGTTGAATTGTGTGCCACCAGTGAGGCACAGGGTGAGCGATTGTATGTTAATCACAGAGTGTGTGTTTGTTGACGGTAATTGTTATTATTATCCCAGTCCCAGCTTTTTGTGATTTGGTGAACACTTGCACTTTCAGCATATTCTTCAAGTCACGCTTTGGCGAATACAATGGTAATATTCCACGAAGCGGTAAAGATTTATTTCAAGGGGAGGGTATAACAGGAGATTGTGTATGCATTGTATGGTGTCCGTATATGGTGGTCCCCAAGACAGATGACAGCTGTGAATGGCAGAGCAGGTAACAAATCTCAGGGCTGGTTACCCCCTCCCTTCAGAAAAGTTGATGCATGGATCGCTGGTTTCATTTGCGCGCGTCTAGCTATCTACAAAAGGTATCCATACAGAGATGAATTTGATGTCAAGTTAAAGAGAAATAAGGTGTTTTCTTAATGATAAGCCCTACTCATGTGAAAAAAACGACAACGATGGTGATGATGATGATGATGGTGGTGGTGGTGGTGATGATGGTGGTGGTAATGATGATGATGATGGTGATGATGGTGATGATGGTGATGATGGTGATGATGGTGATGATGGTGATGATGGTGATGATGATGATGGTGATGATGATGATGATGAAGGTGGTGGTGATGAGGATGGTGATGGTGATGGTGATACTGATGATGGTGGTGGTGGTGGTGATGATGGTGGTGATGATGGTGATGGTGGTGATGGTGGTGATGAGGATGGTGATGGTGATGATGGTGGTGATGAGGATGGTGATAGTGATGATGATGATGATGGTGGTGGTGATGGTGGTGATGACGGCGATGACGATGATGATGATGATGACGATGATGGTGATGGTGGTTATAGTGGTGTGGTGAAGATGATGATGATGATGGTGATGCTGGTTATGGTGATGATGAAAAATGGGGAACATGGGCAAATAGGGAGGGGGAACACACTGCCCCCAAAAAGTTGTTCACACAAAATATGTATGGTAAAGATGCACGGCGAAAAAAAGAGAAGGCACATCCCCAACCCTTTGCCCCATTGGATCCTTCAAATATACCCTGAAAGCCAGTAATTAATCAATATGAGGTCAGTCCTTGTCTACAAATCCATGACACTTTATTTTCATCAGATGAAAGCTCCGCACCAACAAAATAAAACAATGTTGTCTGTGTAACGAGATACAAACCAAGGTCCCCGCCCGTAGACAGACCAGCAGAGAAGTATCGTTCGACTGCACAATTCAACGGGTCAAAAAATGGCCAAAGCCAATATTATTTTAAGATAGAAGAATTATGAAGGTTGTATGAGTAAAATGGCGCACCACTTGAGATACTGAGGTCAACTATAGGAAGGTTGTGAACACTTGTAGTGGAAGGGTACACCACTGTCTAAACAGTACATGCAGTTACTTCTAATTAATCAGTAGTACGCCAACTATTTACACCCTCACAGGAATCCATTTTTACTCGAGTCGTGGGTTGAGAGAAGCAATTGAGATAAAGTGTCTTTGATCAAGGACACAAGCACCACCTAATTTCAATCAGGATGGGATTCGAACCCACGATATACTCGCCTTGGCGAGTCCCAATCTTTCTAATTTCTTGCGTAAATCCTTCAAGAAAAGGGTACGTAGTCAATTGCACTTCAAATGGGCTTCTAATGATCGTTGGAGCCAACACGTGCGAAGTAGGCGTGGTTTAAGTTGGAATTACGTCACACCTACCAACGTGATAGGTAGGGATGGACGCAAGGGACGGGGGGCGGTCGGGAGTGAATCTTCATTTCTGGGCCTTATCCCAGTCCATATTATTCTAAGCGTATAGCCTTTATGCACTGGTGGGGCCTACATTTTGTAAGCCTCTTTTTAGGGGAGTGTGCACCATTTAATTTTATCCACCCTGGATTTCCCGGGTTTTTTCCCCCTTTTTTGTAGGAAGTTTGACCGTCACAAGGCCGAAAAGGCTACTAAAGAGAAATTAACAATACAAGTCACAGAGGCAGGGAGCCTCGGGCGCAGGAAGGGAGTGAGGCCAATGGGAGTGCGAGGGAAGTATCTGGAAGCATATAACTCACATTATTGGCCTTTGGAACAGTTTTCAGTCAGTTTTCCAAATTTTTATGTAACAAAATGCAAAATTTGTAAACAAAGGATTGGACTACGATCTTCTGTATATAGGCCTATTATATACTTATTTTAATAACAGTGGTTGGGTTTAAGTGCGTCTCATAGGTGGACACCGACTGTTCTTTTGTCAGATTGAATGTCAGAATCATTCAATAAATACTTGATACATTGTTGTGTGACATCTGACAGGGAAAATAAATCAACTTCCAAAAAGGAGAGAAAAACCGTACACAGGTATTCCATATTCTGAAATTTACAGCGCAGGGCCCGCCCCTCATTGTCTGTTTGCTTGCTTGTTTGTTGTTTGTTTGTTTGTCGGTTTGTTGGGGTGTCTGTTTGTTTGTTTGTCTGCTTGGTGCATTTACGTGCATGACAATAACAAAGGGGAAATCACCCCCCCCCCCACGTAACATTGCTCCAGCTACGTACATGGCCAATAATATATTTCTTCATATATTTTCTGTGTCCCCTAACTCCTGTTGTCATACTGGGAATTTCTTCGTATAGATTCATAAAGACGTCTTTTACAAAAACCTTGGTGTTAAAATAACACTAGTGGTGTCAACTACATTCTTCCATGGTGTTTATATTGTGCGAGTTGCCTAATATAAACACCAATGGTGTAGTTTTTAACGCCACAGTTGTTTACCTTCTTAACTGTCCTAATTACCCATACAAGGGGCGGACCTAGGGTCTCGAAAAAGGGTGGTGCTCAAACGCAAAAAAAGGGGACGGGGATACTAAAAACCGTATGGTAAATTTACATAAATGGCGATAACAAGGGAGTATACGTCTCCTTTTCCCCCTCCCTCTAACGTGGCTAAATTTGAGGGGACGGCGAAAATGAATCATACCACTGCCGGGCCCCCAAAAGGGGGAGAGCCTACATGTAATACGTCATAGCAACTACACATACACTGTAAAAAATAATGGTGTTTAGAATCCAAACACATTTCTAAACACTTATCTTGTACTCACTTTTTTTTTCTCACATGTTTAGCCTAAAACATGTTAAGACTGTGCTTTTCTGTGATTCGTGTTTGAATACTAAAAACCATGTGAACAGGTGCACGTTTAGCACTGTGACATTTATACAGAGGATGACCGTTTAGCATTTAAACGCATTTATTTTGCGTGTGTTTAAATTCTAAACACATTTTACAGTGTGTATAATTGTGATGTGATAGCCCAGTTTTTTTTATGCCATATCGATATCGTCGTTTCCTTCCTCATTTCCCGGGGGGGGGGGGGTCCGGGAGACACAGGCATCATTATTGAATTACGCAATACAGTTTTCCATACAATGTCATTATTACACAATGTGCAAAATCATGACTTTAGTCACAAACTCGTCAACAAAATGTTTATTTATCCAGCATCATGACTGACCTTGGAATAAGATTCTGATCTTGATGAACAAAAATTAACTTTTATCAAAATTTAGCGAACCCTTCGGCCGTTTCATCAGCTATCGAAATCGAATTTGCATACAAAGTATTTTTTCTGTGTGCCAAAAGTTTCAAAGGAATAAATTCGGACTTTGGTACAGGTGTGCATGGTACAGGGACAAACTTTGACCCGCTGTATCGTAAAACAGGTGATTCCAAAAGTGGGCTGCGCACGCGCATGACGGTGTTTACGTGGAATTCATCATTATAATAAATCAAGTCCTTTTTTTATTCATTAGCGAATTGTTCAGTGGAACGGTCCAATCAGCGCCAGGATTCGCTGCTGATTTGCATATAGCGTTTGTGTCGCCTGAAGTCGAGCTCGGTATATAAGTTGGGTGTTTGGGGATTCTGTGGCATTTAGGTAAAATTTTGTATTTTGCAAAGTTGAAAAGTCTGTCTTTCTTTATCCTCTGCCTGTCTGCCGAATTCCGACGCAGCCATGAAGCAGCTCGCGTTGCTACTTGTGGGTGTCGCCTTAATATGTAAGTACAACTGTTACAACTATTACCATGGTAATTTGTTCTTACGGAGCAATCAATAGAAATATCGGAGGTGGGTTTCAGAAATGATGGAGGCAACTGATTTTTGTTGCAAGATCTTGGGGATTGTTAATCATATTGAAACCTGGGTCAATGAAAGTTTTTGTCTTCTGGTGGGGAGGTAAGTATGATAAAATAAAATGGATGTGACTGAAGAGTGGTCAACGTTTTTGTTCTTGAGTCTCCTTCCAAAAGGTGAAGACGCCACGTTTTGAAATGATCGCTTCCATTTATTACTCAAAAATACATTTCCTTTCATTTTGCAAATATCTATAATTTGTAGAATCACTTCTTAAGTCCGCATTTAGGCTATACAACTTCTGCAAAGATCATGCATTGAGGCCTATTTCATTGTTAACATTGTGGTTGATATTGTGCCTGACAAAGCGAATGAACTTAATTTATCTTGGGAGTTGAAGTAGCTTGATATTACGTTTACATGCACGAGTGGATTATATCAATCGGGGGGGAGGGGACCTCACAATTAGTATTGTTGTTGAAAAAAGTTCAGACTTCTTGACACGTTAGGTGTAGTGAAACCTGGATCGATGAAAGTATTGCTTTATTGGGGGAAATAAGAATGAAAAACGAACAGCTATATGAGTGGAACGACTGATTGAATCAGTTTGAATCAGTATTTTTTCATATATATGTCAGAGACTCACGAATTTTTAAAAGTAAAATTGAAGTTGCTTTGCAGGCTGATTTTGGAGAAATAAATGACTTTCATAAAATCTTGTATATTAGAACTTATTGGGCCTATCAGACTTTAAGGCATGTTTCACTATTTTACCGTAAAATTTATATTTAATCTGTTGAGAGTTGAGTTGAGTATTTTAAAACAAACAAACAAACAAACAAGTGGGATAAAATTGCCGCACAGCCAAATATTTTACACCCATTTTTGAGACCCCAATCAAAACATGTCTAGGTAAAAAGGTTGCCGGGGGCTATTTTGTTTAAAATATTGTCAGCCGCCCCTTCGATCGTTGACAAATTTCTGTCTACGCGCCTGACATCTCTTGCATGGCCGGCCCACACACCTCACCCCTATATATAATAATCTCTGTCAGCCTCTGATTGGTCCGATGTTATCTGACATGTGCCCGTGATTTGGGGATTGGCATCTGTAAGGCTTTGTCAAAACTGGCTGTCACCCCCAGTCTACCGTTCCGATGTTGAGTCATTTTCGCCTGCTATCTTTATAGTGAAGCAAGTATAAGCACCAGTCATCCCGAATGGCCTCTCATTTAAGAGAAAACATGAAAAAATATGCACATTTTAGAATACATAATTTGTACTCCACAACAACATTCACAGGGTTAGGGGCCGTTGAAAGTTGTCAACACTTTCAAGGTAGTAACAGAGAATACTACGCGACACCTCCCCCGCTGGTACGCTTTGCACTACCGTGAAAATGTTGACAATTTTGGACGGCCCCTTAGTTGCTTCATGACTACAAGAAAAATAAGCATACCCATAGAAGTAGTTTGGCTAACATTACCAATGTTGTACCTTTCGGCTTTAAAATGTATAAAAAACAATGTTATTTCATAAACTGGACCATGGTACAGTTCTGTCATCATAAAGACCTCTCCGGTTTAACTTTCAAACGATTACCGTGCAGCGCCAGCCACTCTGCGCACAGTGTTAAAGGTTATCGAAACGTTTACATAACTTGTCAAGTGAGCCAATGACATATACAATTTGCATACAAAGAGTTGACGTATGGTTAATAATTGCTATTCTTGTATGTAAATAGATACAACAAATAATATAAATTTTTACAAAACTGTTTTGTTTCAGTTATCAGTAAGGTCGATGAATGTTCATTTCATTTTATCAAAGGTGAAGAGGCAAACTTCGCCCCTATTTTGTTGTCAATAAGAGGCCCTAATTGACCCGATCACAGTTATAATCTACGCTCAAATGTTGACATAAACATAATGTACTATTTACAAATATATTGCTCTGACCTTGGGGCAACCCATATCAACTTAGGCAACGACTTGCTGCAATTAAAGTGACAAAATCGTCACGGTCAACATGACATGGAATCGGACTCAGTGTTATAGTTGAAAATAATACCCCACGTGATAAGGTCATATTACCGTTGCTGCTGCATAAATGAGCCAGTAATTTTCAGTCACTATGTTCATCTTATAAACTCGGACACCGATTCCATGCCCTGTTGAAAGTCTGCTCTGATCGTGACGATACTGTCCCTTTAAGGTTCCCTGTGCGTCATTTATCAAACGTTTATGTCAAACAATTCTTATGAATAACCTTTCCCCGAGTCAAAACCCGAGAATAACATTTTCAAATGATGTTATCTTAATAAGTTTATCTTGTGTTATATTGTGGCTTAGCATTTCTCTTTAATCAGGTTGTGAAGGATAAACTTGTATTTGTCTTATGAGATACAATTCATAACAAAACAAATAAATATAAATAAATATCTAAATAACAACAACAATAATAATAATAATAATAATTATAAAAAAATTAATTAAAAACAAAACAGTGGCAGGATTGGTGGGAGGCTACGCTCATATTCATAACGGTTAGCTTTTGACCTATTGACGTCTGTGATTTAAGAAGTTTGTGTAGTATTATGATGTCTTAGTTTTTCGCGCGTTAATTTGAAGTGATTGGATATTATTATGGCACTGTAATTATGGCATTGCAATTAATTCCACTTTAAAATTCTCAAATTTTACTTTTATTTTGTTTCACAGATGCTTCCAACGATCAAACGCAGCCCGAAGGTACGTACAACTTAATTAATTAATTGTTTGTTTTTGAATATTTAAAAAAATGTATTTATACAAGTGAATAAAATAAATTCACATAAAGTTTTTGTATAACTTTTACAAAAACAGATTATGAGGGCGCTTTCATAATTGTTGGATAGTCGGGTATCTCCGTCTCAACCTTTATAAATAAAACGGAAACGCAATAGGAACCAAACAAACCAATTATCCCAAAACATTGTGTGACAGTAGCGCATGTTTCAAACTCTCAGAGGCCCAGAAATTTTTCTCGATTCTTCACCACTCTTAACTCGTCTTTGTGATCAGGGTACTTTGCGGCAGGTCGTGAGTATGTGTACCGGTACGAGGGACAGGCTCTCAGTGGACTGCCAGGTGTTAGCAAGGAGGTTGCTGGCATTAAGATTGTGGCAGATGCACGCATTCAGATGAAGGAATTAAACAAGTGTTTGCTCAGGGTGAGTCCAACGCTGATGGCGCTGCCGCAGCTCGGTTTGTTTCAGTAGGGGGGGCGTTGGAGGTGGGAACTAGTATCCATGGAAAGAGGGCAGTAGGCCTCATTGGCGGATCGGGGGGGGGGGCGGCTAAGGGGGCTGTAGCCCCCCCCCTAAAATCGTAAACATTTTTTTTTTTTTTTTTAAAGGAGAGAAAAAGAGAGAGAGAGGGGGGGGGAGGGGAGAATTTCATTGTAATTTTTGTAGTACTGAAAAATAATTGTTTTTGATTCTCAGCCCCCCCCCTAAAAAATGTTCTGGATCCGCCCATGGGCCTATATAGTCACAACTTTTCTCTATAAATGTAACACTCACTAACAGATGTCACGACTTTCATGAAGAGGGAAATATAGTCGATTTAGTCCACTCCAATCCAAGTGAGTTTTGGAAACATTTGGGACTAACGTTAACCCTCAATCCAGGTAGAATGTCGTATCCGACCACCACTTTTTCTCATTAAATATAACCAATAATGTAATCTTACCTACCCAGTAAGGTGGAGAACATATGGATGATGATGGACATATACTTCAAATTATTCCAGGATATTTATATCATGAAAAATCGGGCATTTTTGGTATACGATGACTTCCTCAGTCATGTCAGTCTGATCTTGTCAAATCCTCATAAGTGACCAACACGGTCATTGTACATGCGCAGTGGCAACTATAATAGGATCATTCTATTTTCTGAAGGGGAGGATTTTTTTTAGAAGGGAAATCAAGTCTGAAAACCATCATAAAAGTGGATTTTAAAGATAGTTTTCGCTTTCTGTACCCCCAAAAATCGAGTCATTTTTTAACTGGTTAGTGGTTGCAAAAAAAAAAAAAACAAAAAAAAAACAGCCCTTAAAATAGGGTTTTCAGGTGAAAAATTATTCATAAACTAATATGCTCAATATTTATATCAAATTAAAGGTCTTGATGAAAGAAATACAGTGGTTTTTAAATCAAGAAAATTGGACGAGTAGTTTTTGAGGAATCATGTTTTATTTAATCAAGTATACAGCATTCGATGAAGCGCGACTGTCCATACACTGTGTACATCCCTAATGGCAACAAAACCGTTGAATCAGCCTACACACACCGTGATACACACGCACAGCGTTCGTGCTCGTTTCCCTCATAAGAGCTTTTGAAAGGGTGTAAAAAATACACTCTCCGCTCAAAACTAAACAAAATTATGACTCAAAACTTTCACATGCGATAGAAAAGAGGTGTAAAATTAATTCAGACACCGCTCTTACCTTTCAACTTGAAGATTTCACCTCGAAAAAACGGTGTTTACTTTTTATCTCTTCGTAACTTCGGTTGTAGAGTAGCTGTGGAGATAGAGCAAGCATGGGTATGTAAAGGAGCCCTTTGACTCAATAGGGAAACCCGTTTTCACGTCAATCACAATGTACTTGGGCGCGGAGACAGCTCCGAAGTGGATGCCCTCAGCAGAGCGCGGCAAATTTTACGGGCCGAATGCGCCCGATTTCGGAACACTTCGCGAAAGGCTGGGCGGGACGAGAGTGGTTCATTCATAAAAACCTAGGCTTTCACACGTACTTCCGATTGCTATTTTATGTACATTGTTGGATAGCTGAAACTATAAGCTTTCCAATGAGCTATTACATGTAAGATTTCGACAGGTAAAAGTAGTAAAAAAAATTGATTTAAAATTTTGATGTTTTTTGTTGCGGGCGATGCGCTGTGCGTGTGGAGGGCTTCGGTCAAGCACGTACGAACTGAAAACCCTACTTAAAAAGTGGCAGTCGGATACGACATTCTTTCCCTCAATCCCCCTCCTTGTATTATGTTATATACTGCGTCAGGGTCCTCCTGATTAAACCTCATATCCCCCAGTACATGCAATATGTTGAATAAAATGATGCATGTTTCCACCATTTCCCTTCCCGTTTTTGCCCGTTAAATTTTCTATGTTAAAATAATCTCATGATGGTCGCTGGGCCCTTGATTATAACCTTACCTACCTAGTAAGGTAGAGAACATGGATGATGATGGACATATACACTTCAAATTATTCCAGGATATTTATTTCCTGAAAATCAGGCATTTTTGGTATACGATGACTTCCTCAGTCATGTCAGTCTGATCTTGTCAACTCATCCATTAGTGGTCATTGTACATGCGAAGTGGCAACTATAATAGGATCCTTCTATTTTCTGAAGGGGAGGATTTTTTTTTAGAAGGGAAATAAAGTCCAAAAACTATCATAAAAGTGGATTTTAAAGATAGTTTTCGCTTTCTGTACCCCCAAAAACCGATAGAATCATTTTTTTAAACTGCTTTTAGTGGTTGCAAAAGAATCCCCTAAAAACCCTTAAAAAGTGGCGGTCAGTGACATTCTTTCCAACTTTTCTGTGCACTAAATATACCTTTGCAAGTATATCAACAGTTTGACTAATTTTGACCCTTGCGGTCATAGGAGGGTTAAGAGATTGTTGCATGGCACGTCTGCAAACCTTACTTCAACCTAAACCTAAAAACGTGTGTGGCTTACATATTGCAGATGGAACAAGTCAAACTGTACAAGGTGCAGACGGAGACCGAAGATCCCACCAAGCAACAAACGGAAGAGAAACTCCAACGTCTGCAGCCCGAGTACGAGACGCGTCTCCTTACCCAACTCGTCAAGCAGATCGCGTTCACATATGTTGATGGAAAGGTTTGTACTAAACAAGTCATTCAAATTCAGAATGCATCTTTTGTTCATGCTGATGGATCTTGTTGCACTCAGCAGGCTTTCACACTTGGACAACTGATGGATGTTGTTGCATTGAGCAGGGTGTCTAGTCAGTTATTGAAGGGGGTTAGGGCAGCTACACACTTGGACAACTGATAGATGTTGTTGCATTGAGCAGGGTGTCTAGTCAGTTATTGAAGGGGGTTAGGGCAGCTACACACTTGGACAACTGATAGATGTTGTTGCATTGAGCAGGTCTGCCTAGTCAGTTATTGAAGGGGATTAGGGCAGCTTCACACTTCGACAACTGATGGACATTGTTGCATTGAGCAGGGTGTCTGGCCAGTTATTGAAGGGGGTTAGGGCAGCTACACACTTGGACAACTGATGGACGTTGTTGCATTGAGCAGGCTGTCTAGTCAGTTATTGAAGGGGGTTAGGGCAGCTTCACACTTGGACAACTGATGGATGTTGACACATTTTATACACGAATATAAGGTAGGCCATTGTGGTGTGCCATGGTCGAGCGGTTTAGTGCATTGGATTTGTGTTCTGATGGCTGAGTCGTCAGAATGTGGATTCGAATGATTCAAATGATTTATGAGCCTGATGAGCAGGGGTAATAATATAATGTGCCTTGAGCACCAGTTTGGTGGATACGTGCACCATATAAGTCCACATTATTATTATTAACC
The DNA here is from genome assembly GCA_029582265.1 of Zoroaster sp. YZ-2022. Taxonomy (NCBI): domain Eukaryota; kingdom Metazoa; phylum Echinodermata; class Asteroidea; order Forcipulatida; family Zoroasteridae; genus Zoroaster; species Zoroaster sp. YZ-2022. The sequence goes on from CM055819.1 coordinate 19,206,068, forward strand.
CTCCTACTTTTGGTACCTTTTTCATACAAGTTGATGCACCATTTGAAACCATTCGCTTTTGTGGTTTTGAATGGTGAAATAACTGTATATACAGTATTGATTCCCCCAAATGGTTTTGAATGGTAGGTCAGCTAATACAAAACCTTGTTTGGATCTTTCCAAATGGTAGTACAGCTAATACAAAACCTTGTTTGGATACTTCTAAGTGGTGAATCAATGGACCCTCTATGCATTTGAATGGATTTGAATTGCAGTAATGCTTGGTACCAACACTGTTCAAATGGTATCACCATGTGTGTACAAAACCAATGGTCATTTTTGAAAGTGGAAATTTGGAATGGTTTCAAAGTGTCTATCAGTAGGAGGGTTAATCATTGATGCACTTAATTACTGTTTTGTGTGCAATATTTAATTTTAAAACTATTTGTTTGTCTGTCGTACAGGAAAATAAATTCAGAGTAAAAACAAAATTGCAAGGAATCACCAGTGAAATAGTAACAAACACAGGCAATATTTTGAATGAAGTTACACGATTTTGCTTCTACTGTCCCCTGTAGGGGAGGGGTGGGCAAATTTCATGGAGCTGCTAAGTAGAGAATTTTTGCTAAGCAAAATATTTTTTTGCTAAGCTATATAAAACAGTCTACCAGCAAAAGTACACTCATTTCATGTCTAAGGTTTTGACTAGTAACCAAAGAAATCTGCTAAGAAAATATTTCTGGTAGGTAAAATTGTCCCTCCTACAGGCCCAATTTCATAGAACTGCTAAGCAGAGAAATTTGCTAAGCAAATATTTTTGCTAAGCAATATAAAACGGCCTACCAGCCAAAATGCATACATTTTGCATGAAAGTTTGGCTGGTAACCAATGAAATTTGCTAAGCAAATTTTTCTGGTAAGCAATTTTTTCTGCTTAGTAGCTCTATGAAATTGGCCCCAGGTAGGTTCAGGTACATGTAAGGGTTAGTGAACCAACCATTAACAGCCAGGTACATGTAGGGTTAGTGAACCAACCATTAACAGCCAGGTACATGTAGGGTTAGTGAACCAACCATTAACAGTCAGGTACATGTAGGGTTAGTGAACCAACCATTAACAGCCAGGTACATGTAGGGTTAGTGAACCAACCATTAACAGCCAGGTACATGTAGGGTTAGTGAACCAACCATTAACAGCCAGGTACATGTAGGGTTAGTGAACCAACCATTAACAGTCAGGTACATGTAGGGTTAGTGAACCAACCATTAACAGCCAGGTACATGTAGGGTTAGTGAACCAACCATTAACAGCCAGGTACATGTAGGGTTAGTGAACCAACCATTAACAGCCAGGTACATGTAGGGTTAGTGAACCAACCATTAACAGACAGGTACATGTAGGGTTAGTGAACCAACCATTAACAGACAGGTACATGTAGGGTTAGTGAACCAACCATTAACAGTCAGGTACATGTAGGGTTAGTGAACCAACCATTAACAGTCAGGTACATGTAGGGTTAGTGAACCAACCATTAACAGCCAGGTACATGTAGGGTTAGTGAACCAACCATTAACAGACAGGTACATGTAGGGTTAGTGAACCAACCATTAACAGCCAGGTACATGTAGGGTTAGTGAACCAACCATTAACAGCCAGGTACATGTAGGGTTAGTGAACCAACCATTAACAGTCGGGTACATGTAGGGTAAGTGAACCAACCATTAACAGTCAGGTACATGTAGGGTAAGTGAACCAACCGTTAACAGCCAGGTACATGTAGGGTTAGTGAACCAACCATTAACAGCCAGGTACATGTAGGGTTAGTGAACCAACCATTAACAGCCAGGTACATGTAGGGTTAGTGAACCAACCATTAACAGCCAGGTACATGTAGGGTTAGTGAACCAACCATTAACAGCCAGGTACATGTAGGGTTAGTGAACCAACCATTAACAGCCAGGTACATGTAGGGTTAGTGAACCAACCATTAACAGCCAGGTACATGTAGGGTTAGTGAACCAACCATTAACAGTCAGGTACATGTAGGGTTAGTGAACCAACCATTAACAGCCAGGTACATGTAGGGTTAGTGAACCAACCATTAACAGCCAGGTACATGTAGGGTTAGTGAACCAACCATTAACAGCCAGGTACATGTAGGGTTAGTGAACCAACCATTAACAGCCAGGTACATGTAGGGTTAGTGAACCAACCATTAACAGCCAGGTACATGTAGGGTTAGTGAACCAACCATTAACAGTCAGGTACATGTAGGGTTAGTGAACCAACCATTAACAGTCAGGTACATGTAGGGTTAGTGAACCAACCATTAACAGCCAGGTACATGTAGGGTTAGTGAACCAACCATTAACAGCCAGGTACATGTACATGTAGGGTTAGTGAACTAACCATTAACAGTCAGGTACATGTAGGGTTAGTGAACCAACCATTAACAGCCAGGTACATGTAGGGTTAGTGAACCAACCATTAACAGCCAGGTACATGTAGGGTTAGTGAACCAACCATTAACAGCCAGGTACATGTAGGGTTAGTGAACCAACCATTAACAGCCAGGTACATGTAGGGTTAGTGAACCAACCATTAACAGCCAGGTACATGTGTTGGGTTAGTGAACTAACCATTAACAGTCAGGTACATGTAGGGTTAGTGAACCAACCATTAACAGCCAGGTACATGTAGGGTTAGTGAACCAACCATTAACAGCCAGGTACATGTAGGGTTAGTGAACCAACCATTAACAGCCAGGTACATGTAGGGTTAGTGAACCAACCATTAACAGCCAGGTACATGTAGGGTTAGTGAACCAACCATTAACAGCCAGGTACATGTAGGGTTAGTGAACTAACCATTAACAGCCAGGTACATGTAGGGTTAGTGAACCAACCATTAACAGCCAGGTACATGTAGGGTTAGTGAACCAACCATTAACAGTCAGGTACATGTAGGGTTAGTGAACCAACCATTAACAGTCAGGTACATGTAGGGTTAGTGAACCAACCATTAACAGCCAGGTACATGTAGGGTTAGTGAACCAACCATTAACAGTCAGGTACATGTAGGGTTAGTGAACCAACCATTAACAGCCAGGTACATGTAGGGTTAGTGAACCAACCATTAACAGCCAGGTACATGTAGGGTAAGTGAACCAACCATTAACAGTCAGGTACATGTAGGGTTAGTGAACTAACCATTAACAGTCAGGTACATGTAGGGTAAGTGAACCAACCATTAACAGCCAGGTACATGTAGGGTAAGTGAACCAACCATTAACAGCCAGGTACATGTGAACCAACCATTAACAGTCAGGTACATGTAGGGTTAGTGAACCAACCATTAACAGCCAGGTACATGTAGGGTTAGTGAACCAACCATTAACAGTCGGGTACATGTAGGGTTAGTGAACCAACCATTAACAGTCAGGTACATGTAGGGTTAGTGAACCAACCATTAACAGCCAGGTACATGTAGGGTTAGTGAACCAACCATTAACAGCCAGGTACATGTAGGGTTAGTGAACCAACCATTAACAGTCAGGTACATGTAGGGTAAGTGAACCAACCATTAACAGCCAGGTACATGTAGGGTTAGTGAACCAACCATTAACAGTCGGGTACATGTAGGGTTAGTGAACCAACCATTAACAGCCAGGTACATGTAGGGTTAGTGAACCAACCATTAACAGCCAGGTACATGTAGGGTTAGTGAACCAACCATTAACAGCCAGGTACATGTAGGGTTAGTGAACCAACCATTAACAGCCAGGTACATGTAGGGTTAGTGAACCAACCATTAACAGCCAGGTACATGTAGGGTTAGTGAACCAACCATTAACAGCCAGGTACATGTAGGGTTAGTGAACCAACCATTAACAGCCAGGTACATGTAGGGTTAGTGAACCAACCATTAACAGCCAGGTACATGTAGGGTTAGTGAACCAACCATTAACAGCCAGGTACATGTAGGGTTAGTGAACCAACCATTAACAGCCAGGTACATGTAGGGTAAGTGAACCAACCATTAACAGTCAGGTACATGTAGGGTAAGTGAACCAACCATTAACAGCCAGGTACATGTAGGGTTAGTGAACCAACCATTAACAGTCGGGTACATGTAGGGTAAGTGAACCAACCATTAACAGTCAGGTACATGTAGGGTAAGTGAACCAACCATTAACAGCCAGGTACATGTAGGGTTAGTGAACCAACCATTAACAGTCGGGTACATGTAGGGTTAGTGAACCAACCATTAACAGTCGGGTACATGTAGGGTAAGTGAACCAACCATTAACAGTCAGGTACATGTAGGGTTAGTGAACCAACCATTAACAGTCAGGTACATGTAGGGTTAGTGAACCAACCATTAACAGTCGGGTACATGTAGGGTAAGTGAACCAACCATTAACAGTCAGGTACATGTAGGGTAAGTGAACCAACCATTAACAGCCAGGTACATGTAGGGTTAGTGAACCAACCATTAACAGCCAGGTACATGTAGGGTAAGTGAACCAACCATTAACAGCCAGTTAACACTGGAGATCAGGACTCAATTTCATAGAGCTGCTAAGCAGAGAATTTTGCTAAGCAAATATTTTTGCTAAGCAATATAAAACGGCCTACCAGCCAAAATGCATACATTTTGCATGAAAATTTGGCTGGCAACCAATGAAATCTGCTAAGCAAAACTTTCTGGTAAGCAAATTTTTCTGCCGAATCTTATACTCCCTTTGATTTATGTTTTGTTTTTAGGTGACGGATATCGTCAGTTCTCAGGAAGAGCCTGCTTGGGCCACCAACATCAAGAAGGGTATGATGGAATTGATGCTTGTTAACATCCGCGGCACGGACGATCTGAACCAGCCCAAGACACAACGCACGGAATCGGTGTGTAGCTCTACCATTGAACACTTTAGATATATAAATAGAAATTTGCTTCAAATGTGACTTGAATTTGATTTAAATCAGGGATGTGATTTGTCCCGGATTTTTTGATTTTTACAAAATCGCATTGTTGTGATCCTCCGGATTTTAAAAATTTAAGCAATAAAGAAAAGCAAAGCAAATTCCCAGAACTACAGATTTCACCCCAGCGCTGTTCACAACAGCGGCCCCAATACCCCTAGCAAAAATTTCTGTGGATTTTTCAAAACTGCCCAATCACACCTAGCTGTAAAATTTATTTAAAAATTTCTTTATAAAGTTTTATTCGAATATCATTAAAATTATTCTTCAGATTTCATTCAAGTTTCATTTCAATATATTTTTCATTTTGATTTAAATTTCGTTAACCCTTGTATACATGCAGTCTCCAAAATGCTGCAAAAAAAAGAACTGCTAAGTACACAATGCTTTTTGTGTGCATGCCTCAAAATATTGCATACTGTACACAAGAATGGTACATGGATACCCCAAAATGCCCCTGGGTATGGGACAAAAACCAAACTGTTTTGATCGTCACACAGTACGTGTATACCGCAAGTTACTGCACTGGTTTATTTCAAGTTAGCCTTGCAATGAAACAAAGCAGGTGGCTGCTTCAGTTTACCTCATCTCTCTGAAGAGCCTTGGGCTATGCCATTAATCATTAGATAAGAAAGTGTGTACCACAATATGTCCCAGTTGAGACATTTTGAAGTATGGGTCCACTTTGTGAAGAACTACACTGATAATAGGAGGTTTAAAGGCAAGGTGGACTGGTTAATTTTGGTACATATTTACTGTAAAACCATGCTCGATTATTCTGTGAAATGTGTACTTTCAAAGCATGTGTGTTCTCTTCCTCAAGTAAAATAGCAATGTTCCAATGAAAAATAACATTGTCGAAAATTGCTGTTAAAATTGCGAAAAACACAGGTTATTCATTTGAAACTGGTACTTTCACCTCTTCAAATGGGACAAAATAACTACCATAAGTGCTGAATATAAAAGATCAACGAAAACGCAAGGTGCATTTTAAAGATAAGGGCATGTTTCCAAAAGTGCACTGATGGATTTTGGAGGATTCAGGAAGGTTCCGAGCCAGAATACCTAGGGGCTTAGGGTTTTAATGAATATGAGAGAAATATTTCTTTAATTTACACATCTTTCAATACTTTTTTTTCTGTTTTCTTATCTTTACAGACTTCCATTCTGAATCAGAAGAAACATTACCGTGTGATGGAGGTTGGTACAGATGTCGAATACATATCTTTTAATAGACCCCACCTACCCCCAATAAAAGAGAAAATATCGAACAAATGAGTTTCGCCCAGCCATTGTCTTGACTTGCTTAAACCATTCAAGGGAGATATTGAGCAATTAGGTTAACCACACAAGATTGTTAAATTGCTGAGTATCCAGTCCTGAGGCCACATCAGTGAAGGGCAAAATGATATCAAATTGTTCATCACCTATGCAAGTATTCCATCAATTAAAGGTTTGGTGAATTACTAAGTATTGATGTTTTTATTTTACACCTTATAATTATTATACAGTAATTCAGTTGGAAAAAATCATTTTGTGCCTTCCTGTATATTTTTACATGATTTATTTTCTTTAAAAATAATAGTCTTCAGGAACGCCCACATAAATAGGTCACTTGCTGACATGGCTGGATTCCTTCTGTGACGTCATCTTTACATAATATATTCATGAGCTATTCCAGAGGACAATTGTTCTGGGACGGGGTCTGCCAAAGGGATGATAAATATGTGTTCTTTCTATTAACAAATTCACTCATGATTATATATTATGTAATGCATGTGTCGTCACAGGAGGAATCCAGCCATGTCAGCAAGTGACCTATTTATGTGGGCGTTCCTGAAGACTATAAAAAATATACAGGAAGGCACAAAATGATTTTTTCCAACTGAATAACTGTATAATAACTGTATGGTGTAAAATAAAAACATCAATACTTAGTAATTCACCAAACCTTTAACTCTCCTACTATAGCTGAACTTTAGTGGCAAGTATCTAGAGTGGTCAAAACCAAGATTACTGACTGTTTTGACTGTTGACCCAAATGTGCACACATGGGCATTTTTGACTGGTTTTTGCTGTCAGTTTGACCACCCTGAACAATACCAGACTATGCTTTTACCAGTCAAAAACGGTCTACTCATTTTGACCTGTAAATGTACTTACTACACGTAAGGTTTGACTTTTAAGTGCACGAGATATACCTTGGCAAGTATATCAACATTTTGACTGTTTTTGACCCTTACAGTCATAGGAGGGTTTAATGATTATCAACAAAAGATGACAGATGTTGTCTTTACCAGTCAACTTTGAAGCATTTCTATACTGGATAGCTTGAAATGACGCCCTCATTCTGTGTTACGGGATTCCAGTCCTGAGATTTTACTTTTTTTTTCTTTTCCAGGCACTAAAAAATTCCTGGGCAGAACCCTGATAACAATTTTTAATTTATATTTGCAGAGAGGAATTGCTGGCAACTGCGAGGCTGTGTACAATGTGAAGGTTTCCGAGCCTGTTGGGACTATCATTGATAAACGAGTCCAGCGTAAGTTTTACGATAATTCTCTTAACCCTAACTACCCCAAATCCTGCAAAATCCTCCAAGGGGCACTTTTTGGGAAAAATTCAGCACTGTTGGAAACTGGTACTTTCACCTCTTCAAATGGGGCAAAATTACTACCTGGCTAGAAGTACAGGCCATAAGTGCTGAATATGAAACATAAATGAAAATGCATGGTGCATTTTAAAGATAAGGGCATGTTTCCAAAAGTGCACTGATGGATTTTGGAGGATTCAGGAAGGTTCCTAGCCAGAATACTTAGGGGGTTAGGGTTAATGTAAAAGGTAAATCCAATGTCAGCTTTATTTGGTTGAAACTAAAGTCCTTGTGTTGTGAACAGACGCTTGGTGAATAGTCTTTACCGTTTCAGGGGAGTGTCATAGACGTCAAATTAGGGGAAGGGGTGGGGTTACGTCACTGCTTAAAGGCTTGTAACAACAGCTGTATCGCATTTAACAGATGCCTCTAGGCATTTGCCGCAGGTTTATCTTATGGTGAATGCAATCTTTGATTGTAAGAATGACTGAAGGATGACAAAGGATGTTCGTTGTTTTTGCAAACCATTTCTCCACTTATGTAACTCCCTTCTGTAGATCTACTGGTCTCATCGACAAAAGACATGCACTACGTAATTAGGAGAAAGTTTTTATTTCCAGCATGCATGCAATTTTGTTTTTGACAGCCTTCCGCTTCGTCATGCACATCACCAAGACCCGTGACCTCCTGGAGTGCCAAGAGCGCACCCAGCGCACCGAGGTCTCCATCCTGTCCGGCAGGAAGTGTGCAAAGTGCATGCAGCAAAACCAAGAAACCACCTTTACAGACAAACCAACAGAGCAGAAGGAAGATCTGCTCAAGTGTCTGAGCAAGGTGGGTAGCTTGTTCTGATCGGTTCCCTCCTTTTTCTCCGTCTTATCATCAACCCCTCCCCTCCCCCTCACTCCTTTCTGAAGAGAGCAAGATAGTTCTCTCAATTGCTGGAATTTACACACTCATTGTACTTTACGTCGACTCGGTTCGTAAACATGCATTGCCTGTGTTTGTTTAAATTCTTTAACTAAAATAATTTTTCTTCGGAACATGGCTATTTTACTTGATGAAAGGGAAAAAAAATGCTTGAGACATTTCTTAGAACATAAATGAATTTATGGAGGGTTTTGTCATAATTTCATTTGGTTGTTTAATTACTGTTAAACCAAGCTTCTGACATTTATTTTGTGGGGGGGTTGGGGAGGGGGTAGGGTGGGGAGGTGTGGGCAAATGGGACCCCCCCCCCAACTATGCTGGTCAAATGAGTTTCTCTTGCTATTATATAAACATATGGACAATTAAAAACCAGATTGTATGAATGTTTTTTTCTACGGAATTTGAGTTCCACGTTCACCAAGAAAATTCTCCCCCTTCCATGTTTTTCTCTCTACCTATCGGACAGAGACCAGGGGCGTATTTCATAGATTTGATTCACAGAGCAGACAGATTTGCTTACCTGAAAAATGTCAGCCGCCTTGGGTTACCAACTAAACTTATGTGCAAAATGTGTGTAATTTTAGCTGGTGGTCTGCTTTATATTACTTGGCAAAGATATTCGCTAAGCCTAGTTGGTGGGCGAGATTCCATACTATGTCGCTGCATAAGTACTGCCACACGGATCGCATGTCTTGATATTAGCCATATCGGACCACATTACTATCCCATTCTCCATTGGTCAAAAAAACCAAAAGTGGTCGAACCCGTTGGGTTTCGAATCCAGGTCGCATACATGTCATCCCCCCGAGCATTCACATCGGACTCTCCCACTTGCAGGTCCATTACGGTATCAGTTTGAAGGACCACACCAAGTTTGTCATCGACACCGTCGTTGCTGAGGGACAACACATCTTCATGCCATTCGGAGAGAAGGGCGGAAGGGCAATCACCTTTGTCAAGTAAGTCAATGCCGATTGAATTCAGAGCAAATGTAAATGGGAAGACTTTCCCTCTCTCACCGAATGTTTCTCTGTGCGTTATGTTTTATCCATATTTTAACAAAGGAGTGTGGCACATATTTGTTTTGCTTGAAGAATTCGAAAATGGCAACTAAGCACACGAGTGGGCATCAGCGGCATAACTATGGGGTGGGACGTGTGCCCCCCCCTCCCCTGCCCCGCTGAGGTCTGTGCCCCTCCGGGTGCCCCCTCCCCCATTTAGAATTTTGAAAAAATATGTCCCCATTTGAGGCTGAAGGATACAAAATGTTCAAGTATTGACATGCTCCCCTAGAAAAAGTGGTGCACTCCCTTGTGCCCCCCCTCCCTGAAAATTGGATCCTAGTTATGCCACTGGTTGGCATGGGCTTTATGTACTGTACATGGTCTAATATTTCGGCCGTAAATTTATGCATCCCCACACGTGATCTCGTCTCAACCACTCGGATCGTCGTTAAACCGTCATGGGAATTTATTTAAATGAATAATGTAATCTTCCCCGCAGCCAAATGTTTGTCTTGAAGAGCAACAAGGAGATCCAAGTGGACGAACACATCCCTGAGGTGCAGAACCCCAAGCTGGTGCCGGAGGAACTCAAATTTGTCTTTGAGGAGACGAAAGGACATGTCCACGATGCCGAAGAGGAACGTGAGCTTACCGCCAAAGATGCTCCCCACATGAGCCAGATCAGAGTCACGGTACTATTATTACTGTTATATTTATTTCTGAAGAATGAAACCTAGAATTCCTCGAAAGCGCCTGTAGCACTGTAAGCCTGATGAAACCTGTTATGCACGTGAAGAACAGTGACCCCACAGACACAGAAACACAAAGTGATTATAACATTTTTGGGCTGCAAAAGCCAGCATTTATACCTGTCATGGAGTGTCGTGGCCGAGCGGTCTAGTGCATCGGATTCAAGTTCTGGTGTCATCAGAATGTGGGTTCGAATCCCGAGCCTGGCCGGTCGCGGCACTCGTGTCCTTGAGCAAGACACTTAACCATAATTGCTTCATCCTTCGGATGGGACGTTAAGCCGTAGGTCCCGTGTGCTATAAAACATCAGTGCACATTAAAGAACCCATAATGACACTTGTCGTGCAAGAGTAGGGGTTTACCCCGGTGTCTGTGGTATGTATTGATCCCTGGGCCTCATGGAAGAACAGAGGAATATTATCCACAGTTACCCAGGTTAAAGAAGAAATAAACAAACAAACAAACGAACAAACATTACTAAGACAAAACTCCATTTTGTGGTTAGAATTTTTTTTGCTACCCAACGATCTGATAAAAATGTCCTGTCTCTAATAACCAACTCCACCTTTTTGACCAATTGGTCAAATTATGGTACCTTGAACTAAGGTCAGTTGTTCCTACACATTCAATTTTGTCACACCGGCAATCTATATTGGAATAATCAGAAACGGACAGACATCATCTTGTACTGGAAATACAGTTTGATTTAACAAGTCATCAGATTTGAAGTGTCACCGAATGGGATTGCACCATCAGTTTTATTCAGTTTCTTGTACATGTTAGATTCAAGTGAATGTGCCTGAAATCGGGCATTTACCATGTTGAAAAACCACTGCGGAGTGCAAATAGTGTTGCAGTGAATGATCTTTCGCATGGTCAGTGCCTTATCTCTACTGAAAACTCGGCATCACGTCCACCTTTATCAAATTTATCAAATTCCAATACCTAAAGATCAACATTTGTAGTATATGAAAATATTTATAGCATTAGTATTCATAATTACTATGTGGACATGTTTTCATCTTGTTTTAGGTGAATGACTACCTTCAGAAAATTGTTGATGGTTTCCAAGCCGACAAGATAACCGAGGAAGCCCCACTGAATTTCATCTACATGGTCAAGTCGCTGAAGAGACTCAGTCCCATTGAGCTGCAGAACGTCTTCGACAGGCTCGGGAAGAAACTTGGTGATGATGACGAACCGACAAAGCAGAAGAAGTAGGTTTTATTTGGGGACTGTCGCTCTCGTACCATATCAGCCCCCCTTGTGTGCCCTTATCCCTGATCTTTTTATTTCTGCTACGTTCTCCCCCAACACTTCCCACCCTTCTTGCTATCCCACTTCTGCTACCACATTGTTATGATGTCCTCCGTCTTGCCCATCCTCCCACTCCTTTGTCCCTCTTCATCTTCCGGTTTCTCTTTCCCCTTTCCTTGTCCCCTTGTCTGCCTAATCCTTCCTTCTCATTTCATTACCTCATCCTTATCCTCCTGACGTCAACTTTGTCCTTCCCTTGCATACACAAGTTTCCAAGAAAGGACAGTTTCTAAACAGGTCCTTCCCCTTGCATACACCAGTCTCCAAGAAAGGACAGTTTCTAAACAGGTCCTTCCCCTTGCATACACCAGTCTCCAATTAGAAAGGACAGTTTCTAAACAGGTCCTTCCCCTTGCATACACCAGTCTCCAAGAAAGGACAGTTTCTAAACAGGTCCTTCCCCTTGCATACACCAGTCTCCAAGAAAGGACAGTTTCTAAACAGGTCCTTCCCCTTGCATACACCAGTCTCCAAGAAAGGACAGTTTCTAAACAGGTCCTTCCCTTGCATAACACCAGTCTCCAAGAAAGGACAGTTTCTAAACAGGTCCTTCCCTTGCATAACACCAGTCTCCAAGAAAGGACAGTTTCTAAACCGGTCCTTCCCTTGCATACACCGGTCTCCAAGAAAGGACAGTTTCTAAACAGGTCCTTCCCTTGCACACACCAGTCTCCAAGAAAGGACAGTTTCTAAACAGGTCCTTCCCTTGCATGCACTGGTCTCCAAGAAAGGACAGTTTCTAAAAATCTGTCTCCTTTCCTGATGGAATCGGAGCGAAACCCATACATCCAGCAACTGTTGACTTGTATTTATAGTTTTATAAATATTTCTAATATATCTTAAATCATAAAGCCAGCATACACTCTTGTTAAAATATATGTATTAAAATGCATCCACACTTTATATAAATCAAGAGATACGTATAAAAACCAACCTTATTTTTGTGTCGTTCACAAGTAAATAATGAAAATTCATTCAGTTTTTTTTTTTTTTTTTTTTTTTCGTATTCCAACCTGGAATTTCTGTCTTTGGACGATAGAAATTAATTAATTCTAAATGATGGCATCACATTTTTACACCAAGTAAGTTTTATGGGAAAACTGTGATCATTAACCCTAACTCCCTATGCCCACTTGCCAACACACATCCTTCAGTAGTAAAGAGTTAAAAACTCAAATTACCTGAATCCTTCTAAATCTTCCAGTTTTTATTACTTGTGGCCACTGCCTGAATCCTCCAAAATCCTCCAGTGACAGCAAGTACAATGACCACTACCATTGGTATGCAGACTAAATGTGCATGTATGCACACATGTGTTTCTAATCTGTGATACATGTACATGGCCAGAGACACTCCCTGCATGCATGGAGCAATAAACAGTGTCCACTGACCCCAAGCACTGAGCTTGCAATCACTACAACAAACATGGATGTACATGTACCACGGAAAGGCAAGTATGCCTAATAACCTCAATCCTCCAGAATCATTTTTGGGCAGACCAACATGTAACCTCAATCCTCCATTTTCATCCAATGTCAGATATAGCCTGGTCACCTCAATCCTTCATTATCCACCAAGCAAATAATCACATCTGCCCTCAACCCTTCTAAATCCTTCACCACTGCAATTTCCTAGTAACCTCAATCCTTCAAAATCCTTCAGTTATGTAAAGAGGATATTGGAGGATTTGGGATCGTTGGGGTTAATATTTTTTTTTAGATTACCAATAGTGTATAGGGTCTTTAAACAGACTTGTAACACATAAGAATCAACTCTTTTTATCCCCACAGGCAGATTCTTTTGGATGCCATCATGCAAGTGGAGAACGACAAGGCCGTGGAGATCTTGACTGGAGAGATTGAGAAGCGACACATCGTCGACGAGGAGGCCAGCCAGATCTTGACCACCCTTGCTCTGATCAACAACCCCACCGAGGAAATGGTCGACAAAGTCCTAGTGAGTAATTTAAAAAAATATATATATATAAATAAAAAATATAAATAAATAAAATAAATAAATAAATAGATAAAAAAAAAAATAAAAAAAAATAACAATAAATAAATTTAAAAAAACAAATAAATAAATAAAAAATAATAAATAAATAAATAAAAAATAAAAAAATAAATAAATAAAAATAAATAAATAAATTAAGCATTTTTTTGGTGGGTTGGTTCAAAGCCTTTTTCAAAAAGCATCTCGTCTCCCACAATGTAACATGAGGCTTGTGATTTCAGCTTGACCCCCTGGTTGATGAATTGAATAAAAGACACTTAAATAGACACTGTCATCACGATCAGAAAGCAGACTTTCAAAAAGGCATGGAATCGGTGAATCTTCGTTTTAAGATGAACACAGTGACTGGAAATTACTGGCTTCATGTATGCACCAGCAATGGTAACACGACCTTATCATGTGGGGGTATTGTGGCAGTTGCTGAGTTATAATCTAAAACTAGCACTTCCAATTCCATGCCCTGTTGATCAGGATGATATTGTCCCTTTAATCCAAACCTTCCCAAATCCTCCAAAATCCTCTTTGCCAAAGTGAAGGATTTTGAAGGATTGAGGTTACATGCTACATGCTCTTTGCTAAAGTGAAGGATTTTGGAGGATTGAGGTTATTAGGCATACTTGCCTTTCCATGGTACATGTACATCCATGTTTGTTGTAGTGATTGCAAGGTCAGTGCTTGGGTCAGTGGACACTGTTTATTGCTCCATGCATGCAGGGAGGGTCCCTGGCCATGTACATGTATCACAGATTAGAAACACATGTGTGCATACATGTCATGTGCTTGCTTTACTACTGAAGGATTTTTTTGGAGGATTCAGGTTATGTGTAAGCAACTGGGCCTAGGGAGTTAGGGTTAATATAAAAAAAAGTGTAAATTAAATTGTGATGGGGCATTTATTAACGGGAAGAAATGCTTTCCTTAAAAGCTGGAAAAGACCTCTGGGGTCAGTGGCACGAGCGATTAAAGTACTCTTTCTTTGGCTCGTTCCTTTATCACATGTGATTTGTTCAAATCTCTACAATATTTTTCACAAAAGGGTTTTGTTGGTAATGAGGGAGATTTTCACCTCCAGAGTAAATTTTGCTCAGTGATAATTAGTTCTCTTACCCTCTCCCCCCCCCCCCCCTTTCACCTTTTTCTAACTCCCTAGGCACTCTGCAAAGGCTCTGCTCTTTCTGTCAGTGATGTCAAACCTGTCTGGACGACTTGCTGGTTGACTTTTGGCTCCTTGTTCCATAAAGCGTGCAAGGTCAAAAAGATCTGCTCACAGGACAAGATACAGGAGTATTCATTGGTGAGATTTAAACCAATTTTAACAATTTTTTTGTTGATATCGTTTCGGGTTTGTGGTAGCATCATGTGTTCATCTTGACGATTGTTAAGTGAGGTACATGGTTCTGAAAAGAACCTTATCAGGCAACCGATGACTGAATTGTGAGATAATGGGTCCGGGAGAACCAATATCGGGCAACTTGTTTCTCAACGATGGCGAAGTGAGAATGTGGTTCAGGGGGAACCATGAGGCATTGTCGGAGTCTTCGCTATGTTTCCTTTTGTTTGTTCTAATCATCGTCAGAAGACATTCATCCTTATAAACAAAAACAAAAAATTGGCTGTGTATTTTGCTGTTTTTATGAAAATTTAAATTTTCATCAAAACATTACTATTTTTAAGAATATAATTTCACCAATTTGATGTTTCCTTGTTCAGAATTTGCTTAATGGCATTGACGCAACCAGACCCAATGAGGACAAACACGTTTGCCTGAAGGCCATCGGCAATGCCGGTCTCGTCCTCAAGAAATCCCCTGAAAGCGAGGTGGACTCCATCGACAGGCTCACCGAGATCATTAAGGACAAGGTCGGAGACATTGATCTCCGCGTCCAGGCTATCTACTCTCTGCGACGAGTGTGCAACATGGTCCCAAAAAGGGTGAGCAGACCCCGCCTCTTCATTTGCATAATCCCTTCCATTTCACTGACATATTGTAACCATTTGAAGGACCTTTTGCCGGTCTCTTTATTTGCAGTGATTCTCCCCATTCAAAAAGAAAGTGTGAAATTGAATATTTAGTTTTCCCTCTTTATTTACATAATCCCTCCCATTTAATTGTGATTTGTAATTTATGGACAAAAAAGTCATTGTTGTGGTGACACTGAAATAATCTGAATTCTTTAAGAAAAAAAACAACGGGAAATTTGTTTTCAGTATTTCAAACGACCCTTGGATAATGAAAATTCCTTTTCTTTAATAAAGTCGTCCCGGAAAAGTTTTTGAGTGAGAGCATGTTAACTCATGAATATGCATGTTGACTCATGAATATGCATGTTGACTTATGAATTCCATCACTTCCACCACCCCAGATCCTCCCTCTTCTCTTGCCGTTCATTAAAGACTTTGATGAGGACCATGAGATCCGCATTGCCTCTTACGTCATCGCCATGGACTGCAAGCCCAAGGTAGACATTGTCCAGTCCATCGTGTCGGACCTCAAGAAGGACAAGTCCAAGCAGGTCGTCAGCTTCATCTACACCCACCTGGAGGGGCTTGTGGCCAACTGGAGGGGCTGCGACTGGGATGTGTAAGTCATAAAGTGGTGGCAGAGTTCCTTTTCTCTCGACTGCTCAAATGTCTGTCCAATGTTATCAAAAGAAAGGTCAAGAGGTATTAGGAAATCCTAATCCCTCATTAAGGAAAGACTTGTTAACGAAGGACCGAGCAACAGAACAATGTTTGCAGGCTGGAGGGTTGTTTTAATAAGTCTATCTCGCCTGAACGCATTCAGTGGAGAAAGCAGGCAGCCAAGAACTGCCATTACAGCAATGTGCAGTGTCGCCAAAAAGTAGGCATCCACCGTATATATTCAAAGAAAGAACCTTTATAAGAAATGTGTTTTTAAAAAAACGATTTGTTGTGGTTCAGAAGAAAATGACAAATATATAGCGTTATCTTTGGTTCAACATTGCTGCATTTTGGGGTATGACATTTTGTTTGCATTTCGGGGTATGACCTTTTTGTATAACTATAAAGGGACCCTAAATGCTTTTTTGAAAGACAGCTGTAATATGTCAATTTTTTGGCTGATTTCCACAGGACCAAGGTTGCAAAGAAGGCACTTCTGACTCTGGAGCCACTTGTCAAGGGCATGCAGTACTCCAAGAGATTCATGTGGTCTCCAACCGCATGTAAGTCATCAAGGAACTCATAGACAGACTCGACGTTGTATGTTCTCACCCATCCAGTAGTGTACAAATATTCCATTACTGGAATTTTTTGTAACTATGCTACGTTGTGTCCGAAAAGTTCTTCAGGCAACTGGTGATGTGCTTGGCTGGTCATGTGATCGATGGCTAGGGATATCTATGTACGCATAATGCATACTTGATGTCAAAGTGTCCTGTCGTCCAGAAACTGGGTGTGTTTTTGCATCTCCAGAGGAGGACTGTATGCACGTAAAGGATAGTCATGCTTATAAATTTAGGGAATTTTTTTGTTACAATTGATGACAGAAATCAGAGTCACATTTCTTTCATTGTTGTATTTTCTCCGTATTCAGACCAGGAGAAGGTATCTCTCAACACTGAGGCCTCGATCATCGGCACCCCGACGTCACCGTTTCCCGTCAGCAGCTCGGTCAAGCTCGGCGCCACCATCCTCAACAGACAGATGAACATCATGGAGGTTGGATTCCACGCCAAGGGTCTGCGTGACATCGTCGAGAAGATTATGGGCGTGGCCCGGCCGGTGCGACCGACCATTGAGAAACTGATCAAGAGCAACAGAAGAGTTCCGGAAGAACAGTCTATTACTGAGAGAGACTTGGATCAGTTGGACCAAGAGGTACGTCTTTAATAAAAGAGCAAGATAACCCTTTAAAAAATAATCATTCCTGACATTCCCTATAAGATTAACATTAAGTGTTGAGTTGTAACCAACTGCAGGCCTCCCAGCGAAACCTATAAAACCTATAAAAACCTTTATTTCAAAATGGGAATCTTTATTTCCCCCAAAAAACTATATTAACCTATAAAAACCTATATTTTTAATCTCCTGCAACACATTTTCAACTTCCTCATAAAATCCTCATGGCTTTGAAGAAAAATTACTTCCTAAGTGTAAAGAGATGAAGCCAAAATGGTAGCCAAACTGTAACATGTGTACCGCTCTTAGATTTTCTACCGGACAGGGTATGGGGTAATGTACTTTGTTGCCAAAATACTCAGAAGGTAGGCAATTTACCAAAAACTTGTTACTTAACACTGCATAATCACAGGAAATAACCTATAAAAGCCTATATTTTGGCATTTGGTAAACCTGTAATAACATATTTTGCTTAAAAAATTTATTTAAAAAACCTATATTTGGTAGATTAGGCACTGGGAGGCCTGCAACTGTTTCTTTTCAGAACTATTTACTACTCAAAAGAGAATGTCTACATGGTGTCACCGCAAACAGCCTTTACTTATCCTTTTCACCAGGCAATGCTACAAGTCTTACGAACATTAAGCCTGTAACACAGAAATAAATTTTGTTATCGACTTTAACCTGTTCGCGTCGGAGGCCGTGTATACATGCAATTGTTTTTTGCACCGCGGATCGGAGAGCGTCTAAACACGCCATAGGGGAATATTTGTATGCATGCTTGGTTGACGTGATAACGAGCCACGTGCGTAAAGTGCCATGCTCGGAAGACGTGGCCACATGCTGTGGAAGCTTCCATTGTCCTTTCGGGTGACGTGAAAACACGCCATTTTGGCAGTGCTCGTGCTTCGGTCGACGTGTTATTGCGCAACAATTGTTCGGCACAATAGCGGGGGCCGTGTAAACACGCTCGCATTGGTGGTTGGGGGGGTTTGGGCACTTGTAAACTTGTTCCACACCTTTTTCTTTGTCTCTATTGAAATCTGTAAAGTTGTGGTATACTAAGATTTCTATAGACCAATTTCCGTGCACCATTGTCCCATTGTTACTCGGTACCATGCCACTCGGATAATGGAGGAAGGAATCCTTCCTCCATGTTCGGATGATGTGTAAATACGATGAAGAATTCTTTAGAGGGCTCGGTGGACTTCTAAAGACGCAACACGAAATACGCCGTCCTGGCTATAATTCCCAAGGGGAACTCGCCAATTTATATGCTAGTAAGCTAAATGTGGGTGTCCCGTCTTAGTTTCATTGACGTAACCCAAAAAAATTCACGCAAACAAAAACGTGTTTGTGTGGGAAAAAGAAACCCGCACAGGGGCCCAGAAAAACTTTTTTTATTCCCGACGCGAACTGGTTAAGGGACAATATCGTAAAAATGATGACGGTTGATTAATGTATATTTTGAAACAGAGAGAGTGGCAGATGTACCCAATGTTGGACCTTTTCTTTAAAGGGACAGTGTCGCCACGATCAGAGCAGACTTTCAACAGGGCACGGAATCGGTGTCCCAGTTTAAGATGAACACAGTGACTGAAAATTACTGACTCATTTATGGTAATATGGCCGCATCATGTGGGGGTATTATTTTCAGTCACTGAGTTAATCTAAAACTAGCACTCTGATTCCATGCCCTGTTGATCATGATAATAGGCCGTATTCATAAAAATAAGTAATTACTTACTAGTAAATGCTATAAGTAAAAGCAACAGGTAGGTAAGTAAAAGGTCTAGTCTAAGCAATTGCTAAAAATCTTATTCATAACCATTTGCTAAATGATTACAGTTGTTACTTGCCTCGGCTAGTAAGTTCTCAAGTAGTTGCTATTGTACTACAGTACCATCCACGAGTCTCGGTATTTGGTGGTATGAAGGTGTTTGCAAGCCATTCCACATTTTCTTTGTCAAACCTAAATAAAGTTCTGTAAGTGCTAGGGTTGACTTCATAACGATTAAGCCTGATGTTATACACCTTAGGTTGTGGTCTTGGACGTAAAAACATGGCAGAAAATGTGATATGTCTGAATTGGCTAAACAGCAAGCCATAAATTAGGTGCTTGTACAATCACTAGTAAATGCTAGTCGAAGGTCATTTTTATGAATACAAATTGAAGTAGGTGCTAATTTCTCTAGCATTTACTTATAAGTAAAAAGCAATTACTAATGCTTAAAATTTGTAGCTTTTACTTGAAAGTCATTGCTTATTTCTATGAATACACATTTAAGTAAAAGGTTAGTAAAAGGGGGTTGTTACTTTAGTAAAAGCAATTACTTATTTTTATGAATACGGCCTATTGCCCCTTTAGTAAGCTTGGGCGATGACACGATAATATCGAATATCGCGATATTTTTTTTTATTCGATTATGATATCGAGAACTTTTCAAATTATCGAGATATTGGCAAATCGCGATGAAAAAAATATATCGTGATGAAAAAATATATATCGCGAAGAAAAAAATATATCGCGATTAAAAAAAATCCTCGATTGTCAGTCGTGTCAGAAATTCCATGGAAAAAACTTGGGAAGTATTCAGCTTTCGGAAGTGAGAAACAAAATCAAACTACTTCTGTGGTTAGCCGACTGTCATATCACAAAGGAGCCGCCTAACACGCGTTGTTTAAAATCCACCACTCAAAGAAATATATTCAGACGGATTAAGTGTTGGGGATGGAATAGGGTATTTGATTCAACAATGTGTAGAGAATGTTAACGTCTCACTGTCTATCCATGGTGGTCTGTGACTCTGGCTGGCGCACCACGTCCGACGACATTATATCATGCATATTTAAATATATGCAGAATATGGGCGTTACCTTAAAAATAACATTTGCAGTAAGTGCAGGTGCTCTGTGCTCACATTAGTCATGAAATAAATCAAAGCATGGATCGGCAGCGGCTCAAAGTTGTGGGATTAGGACACTATTCTATTATACCATACTGGGACTCTTGTATAGTGACAAAACACATACACTACTCTTGATAAACCACGTGACGTTTATTTAAAATAGTGCGAGTACAATCCAATCTCGATCACATTTTCCGACGTGCAAATGACGTGTGACAATCAAATGGTTTTATTATCTTAGGTACTATGCAGGAATAAACCTAGTCACGTGTTTATACTATGACATAGTCACGTGGAATGCGAGTCACGTGAACTCGGGCTGATGATTTGATTGGGACGCACGACGCAGTAATCATCCCACATAATTATTACGCAAACGAATTTGCCATTGGCCATGGTGCACTGGTAAACGGCGCGATTCCACATGTCTCTCCGGTAAGCACTGGAAATTTATTGTGACGCGTGTTATATGGGTACATTCCTGTTATTATTGGCTCTAAAGTACTCATGCGTGAAAAAATAATCGCGATATTATTGAAAATCGCGATATATGTTTGACGATATATCGTGGATGAAAAATATCGATATCGCCCAAGCCTACCCTTTAGCACACATTCTACCACAAGTGTATGCTGGCTTTAAATATCTCTAATTCCAGAAATCTCTTGAGCTGATCAATGATGAAGAAAAACAATTAAGTAAGACTAATTGCGGTGACACCATGTGGAATCTCAATTGAGTAGTAATTAGTTCTGAAAAGAATTGGAGGTACAACTCGACATTTCGATCAGTATGCTCTGATCGTCCTCAGAGCATACTGATCGAAACGTCGAGTTGTACTTCCAGTTCTTTTCAGAACTAATTACTACTCAATTGAGATTCCACATGGTGTCACCGCAATTAGTCTTACTTATCATCCTCACCATGCAAAGCTACAAGTTTTACCTAAGAAAAAAACAAAAAGAAGGATTTGTATTAAAAAAATTTAAAAAAAATTGTCCTCGCTTTGTTTGTCCTAAAGCTGCCGACGACTAAAGTGCATTCTAACCAGGAGATGGTGAAGGTCTCCGCCTTCCTGAAGCTGTTCGGCAACGAGCTGAGGACTGTGACCATTGACAAGTCTACCATCTGGGATTGGCTGGAAGGAAGTAGGTCTAATGCGGGTCTAGATCTGGGGTTGGTCAGAAGGTAGTCTTGGTTCAAAACTGTGTTGTTTATGCGCATGTGCACCAAAAATGTGGGCTGTGCTAGCATTTTAAATTGACGCATGCATAGTGGTTCCCTCCCCCCCCCCCCCCCCTTCCCCCGTTTTCGGGGGAAGATGATACGATATTCCCAAGACTGTGTTTGATAGCGGTCTGTGTGTGTGGTAGCGGTTCGTGATTGTAGTGTTCGGGTAGCGCCGTGGGATCGTGTATCAAAAACATACAAGCACAGTTTTGAACCAAGACTAGTCAGAAGGCAGTATGACTGAGATGGAATACAGGTCTTATTACAGAGGGACTGACTTGTAAATGGATACGTGAAGACTCTTGACAAGTCTAATAATCTAGGGTTGGTTTGGAGGCAGTATAAGGCCACTTCTGAATTGACGGCTGTGGCTATGGCTAGATCAGCGCGTCTGCCTGTGCTTCAGTGCTGGTGCGCGCTGCCGACAGCCATAGCCGTAACCAAAGTCGATCATTCGGTTGAATACGGGTCTGGAGGTTATTACAGGGGGGACTGACTTTGTAAATGAATACGTGAAGACTGTTGACAAGTCTAGCATCTGGGGTTGGTTTGACGGCAGTTAGGTTGAATAATTGGCTACAGGTTACATGTGGATAGACTTGGCTGCAGGATAGACTTGGAATAGAAATATTCTCAGTTGTCTCAGTTGTTTCATGCCAAATGAAACTGGAGATAAACAGCGGCCAGATGAGCCAACTTTACTTACTTGAAGAAGTTTTTTTTGGGGTTAAATTTGCTCCCCTGTCTTTTCTGTCTGAAAAACAAAAAGGATCCGAGCGTATGGCCGAAATCGAGAATAAGATCCTCACCACCTGGGAACCGTACAAGTACCGCAAGATCTTCAGTCTCGGCAGAGGCAAGCACGAGGTACCGACAGAAATTGGACTCCCGCTTCAGCTGTCCATGGACTCGGCTGCCATCCTGGCCCTCGATGTCACCGGCAAGGCTAGCATGTCTCCCAAACTGACGGAGGTCCTCCGTACCAAGAATGGGAAGTTGAACAACGTCAGCGTGGCCGGAGAAGTCATGCCAAGGTATGTTCCCTCATTCCCTCCCCCCACCCCATTATTTATACTTATTCATGAATATGCTTTTACCCTTTCATTACTGATTTGTTTCAATAGGATGTCCCACTGGTTACCGAATTCCCTGCCCAGTCATGCATTAATTCACACATTATTGCACAACAGTATGCATCCATTTACAGGCACTTTTTCTAACATGTTTTTCACCATCATCAGGTGCATAAATCATTCCTGAATCCATCTCGGCTCCCTGGGGAGTATACAGCTCAATTGCTGCAATTTCGGCGCATATAGGGCTAATCAAACACAACAATCGACCCTGCCCGCACAGGTACACATTTACCCCTGGGTGGAGAGAAGCAATTATGGTAAAGTGTCTTGCTGAAGGACACAAGCACCACGGTCGCAGTCAGGGATTCGAACCCACATTTTGACGACTCGGCCATCAGAACACAAATCCGATGCACTAAACCGCTTGACCGTGGCACTCCACACCAAAATCAATATGATTGCGTATAAAATAATTGGATTATCGATTTTACTTTCACTGACCTTGTTTCACAAACACAGACGGCGTTTTGTACACAAGCATATGGCATTCCATAGGACAAATGGCTATTGAAAGGATTTGCTTGTAATACCAAAATGTACATGTAGGTTGGGTTATACCATAAGAAAGATAAGAAGTCAGTCTTTCCAGCCAAATATAGTGTGGGTATGGACTACGAAGAAGGGAAAAAATACAGCTGTTTTAAAAGCTGGTCATGATAGTCCCAATTAAGTGCTGTGAGTGTGGTTGACCTTGGTGGACTAAAGTCGCCAATGGTAATGAAAGGTTAACAGAGACCCCCAGCAAAATCCAGGTAGGGTATCTCAAAAGATAATACACCTGTACATGGTCAGATTCCCTGAACACAAAACATTGATTATAGCTGCTTCTCAGTAATGAGGAGCCAGTCTATTTTCATTCCGGCCTCCGTTTGGTCTCAAAGATTTCTGTGAAAGAAAAACCAAGACAGGTCTGTGATATCTCCGGATTTTTCCTGATTTAAGAGGTTTTTTTTACAAATCTCCTTTTGCGTCAACATTTTCTTGAAGTAGCCACCAAGGATAGAAAGATGTACGCTGTATTGTGTCCAAACCTGTCGTTTATTGTTTGTGGGGTTGTGGAGAGTCTGTAAATCATCCAAAAATAAACTTCCCGGAGGTTAAGGCTGTGCATTTTTGGTTATTTCGGGAACCGGATACCCGAAAATGGAAATATTCGGAAACCTGGGTACCCGTAAACAATTTTGTAAAAACGCCTAAGTAATGCTGAATGTATAAAATAACCGATATGAACACAATATTCTCTTGTTTTATTAGAGTCATCATAAATGTGGACTTACTGTAATAATTTCCCGCTTCTATATGAAAAACGACTTAACCAGTTCGCTTCGGAGGCCGTGTATGCATGCAATTTTTTTTTGTACAGCGGATCGGAGAGCGTCTAAACACGCATTCCGATTTTTGTGTGTGTTACCGGGAGACTTGTCAACACGCCACACGTGGTGTGCCGTCGTGGCGGCTGACTTGTATACATGCAATCGTTTCTCGGAGTCCATGGGATCACCGTTCGGTGGCCCCGAACAAAATGCGCTGCAAACACTGAATGAGTTCACTCATTTTGTTGATTTTTGCATAATCCCTTTATCCAAGACCTGTTCCTTTGACGTACCAGCCAAGAATTTGTAAAGACGGATTTATATCCATTTTTACGAGGCCTTCGATCTCTCTCCAGGTATGCCCTCTTTTCGACCAGGCGCTGGTCGCTAATAGGCCGTTGCATCGGAGCTTGCCAACGGTCTAATTGTGCTGAACAAACACAACCGTAATTAAAAAACTAGCCATTTAATTCTCGAAATGTCAATGAGTAAAGGTGTTTATTTGGGTGTCCGAACTTAGTTTCATTGACCCAAAAAATTATTAATGGCTAGAAATTTTTTCAGATTTTTCACTGAAAATAAACCCGCACGGGAGACCGGAAAAAATAAATATTCCCGACGTCAACTGGTTAAGCATCCCCATTCCCCACACACATTTTGTTAACAAAATATCGTAGACTTCCATTTGTGTGGGTTAAATGTTCAGTTAAAATTTTCCAAAGTAGTTTACGGGTAATTGGAACCGAGAAATGGAACCGGGTATTGACAGTTTCGTGCAGGTATCCGGATACCTGGATATCCGGCACTGCCTTACAGGAGGTTCAGGGGATTTTGTCCTTTAGATCAAAGGGAGACCACGGCCTGCTACCCATTTTTCAGGATTTTTTTATTTTACTTTTGTCAATTGACACCCTTGAAACAAAGGTGTAAAATTTAGAAAGGTGATGTGTTATCATTTCTGACCCGCTCTGGCAAAATCTGAAACTTCTTGGCATTTACCATAATGCATAACAGCCATGAAAAGGTCAAAAACTGACGTCAGGGACCAGTTTCAGATTTTCATGTCACCATATAGGCCTAGAGCATTTTCTCTTGATTGTGATGGAAAAAGAAAAATCCTGAAATGTTGTTAGTAACATTGTTAGTTTTCACGATAAATTTGGGAGATCACCCTAAAAAGTTGGGTCCAAGTTTAGGGTTTTGCCAGAGCCAGTCACATTTCTTGGTTTCCACACAGGGCTGCCGTGACTATCAAAGCCAAGATGTCGGTGAAACTTCATGATTGCCTGATGACTGGAATTGGTCTCATCGGTTCCCTGAACACGTCCGTGGTCCTGAGGGGCAATGTTACCGTTGATGTCCCCAAACGCCTGTACCACACCCAATTTGACACTCCGACCAGCGAGCACCAGACCGTCTGGCTTCGTAGCAAGCCCTTCACCTACAACATGCTCCTGAAGCAAGAACCCACTGGGGTATGTACACCCAAAGACAAAAACTGATTTCTCGCTTGTTCACCAGCAATTTAGTTTTTCCCTTTATTTCTGTAGTGAAAAAAGATTTACATATCAGATTGTACACATTTTCAGAATATGTTACTATTTAAGTACCATTATCAAATAAATTTTTAGTTGAGAATTTTATTTATTTGAATTTGAATTTTATTAAAATATTGTGACCCGAAGGTCAAATTATACGGTCAGTACAAAAATAAGCAATTGCCAATGTTGCATAAAATCTCCCCCCCCCCCCCCAATTAAAGAAGTTTTTTTTAGGAACTGTGGATATTTCTGTTAGCATGTACTGAAGAATTCAAATGTTTTACTCATTGTTTCTTTAGGAGACGATTCAGACTCAACTTAACCTACAGCAGCCCCTTCCTATGGTCTTCGAGGAACGACCCATCCTGGGTAAGCTGATGGCCAAGGAACCCATTACGGTAAGACACTCACTAGGCATGAGTGATATCACCAGTGTATTACCTACATGCAGTGTAACCAGCCTGCTGTAATCCACACCACGGCATTGTACTCCAAATGTGTGCACTCACAACGAGCTTGGTTACGGGTTTTGCTCCCCTTCTGCCTGACCTGCCATGGGGCACCATGGGATAGGCGTTTCCATGCTAAGCTAGTTCCTAGAGAACTAGACACAGTCTTAAACTAGACACAGGTGAACCATCTGTGTGGCGAACAATGGGCTCAATCAATAAACTCAATCAATAAACTCTATGGTACGTGCACGATTTACTGTTCTGTCACACGCTGGGTAAGTCTCCCAGCTTCGTTTGTTCCACAAACTGCGTCAGTTTGTGGAACAAAATATCACAAATGGCTCAAATCCATTGTTCTTGGAGTACTATGCCGTGGACTAGGTTAGTACACGAGTGGCACACTTCATGTAGGTAACAGACTTCTGGTACTGTGCCGTGGACTAGGTTAGTACACGAGTGGCACACTTCATGTAGGTAACAGACTTCTGGTACTGTGCCGTGGACTAGGTTAGTACACGAGTGGCACACTTCATGTAGGTAACAGACTTCTGGTACTGTGCCGTGGACTAGGTTAGTACACAGTGGCACACTTCATGTGGGTAACAGACTTCTGGTACTGTGCCGTGGACTAGGTTAGTACACAGTGGCACACTTCATGTAGGTAACAGACTTCTGGTACTGTGCCGTGGACTAGGTTAGTACACTAGTGGCACACTTCATGTAGGTAACAGACTTCTGGTACTGTGCCGTGGACTAGGTTAGTACACAAGTGGCACACTTCATGTAGGTAACAGACTTCTGGTACTGTGCCGTGGACTAGGTTAGTACACGAGTGGCACACTTCATGTAGGTAACAGACTTCTGGTACTGTGCCGTGGACTAGGTTAGTACACAAGTGGCACACTTCATGTAGGTAACAGACTTCTGGTACTGTGCCGTGGACTAGGTTAGTACACGAGTGGCACACTTCATGTAGGTAACAGACTTCTGGTACTGTGCCGTGGACTAGGTTAGTACGAGTGGCACACTTCATGTAGGTAACAGACTTCTGGTACTGTGCCGTGGAC
This sequence comes from Zoroaster sp. YZ-2022, assembly GCA_029582265.1. Lineage (NCBI taxonomy): Eukaryota > Metazoa > Echinodermata > Asteroidea > Forcipulatida > Zoroasteridae > Zoroaster > Zoroaster sp. YZ-2022. The sequence continues at coordinate 19,233,141 of CM055819.1, forward strand.
TAGGTTAGTACACGAGTGGCACACTTCATGTGGGTAACAGACTTCTGGTACTGTGCCGTGGACTAGGTTAGTACACGAGTGGCACACTTCATGTAGGTAACAGACTTCTGGTACTGTGCCGTGGACTAGGTTAGTACACGCTCGGCACACTTCATGTAGGTAACAGACTTCTGGTACTGTGCCGTGGACTAGGTTAGTACACGAGTGGCACACTTCATGTAGGTAACAGACTTCTGGTACTGTGCCGTGGACTAGGTTAGTACACGGTGGCACACTTCATGTGGGTAACAGACTTCTGGTACTGTGCCGTGGACTAGGTTAGTACGCGAGTGGCACACTTCATGTGGGTAACAGACTTCTGGTACTGTGCCGTGGACTAGGTTAGTACACGAGTGGCACACTTCATGTAGGTAACAGACTTCTGGTACTGTGCCGTGGACTAGGTTAGTACACGAGTGGCACACTTCATGTAGGTAACAGACTTCTGGTACTGTGCCGTGGACTAGGTTAGTACAGGAGTGGCACACTTCATGTAGGTAACAGACTTCTGGTACTGTGCCGTGGACTAGGTTAGTGCACACTTCATGTAGGTAACAGACTTCTGGTACTGTGCCGTGGACTAGGTTAGTACACGAGTGGCACACTTCATGTAGGTAACAGACTTCTGGTACTGTGCCGTGGACTAGGTTAGTACACGAGTGGCACACTTCATGTAGGTAACAGACTTCTGGTACTGTGCCGTGGACTAGGTTAGTACAAGGGTGGCACACTTCATGTCGGTAACAGACTTCTGGTACTGTGCCGTGGACTAGGTTAGTACACGAGTGGCACACTTCATGTAGGTAACAGACTTCTGGTACTGTGCCGTGGACTAGGTTAGTACACAGTGGACACACTTCATGTGGGTAACAGACTTCTGGTACTGTGCCGTGGACTAGGTTAGTACACAGTGGCACACTTCATGTGGGTAATAGACTTCTGGTACTGTGCCGTGGACTAGGTTAGTACACGAGTGGCACACTTCATGTAGGTAACAGACTTCTGGTACTGTGCCGTGGACTAGGTTAGTACACGGTGGCACACTTCATGTAGGTCACTGCCTTCTGGTGGTGTTCCGTGGACTTGGTTTGTTCAGTGGCACACTTCATGTAGGTAACAGACTTCTGGTACTGTGCCGTGGACTAGGTTAGTGCACGAGTGGCACACTTCATGTAGGTAACAGACTTCTGGTACTGTGCCGTGGACTAGGTTAGTACACGAGTGGCACACTTCATGTAGGTAACAGACTTCTGGTACTATGCCGTGGACTAGGTTAGTACACGAGTGGCACACTTCATGTAGGTAACAGACTTCTGGTACTGTGCCGTGGACTAGGTTAGTACACCAGTGGCACACTTCATGTAGGTAACAGACTTCTGGTACTGTGCCGTGGACTAGGTTCAGTGCACAGTGGCACACTTCATGTGGGTAACAGACTTCTGGTACTGTGCCGTGGACTAGGTTAGTACATGAGTGGCACACTTCATGAAGGTAATAGACTTCTGGTGCTATGCCGTGGACTAGGTTAGTACACGAGCGGCACACTTCATGTAGGTAGTAGACTTCTGGTACTGTGCCGTGGACTAGGTTAGTACACGAGTGGCACACTTCATGTAGGTAACAGACTTCTGGTACTGTGCCGTGGACTAGGTTAGTACACGAGTGGCACACTTCATGTATTAGTAATAGACTTTTGGTGATATATCTAATCATATTTTATTCATATCTTATTTGTTCTTGGTAGCCTGATCAGTGATTATCACTGGTCTCCTTCAGGGCCCAATTTCACAGAACTGCTAAGCGGAGAATTTTGTTAAGCGAAATATTTTGCTAAGCATTATAAAACAGACTACCAGCCAAAAATGCATACATTTTGTATGACAGTTTGGCTGGTGGCCAAAGAAATCCACTAAGCCAATTTTTCTAGTGAACCAGAAACACCTGGGTAAACCCAAGCAATCATGCGTGAATGAAAAAAAATAATAATCGCTATACTATCGAAAATCGTGATATATGTTTTCTGATATATCACGGATGGCACTTTATTACGAATTTTATACCTTTAAACTTCGCTATTGAAACATTTTCCCCAAACAAAAACCTCATTGTTTCCAGAACACATGGAGTGTCGGCAAGAAGGCCGTCGGTGTTGAGCTCGAGCTGATGACCAGTCGTGTTCCACGATCCTGCACATTTAAATACAGACCCACCCAAGTGCTCTTCAACGGCCCGATCGTCGTCGGCATCACTGCCAGGCGCGGGGAGAACGCTCCCAACCAGGTCATCGCCTGCATGAAACTCGAGAATGAATTCCACTCCCAGCAACAGTACCAGGAGTTCAAGGTATTAAAATAATAGGCACCCCTATCAGGCCTGCAAAGAAAAATACCACGTTTGATGGGCCCATCATCCCAAATTGTGCATCTGTAATTCATGTTATTCATGAGATAGTCATCTTATGTCTTATCCCCAGAACACAAGGTTCAGGAGAATGATGATCCGAGCATTGAAACGTCGCATAACCTACCAGTTCTATTCAGAACTACACTCACTGGCCATAAGTATTGCAACATCCCCAAAGTTCAGTTTGGAGAACTGTGTTACAATAATTTATTTTATTTTATTTACACTACTTAAGACTTCTTGAAAGTGCCTGTGTTTTGAAGTCAATGTTCTTTTTTACTGTTCTTGCTCGGAAATTATGTAATACACGATCGATGAAATCGGATTAAATGATCATCTCACCTGTTACTTGTAAAGTGCTATTTTGAGCATGTTGCAATGCTTTTGGCCAGTGAGTGTACTTACTACTCAAAATAGAAGCTCTACATGGTATCACCGCAAACAGTCTTTATTTATCCTTTTCACCATGCAAAGCTACAAATCTTACCATTCCTATTTTCGCTTAGATGAAAGCACTTGAGACAAAAACCAATTCAGAATACCTACTTTGCACCAAATAGGTTACAGTTTAGATAATAACCAAAGTTGTGCCTTCCCTAATAATAATAATAGACAATTCTTTTTTTGTTAATCAAATTCTTTCTTTAACAGAACAAGTTCTTGAAGAAGCAGCACTTCTTCACCGCTTCCAGCTCCGAGTCGGAGTCGGATGAGGTCGTGCAGGAACAGACCGTGCAGGAACAGACCGTGCAGGAACAGACCGTCCAGAAGCAAGCATCCTTCAGAACCGGCGGAGTGGACATGATGAAACGCTTTGAGGATTGGAAGTACGACAACGCCAAGTGGCCGTTTGAGGGTGAGGATCTGGTCGTCGACACTGTGCATGATGACACGGAGATGGTCACCCCAGACAACACCAAGTCAGTCGAGCTGTACCACATCTACTTCAATGTAAGTGAGGTCATGCCGTCAAATGTTAGAATCAAGGTTGAGTTTCTGCCGTGAATTCACTGAATTCTGTATTTTTTCATTTTTTTTTTTTTCATTTTCAATACATAAATTTATCTTTAAAAGAAAAGTTTTTTTTTTTTTTACGAGGTTTGGTAGAATGTTTTATTATATTAGATTTGAATTAAACAAAGTTGGCTGAAAGATGGTGCTGTTTTCACCAACAAAAGAGGGTGCTTTTATCGATATTGCCGGTAAACTGTTAACGCTAGCTCATAGCAATCACATGCAATGGGCAACCATGTGTGCAGAGTGTTCTCGTTTGCAATATATCGATTGTGCATTCTGTCATATGAGGCAAGCGGGCAACCGCTTTCGTGATAACAAAGACATGTAAATTGGTTGAATTTCATGAATATTTACATATGAATATTCATTTTAATGCAAATAAGTTTTATTTTATAATTTTAATATAGTCTGTTGTAACTTTGTGGGGTCTCCAAGGCCATACTAATTGGTGTTATATAACTAATATGCAGATATTCATGATATATGAATATTCATATACATGCAGGTCACCACCGTTGGAACCCAGCCAATCCGTGAGTTGATCAGCCGCATAAGCCTGGACCAGCAGAATGAGTTCTACAAGGCCGTCCGCGTGGACATTCTGACCAACAAGAAGACCTTCGTTCAAGATTCCATCCGCCAAGATCAATTCAACGATCAGATTGATAAAATCAAGGTATCATTTGATATCAATTTCATAGAGCTGAATATTTGCCTAGCCAAAGTTTGGGTTACCAGCCAAAGTTTGGGTTACCAGCCAAACTTGCACATAAAATTAGTGTACTCTGGCTGGTGCTCTGTTTTTTAATGCTTAGTGAAAATATTTGCTGAGAAAAATTCACTGGGCCCAGATTACTAACCCCCCCCCCCCCCCAAAAAAAAAATAAATAAAATAAAATAAAATAAATAAATAAAAAATAAAATAGTGCACATGGAAAGCTTTTAGACAATCCTGTTTGTAATTGACAAGAAGAATATAATGACAAGAATACCATAATTACATTTCGGTTGTTTGAGTTTGATTATATATTTTAACGATTTAACAGATATAATGACCTTGTAGCCATTGTGGGTTTATAAAACATAATAAACAATTCTCGTAATTTTCTTTAAAAAATGACCCGGATGTTTGGCACGATGTCAACAGATTTGATGTTTTTTGAGCACAATTGATTGGGGGCTAAAGAATATGTCCTTTTGGTTATTGGCAGGGCAGAAGTAAGTATACGAATGAGAAAGAATTCAAACATTAGTTTAATGATATACATATACTTCTGTGATGGTTGTACCTTCCTTTTAAAGTGAATTGCATTATTTTGCTTGTCATTTCAGACTTTCTGCGTACAAGGTGAGCTGGAACACCCAGCATATGCCGTCACCCTCCAGGACTCCCAGATATTGCAGCATATCGAGGGACTGCCCGATGTCGCACGTGACCCTAAGGTTCTCTTCAAGCTCAGCACCCAGTGGGGCAAGAGTTGCGAAGTCCACCAGAAGATGCAGCTGAAGGTACAATGACAATTGATTTTTGATTTTTGATTTTTGACAATTGATTTTATTTTTCACTATTTGATTTTTGAATTTTTGATTTTTGAATTTTTATTTTTGATTTTTTATTTGTCTAGCTTCTGTAAAATATCAACTCTAATAAAATAGCACTATTTTTTTCCCCCCCTGCTGTTCTAAATTGGAGACAACTTGTTTCTCTGAAGTATGTGTTTTGTTCTTGTCCTGCAGGCTCGTGTTGAGAGATCAGAGGAGCAGAAGCGTCGACTGAACGAGGACACTCCGGACAAAATGGAGTGTCTGAAGAACCTGCAAGAGAACAACAAATACACCCAGGCCTGCAAGAGACTGCGTCTTGATCGTGAAGAGCTTCGCGCCGTCCATGCTGAACTTACCCACAATGAGGTGGGTACTGGATCTTAGGTCAATTGGATGAGGGGTGGGGGGATGAGGGGATGGGGGGTGAAGGAGATGATCTCATGCATAGATAATAAACCTAAAGATGGATGCAAGCTATTCACAGGAATGTCAGGAAGACGTAATGGTGATGGATATTTTGGGGGGCATCTCCAAAGTTGGAATTGTTGGAATGTGCAGTTTGGGAACCCTGGTCGTGCTGCTGAGAACACTGGCCACTCCGCCGCTCCCAGAGAGAAACTTGCCATGTTTTGCTTGGAGTACACTGGGCTGTGCTGCTCGGAAACCTTGGCTGCTTTCAGAGGGGAACATGCCGTGATCCACTGGGAGCACTCCTCGTTCCATCTAGATCATTTCCAGTGGGAACTGATAGAAATGTATCCACAACGTTTTGCTGGAACACTCCGCTGCGATTGTTCCCCATTTGGGGAAAAAACCCACATGCTGATGTTTGCGGCAGAATGGTCACCATGGGAACAGCCAGCGTTCCAAGGGGATTGCTGGTTGTTCCCATGGTAGCACTCTGAGATTTCTCGTAAAATGTCCCCATTCTGGGTTTTTTGTTTGTTTTTTCCCCCGAAACACTGTCATATGGTGGAATAGGCTTGCATTGCAATCCGCGTTTTGCTTGTAAATCACCAATTTAGTGTATAGGGAGTTTGAAAGGGAGATTTATACAAACCCTTTGATGACTTCGGTTTGTTTTCCATTCCAATCGCAGCTAATGAAGAAGACATACAAGGTTGCCTTCTACCAGGGTCTTGAGATGGTGAAGATGTGGCTGTGGGGTTACATGAACACGCAACAGGCAGAAGTACACAATGCTGACAAGACGGTGAGGGCTCGATCAAAGGCCAGTGTATGCATTCTGGTCAAACATCTGTACATGCATCCGTGCTTTATCAGAATCACAAGATAAAAACTGCTTCTATGAGTATGCTTACTCTCTTTGAATCAAGATATACATTGAAGGGAAGGTACAGCATTGGTAATGTTGGCCAAAACTGCTTCTATGAGTATGCTTACTTTCTTTGAATCAAGATATACATTGAAGGGAAGGTACAGCATTGGTAATGTTGGCCAACCTGCTTCTATGAGTATGGTTACTCTCTTTGAATCAAGATATACATTGAAGGGAAGGTACAACATTGGTAATGTTGGTCAAACTGCTTCTATGAGTATGCTTACTCTCTTTGAATCAAGATATACATTGAAGGGAAGGTACAATATTGGTATTGTTGGCAAAACTGCTTCTATGAGTATGCTTACTCTCTTTGAATCAAGATACGCATTAAACAACCAATCTGTGAAAATTTTGGCTTATAATGTTGTGTTGTTAACGAGAAATACAGTGAATATTTTTCGTGTTCATTCTATAATTGTCACATACGAAGTAAACATTGTACATTCTAAATTGTTTAGGTTCTTCTGACCGGGGAGCTTGACCAGTGGTCCAAGAAGGTGGACATCGCTATCAAGCACGTCCGAGCCAACGTCAAGTTTGACAAGGTCCCGATACCTCAAATGGTTCAGGATACCAAGATCATCACACCGTACAAGCTGCAACAGCACATGATCATGAGCTATGCGGGCGAGTGGCTGAGTGGCCGTAACATCAGTAAGTCGGTCATACCAGAAGAGCATTGTCAATGCATAAAAATCCCATGACAACGATTCCGATTTGTGAGGTCGTGTATCTTTCAAGCCTTTGATTTCTCAAGTTGTTTTTCCTGATTTCAGGATTTTTTTTACAAATCTCCCTTTGCCTCACAATGTTCTTGAAGAGAAGAGAAGTGGCCACCAAGGAAAGAAAGAAGTAGCCTGTTATTGTGTCCAAACCTCTAGTTTTCTTGTTTTGTGGGGATGTGGAGAGTCTGTAAATCCTCCAAAATTAAACATCCAGGAGGTTCATTTAAGGGGGGCTTTGTCCTCTAGACCAAAGGGAGACCCTGGCCTGCTACCCTGCATGTATTGCATATGTATATGTACATGTGCATGTATCAAATCCATATAAATATATATATTTTTAATTCCCTACCTGCCGGAATATCATTTTTGTGGATATTGTTACCGGAAACACAACATTTATTTTATTTGGCCTTAACCAACCCTCTTGTTGACATTCATCCCAACAGATCAGTGCAAGGCCCTCAGGAACCACACCGTCATCACCTTCGACAAGGTCCAGTACGAGTACAAACAGAGCCAGTGTGAACACATCCTGGCCAAGGATTGCTCCAGCAAGGAACGCTTTGTGGTCCTCACCAGGAAAATGACTCCGGTGGACACCTGCACCAAGAAGGCATGTTAAACACGTTGATTTTTATTTGGCTTCTTATATTATATTTCTATTATATTGTTTGATTATGTTTGGCAGCATTATGGAGAGCCAGTAGATTGTGATTTGGTTCGCATTTTGGTAATCCTACAGGGGTGATGTCAACATTTTGTCATGTTTTGCTTATTTTCATCATGTATATGTATTTTATATTTTTCTCTAATTGTTTTTCTACCATTGTGTTTGTGATTGTTTCTGCCCTGTGAAATAATAAATGAAATGAAATGAAACACAGGCCTGTTATTTCTCGGGCTTTTTCCTGTTTTCAGGAATTTTTACAAATCTCTCTTTCTCCCCACCTCCGTTATATTTATATGAATATGCTTAAAAGAGACCTCCAGAAAACCAGTTAGAGTGTCCTCCACATCAGATTCCCTGATCACAAAACAGTGATCAAAGCTGCTTCTTGGTAATGAGAAGTCAGTCTATTTTCCTTCCAGCCTCGGTTTGATCTCACAGATTTCTGTGGAAGAAAACCCAAGACAGGCCTGTGATTTCTCAGGATTTTTCCTGATTTCAGGATATTTTTACAAATCTCCCTTGAAAGAAGAGAAGTAGCCACCCAAGGAAAGAAAGAAGTAGCCTGTATTGTGTCCAAACCTCTAGTTTCTTGTTTGTGCGGATATGTGTAGGGACTGTTAATCGTCCTCCAAAATTTAACATCCAGGAAGTTCAGGGGCTTTGTCCTCTAGACCAAAGCAAGACCAAGGCCCGCTACTCATTTTTCATGATTTTTTTTTTTTACTTTTGTCAAATCACACCTCTGTAAACTTCGTCCACATTGGTAATGGTTTGTCTGCTTGTAATATTGTTGACAAGTAGGTTATCTCTAGCGCGACAGTGTTATGTTAATTGTTATGGTCTTCATTACGTTTTGACCAGCCTGTTCTAGTCCTTGTTGTCAGATGAACTGGCTAGAAGAATACCTGTATGGTTCATATCGGAACCATGATGTGTTAATTAGCCAGCATTATTGTAGGTTTGTCATATCATTCATATTGATTATATCGATTATATTGATATAAATCGATGATACCAGGATCTCAGTAATGCCGAACCAATACAACAGTGAAATCACCACCTTGATCAACAGTGATGCTATGCAGCCAGTCGTCATTATTAACATCATTGGCATATTGATTTTATCGATTGCATCCACTGCTCTCTCACCAGGTCGTCACTGTCTACATCGACAACACCAAGATCCAGTTCGTGCCGAGTCAAGACGGCAACCAGATCTCCACCTTGATCAACAACAGCGACTCCGTGCTGCCAGTCCTGACGAAGCTCATCATCCAGGATGACGGTATCGTCAAGAAGGTGCCGATCGACGTTCCCACCATCCACATCATGGAACTGGCCGGGGTAGAGGAGCCAATTCACAGCAAAAAGGTAAGATCACGACAGACGAGGCATTTCGTTGTGTGCCTGGTCAAAGGACGTAAGCCTGCATACACTGTTCCCTCTTAAGTCCTTCTTCCAGGCACACAACGATTTATACACTACTTTCGAACGTGTTGTATCTCAGCCTAGCTGGTGATCATCGTTCACATTTCCCTGTATGTTGATAATTGAGCAATCTACATAGTTGCGTTATTAAACTGAACACAACAAATCAAAGAAAAACATGTCTTAACTGTTCTTCAGTGTGATTGTAACATTGATGGACAATAACTTGGGAGGTAAGATCAGTTTTTCAGTATTTCGTCGTTAGCTAGAACAGCACGCATTACACAAAGTTCTTTGGTTTGATTGCAGAGCTGGGACGTGCCGGAGAGCAGTAGCTCCGAGGAGGTGCAGATAACCTCCGGGGAGATGACATACTTGGATGAGTTAAGGCAGCACGTCAAGACAGACATCGCTGCCGCACCACAGCAGCTGCCGCACAGGGCCAAGACCGTCGTCCAGATCATTCGCACCAAGCCCGGAGAATCCATGATGCTGTTCGCCCCCGAGCAAGAGCTGAAGGTGTTCTTTGACGGACACAACGTCAAGGTTGAGGTGAGTCCGAACGAGGTGGTTTGCGTTGGTGGAAATTTCACAGAGCTGCTAAGCAGAGAATTGTACTCAGCAAATATTACTTGTAAGCAGTTTTAGACAGACAACCAGTCAAAGTGTACACAATATTAAGTATGACATTTTGGCTGGGAACCAGATAAACCTGTTATGCAAAAAAAAAGTCTGCTGGGCAGTTTATTCTGCTAAGCAGCTATGAAATTGGCCCATTTGCTTGCTTGCCTGGGATTGTTGTGGTACCTCTGGGATTGTTGTGGTACCCCTGGGATTGTTGTGGTACCCCTGGGATTGTTGTGGTACCTCTGGGATTGTTGTGGTACCCCTGGGATTGTTGTGGTACCTCTGGGATTGTTGTTGGTACCTTGCTACAAGCTTCTGGGCAACTCGCTGCCGGTGCCTTAAGGCCGGCTTATACTAAAAGCGATTGCAAATGCGACGCGGATTGTGTCTTCAAAACCTGAGATTCGCGCAAATGATTCGCAAAAGTTAAACACACCACACAAATCAATTTGCCTGAATTTTTGGAATGTCAAGATTTGCTTTCCATGTATTAACCAGGGTATTACTGTGTGATTTATTTATTTATTTATTTTTATTTTTTATTTATTTATTTTATTTTTATATTTTTATATTGCTTTGTTCAAAATGCCGTTTTCTAGAGAAACTAAAAATACCCTGTTCAACTTACAGTTGCCCCAGAAGTACAAGGACATGCAGTGTGGTCTCTGCGGCGACTTCAACGGTGAGACAGCCAACGAGATGGTGGGTCCAAACAGAGAGGTCTACAAGAATGCTCATCGCTTTGGACCTAGCTTCCAGTATAGCACTCCAGAATGCTCTAAACGTACGTATTGCTTCATTGGAATATTTTTTATGAAAAGGCTTTCAGCATCATTTTTTATTTCTTAAGTTTGCATCCTTACAATTGTTTAACAGGATGGTGACGAGATATTTTAGATGTAAGACGAGCGAAGCTCAATCTGGGCTCGTTTCATTTGGAATATTCCCGTTTGGGAACACAAAAGGAATAGTCGCTGTTCCCACTGGGAACAGCAAATGAGCAAGTGAGCGTATTCGTAAATGGAATGTTTCCAAACGCCAAAGCATTCGCAAACAGAGCGCCACATTTTCCGAGTAAAAACCGTGTGCATTCACAATGGGAGCAGTCTGTGTTCCCCAGTGGAGCGCTTTAAGTGTTCTTTAAAGTTCTGAGATGGTCTAATGATGTTAAAATGACAACTCAAGTGTAAGTTAATGTGACAGCACTGAGGAAAGGTTACATAAGTCATGCTATGGCCCAAAAAAGGTATCCGGTTTCTGGTCATAGGTTGGCTTCAAAATCGGTGTGGTGTTAATTTTTTTTAAATTTTTTTTAATTGTTATTTTAACAGGGAAATACGTGATGCATGTATATGCGGGGACCAAATTTCCCATATATAAAGTATGGTGGCTAAGAGAGGCCTCACAAATTGGGCAAATGTTCATACCCCTATGTGAAAAAGTCATTTAAAACACAGCATGGCAGAATTCCAATCGATCCAGCAATTTTGGCTGCAATTGGACATCGTTTTCATAGCAAAAAAAAATTAAAGAAACTTAAAAATGACAATGCACGGGTCTGTAGTGACACAAACAGACCAGTAACTGGAGACCTTTTTTTTTTGGCGTAAGCAATTATAAGCTGGTTTTCTCCCATTCATCATAACTTCAGAACTCACACATTCTACGTTGGTTTGACAAATACCAAATAAAAGCTGATGCACTTTGCTTTTCCAACCAAAACTCAAAATTATGTTAAGCTTTTCCCATAGCTTGTTGCATGATGAAACTGTAATGCATTTTTAGAATTTGGCTATTTATTTATTTATTTATTTTTTGTTGACAGTCAGCTCTTGTGCTCCTACTATGGAGTTTGCATTCGACACCGAGGTCTTGCTTACAAAGAGGGACGAGCAATCCGCCTGCATCACCAAGTCGCCACTGCCCCACTGTCAACCAACCTGCACCGCTGCCCAACAAGAGCCTATCGATGTGGAATTTGTCTGCATCAGCCACGAGGGAACCACCGACCCCTTCAAGTCGCTCACCCGCGAACAAATCATCAATAAGTATGGCGCCAAGATGGCCGACTACAAGAGGACCATGGAAATGGCAGTCAAGTGCATTCGTGCAGAGTAGATCTTGGAATACTAATGAATTCTTATACTCTCAAAAACCTATCTTCAAGGTGTGATTGATCCATGATTTCTTTTTCATTTCAGAGCAATTCTTTTACTGTTACCACAGGCTTGGTCTCATTTCTCTATGTAGTTTTCAAAAGAAAATTCTTGTAGTGTTAAATATGTGTATTTATCTGTTTATACTTTATAGATCAGAATTTTAATACACAGAGTTTATGATTCTGCGGATATTTAGAAAACAATAATATTTAGTCATTTTAACAATCTTCCATGGTTTTTGTGGTTCAAGATTTGCTTGTATAAGTACTCCGTTTACAAAATTGCATAAAAATGTTTTTTTTTTAGATATAGAAAAGAGTAGTAAATATTACAAACTCTTTGTAGAATAATTTGAAGTTTTTAACTCAAAAATAATTACATCCAGTATTAAAATTCAATGTGATTGAACATTTCAGAGATTTAAAAAAAAATCACCCGAACAACTTATTCTCTTGGGAAAGAAATGTATTCAGCAACTTAACCGAAAGGTTGTCACAAATTATTACCAAACTATCAAATGTTTTCAGCATTGAATTATTGTGTGAAATATTACTTTTCAAGATGTTAAATAATGATTTTTTTTTATTAGAATATGTTATTGGTGTTAAATATAATATTGTCTCTTCTTTGTTTGTGTGTTACTGTTCTTATTTGTGACAGAGTTAATAAATTTTCTACTGTGATTACTAAAGCAAATTACTGTACCATTTGTGTCTGTTTGTTTTACAAATTTTGCCTCTTTTATTGTGGTATTACAGTCATCAGAAGATCTCTATATTGAAATCAAATATTTTAAAATTAGGCCAAAAAAGAAATCTCTGGTTTCTGGTCTCCGTGTGCATTTTAAAAATTGTTAAAAATTAAAACAAAAAATATTATTTTTTGCTATGAAATGATGTCCAATTGCAGTCCAAATTGCTGGATCGATTGGAATTCTGCCGTGCTGTGTTTCAAACGACTTTTTCACATTTGTGAGGCATCTCATAGCCACCATACTTGGTTCCAATAACCGCATATACATGTATCACATATTTCATTGGTTGGCAAAAAAAAGAAAAAAGCACATCACGGCACCCATTTTGAAGCCGACCTATGACCAGAAACGGAGATTTTTGGGGGGACCTTATATATTTTGCAAAAAAATTGTGAGAGGCATGGTTTTTCAGCATACAGGTATATCTCAAAAATTAATTAAGATCTGTCCCATTTATAAAATAATTGTGGCAATGCATTAATATTAAACTAAGTTTCTGACAATTATTCCGTGAAATAGCCCATTGTTTGTACCCCTAGGATGATAGTACTGATAGCAACCTTAAATAACCACAAACTGCACATTTGTGTTGTAAAACAAGAACGTTTTATAGTAAATCAAAATTCACTCCGTAACACATGCATTGGTTAAATAATGAAATATCTAAATTTCTGGAATGCTCTACGTATGAGAAAAATTGATATGAAATTGGGCCAAGATTTTGACAAGACCTTCCCCGGCTCCATGGTTATGTGGGTATTGCTGTCACTTTGAGCTCTGCTTGACATATTTGACCATTTCACTATAAATTCTTAACCCTAACCCCCTAGCTATTTTGGCTAAGAACCTTCTGAATCTGCCATAATGCAACACCATGCACAAACACTACCACCCAACTGTTGGACTTAGCTGGAATTAGGACACCCGGTCCCATGTAAAGTATCCCTGTCTGGGCTATACAGTACTGAGTCCATCAAAATACAACAAACCCAGCTGTTGGAGTTTGAATGGTTTGGGGTGGTTAGGGTTAATATACATCATCCAGCAATTTTAATTTACAAATATCTCTCCAGAAATAACCTCTTATGCTTCACCATGTGAGGGCGCCATTACAGTCCGGGGCATTTCCAGGGAGGTCAATAGGGTGGGATTGGGTTAAGGCCAAAAATATTAGACGTTAAAAAAAAAGAGTCAATTGTTACACTGAGACAACAAAACTTTAGTAAAACTGTATAATTTGCCAGTCTGTATTCACCGATGCCCTGACATGACCAGGCACAAGCGCTTAATATAATACGAGAGCATTCACGTTGGCTGAGATGACGGCCCATGGATATCAGAATACAGTGCTCTGAGGGAGTGCTTGAACTGGTCCAGTTCCATCTCCAGCTTGGAGATGCGATCGAGGGTGGTGAATAGCTCCTGTAGCTTGTCCTGGATCAGTTTGCCGTTCTTCTCGTACAGCTGGTACATGGCCTGCTCCAGGGAATCGTACGAGTTGGATGCCTGGCCAAATGGTATATAACAGTGTGGACATGTTAAAGATAAGGTACAGAATTAAGGAAATCAAGGATAAGTGTATATCCCGGAAAATGAAATAAATAAAATAAAATAAAATAAATAAAGACTGTGTTAAATGACCTCGCCTTCAGCTCGTTAAAGGATTTCACCTTCAGCTTGATGTTAAAGGACCTTGCCTTCAGCTCGGTCCTTTATCGCTCATAGCCACCTGATTTGTTGTTATATCAAAATTTATATATTTTCGTTGACAAACAAAAAACACTGTGTCAACAATGTATGGGAGGATCGATGCAAGTGCGTGCACGCATGTGAGGAAATTAAATGGTCGCACTTGAAACTTTTACAATATGATTGACACAAACTACACATCAAGCGAGACAGTAGCTGGCACGAGACGCGCTTAAAAGATGCAGCCTTGATCAACCAGTCTTAAAGATATCGTTTCGGTTTGCGATAACACAGCTATCGCTGAGTGAGGTACAGGGTTCTGAAAATAACTTTTTGGGGCAAATCATATCTCAACTGTCGCTAAGTGACATTTATGGTTCAGGGAAACTTATTAGTCTTAAAAAAAAAGTTAAACTTACATACTTGAAAAATAGGTCAGATTTTAACCTAAAACTTACTTAAGCCCCCCCTCAAAAAGTCTCCAGTTTCAGGTCTCTGTGTGCATCGCCTCAGACCCATGTGTCAGCATTTTTAATTTTCTTTTATTGGCTATAAAACGATGTCCAATTGCAGCCAAAATTGCTGGATTGATTGGAATTCTGCCGTGATGTGTTTTAAAAGACTTTTTCACATAGGGATATGAACGTTTGCCCGATTTGTGAGGCCTCTCTTAGCCACCATACTTTGTATATCTATATGGGAAATTTGGTCCCCGCGTATACATGTATCACGTTTTTCCCTGATTCCAAAAAGATTATAAAAAAAAACTATAAAAAAAAACATCACCGCACCGATTTTGAAGCCGACCGATGACCTGAAACCGAAGACTTTTTGTTTTTGGCCTAACACAAACTTCCTACTACTGTTATATACACTAAAGGGGGTCATTGTCACCCCGGGTATTCCCCAATGTTACCCAGGCATTCACAAAAGTCCTCTAACATACGTGTACATAGGATTGAGTTTGCCTGTGTACCATCGAGGAAAACCTTTGGGTGACTTTGACCCCTTCAGCATAACATGCCTGTAATTCCATGGACTTTTTGAAATCTGCCAGCAGCGTGGTGTCCCGTTTTCTCTTGGTGTTGATGTCGTCAATCAATTGCTGGGTCTGTTGGTTCAGGATGTCTCTGGTGATGGAAGAACATGATGGGGAAAGCACACGCGGGGACGGAGGTTTGGGTAAGGGAGTTTGTCGGAACATAGCAGCAGCGACATCGGCGGAGGCCGGCGGGTGGCCGCTGCAAGCAGACTCAGTAGGAATGCTAATTTTGGGGAAGGTTTGATTAAATGTTGAATTTTTTTTTTCATTCCTTAAGGCAATGCTTGAATGGTGAATCTTGGAGTCCACCAACAAAATTCATGATATAAACAATGTACAACATATTGCAGTTTAAATCAACATTTGTCCTTCCCTTCAAAAAAATGGAAAGAAAATTAACCCATATCCGCCGATCTACGTGATAACCCGTAGATATGTAAAACGCTACAAATGCCGACCTACGTGATTTTCCGTACCGTGTTTTTGTCCAATTCCAATTTACTACGTTTTTCCGATGACTGTATTTCATGATTATAGATATGAAATTAGACAAGTCTGACATCGTAATAAAGTGCATGTTCTCCTCTTTCCATCAGTATATAATGTGTCTGTGTCAGTGATTGTAATATTCTCTAAATAAGGAATCTTTCTGATTGTGTGCAAAAACAATGTATCTCTGTGCGGGGGCTTAGGCACATACAGTCTTTTGTGTGTTTACATGGTTAGGCGGATATGGGTTAAAATCCTATAACATTAAAACTATAAACTCACCAATATTTAAGTCCTAAGTAAATATTAGGCCTGAAAGGGTGAGCTCTTTTTACTGCATGCGTTTGGGGAGAATGCATGAACCCTTTCCTCTTTTTTCCCACAAATCCTGGATCCAACACTGACAGAAAAGTATATATTTTTTTCTAAGGGAGAGTGTTTCTCAATATTGACCAGGGAGGCATACCTTGGTTCCAGAAAGTCAGCCCTGTCTGGATCGAACTCTAGCAGGTCTTTAGACTTTGGCATCGTCCTGGTAACTTGTTGAGGAAGGCCTTCACTCATCGTGTCTTGCTCTGAAGATGAAAATCCGTCCAAGTCTTCCATTTTGGTTTGTTTGCTTCATATTGAGATGAAGCCATATAAAAAGGTAAAATATTTATCACCAAGAATATTTATCGAGGCCGAGAAAGAAAAAAAAGGTAAAAGAAACGTGTTAACTTTTAACTTTAAACGTTAACAGTTAACGTTAATTGTGTTAATAATATTAATATATGAAATATAATAAAACCAAAGATTCATAAGTAAAACTAAAAAGTAAAAGTGTCCTTGTTAATTTTGACTAAAGTTAACTCACTAAAAAACCTTTTGCCCTGATTCCAAAACGAACATTTAGTATTTGGAAGTTTGGTGTCTTGAAAACGTAACATGCAAACACATTTTCGAAAATGGAATTTCAAATGATCTTACCCGCAAATGTTTAAGTTTGCTTGCTTTCCTGAATGGTATGTGCTTATGTGCATATCATATCGATCATGCACAGTATAGTATCTTTGGCACATGCAGCGCAGACGAAGCACAAAGTAAAGAGTTATGTGAGAGAGGGCGCTGTTTTAAAACTTCTGACCAATGACATCAATACCCTCGAACAGGGGATATTTTATAAATGTCTGAATTCTTATTATTCTTATTATTCTTATTTTCTTTTAAGGGGTGAACATGTCCAAAACGAAAATTAAAAGCACCAGTATTTCTTAATGATGTATAATAAATTATACAGGCTCCGTACTTTTGATGGACGTACGTCGACCTTTTTGAGCATCTCCTAATCGGGATAGTAAGTTGACATGAAGCCCGTTATAATATACCCCGTTTGAAATAACAAGATGGCTGCAATCGTAAAGTCACCAAATGACACACGTGAATATCGGTGAGTGAATAACTTGTCGCATAAAGCTGATGTGAAACCAACAAAATGTCACTCGTTCTCGTCCAACTACATTAACTATTATTAAAAATAAAAATATAGAATTTCTGATTGTCATGAAATAAAACAGAATGTGAAATAAATCCGGACGTGCTTGCTCTATGGTGTCAGACTCAGAGGTAGAATTCATGCACTACAGTCATGACAGTACACAGTTAACGTTAACGTTTAAAGTTAACGTTAGTGCCGGCATGGAGGAAGGGGAAAGAATGTCGTATCCGACCGCCACTTTTTAAGGGTTTTTTGGATTTTTTTTTACAACCACTGGCACTAGGCCTAACCAGTTAAAAAATGATTCCATCGATTTTTTGGGGTAAAGAAAGCGAAAACTATCTTTAAAATCCACTTTTATGATGGTTTTCGGACTTGATTTCCCTTCTAAAACATCCTCCCCTTCACTCAGAAAATAGAAGGATCCTATTGTAGTTGCCACTGCACATGTACAATGACCGTGTTGGTCACTTATGGGGGAGTTGACAAGATCAGACTGACATGACTGAGGAAGTCATTGTATACCAAAAATGGCTGATTTTTCATGAAACAAATATCCTGGAATAATTTAAAGTATATGTCCATAATCATCCATATGTTCTCCACTTTACTGGGTAGGTAAGATTACATTATTGATTGAATGAGAAAAAGTGGCGGTTGGATACGACATTCTACCCCATCATTATCAATCTTCCTTATTTGCCCAATTCCAAGAATGTCAAATTTAAACCTCTCCTGGCAAGAGTTAACATCTTAATTTTTGTTTCCAGTGTCGTGAAATTGTCAAATGGTCTAACTGCTCTCCTAATCTCGGACTTGGCCAAACGCGGTCAAGGCGATGAAGCAGATGGTTGTGGGTCATCCGAAGATGACCTCTCACACTCAGAGGATGAAGATAATCTCTCAGAAGAAATGGAGGTAGGGTCTGCCCCTGCAGTGGGTGGTACCACTGGAACAGAGGCCATTGATGTGAATACAAATGACAGGGAAAATGGGCCTGATCCATTGATGGAAGAGGGAGATGAGGGTGAAGAGGAGGAAGAGGGTGAAGATGATGAAGATGATGATGATGACGACGGGAAAGGAAGATCATCACGGAAGTCACATTCGAAGCAGCCAAAACTGGTAGGATTCCATATTTTATTCCTTCTTTTTTTTGGTGGTAAAATGTAACCAGCTTGGGCAAAATCTACAAATGTGTATCATACACGCCTGTGATTTCTCAGGATTTTTTGTACAAATTTCCCATTGCCGCAACGTTTTCTTGAAAGAAGAGAAGTATCCATCAAGGAAAGAAGTAGCCTGTATTGTTATCCAAACCTCTAGTTTCTTGTTTGTGGGGATGTGGAGAGTCTGTAAATCCTCCAAAATTAAAAATCCAGGAGGTTCAGGGGGAGGGGGGGCTTTGTCCTCTAGACCAAAGGGAGACCCACACCCCTGATCATATTTATTTGCTTTGTCCATCGAGAAAGTGATATTGTTCCCAAATCGTTAGGCAGAAGTATTTGTGTGTATGCTAATTTTGAAAAGCAATTCACTGCCAACAGCAGATAAGTAGCTAATTTTGTACAGTCCTTGAGCAGCCTGGTACAATGATGACCTGTCCAATCAACCAGACACTCTGGTAACAATTAAATTGTTCTGACAACTCCCCTTTCAAAATGAAAACAAATTCAAGAAATGCTACTGGAGTGAGATGCTACTGGATTGATGATGAACCCATTCCACTTTCAGAGAGTGATTTCAGGGAGTGATTTCAGGGAGTGATTTCAGGGAGCGATTTCAGGGAATAATGCCCGTTTTGAATAGCAAATCTTGATTTTTTTTAAAGTAGGAAATTGTGAATTTTGTGTATCATTTTACTGTGCAAATACAAGGGAAATAATTTGCTGAACTTTATGCACCTTTATGAAAATGAAACGTCCTCAAAATGAAAAGATTTGACGACCCCCCATGCCATGATTGGGATCCCAAATTGTGGATCCAGAAATGAAAATATTGATGATTTGGGAGGCTGGATAGCACGCTTCACATGATGCTTGCATGAAGCAAGGAACAGCTGTTTCGTTAAAGTCTTACACAGCATTGGTTGAAGAAGTACGTGGCTGTGTAAGAAAAAAGAAAAAAAAACCTGATAGCTCAGTTGTTAGAGAATTACAGAGACTAAAAGCCAATCCATATTTCACGCGAATGGAATGCAAAGCGAAATTTGACATCATAACTTAGCAGTAAATGATTCGCATCAGTTGAAATGTGTTTGCAAATTCATTCGCACAAATCTCAGCTTTTGCGAACTGACTTTCATGTGTTTTCATCTTCTTGGTTTTGTAAACAGGCAGCAGCAGCTCTGTGTATTGGCATTGGTAGCTTCAGTGAACCAAACGATATACCCGGCCTAGCTCATTTCTTAGAACACAGTGAGTTTTTGGTCGTTTTATATGGAGGAATGTGTGTAAATTCAGCATTAACCCTGCTACACACGGAGGCCACTCCAACCACTAAATGTCCAATATGTTGTACACATATGATTTGTGCATATAAGCCACACTAACTCTTTTAAGTAATCTTGTATGTAAAACTCCGAGGCCACTGGAGACCACTGTGAAAAAAAACTATCATTGGGATTTTCAGCAGTTATTTGTAAACACATACTCTCAAGAGTAAGCCACCACCAGCCACTGAGACTGGAACGTAATAGTATGCCCCTGCAATACGTCAATCACAAACCACTAAAACCAACAGACATATGAGGTATTACACGTATTATACTATGTAGTATAGCCATGAGAAGCCACTGCCTTCCATAGCAATGGCTTGGAGTGGCCTCAATGGTTTGTTCACAAATTTGCACTGATAGTAGGAGAGTTAAATAGCCACGCATTGGCCATCCAAAGTTGAGAACCTTTTCATAGGAATACTGGTAAAAAAAGCACCTGAATTAACCCTAACAACCCCAGGGGGGATTCAGAATCTCATAAAAGAGGAGAACACTCCCCCCCCCCCAAAAAAAAGGGGGGCGGTATGAGTATACAAAACAACGGATGGTAATTTTTCATGTACACCGAATAAGATTGGGGGGGGGGGGGCATATTCTCCATTTTCCCTCCCCTGGATCCACCAATGAACAATCCCAAACTCATCAAACTCCAATGGCTGGTTGTGTTGTATTTTGATGGATTCGGTACTGTATAGCCCAGACAGGGATACTTTGCATAGGGTCGGGTGTCCCAATTCCAGCTAAGTCCAACAGTTAGGTGGTAGTTTTTACTGCATGGTATTGGATTTTGGCGAATTAAGGAAGCCCAAATACTGAGTGAGTTTGGGTTAATGACAGTTTTACAAAAAAAAATACTTGGTGTTTATAAGTCGATGATAGTAAAAAATATCATTTGAACTCTTTCTGACTGAGATGCTATAATTTTGGTTCTGTTAGTTAAGATAATTTCCCAACTGAATGTTTGACTTCATGAAGCGAAAATTCCATGTCAGAATGAATACACATTAACCCTCCTACTATAGCTACACAAAATCAGTCAACAGCCTGTTTTGACGGTTGACTCAAATGTGCACACGGGGGCATTTTTGACTGGTTTTTACTGTCATTTTGACCACCCTAAACAATACCAGACAATGCTTTTACCAGTCAAAAACGGTTGACTCATTTTGACCTGTAAATGTACGTACTTACTACACGTAAGGTTTGACAGTGTTCGACTTTTAAGTGCACTAGATATACCTTGGCAAGTATATCAACATTGTGACTGATTTTGCCCTTTGCAGTAGTAGGAGGGTTAATGCAAACGTGAATGCATTTTCACTCTTTACTCATTAACAACACAATGAAATATTAAAGCAGGAACTTGCACAGGTTGGTTATTGTGCATTTCTTGATTCTTATCAAGCATGGATGCATCTACAGACATTTTACCAAAAGTGTACACTGCCTTTAAGAACCTGTCTTCCATCTCTGAGTCACCAATCACTGAGATGTATTTTACTGATGAGGATATTTATCATTCTCTGCATTTTCCCCTCTATATAGTGGTTTTTATGGGAAGCGAGAAATATCCGGATGAGAATTCCTTTGATGCTTTCATTAAGACACATGGAGGCTCAGACAATGCATCCACAGACTGTGAACGGGTGAGTAGCCCTTAACCCTAACCACCCTGAATCCATCAAAATCCATCCCCCTGTTTTGGAGGATTTCGGCGGATTCAGGATACATTACGGGATAGCTCCATTAGAAACTTTCCGAGTTTGAGGCCCCAAACTCGGAAATCACACATCCTTTTCAATGCAAATTTTTTTAAGTGTGTTTACTGTGTCAATAAACTTATCAGATTAGACAGCTAATCCTGCGGTAACTGAAATGTACACCGGCTGGCTGTGAGTTTGCAGAGAAAAATATCACATAGAAGGCATTAGTTTTCGGATTTCATTCTTGTATTTTCATTCTTTTGACAAAAAGTTATCATAGTTTCATTGTTTAATCCTGAAAAAGGACCAAGTATGAGCTGAGAACGTACGGCACACGGTAACTCAACGGCCGTGAAAATGCCAGCGTTGCATGTAATGGATATTTACTAAGGTTGATGCTTACTTATTAGGGTTTTGCAATAATGAGTCTAATATTTAAAAAAATCGATTCTAGTCGCCAATAAAGGTCGTTGGGTATATTTATTTATGTTGGTCATATAGTTTTAACGGTTGAAGCGAAAATAGTGAGCAACATTGTCCTACTTTTTCAGGCGTGGGTTTTAAATATGCTCATGACGCATTCACACTCAACAGCGAGCATAGGCATGGTAGGTGATTTAACTGCGCGCAATAGCCTACACATGGCGCTGTAGCAAAATAGGCCAAAGCGCTTATTGTTTTGATCGGTGGGGGGCGGGGCACGCGGCGGATGCAATTTTTCTGCAATTCAAAATTGCCATCCTCAAAAATTTCCTTTTCTTTTTGAGGATTCCCTCTTTTGAATCAAATTACAACAAAACAAATTTCCCCATTGAAAATCATTGCGACAATGGCGATTTCGAATGCAGAAAAAATTCCGGCGGATTGTAATCATCCATTATTTCGCAATGCGTTGATATGACATGGGTTTTGAAAAGCGTTGCTTTTGCGCTTTGCTAATTCATTGTGCACCATAGTACTTGGTTGAGGGTTAGACAAGACGTCCTGGTCTAGGTTTTCGCGCACGGGCCGCAATTTTTTTCTACGTGTCGTTAGCTTTGAAATCATGTTAAGACAGGCGCTGGACAATAATGGTTTGGTATATTAAAAAAAGACTGTGGCCCCCGTTTTTTTCCCCTTTCTGCAGTCCGAAATTGCCATTGTCGTAATGATATCTAATGGGGATAAGTTTCCCTATTAGATATCACTAGGACAGTGGCAATTTCGGACTGCAGAAAATATAATTGCACGGGGGCCACAGTATTTTTTTTTTTATACCAAACGATTATTGTCCAGTGTCTGTCTTTCATGATTTTTTAGCTAACGACACATATAAAAACATCAGGGTCGACGGCAAGTTGGGCCGGAATTTACTATCGTTGGGCAGAAAATATAATTGCACGGGGGCCACAGTATTTTTTTTTTATACCAAACGATTATTGTCCAGCGCCTGTCTTTCATGATTTTTTAGCTAACGACATCGTATAAAAACATCAGGGTCGTATTTGCAAGTTGAGTGTAAAATACGTGCAAAATACCTGTAGCGACCGTTATACTGTTTTTTATTTTCTAGGGAAACTGCCGGAACCGCTGGGTATAAAAATACCAGGCCCAGCCCGCTGAGAAATAATATTCCGGCCTAAATTGCCGCCAGACCAGCACAGCGAAACTCTTCGACGTGTTTGAACCATGGGGAAAACGTATACCGATGTTTTTTTTTTATTTCATGTAAATAAAACGACTTATTTAGGCAAATGCTTATACAGTACTTCTAATAATAGTCATAGGCTAAACATGGATCTTTGAATCCCGTTTCGTTGTCGAAAACCATAAGTTATGGCGGCTGTTTAATGGACCATGAGTATTAGCATATCAGGGGCGGATCTCCAAAAAATTGCAGGTGGGGGTCTGGCCAATTTGTTTTGTTTTTATTAATGTCCGATAGTACCCCTGCAGAATGTCAGTTTTTTTAATGTTCACTTTAATATTGTTACATATTTTTTTTGTCAGAACAGGGATTCCCCACCCACCCCCCACCAGTTCGACAAACAACGTGTCTTGCGGCATTCTCTCCATGGAAACCTTTGTTGAAGCTTGCTTTTTTGAACACACGTTGCTACTGTAAAGACAATAAACTTGAAGACGTGTCTATTGCTTATTAAGTTGCACCCTCCAACATAATAGTGTTCTTTTCATTAGTAATTGGCTATCACAGCCAAGCATCCTATTCAGTCTGCTATGTAATAGTATTCAATGGTCTATTGAAATCGGTGAGTCAAACTTACTCTCTGGACACTCTATTGTTCAATTCATTGGCTAACTCTGCTAAGCATCCTGTTTACTTTCAGTGGTCTTTTGAATTTCTGGGACATCTCTGAAAACATCGGAGTGTTGCCGATTAAAAATCACAGAAATAGTTCACAAATGTGTTTTATTTATTTTTATTTTTTTAACTGAATGGTAAAGGAGTCTTAAACGAGTGTCAATTCACATTATCGTAGGAAAAAATCAGGGTCGTATTTGCAAGTTGAGTGTAAAAAACATGAAAAATACCTGTAGCGACCGTTATCCCGTTTGTTATTTTCTAGGGAAACTGCCGGAACCGCTGGGTAAAAAAATACCAGGCCCAGCCACGCTGAGAAATAATATTCCCGGTCTAAATTGCCGCCCGACCAGCACAGCGAAACTCTTCGACGTGTTGAACCTTCATCAGTGGTTAAAAGTAGTACCGGCTACATATCTCCTGTCACTCAGATAACGGGATTAAAAGCCACTGTTTGTCCAAGCAGATAAGAGGTGTGAGTTGGTAAACATGAAAAGGATGTGTGATACAGGATTTTTCTCTAATGGAGGATTCCCGTAATGATCTCCACATTGAGCATATGGCGGACTTTGATGGATTCAGGATTTCAATAGTTTTTAACTGCTTGGTCATGTTGGTTGATGTATTTTGATGGATTATAGTTACATGTACTGTACATGTACAGCCAACACTTGTATGTGTTAGATTTTGATGGATTCTATGCAGCAACATACTATACAAATTTTCATGTGAGCATGGTATCCTGAATCCGGCAAAATCCGCCAGAAATTTAGTGGTGGATTTTGGCGGATTCAGGATATGTCCAATATCTACACTGACGGATTCTGATGGATTCAGGACACCAGCATTTTGTGTGTGACAAAAATGGTGGATTTTGGTGGATTCAGGATACTTTCTAATAAAAATATCCAAGGGGTTAGGGTTAACCCTTTCAATACCATTGTCGACTTTCGTCGACAGCGCACCTACCTACGCTTCTTTACCATCGTCGACTTTCGTCGACGGCGCACCTACCTACGCTTCTTTACCATCGTCGACTTTCGTCGACGAGAGCAGTGCCGGTGTTCAAGAGGGTCCACTAAATTTATTTGCTGCCCTCTGCTGTTAATTTTTATACAATTGAAAAGAACACATCATAAGCTTTCCAATGATGTATAGAACAATAGGGGTCACCATTATGACCTTTTGAGAAAACTCTGATCAAAGTTTTTCACATGCACTAATTTTCCGAAAGTTTTTCCAACATTTTGTCACTATGGATGAGCAAAATGCTCAGTTACTGGATGAGCTTTTTGCTGAGTGATTCTGAGAATGAATCAAATGATTCCGAGGAAGATTCTAGCCAAGAGTCCGAAGATATTTCGTCAGAATCTGACGACAATTTGCCCGGGCCAAGCAGTGCAAGACAGGCTATCGCGCCGGGAATGGCGTGCCGTGGGATGCGAGTCCGTGGTGGTCGGCGTGGCCGTGGAGGTGGTTATCGTCGGTGTTTGTTATAGTATATCACAAATTGTATGTGTGCCCTAGAATATATCTTATTTTTGATGTATTCATGTTCTTTTCTTGTGAAAGAAAAATATTGTCTTTGCCAAACAAAAAAACAATAAATTGAGTATATTCATAATCATATTATGAGCAAAGTGTCTTGTGTTCATATTTTTTTATAAACCTTTACATTTGAAAGTACACAGAATATGGATACGCTATGTTTTATCCATTATTTGGATTTGTAACCATAAGCTTCTGACAGGAAATACTTGCTTGACAAACAGATGAAAGAAGGCTGGGATTCCACACATTGTGTATGCAATCAGCATGGGCCTGCGACATGTAGTTTATCCACTATACAATGTAACATGTACATGTACTGTGTGTATTAGCTGTGCATGTACAGTATGTGTGTGTAATCTCACACGCATCAATGAACACACACAGTGTATTACAATGGAGGATCTATGCAGTGCATTTTACATTGTGTAATTGGGAGTCCATTAGGCCCATCAGATAGGAAACTGCAACTCTCTGGAAAAATTGTAATAAGTTGCTTGTTTTATACCAAAAACAATTGATTTTGATGTTATATGAAAGAGTATACAATGAGTGAAAAATGTCACACACAAACCTGTTTCATTTATCTAAGCCTTCATAATGAAAATCAAGTTTGAAAGTGCATGAGTAGTCAAGTTATAACATAAAAATTCTAGATTCAAATATTTTGAAACTTCAAATTTAGAGAAATTATAATATGATCAACCAAAATTACATTGAAATATATTTTTGTTGTAACCATTTGAAAGGTAAATGTAACAAAAGGCATGCACAAAATTTTTCTCTTCAACACTGTCTTCACTATGAAAACTGAGCATGAAAAGTGGGGTCTTCAGAAGCTGCCGTGGTTGCAAAACAATTCGGTTCTGGACTGTACACTCCGTACAAACAATGTGGTCCTCAGTGGACTGCGTGGTCAAAACAATTCGGTATTGAAAGGGTTAATGTGTGGAACGTTCAGGAGGGTAATGCAATGGAGGGAATTTATTCATTAGAACACATGGAGGCTCAGACTGTGCATCCACGGACTGTAAACCTCAGTGAGGTTCATGTGCATGTATGCATTAGAAGGTTAATGTTCAGGAGGGTAAGTAAGGTAGGGAATTTATTCATTAGAACGCATGGAGGCTCAGACTGTGCATCCACGGACTGTAAACCTCAGTGAGGTTCATGTGCATGTATGCATTAGAAGGTTAATGTTCAGGAGGGTAAGGTAGGGAATTTATTCATTAGAACGCATGGAGGCTCACACAATGTGTCCACAGATTGTGAACGGGTGAGTACTTCATTGTATGGAATGTTCAAGAGGGTTGGGGTGGGAATGTAGAAAATATTGACGCTCAGATATTGCCTCCTTAGACTGAACCTCAGTGAGGTTCAAGTGAGGTTCATGCATGTGTTAAAGGTAAACATTCAGGAGGGTAAGGGAGGGAATTTCATTCAATAGAACACACACAGGCTCAGATAATGCATAATGTTGTTTATGGAGGATCTTCTTTCATTTATGATGTTAATTATTCTGCAATTTTTTCCCTTTGATCACAGACGACTTTCATTTTTGAGGTACATCAAAAAAGCTTCCGCGAGGGGCTGATGCGATTTGCTCAGTTCTTCACTGCCCCTCTCCTCAAGGCTAGCAGCACGGACCGGGAGCTGCAGGCAGTGGACAGTGGTATGTACATTTCAGCATTACATAATTCCCTCATTCTTTCATATATAAAAGATGATGCATTAAAAAAGTTAGAAACAGTTGTATTTCGAACATACAGCTGAGTTGTTTGAAGAGCTTAACCCTCCTGTGACTGCAAGGGTCAAAATCAGTCAAAATGTTGATATACTTGCCAAGGTAGTTCTCTTAACCCTTTCAATACCGAATTGTTTTGACCACGCAGCCCACTGAGGACCACATTGTTTGTACGGAGTGTACAGTCCAGAACCGAATTGTTTTGCAACCATGGCAGCTTCTGAAGACCCCACTTTTCAAGCTCAGTTTTCATAGTGAAGACAGTGTCGTAGAGAAAATTTTTGTGCATGCCTTTTGTTACATATATAATTACCTTTCAAATGGTTACAACAAAAATATATTTCAATGCAATGTTGGTTGATTATATTATAATTTCTCTAAATTTGAAGTTTCAAAATATTTGAATCTAGAATTTTTATGTTATAACTTGACTACTCATGCACTTTCAAACTTGATTTTCATTATGAAGACTTAGATAAATGAAACAGGTTTGTGTGACATTTTTCACTCATTGTATACTCTTTCATATAACATCAAAATCAATTGTTTTTGGTATAAAACAAGCAACTTATTACAATTTTTCCAGAGAGTTGCAGTTTCCTATCTGATGAGCCTAATGGACTCCCAATTACACAATGTAAAATGCACTGCATAGATCCTCCATTGTAATACACTGTGTGTGTTCATTGATGCATGGAGGAAGAAAACAGAAGGAGTCACATCGCCCAGCCTCTTATCTCATAACCAATTAGCACTTCGGAGTGGCCCATTGGAAATACGTTACGGCCACCCGCTGCGCTTACAAGTTTAACGACCGCGATAATCCCCTTGTGTACAATGTCTTTTGCCGCTCGGCTTGCTCGCGACCAGGATACATAATTGGAGGTAGAAATCTGAAGCAAACGAATAAACACAAACGTGTCGCACTACTTTTCGCGGGCTTTTTATATTGCAATGCATTGTCTTCAATAGCGATTTTTCACCGAGTATTTTGGTGTTTTGATCGTCGAATTTGGCGAATCGAAGCTGACTTACGCTAAATATAACATTCAGATGTTACAATAAAGTGTCTTTTAGCAACTTATTTTTAAGGATATTTCCGGTGATCTCCGGAAGCCAACCAATTGTCAAATTCAAAGACGTGTTGTTTAGCTTTTTATCATTTCAATCCTCATATATGTACGATGCTGTACACTGAAGATATTGCAGTGTTGGATTCGTAGGTCGAGTTGGATCTGGAGCCAGCCTTCCGTGTAGTGCAATAGGACAACGCGTCAGCAATGCGCGCAATGCGCATGTGCAAAGAAAGCCTGGCTGTAGTTCTCCTCGATAATCGGATTAAACGATTAGCGCTGGCTTAGAAATTTTACGACCGCGGCAAAAGACATTGAACCTTTGATATGCCTTCGTTGTGACTCCTTCTGTTTTCTTCCTCCATGATTGATGCGTGTGAGATTACACACACATACTGTACATGCACAGCTAATACACACAGTACATGTACATGTTACATTGTATAGTGGATAAACTACATGTCCCAGGCCCATGCTGATTGCATACACAATGTGTGGAATCTCAGCCTTCTTTCATCTGTTTGTCAAGCAAGTATTTCCTGTCAGAAGCTTATGGTTACAAATCCAAATAATGGATAAAACATAGCGTATCCATATTCTGTGTACTTTCAAATGTAAAGGTTTATAAAAAAAATATGAACACAAGACACTTTGCTCATAATATGAATGATTATGAATATACTCAATTTTTTGTTTTTTTGTTTGGCAAAGACAATATTTTTCTTTCACAAGAAAAGAACATGAATACATCAAAAATAAGATATATTCTAGGGCACACATACAATTTGTGATATACTAACAAACACCGTGATAACCACCTCCACAGCCAC
>CM055819.1:19262743-19286385 GCA_029582265.1 Zoroaster sp. YZ-2022
ACCATTGAGAAGCAGAGCTTGTAAACATGGGTCCCTATAGCATACATGTGCATTGAGTATTACAAAAATTATAGACACAATAGAAGTAAAAAGTGAGCCTACAAGATATGGGTGATACTGCAGAGAGACCCATTGATGAAGGCAGGAGGTTGTAAACATGGGCCCCTTTATAGCATACATGTGTGCATTGAAATTATTACAAGTGTAGACACAATAGGAAGTAAAAGTGAGCACAAGATATGGGTGATACTGCAGAGAGAGACCCATTGAGAAGCAGAGGTTGTAAATATGGGCCCTTAGCATACATGTGCATTGGAGTATTACAAGTGGGTAGACACAATTAGGAAGTAAAAGTGAGCACAAGATATGGGTGATACTGCAGAGGGACCCATTGAGAAGCAGGAAAAGCTTGCAAACATGGGTCCCTTAGCATACATGTGCACTGGAAGTATTACAGGTGTAGACACAATAGGAAGTAAAAGTGAGCACAAGATATGGGTGATACCGCAGAGGGACCCAATTGGAGAAGCAGAGGAGTTGTAAAACATGGGCCCCTTAGCATACATGTGCATTGAGTATTACAAGTATAGACACAACAGGAAGTAAAGTGAGCTACAAGATATGGGTGATACTGCAGAGAGGACCGTGAGAAGCAGAGCTTGTAAACATGGGTCCCTTAGCATACATGTGCATTGAGCAGGAAATAAGAAGATATTAGAGCTCAAGTGTTTGTTAGAACAAACACATGGTGTTCGTGTCAACTTCCGGTTCAATCAAATTATCATCGATGTCAATCATATTTTACAAAGGTGTATCATCTTTTATTATAACAACATCAATTTCATATTCGAATTTTGCTTTAGAATATGTTGAATTTGAACTTCCTGTTTGGACCTGTTTGGACCGGAAGTAAAGGTCCAGATCAGTAATTTGAAGTGTCATATATGATAAGGACACAAATCAAAACTTCCCTCATAATCATCAAAAATAACGTTAGTACCTGCTTTGGTTCAATATCTGAGATTGGAAACTGTTCGCTTTTTAAAAATGCCGCTAGGGGGCGCTCTGAACTTTGATGACATTATCAAACATATTTTTTTTAAAGATAAGATGTCACTAATCGTTTTATGCACAGAAGTCATATTCAAATTTCCTATGGTTTTTGAGATAGAAAATAATTATTTTTCTAAAGACGCCGCCAGAGGGCGCTGTGACAGGTGATGACATCATCAGTCACATTTTTTAAAAGGTCACATGTCAATAGTAATTTCATCCACGGAAGGCACACCCAAATACCATATCGTGTTGGCTGCAGAACCTATAAAAGTGCTTCAGAATATTTTTTTCACTTAAACTTCCAGTTTCGACTGGAAGGAGAGGTCAGAATGGGTCATTTCTGTGTATGAAATGTCACATAATTCAAGATCTGTAAGATGATGCAAAGATTGTGTAAATATGTTTTGTGGTTCTGAGATATGCTTTTTGGAAATATTAAAATTGGATTTTAGTGTATTTCGACATCTGATGACGTCACCATGACGTCACAACTTTACCTGAAACTATATGTCATAAATGTATTGACAACTACATGTTATGGTCTAAGTATGTGTCGAGTTTGAAGGCTCTGTGAACTTTGGAACTATGGTTTTTTTTGTTAGATAAGTCTCATCGAGAAGGAGAAGAAAAAAAACTGGTGTTCGCACTGTCGCACGAACACCTAATAAGAAGAATGTCCAATAATAATAATAATAATAATGTGTGGACTTATATAGCGCACGTATCCACCAACTGAGTGGTGCTCAAGGCGCATTATATTATTACCCCTGCTCATAAGGCTCATAAGGCTCATAAATCATTCCTGAAACCATCTCAGCTCCTTGGGGAGTATACAGCTCAATTGCTGCCATTACAGCGCATATAGGGCTAATCAACCAACTCTGCCCTCACAGGTACCCATTTAACCCCTGGGTGGAGAGAAGCAATTATGGTTAAGTGTCTTGCTCAAGGACACAAGTGTCACGGCCGGGATTCGAACCCACATTCTGCTGCTAACACCAGAACTTGAGTCTGGTAAGCTAGACTGCTCGGCCACGACACTCCACAATGTACCATGGGCCCACTACATGATGAGGTTCCATGGACACATACCAATATACATACATGTAATAGGGCTCAATGCACATGCTGCATATAAATGGGAAAAAAATAGTTACTTAAGCATACACAAGTAATACACAAACAAGACAACGGACAATGGCGACAGAACAGACAGATAGAACTTACCTATAAACCTATTTGGTTCTGGTATATGAAGTTCTGGGTTTAATTTCAAATCTGAAAACAACAGGGAAAAAAACACATTGTTATCCATAAAAGAGTATCTTTAGGTTCCTATATCAGCTGATGTAATTCTGTAAATACTTGTTATAAATGTTGATGATGTACAAAAATGCTTATCACATAAAACACAATAAAGGGGGCCACTTTGCATCCGTCACGTTAGCAGTTTTTCCAATGGTTGTTATTTATTTTTAAGTACCTGAAACCGACCAAAAAGTGTTTCAACATGTGAATGGACATGCAGGCTTATACTAGAACTAATTTGAGTTGATTTATTTATTTATTATTTTTTTTTTTACCCTCAAATTTCCATAAAAATTGGACGGAAAAAGTTACCTCACTTTTTCATCTATTTGTTGATGGAAATTTTAGGGTAATTAAAAAAATAATAGTAATAATCAACTCAAATTATCTTTAGGATAAGCATGCATGTCTATTCAAATGTTGAAATTCTTTTTTGGTGGTTTCAGATATTAAAAAAAAAATTACAACCATTAGAAAAACTGCTAACGTGACGGTAGGAAAGTGGCCCCCTTTATTGTGTTTTATGTCTTATGTACTGCATTATCGTACAAAGACTCATAACAAAATGGACAACAGGTCCTCACTCGCAGGTTCTTTGTTCTGTATCCAATTTATAGCCGCTGTCGTTTTCCCCACTTTTTCTCGTGTTGTGCTTACTCCACTTGTCTTCGGGACAAGGGCAAAAGTACAGCCAAGCCTTTGAGAAGCCCAGCCAGGCCCAGGCTTTTCCCCTGCCTACTGGCCTATATAATGAGCTCTGCTTGCCTGGGCTAGGCCCTCCAGAAGCCCAGGTTATGTTGATTGGCAGGTACTGTATTGTTACAGGATTAGGACTCACAAAAGACAGATTAGGAGGCCAGCACGGCCGTTTCAAATAAGAAATAAGAGAGCGCCCTCAAGCGTCTGTCAAAAGAGCCATATAGCGCGTCGACGTGATTTATCGCATAACGTTAAATAAGGCTAATTTGCATACTTTCTGCATTTTACCTTTGTTTCTATTGGCTCAATGAAAAATGCAAATTTTGAACTTTGAATGAGGTGGATGACGTTTCAAAACGTTTGTTTACTTTTTGCTGAGAGGTCAAGTGTCAAATATAATTCATTTAGCGCTAGATTTGCACACATGACTTTTTTCGAACGCGACGACAGGGGTTCTCTCAAGTGCTTTATTAATCACCCTTTTGGACAAAAATATAACTTTGTATGCCGAAATCCTTAGGTAGAGTGGACAGCTTGTGATATCAAGTGACCCCTATGGTAGTCATAAGGTGAGGGCAGCTCTTTTTAGTTTCTTGAGTCAATTAAAGTTGGTGTGTAATTATTTGTTTTCCGTGCTGACACAACGTGGGCGACTACTGTGCCTGCTTTTGTATCCACATACTGTACATAGGCCTACGTACATTGTACATATACACATACAGTACACATAATGTTCATGTATATGCGGATGTATGTAACAAACATGCTGCCCATGTAATGTACTGAGTCAGATCATGGAAAACTATAGTTAGGCCCTATTTAGATTCTAGGCTTACATCAATTACTGTTATTAAATAAAAATATCATGTAAATACAAACAGCGCAGCGTGAGACAGGACTTTTTCAGTGGGGCACAGGGGGCATTGCTTTTCAGTGGGGGCCTAGGGGTGTTTTTCCTTTCTTTATCTTTTTCTGTTTTGGGGCACTATGAGGATTTTAGGTGGGGCACCTGGGGGCACTGGAAATGTGTGGGGTCACGTGCCCCCCCATGCCCCCCGTGGCTACGCCACTGCAACAGCGTAAAAAGCCATATCAATTAAGTGACAGTAACGTACATACATGTACTACTACCATGACTACTACTAGTGTTAGTGTTTGCTGGGGGAGGGTTATGGGGAGAACGGAAATGGTCAAAACAATTAGGCCTATATTGGGACAAAAATTAAATTAATAAGAAAACTACACAAATACAACAATTCAAATGCTAATTATTTGTTATTACATGTTTGCGTTGTGCCTTGTCTGTCATTATAAGACATACATTTTTTGAAAATTTTGTTTATTTATTTATTTTCCTAGATACTTGAGATATGTTTACTGCCATTGTCACTATGCATCGGATGCTGTCAAATTCTACCTGGTGATACTGTCAATGTCATGATGCCAGCCAGCTTTTGATAAGGTTGAGTAAGACTAGGTAGGTTTGTGGTTACACAATGTATTCTAACATCTCTCTTGACTAACATGTAGTTCTGACAATCCATAACAAGTTTTTCTCCAAGTGTTATTTATGGAGGGTTGTGTATTCCAGACATTTATAACTTGTATCATGTCCTCAAATCACAATAGCAATATTAAGTACATTTACAGGAATGCCAATATAATTATGGGAATGTTATGAGAATGATTGTGACACATACTCCAGTTGTACATTTATAGGAATGAATGAGGCACATTCAATCAATATCAAACAATGTGTTATCTTGTATTTTTCAATGCAGACCATTTCTATGCAGAAAAGTTTATATTTTTAATGGTTTTATTTTTTCCCAGTATGGCTGCTCTGTAAATCATACATTTACTGTGATTTAGTATGTCTCCAGCTCCTCCAATTTGTATTTTTATTTATTTATTTATACAGACTGCTTTATCTATTCTTCTTTTCTTCTTTTGACCGCAGTTATGAACTCTGCCTGCACTTCTGGCACGGTGCTTGTATGATGTCGCCTCATGATGGTGAGAAGACGCTGCAAATCATTCCTCATGCCATGGACAGCACGACCGGTTCTATTGAACTCGGTATGCACAAGTTCACCACCCTGCTTTCGCTTCAAAAGGCGAACCCCACACCAAATCTCAAGCTGCTCCACTGCATGATTTTCAAGCAGGTGCATTTTGGGGTTACAGAATGTGTTGGGAACATTCTCGTATGTCGCCATGAAATTGATGATACATGAGTCTGAAAGAAAGAAAAAATACATATAACCATCGTTGATACATTAACACTTCACAGCAAGTTTCAAGCCAGTTTCGTCATGATCCCTACCATGTACTATTATTTGAGCAGCGATTAATTTTTCACACTACATCATCAATGTATTTTAATTTGCTTAACTTTCTGTACGTAATTTGGAAGTGATTTTAAAATTTGCACTTACCCTACCAGGGGTCTTCAATTTAGCAGTGCCATTTATTTTCAGTTTGTGCCATGTCCATCTGTCAGTAGCAGCTTCAATTTGTGGTGGAATTGGGGTCCCTCTTACATGCTGTGAAGCCACTTTTGAAGAAGTTTTGCTGCCTTGGTAATTTCTGACTCTCTTGTTGGAGAGGATGATGATGTTACATTGGCAATGCATATCTTACAATGGCATGAAGTTTGTTTGATGGGACATTCATGTTCAGCCATTTTGTTTAATTTTCCCATTGAACCACATTTTGAACAAGCCGTTATTAAGGTGCTTAGCTGAAATCGTAGTATCCGAGGGCATGGTGATACATGGGTGAAGTGTAGAAGTTGCTTACACACTGGACATGGGACCTCGGATTTGGAGTTGAACTTGAACCAGTTAGATAAGCAAATGGCACAAAAGTTATGTTCGCATGGTGTTTGAATGGTGGGGGTGCTCAGTATGCACTGGCAAATTGGGCATATAAATATACTTTCTTCTTCAGAAGATTTGCCACATATTTCAAACAACGGGCTTACAGTACAATTATTATCCTCTTCTAATCCAAAAGGTTCGAAGGCAAATTAGGCGTGTGGCCTTGAATTTCTGCCGAATGACCTGGGCGACTTCGGCTTGGTTGGTGACCCCCCGCCTTGTTTCAGGAACACTCTACATATTTCACATTCACCTGTCCTGGGATGTGCTTTCCAGTTCAGCCTTGGTGTACAAATTGCATATTCATGTTTAATATTTGATGTACTATTTAATCTGTTACCATGTTGGGCATAGCGTAGAGATCGAAACATTTGTAGCATACTGATTCAGGGTGTACTTCAGTGTCATCTTCCGTACTTATCGAAAACACAGCATATATTTCTTTTCTGTATTTGGAGCAGTCTACAGGTTTAGTGTAACTCTTACCAGCTTGCTTTTGTTTGGCAGTTTCCAACCTTCTCCCACATACACGGCATAATTTTGTTAATACTGACTGATGATATTCCATAATGTGAAATAAAATAAAGCTAAAAAAACAACTGAATATGAATATTTCTATCGCCTCCTTGTTCCATGTTGTAACGTTGATGTCTGTGCGTGTGTGTGTGTGTGTGTGTGTGTGTGTTTGAGCCCATGCAATGCGCCCACGTATTACATTGAAATTAACTTATTGAATTTCGCGGCGCGGTGTGTGTGTTGTTTACATCCCGTAGTACAGTATACGCGTAGTATGTATATGTCCGTGTACAAACTATTATGTAAACAGAACGTTGACGTGAAATATCGCCAACCGTTGCTTATAACTTTAAAAATAGAGCTGCCCTCAGGCCAATTCTCCTAAGTAAATTGAAAACGGAATGTTTTACCAAAAACTGTGGTCATTACTTCTACAAAACCTATTTTCATTTAATTTGCGTGCAAAATGCATCCTCATTTTTTCGATCGGCGTTTTTATTAATTTACGCACAGTGAGTCCTAAAATACTTTTTTATTTCATTTTCAACAATTAAAATGTGTTTATAACATCATGAACATCAAGGAAATAGAGACTTATGGAAGTTTTTATAATAAAACCATTGTTTACATTAGTATTCTTTCCAAAATTAATGTTTTTATTCAAAGTTTTGCGGCATAGTGACGGAGGAAAAACGCCGCCATCTTAGTTAGAGCTAATCACTCATTATTGGAGTAAATAATTTTCAACAAACGATCTGATAAACTTTATTTACGTTACGTGGATCGGCTTGAAACAGCCGTGCCAGGTAGCCTAGGCCTGTCTGGGCTTCTCAAAGGCTTGGCTGTACCAAGACTTTGGCACTCCTCCCTTAACCCAAACCACACTCAATACAACGAGATGCAACAAGATGCAACGAGATGCAACGAGATGCAACGAGATGCAACGAGATGCAACGAGATGCAACGAGATGCAACGAGATGCAACGAGATGCAACGAGATGCAACGAGATGCAACGAGATGCAACGAGACGCAACGAGACGCAACGAGATGCAACGAGATGCAACGAGATGCAACGAGATGCAACAAGATGCAACAAGATGCAACAAGATGCAACAAGATGTAAAAAAGTTGTTGCATCTTGTTGTCCTCAGCAGAGAACAAAAGAACCATTGTTCTAGCTGGTGGGTTGAGCAGCCTGCATGCTTTTCTGTTTTTGCATTTTGTTGCATTGAGCTGGGTGGCTGTGAAATGGCTGTAGGGGAGGGGGTCAGGGTTAAAAAATGTTTTGCCTATTAATTTGTTTGGTGTTCAAGTTTACTGTGTTAAAATGTTGGTATATATGTCGGTCTATATGTCTATAGGGTTGTTTTTTTAATTAATAAATGTCTATAGGGTTGTGTTTTTTTAATTAATCAATGTCTATAGGGTTGTGTTTTTAATTAACCAATGTCTATTGAGTCATGTTTTTTAATTAATCAATGTCTATATGGCTGTGTTTTTTTAATTAATTAATGTCTGTGGGGTTGTTTTTTAATTAATCAACATCTATGGGATTATGTTTTTTTAATTAATTAATTAATCAACGTCTATAGGGTTGCGTTTTTTTTTTAATTAATCAGTATTTGTTAGTCCTTAGATTTAAAAAAAAAAATTATAAAATTATATATATATATATATATATATATTAAATTTTCAATTTAATTTGTAATATCAATGGTTCTGGGTATGAAGGCTCCTGGGCCACAGTTATTTAGTTAACTTTCTTCATGCCCTAGCACGTACAACTGGTAATGTTCTGTTTTGTATACCGTTTTATATTTGTTGTGTTTTATGCTGAATAAATAATAACAACAATAACTAACCCTGAATGAGATCTACCCACTTCCCGGGTACGTCATCAACTATGTACTCAGTCTTGTACCAAGGCTCCTTCATGTCACACTGTCCATCAAAGTGCTTGGAGGATAGCATAAAATTTGCAGTGTCAACACAGAGGTAGTCTGTACAGAAGGCTATGGCCTGCAACAATGATGACAGAAGACATTTAAATCACTCTAATAAACCTTATGCTCGACCTCAAGAGTGTGCAATAGTAACGTCATTTTTGGGGGTACAGGAATTTTTTTTTAAAACATAAACCCCCATTTCCCCCCCCCCCCAAATATGGCGTCCTCTTGTGGTCAAGCATGGTTACTCCATGCACAACCATGGTTACTCACGTCACATTTCTGAGGTTTTGGGCTCACTCTGAATGCCATAATATATATTTCACTCATTAGGTTTTTTTTCACAATAGTTGCATTAAACCCAGATCTTACTCAGCACAAAATAAGAATTTCAGAAATTTGTTATATGTACCCTATATAAGAAAAAAAGCAACATTTTATGCATGTCTGAAAAACGTAACGTGAGTAACCAGCATTCTGTAATATATAGCATACATATAATATATTTCTGAAATAATTTTTCGTGCTGAGTAAGGTCTGGGTATAATGCAACTCCTGTGAAAAATACTGATGAGTAAAATATGTATTATGGCATTCAGAGTGGGCCCAAAAGCTCAAACATGTAACGTGAATAACTATGGAATTAATAAATAATAATAATAATAACAATGTAGACTTATATGGCGCACGTATCCACCAAATTGGTGCTCAAGGCACATTATATTATTACCCCTGCTCATCAGGCGCATTTAATCATTCCTGAAACCATCTCAACTCCCTGGGGAGTATACAGCTCAATTGCTGCCATTACAGCGCATATAGGGGCTAATCAAACACAACAACCTACTCTGCCCTCCATTTACCCCTGGGTGGAGAGAAGCAATTACGGTAAAGTGTCTTGCTCAAGGACACAAGTACCCCAGTCGCGGCTGGGATTCAAACCCACATTCCGATGACTCAGCCATCAGAACACAAATCCGATACACTAAACCGCTCGACCATGGCACTCCACGACCATTGCCCTTACGCTTGATCACAAGATGACACCATTTTTGGGGGGAAATGGGGGTTATGTTTTTTTAAATAATTATTGTACCCCTAAAAATGACATTACTATTGCACACTCTCGCAGTAAGTAAGGAAATTATGGTATGAACCCCCCTACTTCTACAAGGGTCAAAATCAGTCAAAATAAAGCTCTTATTATTATTATTAAGTCCTCGGTTTACACCACAAATAAACGCATGCCTAACATCAATAAACACATTTGAATGGAATCCGAAAAAAGCAAAATATGGCACCGTGAATGTTTCCCGTATTTCTGCTGTAATTTTGGATTGTTCACAGATCGTAGTGAATGTTGTTTGTTTTGCAGATCTTACCTGTCGGTCGTACTCGGTCTGAAGCAGCGGCCCCGTCAGGTACTCCTCTGCCGGAAACAGCTGCATGCTCTCAGCCACAGTCTCGACGTACTGGATGGGTTCACTCTAGGTCAAAGGTCAAAGGTTAAAGAATAGTCAACAGGGGAAAAACATGGACCAAACTTGGGACAAGTGGCGTTTGTCAGGGAGTGATCAGATCTGCAATGTTTCTGACGTCAAATTCATGACCAGAAACGAAAGCTGTATTGAAATGTGTACTGTGACTGGACACTCGTTAGCAGCTTAGGATGTGAGCAACTGTCAACAACATTAGTTACCCATGAGTGAACAACTTGTGTGAACAATCATTTAATAGTAATTTTTGAAGGAGAATTTACCTAACTATTTAACTATCATTCATTTTTACAATCTGCCATCTTGAAAAGAAGCATACCAAATTGCAAAACTCAGTGAAGCATTGCAGCACAACCAATCTCGGAAAAAAAACCGCTGTTCCGAATCCTACAGCCAAAACTTTCTGGTCACTGGTGGGAAAATGCACCCTTAATTGATAGTGGCTTCCATTTCAATAATGGCTATTCAGAGAACATAGACAAATGTATATATTAGAGGGAGGAAAGGCAGGGCCGAACAGACAGCAAATATTAGAGGGAGGAAAGGCAGGGCTGAACAGACAGCAAATATTAGAGGGAGGAAAGGCGGGGCCGAACAGACAGCAAATATTAGAGGGAGGTAAGGCGGGGCCGAACAGACAGCAAATATTAGAGGGAGGAAAGGCGGGGCCGAACAGACAGCAAATATTAGAGGGAGGAAAGGCGGGGCCGAACAGACAGCAAATATTAGAGGGAGGAAAGGCGGGGCCGAACAGACAGCAAATATTACAGGGAGGAAAGGCGGGGCCGAACAGACAGCAATTTCTAACAAAAGATACTTTGAATGAGTACCTCTTCCTGGAATCTGAAGTCATTATCGTCAATTGTTTGAATCTCTTTAAATATTCTGAAAGATAACACACACACACACACACAAAATTAGTATTTCAGAATAAATCATCATCCGCTACATATTAATTTCTCTTGATGTGATTACATATGTGACCTGTTACAACGAAATGAGCGTAAAGTCGCATTAAACCATTTCACAGTACAGTGGGAAAAGTGAAAAATCGGAGGGGAGGTCTAATTTGTTTTTGTTATTATATTTGCAATTTGTAAATCTCCTTATATCGAATTCCAAATTTTCAGTTCCATCAGACAATTAAAAACCTCAATTTCATTGGTAGCATTTATCGTGTTCTGACAAACAACTTGAAACAAAGACGGAAACAAAGCCACAAATCCCCCTCTGGTGCTCTGGGGAATCGCTGCAACCCTAAGTGTTATATATCATTGGAAAGCTCTTGTTCTACTGAATCCAGAAATACCAATAACTCAATTGTTTAAATTTCCAACTTTACACTCATTTTGTGGTGACAGGTCACATATGATTCATATAAGTGCATTCCTGAAATTACTTTATTACTTTAACAAATGTTTCTCAAGTCCACGTCTCTATAGAATCAATTATTGTTAAGTTTATTTAATTTCTCTGGTAAAGAAATAAAATCACACTGGCAAACGAAAACCTGGAAATAAAAATGGTCCCCGATGGATTATTTTGTAAAGAAACAACATTTCTGTCAAAAGAACTCTCCTTGTCGATTGGCTGACGCAGAAATACAAATTGTTCCATTGCTGATCTTTGTATTACCTCTCTTGTGGTCCTATTGTTTGAAGCATTTTGATGTACTGGAAGATAACAGCTATCACCTGTTGGTTTAATAAGAAAAACAATAGCTGTCACCTGTTGGTTCAATAAATCATGGGGTGTCGTGGCCAAGCGGTTTAGCACATTGGATTTGTGTCTGCTGCATAAATGAGCCAGTAATTTTCAGTCAGTATGTTCATCTTAAACTAGGACACTGATTCCATGCCCTGTTGAAAGTCTACTCTGATCGTGACGATACTGCCACTTTAACTAGAAAATAAACACCCTTTTGCACCCCCCACTGATATTGACCTACCTCTTTTAGTTGTTGAAATCCTTTATCTGTCACTGTGACCGATATCACAAACATGGCTTGAGTCTCATTGTGCTCAAATCCTGTATCTGAATTACCGCTGAACAGACTGAGTGCAAGGGCTCTGTGTGAACAAAAATATAAAAAAACAAGGATCAGGATTTATAATTAGGCCAAACAAGACCCGGGGTTCAAACAAGACCCACTTAGATATGATTGGGTTTACAGCCAATACATGATCATGTGGGTTCCCCCCCCCCCAACAAAAATAATAATTGTCGTTTTCTTTTTAGGTTGGTGAAATTCTTGCGTCGGGTGATAAAAATTTATTTAATTTTGCCCTACACCGACGTGTGTATAGCACTGTACACTCAGTGCTTTTCAAGTGTCTGTGAAAAAACTTCACAGGCTACTTGGGCAGGATTCGAACCCACGACCTTCTGCTTACTAGTGCAGACGTCTTAACCTCTCGACCACCGAGCTTGCCCGACGTCTGGGTTTTTGTTGGAAGATTGAACGTGGACGGTTACCCCCTTTGTGCCCCACAGAAATACGCAAATTTTTTGGTTTTGTTTACTCACTTTTTCTTCAAGAGTGCTAGGATGCTTCCATGTCCTTCATGGCCAATCAGCCAAGATAGGTAGTTGAGCGGCTTGCACCTTGTAGTGTATAAAGGAATAAGACGGATGTTAGAGATGCATCACCAGTGCCCTACCGGCAATTTCCAGAAACTTTTGTTTTCACTGGAACATTGATCATTTAGAAATGAAATACAAATACTTGAAAATGAGATATTTCATAAAACTGTTGTCAGAAGCTTGGTTTAACCAGTTGACGTCGGGAATATTTATTTTTTTCCAGTCCCCCGTGCGGGTTTATTTTCAGTGAAAAATCTGAAAAAATTTCTAGCCATTAATACTTTTTTTTGTCAATGAAACTAAGTTCGGACAACCAAATAAACACCTTTACTCATTGACATTTCGAGAATTAAATGGCTAGTTTTTTAATTACGGTTGTGTTTGTTCAGCACAATTAGACCGTTGGCAAGCTCGATGCAGCGGCCTATTAGCGACCAGTGCCGGTCGAAAAGACGGCATACCTGGAGAGAGATCAAATGCCTCGTAAACAATGGATATAAATCCGTCTTTACAAATGCTTGGCTGGTACGTCAAAGGAACAGGTCTTGGATAAAGGGATTAGGCAAAAATCAACAAAAAGAGCGAACTCGTTCAGTATTTGCAGTGCGTTTTGTCCAGGGCCACCGAACCGTGACCCCATGGACTCCGAGAAACGATTGCGTGTATACAAGTCAGCCGCCGCGACGGCACGCCACGTGTGGCGTGTTGACAAGTCTCCTGGTGACACACACAAAAATCGGAATGCGTGTTTAGACGCTCTCCGATCCGCTGTACAAAAAAAAATTGCGTGTATACACGGCCTCCGAAGCGAACTGGTTAACAGTTAAAAAGGAGCAAAATTAATTTACACATAATTTACTACAAAAAGTGTACACCACCTTTAAGTTACAACTTACCGATAGTGTTGTCTTTGGTTTGGTAGGGACCAGGATATATCCAGTATATGAGCTTTTTGGACGGGAACAACTGTAAATGATGAAAACGTTGAGGTTACTTTGTGAACATTCTTAAACTATAACCCTAACCCCCTATAGGTATTCTGGCTAGCAACCTTCCTGAACCCTAACCCCCTATAGGTATTCTGGCTAGCATCCTTCCTGAACCCGAACCCCCTATAGGTATTCTGGCTAGCAACCTTCCTGACCCCTAACCCCTATAGGTATTCTGGCTAGCAACCTTCCTGAACCCTAACCCCCTATAGGTATTCTGGCTAGCAACCTTCCTGAACCCTAACCCCCTATAGGTATTCTGGCTAGCAACCTTCCTGAACCCTAACCCCCTATAGGTATTCTGGCTAGCAACCTTCCTGAACCCTAACCCCCTATAGGTATTCTGGCTAGCAACCTTCCTTAACCCTAATCCCCTAGGTATTCTGGCTAGGAACCTTCCTGAATCCTCCAAAATCCATCAGTGCACTTTTGGAAACATGGCCTTATCTTCAAAATGCACCATGCATTTTCATTGATCTTTCATATTCAGCACTTATGGCCTGTACTTCTTGCCAGGTAGTAATTTTGTCCCATTTGAAGAGGTGAAAGTACCAGTTGCAAACAGTGCTGAATTTTACAGGATTTGGGGTGGTTAGGGATAAACACCCATTAAATGACTCATTCTACACAAAACAACTTGCACAACTGGAAAAATAAATTCACATACCTTTGTACAATTTCTGAAATTTTTCGGCAGAAAAAGGCTCTCCGCATGTATGAGAAGTTGGCCTTTCACAGCCACTGTGGAAATAAATGAAGAAAACAAAATAATTCAAAATCTACAACTTAGATGGAACAGGCGGTGTTCTCTTGCGACTATTTGCAGTTCCCGTAAAAGTTTTCCCAGCAGAACATTCCAGTAAGAACATCCACTGGGAAAAGAACAGGCTTGATATTTGCAGCGGAACAGCCAACATTCTGGCAGGAACACTTAGAATGGCACTCAGAATGTCACCCAGTGTGTCACACAGTATCACCCAGTGCATCACCCAGTGCGTCACCCAGTGCATCACCCAGTGCGTCACACAGTATCGCCTGGTGCGTCGCCCGGTGCGTCGCCCGGTGCATCGCCCGGTGCGTTGCCCAGTGCGTCGCCCGGTGCGTCGCCCGGTGCGTCACTAAGTGTGCTCTTTAAAGAACATTTTATCAGAATGTTCCCATTTGAACTTTATATACAATTGTATAGCAACGTGAACATCTTTTACGATAGACAGATCGTTATCTCCTTCAGAAGCAAGCCATGTCCATGGCTACGTGTTACCCATCAATAAAATCACCAAGAATAATATAAAGATCTGTCCCAAATATTCCTTGAACAGAGAGGTCTGTTCAAACTTACTTGTTGGGAATGTCAGAGAATGATTCTTTCACCCATTGCTCTAGCGTATCCAACATCTCTGTAAAAATTAAACATCAAAAAGAATATATTAATTCAGAATTTGGATGTAAAGAAATATATTTTTTGAATTGTTTTTAATATCCAAATGAGCACATAGTCTAGACTATATTGGAGATAATAAATTAAAAACCTCTTAAAGATTTCCCTCTTTGATTTAACACAGTTAAATTATTAACCCTTATTAACCCTCCTACAATCAGTGCAATTTTTGAAACAACCCATTCAGGCCACTCCAAGCCATTAGCTGTTGCCAGTGGCCTCCTATGGTTACCCTTCTGTGCACTGTCACACCACTGAGATTGCAGGGTAAAGTGGTCTCCCATCGATACATTGCAGGCCATATTAACCCTCCTACAATCAGTGCAATTTTTGAAACAACCCATTCAGGCCACTCCAAGCCATTAGCTGTTGCCAGTGGCCTCCTATGGTTACCCTTCTGTGCACTGTCACACCACTGAGATTGCAGGGTAAAGTGGTCTCCCATCGATACATTGCAGGCCATACTAACTCTCCTACAATCAGTGCAATTTTTGAAACAACCCATTCAGGCCACTCCAAGCCATTAGCTGTTGCCAGTGGCCTCCTATGGTTACCCTTCTGTGCACTGTCACACCACTGAGATTGCAGGGTAAAGTGGTCTCCCATCGATACATTGCAGGCCATACTAACCCTCCTACAATCAGTGCACTTTTGAAACAACCCATTCAGGCCACTCCAAGCCATTAGCTGTTGCCAGTGGCCTCCTATGGTTACCCTTCTGTGCACTGTCACACCACTGAGATTGCAGGGTAAAGTGG
Source organism: Zoroaster sp. YZ-2022 (assembly GCA_029582265.1). Taxonomy (NCBI): domain Eukaryota; kingdom Metazoa; phylum Echinodermata; class Asteroidea; order Forcipulatida; family Zoroasteridae; genus Zoroaster; species Zoroaster sp. YZ-2022. Next base: position 19,278,416 of record CM055819.1, read on the forward strand.
TCTCCCATCGATACATTGCAGGCCATACTAACCCTCCTGCAATCAGTGCAATTTTTGAAACAACCCATTCAGGCCACTCCATGCCATTAGCTGTTGCCAGTGGCCTCCTATGGTTACCCTTCTGTGCACTGTCACACCACTGAGATTGCAGGGTAAAGTGGTCTCCCATCGATACATTGCAGGCCATACTAACCATCCTACAATCAGTGCAATTTTTGAAACAACCCATTCAGGCCACTCCAAGCCATTAGCTGTTGCCAGTGGCCTCCTATGGTTACCCTTCTGTGCACTGTCACACCACTGAGATTGCAGGGTAAGGTGGTCTCCCATTAAGTTATTATTATTGTTAAACATCAAAGGTCTTAAAGCCATTCTACACTATGTTAATCTCTGAGGTACAATCATTTGATTAAATTAGTAAAACAAAATTCCCAATTAAATTTTTCGGCCAAAATATCTAGATAAAATGGACAGAAAATATCTGAATGCATCTCAATGTTTTCTCATTAAGGACACAATGAAAAAAAAAACTGACAGAATAATGTTCCATTTTATGTTATAAACTTGGACAAATAAATTGAAATTGAAATTGAAACATTTGCACGTTGGTTTCTATACATATTTCTTGATTCTTACAAGTAAGCATGGATGCATTCACAGACATTTTAAAGGGACAGTATCGTCACGATCAGAGCAGACCTTTAAAAGGGCATGGAATCGGTGTCCTAGTTTACCACAAACACAGTGACTGAAAATTACTGGCTCGCTTATGCAGCAGCAACGCTAATATGACCTTATCATGTGGGGTATTATTTTCAGTCACTGAGTCGATCTAAAACTAGCACTCCGATTCCATACCCTGTTGATCGTGACGATACTACCCCTTTAATGAGAGTGTATGCTAGCTTACAAAGAACAAAACAGAAAAATTACAAGCATTCAAATGATTCCCACTAATGACATACCTCTTGACTGGACGACCAGGGTCATATAGTGTGCCGAGTATACCCTCTTCCTGTACTCACTTAATCTTTTGTGTACGTCGATATTTTTCGCTATCGGTTCGGCCTTCAACGTGGCAGAATTACCCCACATGAATTTTCCCATTGGGTGGCCATCTTTGGACATCAAGCCTAACAGCTGCTGTTTACGATGGTGATCGTTCGGTAGACTCATCTGAAATTCTACAATGAGAAACAACACAATGTACAAAGATCATTGAAATCAGTAGGTAGTTGACCACTTAAACATGAATTTACCTTGAATAAGATTGTACAGGTTATTGAATTTAAGAACTTTAACCCTCCTACTTTAGCTGAACTTTACTGGCAAGTAGCTACAGTGGTCAAAACCAGTCAACCGACTGTTTTGACTGTTGACCCAAATGTGCACACAGGGGCATTTTTGACTGGTTTTTACTGTCATTTTGACCACCCTGGACAATACAAGACAATGCTTTTACCAGTCAAAAACGGTCGACTCATTTTGATCTGTAAATGTACTTACTACACGTAAGGTTTGATAGTGTTCGACTTTTAAGAGAACTAGATATACCTTGGCAAGTATATCAACATTTTGACTGATTTTGACCCTTGTAGTAGTAGGAGGGTTAATGTACTTACTACACGTAAGGTTTGACAGTGTTTGGCTTTTAAGAGAACTAGATATACCTTGGCAAGTATATCAACATTTTGACAGATTTTGACCCTTGTAGTAGTAGGAGGGTTAATGTACTTACTACACGTAAGGTTTGACAGTGTTTGGCTTTTAAGAGAACTAGATATACCTTGGCAAGTATATCAACATTTTGACTGATTGTGACCCTTGTAGTAGTAGGAGGGTTAATGTACTTACTACACGTAAGGTTTGACAGTGTTTGGCTTTTAAGAGAACTAGATATACCTTGGCAAGTATATCAACATTTTGACAGATTTTGACCCTTGTAGTAGTAGGAGGGTTAATGTACTTACTACACGTAAGGTTTGACAGTGTTTGGCTTTTAAGAGAACTAGATATACCTTGGCAAGTATATCAACATTTTGACAGATTTTGACCCTTGTAGTAGTAGGAGGGTTAATGTACTTACTACACGTAAGGTTTGACAGTGTTTGGCTTTTAAGAGAACTAGATATACCTTGGCAAGTATATCAACATTTTGACTGATTTTGACCCTTGTAGTAGTAGGAGGGTTAATGTACTTACTACACGTAAGGTTTGACAGTGTTTGGCTTTTAACCCTTTCAATACCATTGTTGACTTTCGTCGACAGCGCACCTACCTACGCTTCTTTACCATCGTCGACTTTCGTCGACGGCGCACCTACCTACGCTTCTTTACCATCGTCATTACGACGAGCAATCTGCCGGTGTTCAAGAGGTCCACTAAATTTATTTGCTGCCCTCTGCTGTTAATTTTATACAGTTGAAAAGAACACATCATAAGCTTTCCAATGATGTATAGAACAATAGGGGTCACCATTATGACCTTTTGAGAAACTCTGATCAAAGTTTTTCACATGCGCCTAATTTTCCAAAGTTTTTCCAACATTTTGTCACTATGGATGAGCGAAATGCTCAGTTACTGCATGAGCTTTTTGCTGATAGTGATTCTGAGAATGAATCAAATGATTCCGAGGAAGATTCTAGCCAAGAATCCGAAGATATTTCGTCAGAATCTGACGACAATTTGCCCGGGCCAAGCACAGTGTAAGACAGGCTACCGCGCCGGGAATGGCGTGCCGCGGGATGCGTGGTGTGCGAGTCCGTGGTGGTCGGCGTGGCTGTGGAGGTGGTTATCGTCGGTGTTTGTTGAGTATATCACAAATTGTATGTGTGCCCTAGAATATATCTTATTTTTGATGTATTCATGTTCTTTTCTTGTGAAAGAAAAATATTGTCTTTGCCAAACAAAAAAACAATAAATTGAGTATATTCATAATCATTCATATTATGAGCAAAGTGTCTGTGTTCATATTTTTTTATAAACCTTTACATTTGAAAGTACACAGAATATGGATACGCTATGTTTTATCCATTATTTGGATTTGTAACCATAAGCTTCTGACAGGAAATACTTGCTTGACAAACAGATGAAAGAAGGCTGAGATTCCACACATTGTGTATGCAATCAGCATGGGCCTGGGACATGTAGTTTATCCACTATACAGCTCTCCAGTTTTTGTGCTAAGTAAGTGTTTTGTAGCTACAAGTTTGTCTTCATTTTTATACTAGTGGATTTCTTATTACATCTGGAATCTACTGGACGTTTTATGTGAGTATTTGTACATTTGTTTTCTTATAATAAGTGAAAAACTGTTGTTTTTTTGTCTGTCTCTCCAGAAAGTTTTTACTGTTGAGTGTATATACATTTTGGATCTTCATTTTATTTGTGCAGTCAACTCTGATTTAGATTATAACCTGTAGCTAGAGATTATAACCTGTAGCTTGACCACAAGCCTTTTGTTTGGATCAACAACTTTGTGATCAGACAATGGAGGTCTACATCCTGTTTATTCTACTCCTGCTATCCAGACCATTGTGTCTCAATGACTCATCAGAAGATGGCTGCAAGATGCAATCTACAGATTGTTCACCCAAGATCCGCCATCTTAAATTCTTGAGACGTCTATATCATACTATGATAATTCATCTGCCACCTTTCACCTGGAACTCTTAATTTCTGGTGACATAAACCCAAACCCTGGACCTGAAACACTGATCAACACACCCAAAAACGCCACTCAGCTCCATAAAATTTCCTATAGTCAGCAATGAACTACTCAATCTTCACAACGCTCCATGTACCGATGCAGCTTTATCTTATTCAGCATTGAGTCAATTGAACTCTCTTGGGATACTTGCTAATCAACCCAAAACATACCAAGACACATAGAGGTAAAAAGCTGATGGCCGTAGAATGGACAGGCCTTACACAACTAGCACTCCTGCCTTATCAACCCCAGCAGTGAACTTAACCACATCAACAAGCGACATTGGCATAACTTCAACTCCAAATGTTCATGATGAGTCTAAACTTCAGCTCTGTGTACTAAACACTCAATCCATATGTAACAAATCGGATGAATTTGTTGACTTTGTACTTCAAAACAATTTGGATCTTGTTGCCATAACCGAGACATGGTTTAAACCCGATGATGACTTAATACCCCGTGAGTGTACTCCTGCTGGCTACTCTCTCCATCATATCCCCAGACCAAAAAGACCGGTGGAGGGGTTGCACTTCTCTTTAGGTCCAGTTTATCTGTCAGTATGAAAAGTGTTAACATTGACTACCTAACATTTGAATCTCTCTGCATGCTGAGGTAACGTGCAACTCTAGATCTGTTCGCCTTGTTAATATTTATCGACCAGAAAGGGATGTTGATGGTAAACATGTAAACTTCTCCAGTTTTCTGCAGGAATTTGAGAAATTAATTGTGGGATTATCTCTTGCACCCATCTGACATTATTTTAACCGGCGATTTTAACATTCATATGGACATCTCTTCAAACAATTATGTGAATCAGTTTAAAGATCTGCTCTCTGCTCATGGACTTATCCAGCATATCACAGCACCCACTCATCGATATGGTCACTGTCTTGACCTCATGATAGCAGCGATGAAAATACTTCACCTCTTATCTCGAATATAACTATCCATCCCGGCTTATCTGATCATTATGCAATCATGGCAGATATGAACCTTAAAAACCTCCCATGCCTACCATTTCTGTAACTACCGCCACTGGAAAAATGTAAATATTAGAGATTTATGTCATGATCTTGAATCTCAACTGGAAAATGTAAACCTTGAAGATGGTGAGCTGGATTCTTGTGTCAATCTATTTGAATCTACTGTCCGTAACATCTTGACGATCATGCTCCATAAAAAACTAGAACTGTAAAACTACAATCTGAATCCCCTGGTTCAATGATGATATTCGTGCTGCAAGGAAAATCCGTCGTCAACTTGAGCGAAAATGGCGTGACAATGGGAAACTTGGAGTACATCGGCAAGAATACTGTAACCAGCAGATATTGTGAAAGAACATGATTAACCAGGCCAAAATAACTCACTACTCATCTCTTGTGGAAGAGAACTCTGGCGATCAGAAAAAACTCTTTAACATTGTTGAAAAGCTGCTTCATAAACCCAAAGCTCCAGTGCTTCCATCTACACACTCCAATCAGGACCTCGCTAATGAATTTTCAAACTTTTTTGTCACAAAAATTGAGAATATCCGTCGTTATTTTCCCCCAGTACCTGTCATTCTATCACAAACACCATCACGCAAGGATCCACAATGTAGACTGTCTATGTTTGAGCCTACTAGTGTTACGGAGATCAAGAAACTCATCATGAAATCGCCATCAAAATCGTGGTGAACTTGATCCAGTGCCAACTTCGCTAATAAAACAAAATATTGATGTGTTTGCTAAGTATATCACAATTATTGTAAACAGATCTCTTTCTTCCAAGTTGTTTCCTGATAGCCAGAAGATTGCTCATGTTAAACCACTCCTGAAGAAACCCAATTTGGACAAGGAAGTTTTCAAAATTACCGACCGGTGGCGAATTTAAAGTACCTTGGAAAAACAATCGAGCGAGTTGTTTCATCACGGATCTCTGACCATGTTCGCACGTGTGAATAACCTGTCGGATACATTTCAGTCAGCCTATAAACCATTTCATGGAGCGGAAACTGCTCTTCTCCGTCAACAATGACATTTTATCTGCCATGGATGATGGAAAAATCACTGCATTAGTTTTGTTAGACTTAAGCGCCGCTTTTGACACGGTCGATCACAAAATCCTTCTCTCCCGCCTGCAATATCATCTTGGAATACATGACACAGCCCTGGATTGGTGTAAGTCCTACCTTTTAAATAGGCCTCAGCATGTTTGTATTGGTAATGCCACCTCCGAGCCTGTTATTCTTGACTATTCTGTACCCCAAGGCTCCGTGCTCGGCCCACAGTGGTTTACTGTTTATACGCTTTCAGTTCGTGATATCATTTTGAAGTATAATTTAAATTACCATGTTCACGCTTGATGACACGCAGCTCTACATTACTTTTTAAATCTTCTCAAGAACCTGCCGATTCCTGCATTTACAACACTGGAGAAATGTATTCAAGAGATTCGAGTTGGATGCGACAAACTTCCTGAAATTGAGCGCGAAAAAACAGAATTTGTTCTATTTGGATCACGTCAGCAATTGTCTAAAGTTTCTCTTCCATCTATTGCAATTGGTGACTCGTAGATAACCCCTCATCACAAGCACGTAATTTGGGTGTTATATTTGACTCGACAATGACTTTAAAACCTCATATCTCCAACATTGCATATCATCATTTCATATCAGAAATATCAGCCGTAATAAGGAAATACTTGAATAAAAGTGCTACTGAACAAATTATTCATGCGTTTGTCACATCAATGCCTCGATAACGGAATGCTCTACTCACGGTCTCCCGCAGAATCAAATATCTCGTCTTCAGAACATACAAAACACAGCAGCTCGTGGTTGTGACTTTGTCCAAAAAGTCATGCCATATCACGCCAATCTTGAAAAGAACTGCACTGGCTTCCTGTTTCACAGAGAAATTGTTTTTAAACTTATGCTAATTGTTCACAAATCTTTTAATAACATTGCTCCAATTTATATTTCTGAACTGCTTAAAGTCTACACTCCATCACGCAATTGCGCTTCCAGCAACATGTCACTCCTAAGGAACCAACATCAAAGCGGAACTGGGTGATAGGTCTTTTCTGTCGCGTTCGAGACTCTGGAATCATCTTCAACTAAACTCAAATCTTGTCATAGTATAACTAGATTTAAGTCGATGCTTAAAACTCATCTTATGTCACAATTCTTCAAAGATGATGTATATTTGTAATTCCATTGTAGGTACGTGTATCTCAGTACATAATTTTTCCCTATGTTATCATTGTATATTGTTTGTATTCATGTTTTATCTTTGTTTCCATGAGCCTGTAGCAGGTGGATATGTGCGCGCTATAAATCTTTATTATTATTATTATTATTATGTACTGTGTGTATTAGCTGTGCATGTACAGTATGTGTGTGTAATCTCAAACGCATCAATGAACACACACAGTGTATTACAATGGAGGGTCTATGCAGTGCATTTTACATTGTGTAATTGGGAGTCCATTACGCTCATCAGATAGGAAACTGCAACTCTCTGGAAATTTTTTAATAAGTTGCTTGTTTTATACCAAAAACAATTGATTTTGATGTTATATGAAAGAGTATACAATGAGTGAAAAATGTCACACACAAACCTGTTTCATTTATCTAAGTCTTCATAATGAAAATCAAGTTTGAAAGTGCATGAGTAGTCAAGTTATAACATAAAAATTCTAGATTCAAATATTTTGAAACTTCAAATTTAGAGAAATTATAATATAATCAACCAACATTGCATTGAAATATATTTTTGTTGTAACCATTTGAAAGGTAATTATATATGTAACAAAAGGCATGCACAAAAATTTTCTCTACGACACTGTCTTCACTATGAAAACTGAGCTTGAAAAGTGGGGTCTTCAGAAGCTGCCGTGGTTGCAAAACAATTCGGTTCTGGACTGTACACTCCGTACAAACAATGTGGTCCTCAGTGGGCTGCGTGGTCAAAACAATTCGGTATTGAAAGGGTTAAGAGAACTAGATATACCTTGGCAAGTATATCAACATTTTGACTGATTTTGACCCTTGCAGTCACAGGAGGGTTAAGCTCTTCAAACAACTCAGCTGTATGTTCGAAATACAACTGTTTCTAACTTTTTTAATGCAGCATCTTTTATATATGAAAGAATAAGGGAATTATGTAATGCTGAAATGTACATACCACTGTCCACTGCCTGCAGCTCCCGGTCCGTGCTGCTAGCCTTGAGGAGAGGGGCAGTGAAGAACTGAGCAAATCGCATCAGCCCCTCGCGGGCT
>CM055819.1:19286885-19342978 GCA_029582265.1 Zoroaster sp. YZ-2022
CACTGGTTCTGATCGTTTGTGGCTGCAATCCAGCCACCTGTACAAATAGAAGGATCAGATATCTACGGATTGCTGTATATTGGTTTAGTTCGGTTCGGTGTGGTTTTGCCGAATTTGTTGAAACGGATATCGGAATTAAACAAAAGGGGGATATTTATCACTTATTTGTCTACAGATATGAATATGCATGGGAAACGGGAATTGTTTTCGTCTTAATAATGATATGCGGCACTTAAAATAATCAAAATTAAAAGTCAAATTACCGTATGTTTTTAATTTATGGAACATTTCAAGTGATTTTATTAACTGTACATAGTTCATACATATTGGGATTTAAACATTTAAGCATCCATAGGATCCACTACACAACTTGATTACACAAAAATGTAACAGAACTTTGAAATGCTGTGTTCCCCCTCCCCGATTATACGGGGATGATCAAAACAAAAATATTGTTTCAACTTTATTTCTTATTTTGTATATATGGATAAATGATTTAAGTATAAGTGTATATTATATCTTGTAGTCACGCAATCAATTAAACTTAGTCAGGTGTGGTGTATAAATCTCAACCCTTTATTTACACTTATGCAACACCTTATATACAGTTAGATGTGGATGAATTTAACCCAATTAGAACATAATATAGTGCCAGGCCACTGAGGTATAAATATATGTTTCTTGTAACTTAAGTGGATACAACATTCTCCCTTTACTCTTTAAAATAATAATTATCATTATTTCCTATACTAGAAAATTTGAAAATTAACCTGAACACTTGTAACTACAATTCCATAATTTTTCGAGTACTTGTTTCGAAAGAAATACTTCTTTTTTTTTCTCAGGTTTTTCCCCGATATTACCTTTTTACTAAGTGTACATTATTTATCTTATGCTAGGAATTGTATATTTCCTCCAAACCTGTTTAATGTTCGAGTAAACCAACTTGTTACAAGTAATACTGCTTATAAAAACAACCAACAACAATTTAATACATAACATAATCGCTCATCCATTTTGGTTTGGATCTGACTCTCTCACTCCGTCTTAATAAGGTTTTCTTTCCCCCTGGTTCAACCTTTGAACCCATGTTACCGGTTTTAGCTTCTGTATGAGCATTTTCTTCAAGCTCAAAATGAAACAACAAATCATTTAAATCAGTTGATCTTGTTTTGATTAGTTTGCTTATGTTCCATTTTCTACCATCACTAGTGACATATGTATGAGGACTGATTTTTTTGCTTATCAGAATTGGATCGTAATATTTCCTGTCTCCTTTCACCACAAATCCAGGTTTTTTCACTCTTACCCAGTCTCCAACATTCAACTGGACAGCCTTTACATTTCTCTTCTTATCATAGTACTTCTTGGAACTTGTCTGTTTGCTTACTACTCTTTCACGGACTTTAGATTCCAAATGCATCTTACTTATCTTAGGTATCGGCAAACCCAAAATGTTAAGTTTCGTTCGCATATGTCTACCATGAATTAAAACACTCGGGGCAACACCTGTAGTGGCATGTGATGTAGCTCTATATACTGTCAAATATTCGTATACTGTTTTCCAAGGTTTGTTCGAGTTGACAGCATTTTGGATTGCATTTTTCAACACACCGTTAAATCTTTCAACAGCTCCATTACTCTGTGGATAATACAGAGATGAAAAACCATGATGAATACCTCTTTCATCTAAAAAACCACTGAACTCTTGTGAGGTAAATTGTACACCGTTGTCACTTATAATTTCATCAGGGTAGCCCTCTCGGCTGAAAACTGTTTTCAAAAATGTGATTACCGTCTTAGTTGTTACTTGCGATGTGAAACACATTTCTGGCCATTTACTGTAATAGTCAACTAATGTTATGGCATATTTACAATTTATAGGTGCTCTTTCAAATGGTCCCATAATATCAATTCCAACTTTACTCCATGCGCTCTTGGGAAAGGGAACTGGTTGCATTGGACCTTTAGTTTGTTTGACACTCTTGTCATTAAACTGACATGTTACACATGATTTTACAATATTTTCTACTTGTCTATCCATACAATTCTCTCAATCTTTGTTTTGTTCGTGTCATACCCTGATGTGATTCGTGAGCTAATTGTAACATAACACCGGTTAAGTCATTGGGGATTACAATTCTGTCCTTTCTCATAATAACATTGTCACAGACTGTTAGTTCATCTTTAATCATAAAATATGGTTTTAACACCAACTCCATTTCGGAACTAATGTGGCACACTTTTTTTGGCCAATCAGTTTGAATGTATCTTTTTACTGTGCTCAACACTTGATTTTCTTTTGTGCTTTCTTGCAATTTCTTAAGTGTGATACCTTTACACAGAGTTTCAAGTGCAATGTGACAAATGGCTTCATCATCTGAATCAAATTCATGTGTGGCACCAGGCATAGGTAATCTAGACAATGCATCGGCTACTTTATTTTCATTTCCCCTTTTGTACTGTAAGTCATAATTGTACTTCATTAATCTTGCTGACCAGCGAGCGATGCGCATTGACTGGCGGTCAGAGCCTTTCTTAAGTAGCGTAACCAAAGCTTGATGATCTGTACGTAAGCAAAATTTTCTACCCCACAGGTAAGTATTGAATTTTTCGCACGCCCAGACGCAAGCTAGTGCTTCCTTTTCACCTACAGAGTATTTTCTTTCTGCGCTGGATAGTGTGCGACTGGCGCATTGAATTGTAATTTCTTCACCATTTTTCACCTGAGTGAGCACAGCACCTAGACCATACGCAGACGCGTCTGTTGTAAGCGTTACATCTAGATCGGGATCGTACATACCAAGAATTGGGCTTTGGGCAATCGCATTCTTTACTGATTCAAAACTATGCGGTACTACTTCTGACCAAACAAATTTTTCATCGTTGCGTAATAGTGCCCTTAAGGGTTCTACCATGGTGGCAAATTGTGGAATGTACTTAGAAAAATAACCAGCTAAACCCAAAAATGATCTTAGGCTCTTCTTGTCATGTGGTACTGGGGCATTATTGAGTGCTTCATACTTATCATCCACTTCAATACCTGCTGCGCTAACAGTATGACCCAGGAATTTCAAGCTCGATTTAGAAAACAAACATTTACCTTTGTTAAGTTTAACTCCATACTTTTGTAATCTTTCTAACACTGCTTGTAAGTTTGCGTCATGTTCTGATTGATCCTTGCCATATACAATTAGGTCATCTAAGTAACTTTGTACTCCCTTTAAACCACTTAGTATAACACTCATCATCTTCTGAAATGCTGAGGGTGCGGATGATAACCCAAAACAGACTCTTTTGTACCGAAACAAACCCTCATGCGTGATAAATGATGTTAAGTTTCTCGAATCTTCATGCAACATAAGTTGGTGGTAGGCTGAAGCTAAGTCTAATTGACTGAAGATTTTAGCATTCCTGAGCTCAGTGAAAATTTCATCGATTTTAGGAAGCGGGTATTTATCTGGAATGATTGCTTCATTTACTTGTCTTAGGTCAACACACATTCTTAATTTACCAGTTTTCTTCCATGAAACAACAATTGGGGATACCCACTCAGAAGAATCGATTTTTTCGATTACCTCTTGTTTTTCAAGTTTTTTCAGTTCTTCTGATACCTGATCTCTCACTGCAAAAGGTAACCTCCGTAATTTCTGACTTACTGGTTGTACATTTTCATTCACCTTGATTTTATGCACAAATCCTTTCACTGGTTTCAATTCATCATTATTGAACATACTTTCAAACTGTTGTACATTTGTAGGCAAGTTTACATCGTTTTCTTTGTCACAATCAACATTATTACAAGTCAAACTTGAACCATCGATATTAATTTGCAATGCCTTCACAAGATATCTGCCCATGATGTCTGAACCTGATTCAACAACATACACATTTGTAATTGTAGTAGTACCTTTATATGATACAGTACATTCAAAATAACCGACAACTTTTATTGCATGTTGTGTGAACGATAAAAGTTTCTGTTCAGGAGGAGTTATTTGTAGGGCTTCGGGTAAAAAGTACTTGTCATATGTGGTTTTCGTAAGGATACTCACTCCTGAGCCCGTATCAACCATTAACGTTATGTCGACTTCGTTGACTTTGACGTCGCACAATACGGTTGCAGTCTTTTCCTCAGCTTTCTGTCGCCAAGACGTAAATATCTTCGTCGCTGCTGCTTGGTGGATCAGTAGAATCAGCGTTTACTTGCATCACTCTCGCTTGTCTCCGCGGTTTTCTACCTCCGTAGCTTCCCGTCATCGCGGCTTGTCTCTGCCTACACACAGTGCTAAAGTGACCAATCTTATGGCATGTATGGCATTCTTGTTGTTTGGCTGGACACGCCCTGTCGTTCGCCAAGTGTGCCTGTGATCCACAACGGTAGCATGATGTATTGGTGGGCGTGGCAGGTTGGTGTTGGGTACTTGTTGCCTTAGGTTTCGGAGGGCGGCGGTAGGTTTTTGCAATTTTGTTAACTTTTTCTGTTTGTAAGTTACCTTCAGTAAGGGTTTTAGCTTCTTGTATTGCTTTTTCAAAACGTCGTCCCATTTCTTGAGTCTTTTGGAGAGTCAGCTCTTTCTCCATTAGGAGTCTCTCGTATCTTGGCGCTATTTGTTTTCTCGACGACTTGGTCTCTAATCATTTCGTCTGTCATTTCGCCGAAATCACATGTTTTGACAAGTTCTCGTAGTGCAGAGATGAAATTATCCATGCCCTCACCAGGTCTCTGAGCTCTTTGGCGGAACGTGTATCGCTACTGCGACGACATTTACGGATGGCTGAAAATGGCCTTTTAGTACTTTTACTGCGTGTTCATAACTATTTGAACCTTCTGTCGGACTTTCTCCGCTATGGGGCAGCGTTGAATAAACTCGTTGTGCCTCCACACCTATGCAGTGCAAGAGAATTGCTTTTTTTCTCTCTGCCATGAATTCGTCCCCTCCTATAGCCAGAATGTAGTTCTCAAAGCATAAAAACCATTGCTTCCATAGTATAGCTGGTTCACCTGGTTCTTGTAGAAAAGGGGGTGGTTGAGACCTTTGTTGAGACAAGGCACAGGTAATACTTGAAGTCGCCATGGGTGTGGTCGTAACCTCGTCGCCAAATATTATATCTTGTAGTCACGCAATCAATTAACTCAGTCAGGTGTGGTGTATAAATCTCAACCCTTTATTTACACTTATGCAACACCTTATATACAGTTAGATGCGGATGAATTTAACCCAATTAGAACATAATATAGTGCCAGGCCACTGAGGTATAAATATATGATTCTTGTAACTTAAGTGGATACAACAGTGTACTAATTGTAACCAAAGTGTATGTACACAGCTGACAAAGATCTTCTTGGAAAACAAAAATTAAGTTATCTTTATAGCTCGACAGTCATTACATCATTTATCAAGCAACTTAAGTCAAAGTACGGTGCTTAAGTAGGTACTTAAGTAAAGTACTATACTTAAGTGGAATTCTCCAAGCTACTTATCTAAAATATCCTACTCAAATCCACCCCTAAATCTGAGACACCTCTCGGGGTGTCATAAGTCCAAGTGCGTTGGCTTTTTGAACATAAATTCTAATCATTTCGTAAAGGGAGCTACTTGGAGATGGCTGTGTTAATGCTGTTGGCGCAAATGGACATAAATCAGCGGCGCGCAATGAGGCGGGAACGTGTATTTCGGGACAGGATAATAATAATAATAATAATAATGTGTGGATTTATATAGCGCACGTATCCACCAACTAAGTGGTGCTCAAGGCGCATTATATTATTATCCCTGCTCATAAGGCTCATAAGGCTCATAAATCATTCCTGAAACCATCTCAGCTCCCTGGGGAGTATACAGCTCAATTGCTGCCATTTCTAGCGCATATAGAGCAAACCAACTCTGCCTTCACAGGTACCCATTTAACTCCTGGGTGGAGAGAAGCAATTATGATTAAATGTCTTGCTCAAGGACACAAGTGTCACGGCCGTGATTCGAACCCACATTATGTTGCTAACACCAGAACTTGAATCCGATAAGCTAGACCGCTCGGCCACGACACCACATTGGATACCACATTGGATACCTACAATGACATTGAACTTTAAGTTTGGTTTCCTTTTTGGTTTTTCCATGACAGCTCTATACTAGTGGATACCGGCCCATGCACAGTTGTTTCCAGTGCAAGAAGGTATAGGCCTACGACCAACGCATTACCCAGGATGAATTTATTATCATCAGTCATTAATCTTACACAATGTGTCATCATGGTCATTCGGACGCACGAGCTGACCATCGCCAAACCGCATAAATCTACATAAAAACAATGTGAAATGTGACATAAATCCTTGGAAACGACCTTTCGACAGATCTAGGCACCATACCTAAATTGGTGTATTCTACTTAGCTATGTAGGTACTTAAGTCAAGTTGTGAATTCCAACACCAGTATGGTACTTAACTTAGTATGGTACTTACCGCTTAGGCATACCTAACTTAAGTTGCTTGATAAATACCAGCCCTGGACTGCAAGTATTAGGCATGACAGTACCAGCTTGAAGAAATATTTGTAAAGGTGCATGGGTTTTACTTTTAGCCATCTGTACATTCTTTGGCCTGTTACAGAATGTTAATTCCCATGGCTCTCAATCTGCCATACAATCGAAAAACGTCTGTACACCGTGAAAAGGGTAAATAGTTGTGAAAAAACCAACAAAGTGCACAAGATTCTGAGTTCCAGAATAACATGTGTCGTGTAGAGAGAAATTACTAGAATCATTACAATATAATAGTCACACATTTGTGGTCACAACTAACAGGAAAAACCCCTAGCTGTTGTGATAACAGTGACCTAGGTTCGGGGTTTTTTTTTCTTCTTTTTTTCATTGATCACTGTGATCTCCTAAAGATAATAACTTCTCTTTCTCAGGATTTATTGCTTCTGCAATATTAAAGTCAGATTCCGAACAGGAATTTAAATCAATTGAAGATTCGCTGTTACTTCGTTGACAAACAAACTCAGTAGCGGGCTTAGCATTTAATGGACCAGCTTTAGCTCAAGAAAACTAACAGTGTTTCTATTACCACCTATACCTCTGCCAATTTAACCGTGTAAACAAATTTATTAGGATCTGGTTTACCAACAATCAGATATTTACCTGGTAGATAACTGTCTTGGATCTTATTCCGACCCCTGGCATCTCGCACTGGGGTACCAACATTCGCGTCTTCAGTCTGTATGGCCCTACAGAACTTGCCAGCGAGCCCGTTAAACGCGCATTTTGGAAGTCTCTACAAAAACACCTGGATTCAACATCGAAGAATTACCAACCTCTCCTCCTCGTGTGACCTAAATGCGACGACTAACCTCGTTGAAAAACATCCCACGTGCTTCTATGGGTTGAAACTCGTTTTCGATATAACATCAAACGTTAACGGTACGATGATGTGCGATTTTATTCTCAAAAACAAACTCATCCTTACCAACTCTCACAAGAAGGCCCACAAGATGACATGGTTTTCAAACAATGGTCGTGATGTCAAGACCCTCGACTACTGTTTATTGCAAAAATGGCTATTCTCATACCAACTGGACTGCCGCGTTCGTACAAACTACTTCACTGAAACCGACCACTGCTTTCTTGTACAACGCTTTGCAACCCCTCGGCACAAAGCCGACCGGTTCCAACCAAAACACCGAAAAAAGTCAACCACACCGACTTCTCCGCTCTCGCAAACTCCACCCATGCGAAAAATAAATAAAATCCGAGCTAAGAAAAACATCTCGCTCGTCTCAAAAGCGGAGGACGACCCTTCAAAAGCCATAGCAGACTGCGTCATAAAAACCGCCGAAAACACCCTTCCATCCAAACCGGCGAAAATCCAACAACTTCCCTGGAATGACGACGAGATGATCCGTGAACTTACCACCAAACGACAATCTCTCGATCGCTTGACGCAAAAAGCGGAATTCCGAAACCTTTCCAAGAGCATTAAATCGCGTTCCTCCGACCTCAAAAACGCGTTCTTTCAAGAAAAAGCCGCCGAGCTCAGCAAACTCGACAAAGTCTTTGTCCTCGCTAAAAATAATGAAATACTTGATAGACCCGCTCAAAAGGTAAGCGCAGTTAACATCCAAGCGCTTCATGATCACTACAAGGAACATTTCAACCACAAAAACAGCCAACCAATTCCATCCTGGCTCGAACTTCTGCGAAACACAATTTCCTGACTGCACCATAAATCACTAACGTTTGCAATACCTAGTAAGATCAAAGGTAAACGCGGAAATAACGTCGAATCCCTTCGCTCAACAGTAGTAAAAGAAAACTGCAAATTCAAAACTGAAAAGCAGCTCATCCGAGAATGCTTCAACTGATGCTATTAAACTTTGAAAACTCATGGACTTACGACTCGAGTCTATGCCGAATTAGAAGCGAATGCTTCTGGTGGAACCTTATATGTATGTATGTATGTATGCATGCCCCCAAACACTTGTTATGATTTATTAAAGTATGTATACAATCATATCATCTTAATCAATTATAACAAACTCTTACATCTTAAAAGTTGTATCCTATCTATGTATGTAGGAACATTCAGTTTGGTAACTTTTCTCCTTTATGGTCAGACGATATTTTCATATAAAGGGTATTTGGCTTAATATACAGTGCACATGACACAGTAATATGTATTGTAGGTATGCATACCCCAAACACTTGTTATGATTTGGCTTAATATACAGTATACATGACACAGTACTATGTACTGTAGGTATGTATACCCCAAACACTTGTTATGATTTGGCTTAATATACAGTATACATGACACAGTACTATGTACTGTAGGTATGTATACCCCAAACACTTGTTATGATTTGGCTTAATATACAGTATACATGACACAGTACTATGTACTGTAGGTATGTATACCCCAAACACTTGTTATGATTTGGCTTAATATACAGTATACATGGCACAGTACTATGTACTGTAGGTATGCATACTCCAAACACTTGATATGATTTGGCTTAATATACAGTATACATGACACAGTACTATGTACTGTAGGTATGCATACCCCAAACACTTGTTATGATTTGGCTTAATATACAGTACACATGACACAGTGCCATGTACTGTAGGTATGCATACTCCAAACACTTGTTATGATTTGGCTTAATATACAGTATACATGACACAGTACTATGTACTGTAGGTATGCATACCCCAAACACTTGTTATGATTTGGCTTAATATACAGTATACATGACACAGTACTATGTACTGTAGGTATGCATACCCCAAACACTTGTTATGATTTGGCTTAATATACAGTATACATGACACAGTACTATGTACTGTAGGTATGCATACCCCCAAACACTTGTTATGATTTGGCTTAATATACAGTATACATGACACAGTACTATGTACTGTAGGTATGCATACCCCAAACACTTATGATTTGGCTTAATATACAGTATACATGACACAGTACTATGTACTGTAGGTATGCATAACCCAAACACTTGTTATGATTTGGCTTAATATACAGTATACATGACACAGTACTATGTACTGTAGGTATGCATACCCCAAACACTTGTTATGATTAGGCTTAATATACAGTATACATGACACAGTACTATGTACTGTAGGTATGCATACTCCTTATACACTGATACATACACAATAAAAACACGAGAGACTTGACTGACGTTTTGTCACAGCTCAAAACTGGCTTTATTGTATGAACTCGGGCATGCTTTTGCCCATATCAATTAATTAGCCATAAACGGGCAATTTGCCCAAACCAAGGTAATTACAAGAAAGCCGGGCAATGTTTGCCCATAGGTAATAATAAGTAAACAAACAAGGGCAGGCTTGCCCATCACAAAAACAGACAACTGTCCCAAAATAACCTCACAAACGGAACCACGAGCAGATTCCACCATACATGTACATCACAAAATCACGGGCAACGAGTGGCCCACATAAAATCACGGGCAACGGGCGGCCCACAAAATCACGGGCGACGAGCGGCCCACATTAATTCACGGGCAACGAGCGGCCCACATTAACTCACGGGCCACGAGCGGCCCACATTAACTCACGGGCAACGAGCGGCCCACATTAACTCACGGGCAACGAGCGGCCCACATTAAATCACAGGGCTGATCAAACCCCAACAATTCAATTAGACAATAGCAACTTTTACAAATTAGCTTACAGCCGTCCATGCACTTGAAAATTCCACCGGTTGAACCACCGGTTGAAATATTAGCCCCGACTGAACCGACGGGAGCTTAAACCATGCTTACAATTTCGGCTGTACTCAGTAATAATAATTAGTAATCTTACAAAATGAGGCAATGTGAGACCTTATCCCATACAAAACAGGCCGCACGCCATAGATGTATCTCCCTCAACTGGACCCATGGCCGTATCAGTGAAATATAACATACATATCGAGAGACATTGACATTGGGTCAGATGCAAAGTGAAAATCCACTGCTTGAACCAACAGTTAGAACAAGCCCAACTGAACCGTCGGGAGCTTACTTTGCGTACAGAGTAAATGTATGCACTGTTGCTGCAATTATTATTACTAATATCATAATTATTCTTTAACTGAGTAAGCCAGTCACAACAAATTCCTACAACACAACCCGAAGTGTACCCACAGTATTAACTATAGTGAAAACAAATACTTAGATCTTTGCCCATATAGGTAATAATAAGAAAACAAACAAGGGCATTGGGTCAGATGCAAAGTGAAAATTCCACTGTTTGAACCAACAGTTAGAACAAGCCCAACTGAACCGTCGGGAGCTTACTTTGCGTACAGATTGTAATGTATGCACTGTTGCTGCAATTATAATTACTAATATTACCATAATTATTCTTTAACTGAGTAAGCCAGTCACAACAAATTCCTACAACACAACCCGAAGTGTACCCACAGTATTAACTATAGTGAAAAGAAATACGTAGATCTTTGCCCATAGGTAATAATACGTAAACAAACAAAGGCATTGGGTCAGATGCAAAGTGAAAATTCCACTGTTTGAACCAACAGTTAGAACAAGCCCAACTGAACCGTCGGGAGCTTACTTTGCGTACAGATTGTAATGTATGCACTGTTGCTGCAATTATAATTACTAATATTACCATAATTATTCTTTAACTGAGTAAGCCAGTCACAACAAATTCCTACAACACAACCCGAAGCGTACCCACAGTATTACCTATAGTGAAAGAAATACGTAGATCTTTGCCCATAGATAATAATACGTAAACAAACAAGGGCACTGGGTCAGATGCAAAGTGAAAATTCCACTGTTTGAAACAACAGTTAGAATAAGCCCAACTGAACCGTCGGGAGCTTACTTTGCGTACAAAGTTGTAATGTATGCGCTGTTGCTGCAATTATTATTACTAATATTACATAATTATTCTTTACCTGAGTAAGCTAGTCACAACAAATTCCTACAACACAACCCGAAGTGTACCCACAGTATTGACTATAGTGAATAACAACTACGTAGATCTGGCACAGCGCACTAGATATGGCCAATAACAATGCTCAATGCGCTTCACAGCCCAAAACTTGAACCAAATTACAAGGTTGGCGTAGGGGTGGAGGTGGGTTGAATGGTCCAGTTCAAATAAAAGCTGTAACAAAAGTGAGCCAAATTTAATAATGCCGCCCGCTTCCAAAGTTTCTATTGGGAAGAGCGGTCCTGATTGGTCCAAACTGGCAACCCCTTGAAAACCTAAACAAAAATTTACCAACCAGAAAAAGGCCCGCGAACAAAATTGCCGCCCACCAATGAACCCGGGAAACATGTTGCACAGTGAAGTACCTGGGGAAAAAACGCCCCTGGGAAAACTAAGCCCACGGCAAACTACCCCAATGCAGTTGAGACAAAGAGGGCGCCACCCAGGACGTGTATTGCAGTGTATAAAGCATTTTATCATGAAGATGATAAAATGAAAAACACTTGTTATGATTTGGCTTAATATACAGTATACATGACACAGTACTATGTACTGTAGGTATGCATACCCCCAAACACTTGTTATGATTTTTTTTCAAATACACATTATCAAGGGCAGATCTAGAACAAACGATTTGGGGAGGGGGGACCTGCGAACATGAAAAGCTCATTCGTGGCAAGGGGTTGGGGCCTGCTTAAGGGCCTTGGAAGTGTTTGATTTTAAGCACTCCCTAAATGCAATATCAGCACTTTCAGCGCCAAGTTGCAAATATAGTATGTAGTTCATGATGCAGGGGCGAGAAACCTTATTAATGTCTACATTCAACAGATGACGATTTAGTTATTAATTAATTAATTAATTATTTTTATTTTATTTTTTTTTATATTATTTTATTTTTAATTTTTTAATTTTTGGGGGTGGGGTGGGCGGTTTTGACAATTTATTTATTTATTTGGTCAGGGTGGTTTTGTCAAATGGTTGAGAGGGCCATGGAGCCCTTTTGGATACATTTGATTAAGATGATATGATGGTGTACATACTTCATAACAAGTGTTTGGGGAATGTATACATACAACACATATACTGTACACTGTACAATTGTATACTGTATATTAACAGTTGTAGCTTTGCATGGTGAAGAGGATAAGTAAAGACTATTTGCGATGACACCATGTGAAATTCTCAATTGAGTGGATAATACTGTGTACATTAAGCAAAATAGACCTACCCATTATTTGAAAATATCGTCTGACCATGAAGATGAAAAGATACCAAACTGAATTTTCTTACATACATAGGATAAACTATTTTAAGAGTTTCAGTTACGTGGACAGTGGCCCACCTGGTCAGCCATCCATGAGAAGGAGGTTGTTTTTTGTACTTTTTGCCTGCGAACCTATATTTAGACTCCAGCCAAACCTCCAATGAAGGTATGATTGGTCCACTGCTCACAATTCCCAGTCCACTTTTTAATTTCAGCATATATGCTAGGCCAATAGCAGCAGGAACGAACTAAAGAAAGAGTTCTTTCTATGTACTACAAACTGCTCACAATTCCCAATCCACTTTTTAATTTCAGCATATATGCTAGGCCAATAGCTGCAGGAACGAACTAAAGAAAGAGTTCTTTCTATGTACTAGTCAGGATGTTGGGTTTATAAGATGAAGGCCATACAATTTGATTTCCCTTTGAAGTATACGATTCACCAAAGAGAAACGTTGAATTTGTCCCAACGTAGTTTGTACCGTTCGAGATTCACCCTTTCACTGTCGTCTAGACAATCAAACCTTCAACATCACTTCCAAATCTTGGCTTTGTCTTTGACTCTACAATGACAATGAGCAATCATATCACTACTGTATGCAGATCAGCCAATCATCATATCCACAACATCACCAGAATCCGAAAGTACATCGACGCTGACACCCGTCATGCTGCTATTAGAGCCCTCAAACTTAGATTGTTGCAATTCAGTTCTCAATGGACTGAAATAATCTGATATTCGTAGATTACAGAAACTCAAACCATAGCTTCCCTTGTCATATTTTCTTATCCAAAGCAGGTTCACACTTCATCGTTGATCAAAAAGCTTCACTGGTTTCTGGTAGAGATACGAATAATGTATAAAACAGCCTTAAACATGTATCATGTTAAATCCAATGTACACCCTACTTATATACAGTAATATGCAGTTGATCTTAGCAGGGTGGTTTACGGTCTCATAGTGTGGAGAAAGGACTATGGCTCAGTCACCATACCATGATCAATCAAACTCTTGATGTGTTGTTTAACCTCCTCGTACTCATTTGGTACGATTCTGTGGAATGTTTGAGCTACAGGTTCAGAATCCTTCACAATGATGCAATGTTCTACAGTAGTTGTATTCTCTAAATTAAAATCATGTTCTGCAAAGAAATCTGTATTTGTTCAACAATTCATTCACTTGTCTCAGCTCCTTATTCAACCCTGAAAAACCCTCCAAGTCTACTGGTACAATAGACTAGAGTGTAGATGTCAAAGTACTGTCTTCTACCTGAAAAATCTGAATATGGTCAACAGTAACATGAATCTTAACTTCTGAACTAGTCAAAGTAAATTTTTCTATGGTTCGAAGAACTCCAGTACGAGTTTTGGACACAAAATTAATCCAGATGTAAAAATATTGTCAACTTTGACCAGGTGTCACCAGCTACAATAATAATAATAATGAACAATTCTTATAATGCCTTCGAATAAAAGTCTCTGTGCGCTATAAAAGTGTAGATGCATTTAAAATACCAACTAGTAGATGACTTCTTGCTCTCAACAAATCGACCAGTGCCATATCAGAAAACGTACGGTACCAGATATTTCAGCCATAATAGTGACAATAGACTCAGGAGGAATAAAGATGTTTTGTTGGAGGTCTCTCTAGCAAAGCCAATGGTCTCCTGCTACATACTCACAACCATGTTTTGCAATGACAAAACAGACTTCCAAAATAATCTCCATTAGTTTCATTCATCAATTTCAGAAGTGGTTGTAAAATATTCATGCCAAGCAAGCTTGGAACTTGCCTCTTATGTTCTCTATGTTCTTTGTCAACTGAATCTTTGACAATCAAAATACCCATCTGCGGAATAATCGTCTCTTCATACTCAACGTCAGTTTCAATGTACCCAATATAAGGAATTTCTATACCATTGGCAGAAGTAATCCTCAACCAGAGTATAATTTTAAAGTTGAGTCCCCAAAGTCTTAAACAAGGAAAGGAAACACTCTTCCGTGAGGGTTGACACCATCGAACCAGTATCAACAGGACATGTCCGAATTGGTGATTGGACACGTACCATGCAGCACAATTATGCTTTCTAAAACCGGAACCTATTGAGTTCACTCCATGCCTCCCAACCGATGGACCTGAAGCGATGGGGTATATTTCCGGTGAAGACTTCTCGGTATCTCCCTTCTTCAATTGTTGGATGAGTTCCTTCTTTAAGTTGTCGTTTGTAACACCTGTCTTTAGTATGACCTAACCCTTGACACAATTTACATTTAAACTGTGTTCTACTTCTACCGCCCTGGTTTTGATTAGACTCGGGTTTTTTTAAAAAAACATTTTTTTTAATTATTATTATTTCTTCATTCTTCCATTCTTCGTGTAAAATGTGATGGAGTTCATTTTTGAAAAACAATTCTTGTGCAGATGTGACAGTAATATCTTTCCCATATGTTCCTGTAGACGAAGCCAAATCAATATTTAGGCTAGACTAATAAACTATGACGACTTTCATTGGAAGTGAGGATGGGAGATAATTGTGCGAATTCCCTCTATATTCAAAATTAGGGCTGACATATGGCGGTTTGTCGAAATTTACTTTTGTTAAAATGCTGCTCATTTTTATTTTTGGTAATGTATCACCGTAGCTGTCGGACTAACACATGTTATAAATATTTATTATAAACAAAAGAGTTTAATTACATCTGTGTCTATTGCATTTGGTAAATTGATTTGCGGACATTATACAGCGACACATTATTGTTTTATTATTTAAATGTTATTCTAGCCAGATATTATATTGGCTGCAGGCCGAAATGTAGGAAAAACATTTTGCTAAATCCATCGTGATTATTGGGAAATGGAATAAGGCGAGAGCAATGTACAATATACAACGGCGTGGGGTCACAAGAATTATAAAGTGTTCTTGACTTGGTCAGGTTTTTTAAAATTATTATTATGCACAGTTGAAAAATAATGTGTGCAAAAATATGTAAATGTCAAAGGATGATGCCAAATTCCAATTCTAAACGTTGTCCTAACCTTCCCCAAGCCACCCAATAACCTCTGAGTAAAACATAAATATTTATTACCAAAGAGTTGGGAAATTTCAAACCATTTTCGAATAATGAAATTTTTGGTACATGAGATACTAGCCCATATACCTCGAGTATTTTTTCACTTAACTTTGAACATAATTATATGGTTTTCTTTTTTCGTTTGAATTTTGTAAGTGACTCGTGACTCGGACTCGGACTCGATCTTCGTGACTCGACCTTCGTGACTCGGACTCAGACTCGGACTTGAGGTTTGAAGACTCGAATACAAGTCTGCTCTGATCTCAAGTCAAAGTATTCACTATCCATTTGTTTCATGTGGTATAACCAAGGTAATTATTAACGTTCTGTCTAAATGTTCAGTACTCAATGAGTCAGTAAAACACCCTCAACAGCTACTGATATATTGTACACAATCACTTTTAAAAATGTTGATTTCAAAATTGGACGGTATAACATTAGAAAATTAGCAATAGCAATAATAAGTGTCCCAAACACAATTTTCACAATGTTCACTAGGTGAATCAGCTTTGGTAAATCAAATACAGTAGATGTCACAAGCCAACAATTCTCCAACACAGGTGTTGTCATCACCATGTTCTGATCCAGGTGTCGCACTCCAGACAGAAGACTGAAGAGTAGTGTAGAACTTAAGAACCTTTTTCTTCTCAACAACTGTGGTTCCAGAAGCATGACCTCAATCCACTGACGTGATTGTATAAATGACTGTCGTTTGTCAACTACAATTTTGTTTTGTTTTGTTTCAAATGCTATTGCCAGGTGAGTTTGAATCACATTTTTTAGAGAGGGAAAGTACAAAACTATCATAAAAGTGGATTTTAAAGATAGTTCTCGCTTTCTGTACCCCAAAAAATCGATAGAATCATTTTTTAACTGGTTAGTGCTTAGTGGTTACAAATAAAAAATAAAAAAAATAAAAAAGTGGCAGTTGGATACGACATTCTTTCCAACACGTTAAATCCTATGTATCTATACTGTATTGTTATTACGTTTATATGGTGGCCCTGAAGGGACATCACAACTCACAAATATCTTCGCCAATATTTGCGACGTCGCGAAAGAAATCACAAAAACACAAATATCTGCGCAAATGATTGTGATGTCGCGAAAATAATCACATAGGCCTACCTAATCACATATTTAGCATAGTTTTAACGAACCACTCGCGAATGCTTACACGTATAATTTATCAACAAACTAGAGAGTCGTGGTGCGACGTGTCCTTTCTCTATGGGTCAAGGGTCAACTATGGGTCAACCGGCAAACTCAGCCCCTGGCATTTCACGCTACTGAGACTGCATGGTTTAATACATGCGTTAAGCATGAAGGAAGGTCAAGAGAATAAATAAAACATTATAATGAAGGCAGGATGTAATAAGTAAACTATAACGGAACCCGCCATTACGAAAGCACATGTGCCATGTGACCACGTGCAACACGACATGAGCAGTAGCCATGCCCTGTGACCCGTTACCCGGTTATGACCCTTGAACCATGGAGAAAGGACACGTCGCATAATACGTGGTGACTATGTCAAATATGTTATTGGGTATGTGACTATTTTCGCGACATCGCACATTATTTGCGCAGATGTATGTAATTTTGTTGTGATTATTTTCGCGACATCACAAATATTGCCGAAGATATTTGTGATTTGTGATGTCCTTTCAGGGCCACGATACGTTTATGCCTTTGATAATAAAAAAAATTATTGAAACTTAATTACACTGTGTTTTTGACCAATTCTTGCCTTGTTTTGGTCCTCTCATGCGGTTCGATTCTGTCTGCACGATGTGATCATGTATGGAACATCCGGTTTCACGGTCATAGTGCAATTACTGGAGCGCCGCGGCAAACAGCGCTCCCGCCCGATTCACCTTCAATATTCAATTTTGCAATACAAACCCTACGGCTGTTTCAGTTTTATTGAATATGTTCCATTGCAGAAATGCTTTATTTTCATTGAAATTGCGAACAAAATCCCTGATAATTTTACATGAAACTGTAAAGGACCATATATGAAATGAAAAATGATAATGGTTCCAAAGAAAACCTTAATTTCATCAACTGAAGACCGCGTTTCTGTCATGGAACATAAAACTAAACCAGCCGTAGGTTTCAATTGCAAAGGCTGAAGGTTGAATCGGGCGAAACATATAAACATCTACAAGTGCCTGACAACGTATCCTGAAGTCTGGCTGGTCACATTATATATTGGAGACTTGACATAATTTATTGTATTGCTGAAGAACTATACCATGTCTATCATGCTTAGTAAATGTGATGTTGCACTATGTGAATAATAACCTTGTCAGTTTGAATATGCCCACGTACGTGATCATGTCTCAACCAATCAGAATCTCTTAATTGTCAATTAGTTTAAAAGAAGTGCGAAGATATTTAGAAGATAAGTTATAGAAGGTAAGGATTACCTCGATAATTGAGCCGAGAATGTTCCTTTGGGCGAGAGCTGTAGGCCGACGAGACTGACAAGCTGCTGTCAGGTATAGCCCCACTCTCCATCCCTAGAGGATCACGGCAAGCTGAATGATAAGAAACAAACAAATACAATAACTCCCATCTGATAATAATGTGACTCTTGCCCACACAATCATAGGAGCCTATAAGCATCCTGAGAACAAATACAATAACTCCCATCTGATAATAACGTGACTCTTGCCCACACAATCATAGGAGCCTATAAGCATCCTGAGAACAAATACAATAACTCTCATCTGATAATAACGAGACTCTTGCCCACACAATCATAGGAGCCTATAAGCATCCTGAGAACAAATACAATAACTCCCATCTGATAATAACGTGACTCTTGCCCACACAATCATAGGAGCCTATAAGCATCCTGAGAACAAATACAATAACTCTCATCTGATAATAACGTGACTCTTGCCCACACAATCATAGGAACCTATAAGCATCCTGAGAACAAATACAATAACTCTCATCTGATAATAACGTGACTCTTGCCCACACAATCATAGGAGCCTATAAGCATCCTGAGAACAAATACAATAACTCCCATCTGATAATAACGTGACTCTTGCCCACACAATCATAGGAGCCTATAAGCATCCTGAGAACAAATACAATAACTCTCATCTGATAATAACGAGACTCTTGCCCACACAATCATAGGAGCCTATAAGCATCCTGAGAACAAATACAATAACTCTCATCTGATAATAACGAGACTCTTGCCCACACAATCATAGGAGCCTATAAGCATCCTGAGAACAAATACAATAACTCCCATCTGATAATAACGTGACTCTTGCCCACACAATCATAGGAACCTATAAGCATCCTGAGAACAAATACAATAACTCCCATCTGATAATAACGTGACTCTTGCCCACACAATCATAGGAACCTATAAGCATCCTGAGAACAAATACAATAACTCCCATCTGATAATAACGAGACTCTTGCCCACACAATCATAGGAACCTATAAGCATCCTGAGAACAAATACAATAACTCCCATCTGATAATAACGAGACTCTTGCCCACACAATCACCAGGAACCTATAAGCATCCTGAGAACAAATACAATAACTCCATCTGATAATAACGTGACTCTTGCCCACACAATCATAGGAACCTATAAGCATCCTGAGAACAAATACAATAACTCTCATCTGATAATAACGTGACTCTTGCCCACACAATCATAGGAACCTATAAGCATCCTGAGAACAAATACAATAACTCCCATCTGATAATAACGTGACTCTTGCCCACACAATCATAGGAGCCTATAAGCATCCTGAGAACAAATACAATAACTCCCATCTGATAATAACGTGACTCTTGCCCACACAATCATAGGAACCTATAAGCATCCTGAGAACAAATACAATAACTCCCATCTGATAATAACGAGACTCTTGCCCACACAATCATAGGAGCCTATAAGCATCCTGAGAACAAATACAATAACTCCCATCTGATAATAACGTGACTCTTGCCCACACAATCATAGGAACCTATAAGCATCCTGAGAACAAATACAATAACTCTCATCTGATAATAACGTGACTCTTGCCCACACAATCATAGGAACCTATAAGCATCCTGAGAACAACACAATAACTCCCATCTGATAATAACGAGACTCTTGCACACACAATCATAGGAGCCTATAAGCATCCTGAGAACAAATACAATAACTCCCATCTGATAATAACGTGACTCTGCCCACCCAATCATCCGAGCCTATAAGCATCCTGAGAACAAATACAATAACTCCCATCTGATAATAACGTGACTCTTGCCCACACAATCATAGGAACCTATAAGCATCCTGAGAACAAATACAATAACTCCCATCTGATAATAACGTGACTCTTGCCCACACAATCATAGGAACCTATAAGCATCCTGAGAACAAATACAATAACTCCCATCTGATAATAACGTGACTCTTGCCCACACAATCATAGGAGCCTATAAGCATCCTGAGAACAAATACAATAACTCCCATCTGATAATAACGTGACTCTTGCCCACACAATCATAGGAACCTATAAGCATCCTGAGAACAAATACAATAACTCCCATCTGATAATAACGTGACAATTGCCCACACAATCATAGGAACCTATAAGCATCCTGAGAACAAATACAATAACTCCCATCTGATAATAACGTGACTCTTGCCCACACAATCATAGGAACCTATAAGCATCCTGAGAACAAATACAATAACTCTCATCTGATAATAACGAGACTCTTGCCCACACAATCATAGGAACCTATAAGCATCCTGAGAACAAATACAATAACTCTCATCTGATAATAACGTGACTCTTGCCCACACAATCATAGGAACCTATAAGCATCCTGAGAACAAATACAATAACTCTCATCTGATAATAACGAGACTCTTGCACACACAATCATAGGAACCTATAAGCACCCTGAGAACAAATACAATAACTCTCATCTGATAATAACGAGACTCTTGCACACACAATCATAGGAGCCTATAAGCATCCTGAGAACAAATACAATAACTCTCATCTGATAATAACGAGACTCTTGCCCACACAATCATAGGAGCCTATAAGCATCCTGAGAACAAATACAATAACTCCCATCTGATAATAACGTGACTCTTGCCCACACAATCATAGGAGCCTATAAGCATCCTGAGAACAAATACAATAACTCCCATCTGATAATAACGTGACTCTTCCCCACACAATCATAGGAGCCTATAAGCATCCTGAGAACAAATACAATAACTCCCATCTGATAATAACGAGACTCTTGCCCATACCAATCATAGGAACCTATAAGCATCCTGAGAACAAATACAATAACTCCCATCTGATAATAACGAGACTCTTGCCCACACAATCATAGGAACCTATAAGCATCCTGAGAACAAATACAATAACTCTCATCTGATAATAACGTGACTCTTGCCCACACAATCATAGGAGCCTATAAGCATCCTGAGAACAAATACAATAACTCCCATCTGATAATAACGTGACTCTTGCCCACACAATCATAGGAACCTATAAGCATCCTGAGAACAAATACAATAACTCTCATCTGATAATAACGAGACTCTTGCCCACACAATCATAGGAGCCTATAAGCATCCTGAGAACAAATACAATAACTCTCATCTGATAATAACGTGACTCTTGCCCACACAATCATAGGAGCCTATAAGCATCCTGAGAACAAATACAATAACTCTCATCTGATAATAACGAGACTCTTGCCCACACAATCATAGGAACCTATAAGCATCCTGAGAACAAATACAATAACTCCCATCTGATAATAACGTGACTCTTGCCCAATAGGAACCTATAAGCATCCTGAGAACAAATACAATAACTCCCATCTGATAATAACGAGACTCTTGCCCACACAATCATAGGAACCTATAAGCATCCTGAGAACAATGCAATAACTCCCATCTGATAATAACGAGACTCTTGCCCACACAATCATAGGAACCTATAAGCATCCTGAGAACAAATACAATAACTCCCATCTGATAATAACGTGACTCTTGCCCACACAATCATAGGAACCTATAAGCATCCTGAGAACAAATACAATAACTCTCATCTGATAATAACGTGACTCTTGCCCACACAATCATAGGAACCTATAAGCATCCTGAGAACAAATACAATAACTCCCATCTGATAATAACGAGACTCTTGCCCACACAATCATAGGAGCCTATAAGCATCCTGAGAACAAATACAATAACTCCCATCTGATAATAACGTGACTCTTGCCCACACAATCATAGGAGCCTATAAGCATCCTGAGAACAAATACAATAACTCCCATCTGATAATAACGAGACTCTTGCCCACACAATCATAGGAACCTATAAGCATCCTGAGAACAAATACAATAACTCCCATCTGATAATAACGTGACTCTTGCCCACACAATCATAGGAACCTATAAGCATCCTGAGAACAAATACAATAACTCTCATCTGATAATAACGAGACTCTTGCACACACAATCATAGGAGCCTATAAGCATCCTGAGAACAAATACAATAACTCCCATCTGATAATAACGAGACTCTTGCCCACACAATCATAGGAACCTATAAGCATCCTGAGAACAAATACAATAACTCCCATCTGATAATAACGTGACTCTTCCCCACACAATCATAGGAACCTATAAGCATCCTGAGAACAAATACAATAACTCCCATCTGATAATAACGTGACTCTTGCCCACACAATCATAGGAACCTATAAGCATCCTGAGAACAAATACAATAACTCCCATCTGATAATAACGAGACTCTTGCCCACACAATCATAGGAACCTATAAGCATCCTGAGAACAAATACAATAACTCCCATCTGATAATAACGAGACTCTTGCCCACACAATCATAGGAACCTATAAGCATCCTGAGAACAAATACAATAACTCCCATCTGATAATAACGTGACTCTTGCCCACAATCATAGGAACTATAAGCATCCTGAGAACAATACCATCATAGGTGACTTCGGATTTTGTCAGGGTAGTGATCAAATGACGTCAGAATGTTTATTAAATATGTTTTGACAATTTAACAATCTGTACAATGGTGCAAAAACTGTGAATTTACCTGTTGTGGTTGTTGAGATATGATTTTTAATATTAAAATTTGACTTCCGGTTTGGACAGGAAGTAAGATCAAATTGAGTCATCTTTTAGTAAATATTTTTCGCCAATTAACAATCTATACTATGGTACAAAAATGTCAATTTACCTCTTGTGGTTGTTAAGATATGATTTTTTAAATATCAAATTCTTTGACTTCCGGTTTGGACAGGAAGTAAGGTCAAATTAGGGTCACCTTTGTGTAAGTAGTTTTTGACAATTAACAATCTATACAATGGTGCAAAACTGTGAATTTACCTGTTGTGGTTGTTGAGATATGATTTTTTAAATATTAAACTTTGACCTTACGGTTTGGACAGGAAGTAAGGTCAAATTAGGGTCACCTTGTAAATATTTTTGAACAATTAACAATCTGTACAATGGTGCAAAACTGTGAATTTACCTGTTGTGGTTGTTGAGATATGATTTTCTTAAATATTAAACTTGACTTCCTGTTTGGACAGGAAGTAAGGTCAAATTGTCACCTTTGTGTACATATTTTCGCCAATTAACAGTCTATACAATGGTGCAAAAATGTCAATTTACCTCTTGTTGTTGTTGAGATATGATTTTTTAAATATTAAACTTTGACTTCCGGTTTGGACAGGAAGTAAGGTCAAATTGGGGTCACTTTTGTAAATATTTTCAACAATTAACAATCTATACAATGGTACAAAATGCCACTTACCTCTTGTGGTTGTTGAGATATGATTTTTTAAATATTAAACTAGATTTTTTAATATTAAATTTTGACTTCGGTTTGGACAGGAAGTAAGGTCAAATTAAATGTTTTTGTAAATATTTTTCGACAATTAACAATCTATACAATGGTGCAAAAAATTTCAATTTATCTGTTGTGGTTGTTTTAATATGATTTTTTTAAATATTAAACTTTGACTTCCGGTTTGGACAGGAAGTAAGGTCAAATTGGGGTCACTCACAACTCGTGTTTCATCTACTTGTTAAGTTCTAAGTATATGCCAAGTTTGAAGTTCATGTGAAGTTTGCAAGTATGTGTTTTTTTGTAGACAGTCTATCCGGAGAAGAAGGAGAAGAAAGAAAAACCGAACAAAAACAATAGGTGTTTCTGCACATACCCCAACACCTAATAACTCCCATCTGATAATAACGTGACTCTTGCCCACACAATCATAGGAACCTATAAGCATCCTGAGAACAAATACAATAACTCCCATCTGATAATAACGAGACTCTTGCCCACACAATCATAGGAACCTATAAGCATCCTGAGAACAAATACAATAACTACCATCATAGGTGTTCGGATTTTGTCAGGGTAGTGATGATGACGTCAGAATGTTTTTGTAAATATTTTTGACAATTAACAATCTGTACAATGGTGCAAAAACTGTGAATTTACCTGTTGTGGTTGTTGAGATATGATTTTTTTTAATATTAAAATTTGACTTCCGGTTTGGACAGGAAGTAAGATCAAATTGGGGTCATCTTTGTGTAAACATGTTTCGATAATTAACAATCTATACAATGGCGCAAAAAATGTCAATTTACCTCTTGTGGTTGTTGAGATAGGATTTTTTTAAATATTAAACTTTGACTTCCGGTTTGGACAGGAAGTAAGGTCAAATTGGAGTCACCTTTGTGTAAATATTTTTCGCCAATTAACAATCTATACTATGGTACAAAAAATGTCAATTTACCTCTTGTGGTTGTTGAGATATGATTTTTTTTAAATATCAAACTTTGACTTCCGGTTTGGACAGGAAGTAAGGTCAAATTGGGGTCACCTTTGTGTAAGTAGTTTTTGACAATTAACAATCTGTACAATGGTGCAAAACCTGTGAATTTACCTGTTGTGGTTGTTGAGATATGATTTTTTTAAATATTAAACTTTGACTTACGGTTTGGACAGGAAGTAAGGTCAAATTGGGGTCACCTTTGTGTAAATATTTTTGACAATTAACAATCTGTACAATGGTGCAAAAACTGTGAATTTACCTGTTGTGGTTGTTGAGATATAATTTTCTTAAATATTAAACTTTGACTTCCTGTTTGGACAGGAAGTAAGGTCAAATTGGGGTCACCTTTGTGTACATATTTTTCGCCAATTAACAGTCTATACAATGGTGCAAAAAATGTCAATTTACCTCTTGTTGTTGTTGAGATATGATTTTTTTTAAATATTAAACTTTGACTTCCGGTTTGGACAGGAAGTAAGGTCAAATTGGGGTCACCTTTGTGTAAATATTTTTCAACAATTAACAATCTATACAATGGTACAAAAAATGCCAATTTACCACTTGTGGTTGTTGAGATATGATTTTTTTAAATATTAAACTAGATTTTTTTAAATATTAAACTTTGACTTCCGGTTTGGACAGGAAGTAAGGTCAAATTGGGGTCATGTTTTTGTAAATATTTTTCGACAATTAACAATCTATACAATGGTGCAAAAAATTTCAATTTACCTGTTGTGGTTGTTTTAATATGATTTCTTTAAATATTAAACTTTGACTTCCGGTTTGGACAGGAAGTAAGGTCAAATTGGGGTCACTCACAACTCGTGTTTCATCTACTTGTTAAGTTCTAAGTATATGCCAAGTTTGAAGTTCATGTGAAGTTTGCAAGTATGTGTTTTTTTGTAGACAGTCTATCCGGAGAAGAAGGAGAAGAAAAGAAAAACCGAACAAAAACAATAGGTGTTTCGGGTACATACCCCAACACCTAATAACTCCCATCTGATAATAACGTGACTCTTGCCCTAACAATCATAGGAACCTATAAGCATCATGAGAACAAATACAATAACTCCCATCTGATAATAACATGACTCTTGCCCACACAATCATAGGAACCTATAAGCATCCTGAGAACAAATACAATAACTCCCATCTGATAATAACGAGACTCTTGCCCACACAATCATAGGAACCTATAAGCATCCTGAGAACAAATACAATAACTCTCATCTGATAATAACGTGACTCTTGCCCACACAATCATAGGAACCTATAAGCATCCTGAGAACAAATACAATAACTCACATCTGATAATAACGAGACTCTTGCCCACACAATCATAGGAACCTATAAACACCCTGAGAACAAATACAACAACTCCCATCTGATAATAACGAGACTCTTGCCCACACAATCATAGGAACCTATAAGCATCATGAGAACAAATACAATAACTCCCATCTGATAATAACGAGACTCTTGCCCACACAATCATAGGAACCTATAAGCATCCTGAGAACAAATACAATAACTCCCATCTGATAATAACGAGACTCTTGCTCACACAATCATAGGAGCCTATAAGCATCCTGAGAACAAAAACAATAACTCTCATCTGATAATAACGTGACTCTTGCCCACACAATCATAGCAACCTATAAGCATCCTGAGAACAAATACAATAACTCTCATCTGATAATAACGAGACTCTTGCCCACACAATCATAGCAACCTATAAGCATCCTGAGAACAAATACAATAACTCCCATCTGATAATAACGTGACTCTTGCCCACACAATCATAGGAACCTATAAGCATCCTGAGAACAAATACAATAACTCTCATCTGATAATAACGTGACTCTTGCCCACACAATCATAGGTCCTATACATCCTGAGTCATAACGTGACCTGCCCACACCTATAAGCATCCTGAGAACAAATACAACTAGACTGAAGTGTTTGTCATATGACAAACACATAGGTGTTCGGATTTTGTCAGGGTAGTGATGATGACGTCAGAATGTTTTTGTAAATATTTTTGACAATTAACAATCTGTACAATGGTGCAAAAACTGTGAATTTACCTGTTGTGGTTGTTGAGATATGATTTTTTTTAATATTAAAATTTGACTTCCGGTTTGGACAGGAAGTAAGATCAAATTGGGGTCATCTTTGTGTAAACATGTTTCGATAATTAACAATCTATACAATGGCGCAAAAAATGTCAATTTACCTCTTGTGGTTGTTGAGATAGGATTTTTTAAAATATTAAACTTTGACTTCCGGTTTGGACAGGAAGTAAGGTCAAATTGGGGTCACCTTTGTGTAAATTTTTTTCGCCAATTAACAATCTATACTATGGTACAAAAAATGTCAATTTACCTCTTGTGGTTGTTGAGATATGATTTTTTTTAAATATCAAACTTTGACTTCCGGTTTGGACAGGAAGTAAGGTCAAATTGGGGTCACCTTTGTGTAAGTAGTTTTTGACAATTAACAATCTGTACAATGGTGCAAAAACTGTGAATTTACCTGTTGTGGTTGTTGAGATATGATTTTTTTAAATATTAAACTTTGACTTACGGTTTGGACAGGAAGTAAGGTCAAATTGGGGTCACCTTTGTGTAAATATTTTTGACAATTAACAATCTGTACAATGGTGCAAAAACTGTGAATTTACCTGTTGTGGTTGTTGAGATAGGATTTTTTTAAATATTAAACTTTGACTTCCTGTTTGGACAGGAAGTAAGGTCAAATTGGAGTCACCTTTGTGTAAATATTTTTCGCCAATTAACAATCTATACTATGGTACAAAAAATGTCAATTTACCTCTTGTGGTTGTTGAGATATGATTTTTTTTAAATATCAAACTTTGACTTCCGGTTTGGACAGGAAGTAAGGTCAAATTGGGGTTCTTTGTGTAAGTAGTTTTGACAATTAACAATCTGTACAATGGTGCAAAAACTGTGAATTTACCTGTTGTGGTTGTTGAGATATAATTTTCTTAAATATTAAACTTTGACTTCCTGTTTGGACAGGAAGTAAGGTCAAATTGGGGTCACCTTTGTGTACATATTTTTCGCCAATTAACAGTCTATACAATGGTGCAAAAAATGTCAATTTACCTCTTGTTGTTGTTGAGATATGATTTTTTTTAAATATTAAACTTTGACTTCCGGTTTGGACAGGAAGTAAGGTCAAATTGGGGTCACCTTTGTGTAAATATTTTTCAACAATTAACAATCTATACAATGGTACAAAAAATGCCAATTTACCACTTGTGGTTGTTGAGATATGATTTTTTTAAATATTAAACTAGATTTTTTTAAATATTAAACTTTGACTTCCGGTTTGGACAGGAAGTAAGGTCAAATTGGGGTCATGTTTTTGTAAATATTTTTCGACAATTAACAATCTATACAATGGTGCAAAAAATTTCAATTTACCTGTTGTGGTTGTTTTAATATGATTTTTTTAAATATTAAACTTTGACTTCCGGTTTGGACAGGAAGTAAGGTCAAATTGGGGTCACTCACAACTCGTGTTTCATCTACTTGTTAAGTTCTAAGTATATGCCAAGTTTGAAGTTCATGTGAAGTTTGCAAGTATGTGTTTTTTTGTAGACAGTCTATCCGGAGAAGAAGGAGAAGAAAAGAAAAAACCGAACAAAAACAATAGGTGTTTCGGGTACATACCCCAACACCTAATAACTCCCATCTGATAATAACGTGACTCTTGCCCTAACAATCATAGGAACCTATAAGCATCATGAGAACAAATACAATAACTCCCATCTGATAATAACGAGACTCTTGCCCACACAATCATAGGAACCTATAAGCATCCTGAGAACAAATACAATAACTCCCATCTGATAATAACGAGACTCTTGCCCACACAATCATAGGAACCTATAAGCATCCTGAGAACAAATACAATAACTCTCATCTGATAATAACGAGACTCTTGCCCACACAATCATAGGAACCTATAAAACCCTGAGAACAAATACAACAACTCCCATCTGATAATAACGTGACTCTTGCCCTAACAATCATAGGAACCTATAAGCATCATGAGAACAAATACAATAACTCCCATCTGATAATAACGAGACTCTTGCCCACACAATCATAGGAACCTATAAGCATCCTGAGAACAAATACAATAACTCCCATCTGATAATAACGAGACTCTTGCCCACACAATCATAGGAACCTATAAGCATCCTGAGAACAAATACAATAACTCTCATCTGATAATAACGAGACTCTTGCCCACACAATCATAGGAGCCTATAAGCATCCTGAGAACAAATACAATAACTCTCATCTGATAATAACGAGACTCTTGCCCACACAATGATAGGAACCTATAAGCATCCTGAGAACAAATACAATAACTCTCATCTGATAATAACGAGACTCTTGCCCACACAATCATAGGAGCCTATAAGCATCCTGAGAACAAATACAATAACTCTCATCTGATATTAACGTGACTCTTGCCCACACAATCATAGGAACCTATAAGCATCCTGAGAACAAATACAATAACTCTCATCTGATAATAACGAGACTCTTGCCCACACAATCATAGGAACCTATAAACACCCTGAGAACAAATACAACAACTCCCATATGATAATAACGTGACTCTTGCCCTAACAATCATAGGAACCTATAAGCATCATGAGAACAAATACAATAACTCCCATCTGATAATAACGAGACTCTTGCCCACACAATCATAGGAACCTATAAGCATCCTGAGAACAAATACAATAACTCTCATCTGATAATAACGTGACTCTTGCCCACACAATCATAGGAACCTATAAGCATCCTGAGAACAAATACAATAACTCTCATCTGATAATAACGAGACTCTTGCCCACACAATCATAGGAACCTATAAAACCCTGAGAACAAATACAACAACTCCCATCTGATAATAACGTGACTCTTGCCCTAACAATCATAGGAACCTATAAGCATCATGAGAACAAATACAATAACTCCCATCTGATAATAACGAGACTCTTGCCCACACAATCATAGGAACCTATAAGCATCCTGAGAACAAATACAATAACTCCCATCTGATAATAACGAGACTCTTGCCCACACAATCATAGGAACCTATAAGCATCCGGAGAACAAATACAATAACTCTCATCTGATAATAACGAGACTCTTGCCCACACAATCATAGGAGTCTATAAGCATCCTGAGAACAAATACAATAACTCTCATCTGATAATAACGAGACTCTTGCCCACACAATCATAGGAACCTATAAGCATCCTGAGAACAAATACAATAACTCTCATCTGATAATAACGAGACTCTTGCCCACACAATCATAGGAGCCTATAAGCATCCTGAGAACAAATACAATAACTCTCATCTGATAATAACGTGACTCTTGCCCACACAATCATAGGAACCTATAAGCATCCTGAGAACAAATACAATAACTCTCATCTGATAATAACGAGACTCTTGCCCACACAATCATAGGAACCTA
Source organism: Zoroaster sp. YZ-2022 (assembly GCA_029582265.1). Taxonomy (NCBI): domain Eukaryota; kingdom Metazoa; phylum Echinodermata; class Asteroidea; order Forcipulatida; family Zoroasteridae; genus Zoroaster; species Zoroaster sp. YZ-2022. Next base: position 19,317,132 of record CM055819.1, read on the forward strand.
TAAACACCCTGAGAACAAATACAACAACTCCCATCTGATAATAACGTGACTCTTGCCCTAACAATCATAGGAACCTATAAGCATCATGAGAACAAATACAATAACTCCCATCTGATAATAACGAGACTCTTGCCCACACAATCATAGGAACCTATAAGCATCCTGAGAACAAATACAATAACTCCCATCTGATAATAACGAGACTGTTGCCCACACAATCATAGGAACCTATAAGTATCCTGAGAACAAATACAATAACTCTCATCTGATAATAACGAGACTCTTGCTCACACAATCATAGGAGCCTATAAGCATCCCGAGAACAAATACAATAACTCTCATCTGATAATAACGTGACTCTTGCCCACACAATCATAGCAACCTATAAGCATCCTGAGAACAAATACAATAACTCCCATCTGATAATAACGTGACTCTTGCCCACACAATCATAGGAACCTATAAGCATCCTGAGAACAAATACAATAACTCTCATCTGATAATAACGTGACTCTTGCCCACACAATCATAGGAACCTATAAGCATCCTGAGAACAAATACAACTAGACTGAAGTGTTTGTCATATGACAAACACATAGGTGTTCGGATTTTGTCAGGGTAGTGATGATGACGTCAGAATGTTTTTGTAAATATTTTTGACAATTAACAATCTGTACAATGGTGCAAAAACTGTGAATTTACCTGTTGTGGTTGTTGAGATATGATTTTTTTTAATATTAAAATTTGACTTCCGGTTTGGACAGGAAGTAAGATCAAATTGGGGTCATCTTTGTGTAAACATGTTTCGATAATTAACAATCTATACAATGGCGCAAAAAATGTCAATTTACCTCTTGTGGTTGTTGAGATAGGATTTTTTAAAATATTAAACTTTGACTTCCGGTTTGGACAGGAAGTAAGGTCAAATTGGGGTCACCTTTGTGTAAATTTTTTTCGCCAATTAACAATCTATACTATGGTACAAAAAATGTCAATTTACCTCTTGTGGTTGTTGAGATATGATTTTTTTTAAATATCAAACTTTGACTTCCGGTTTGGACAGGAAGTAAGGTCAAATTAGGTCACCTTTGTGTAAGTAGTTTTTGACAATTAACAATCTGTACAATGGTGCAAAAACTGTGAATTTACCTGTTGTGGTTGTTGAGATATGATTGTTTTAAATATTAAACTTTGACTTACGGTTTGGACAGGAAGTAAGGTCAAATTGGGGTCACCTTTGTGTAAATATTTTTGACAATTAACAATCTGTACAATGGTGCAAAAACAGTGAATTTACCTGTTGTCGTTGTTGAGATATGATTTTTTTAAATATTAAACTTTGACTTACGGTTTGGACAGGAAGTAAGGTCAAATTGGGGTCACCTTTGTGTAAATATTTTTGACAATTAACAATCTGTACAATGGTGCAAAAACTGTGAATTTACCTGTTGTGGTTGTTGAGATATGATTTTCTTAAATATTAAACTTTGACTTTCTGTTTGGACAGGAAGTAAGGTCAAATTGGGGTCACCTTTGTGTACATATTTTTCGCCAATTAACAGTCTATACAATGGTGCAAAAAATGTCAATTTACCTCTTGTTGTTGTTGAGATATGATTTTTTTTAAATATTAAACTTTGACTTCCGGTTTGGACAGGAAGTAAGGTCAAATTGGGGTCACCTTTGTGTAAATATTTTTCAACAATTAACAATCTATACAATGGTACAAAAATGCCAATTTACCTCTTGTGGTTGTTGAGATATGATTTTTAAATATTAAACTAGATTTTTTAAATATTAAACTTTGACTTCCGGTTTGGACAGGAAGTAAGGTCAAATTAAGTCATGTTTTTGTAAATATTTTTCGACAATTAACAATCTATACAATGCTGCAAAAAATGTCAATTTACCTGTTGTGGTTGTTTTAATATGATTTCTTTAAATATTAAACTTTGACTTCCGGTTTGGACAGGAAGTAAGGTCAAATTGGGGTCACTCACAACTCGTGTTTCATCTACTTGTTAAGTTCTAAGTATATGCCAAGTTTGAAGTTCATGTGAAGTTTGCAAGTATGTGTTTTTTTGTAGACAGTCTATCCGGAGAAGAAGGAGAAGAAAAGAAAAAACCGAACAAAAACAATAGGTGTTTCGGGTACATACCCCAACACCTAATAACTCCCATCTGATAATAACGTGACTCTTGCCCACACAATCATAGGAACCTATAAGCATCCTGAGAACAAATACAACTAGACTTAAGTGTTTGTCATATGACAAACACGTAGGTGTTTGGATTTTGTCAGGGTAGTGATGATGACGTCAGAATGTTTTTGTAAATATTTTTGACAATTAACAATCTGTACAATGGTGCAAAAACTGTTAATTTACCTGTTGTGGTTGTTGAGATATGATTTTTTTTAATAGTAAAATTTGACTTCCGATTTGGACAGGAAGTAAGGTCAAATTGGGGTCACCTTTGTGTAAATATTTTTCGACAATTAACAATCTATACAATGGTACAATAAATGTCAATTTTACCTCTTGTGGTTGTTGAGATATGATTTTTATTAATATTAAACTTTGACTTCCGGTTTGGACAGGAAGTAAGGTCAAATTAGGGTCATCTTTCGTAAATATTTTTTGACAATTAACGATCTGTACGACATTAGGTGTTTGTCCTTTGGACGAATACAGAGCTGTTACGCTAATTATACGTTGTGGTGGAATTAAATACTGTATCATCACAGCTTTATCATTACACATTTTTGGCCCCAAGGTGGTGTGTGCAGGTCTTGTACAATACAATGACAAATTCGATCAAGTGTTATAATATTTAAATGTTTGGTTCAGTTTTTTAAAACAATACTTATAGGGAAGAGACAGCACAATGTAATTTGAAGGATAACTGTAAAATAAAAAGAAACAAACAATACTGAAATATGATCTGCGGATTGTTACATGTATTTATGTGTCATTAACTGTTGAAAATACATTTTCATAAATAGTAATGTTAAAGTTATTGTTTAAAAGTGGCAATATCTTCACGATCAACAGGGCATGGAATCAGAGTTCAAGTTCTAGTTTAACTCAGTGACTGAAAATAATACTCACATGATAAGGTCATATTTGCGTTGCTGCTGCATAAATGAGCCAGTAATTTTTAGTCACTATGTTCGTCTTAAACTAGGACACCAATTCCATGGCCCGTTTGTAGAAAGTATGCTCTGATCGTGATGATACTGTCTGTTTAACCAATTGTGTTTATGGGATTGATGGTCAGTACTATCCCAATGCGAGCATACAAATAAATAGGAACTTTAATTGGGTGATCTGGCAAAAGGTATTCCAAGGCTGACACACCCATGCAATGAAGATTGGGGGGGGGGGGTATGTTTACTATGTTTATATGGCCCAATTGCCAGTGATTCACTGTCGGCAATATACATTTTACTAGATCACCAACAGATATTGCTTAAAAATTACATTTGCGAGGATGTTTGCGTCCAGTCAAAAAAATAATAAGAATTCCTCAGTACTATTTTTGTTCTAACATGTTAAAGAAATTCCTAGAAAGACCTAGATGTGTCTTGAGGTCCTGAAAAACCAATTCCCTTGAGGGTCAAGACTGCCACAGATAGGATAAGTCCATATAAAATAATTTGAATAATACGTTAACTCCTGATCCTTTGATGAATGGATAAACTTCAAATACTGGCCATTGGATCACAAAGTTACACAGACTCTAACACACCTTGTACCAGTAGCACAAATGGATATCGTTGATCTGAAATATAAACGAATCATGTAAAAACAATATTAAATGTTTTCAAAGAGGGACATAGAATAATGGTCATGCTAACAAAACACACATAACTTAGAATGCCCTTATATGTTATTATCAGGATGATGGATTGATGGATTGATGTAACTTCAGAAAAATGATCCCTTCAGAACAATGCCTTTAAGTTAGGTTTTACAATGGAATAGAACTACATGTGACGTCTTCCTTCCTCCATGATGTGACCGTTTCATTATCTCAATAAAGGTGCTGATATTTGTTTCTGGTCTACTTTAGTGAGAAAATTAAGTGCTAGTATAAAGTAAACTGCAATGCAGCCATCACCACACAGGACATAAGTACTACTATTATTATGAGGAACTACAGACACTATAGTGTAGCTAAATTAACTTGTACTTTTACCAACGCGTACTCCACCGGATGTCAATCCGTACGCATGCCAGTAAATATTCAGTAATAAATATTTTTGTTGACCAAAATAAGTGTGAATTGGTAAAAGTACGAGCACGCATACGAGTTGACCTGTTTCACTTCAGGCGCGGCACATGTGATACCATTGCCACACTAAGGTTTTTAACGTTAACCATGGTTTTATGTAATCAATATCTATAAAATTATACTAAAACGAACATACATCTATAAAAAATTTGAAAGTTTACATACCTTCAAACGAAACCAAGTAATGAAGACCACTTCCATTAATTGTGCACGGATTCTCAAATGATCTGTTAACGTAAGACGTTAAACCATACCATCGTGTAGCCTACAAACTGAAGATTGACTTGAACAGTTACGATACTGCATTTGGATGTGGTGTCAACGCCGTGTCGGGGTGCTGTAGGCTGGAACTTAGTCTGAGCCATGATACATCAGAGTCAACATGCTGTAAAAAAATAATAGGAAAGTTTTATAAGTACATGGACCAAAAATAAAGTATTTAAAATTTCAGAGAAGTTCTAATTTATGTGAATGAGGAAAATAATACATCACAGTGAACATGCTGTACAAAATAGTAGGAAGGTTTTACAAGTACATGGACCAAGAATAAAGTATTTGAAAATACAGAAGTTCTAATTTATATGAATGGGGAAAATAGTGTATAATTTTGGAGTAGCTGGACCATTAAAATTGAAAAGGGCATTGGTTGTTGTCAAAATTGCACACAATTATTCTTGACAATGTGTAATAAATTAAAGAAATGTTCTTGCATGAAACTCACATCAAAAGAGAAAGGTATTTAAGGAAATTGCTGAGTCTCATAGTTTCATGTGAGAGAGGCCCCCAGGAGCATGCAGGACTAACATTAACAACTTATACAAGTACATGAAGTATTGTGTCATGAATATTGTGCATTTTCCCAGAAATAATTGTCTGTGTAAATTGATTTGTATCTAAGAAGGGTAAAAAATTAAGGGAAAGTGCAGTAAACAATCACTACTTGACGTTAATTTGTGCACAAACTGAAGATTTTTGGAGAAAACATAAATTACAAAATATGGCATAAAATTTCAACTGAAAAATTGCCATAACCTTAACAACTGAATTTTCCTATCCTTATTTACATTCTAAATACATTTTAGTGACATCTGTTCATATTTTGTTAAAAAAGTGGTGAGTTGTTTACTGTTCAAACTACAATGTATGTTCACATAACTAACGTTAAGAACGTCAGGCACAATGCAATTGCAACTACATTAACGTTACCAGCCAACCCAACGCTTAAAAAATGTCTTTTCTTGTATAAAAACACGAAGATAAATACAGGAAATCCTCTTAACAATTAAATTCAAGATACCTACCCTTTATGACTATGTTGGTTGAAGTACGAGTTGGTTGGAGTACGAGTTGGCACGAGTTCATCAGTAATATCACATATTTCACACTCGTATTTTCATAAAAATACAATTTCTTTCTGATTAAATCTGTTTCTGCCGATTGAGGGCGACATACCCTTCCACCGGCGGCGCGGCCGAACTGTTTTATATGCCCCGGCCAGTCGATTGAGTATTGCGGACGTAGTGGAAATAACAGATTGCGCGTACATTTTCAAGAAAAGTTTGTTTCTTTTTTTACAAAAATGTCGTGTTTTCAGTACAAATAAATATCAAACTCAAACATATCCTCGTCTCTAATGTCACATATTTCACACTGTTTACACTCATGATAAACTACATATTTTTCCCCGACTAAATCAGTAATTTTATTGATTTTTCAGATCCCTCGATATGATTTGTTTAATGATTAAACTTTGAATTATCGTAATTCGATATCTGATGACCTAATCATAACATCACAAATTCTGTTTCATCTACGTGTTAAGTTCTAAGTATATACCAAGTTTGAAGTTCATGTGAAGTTTGCAAGTATGTGTTTTTTTGTAGACAGTCTATCCGGAGAAGAAGAAGGAGAAGAAAAGAAAAAAAACGAACAAAAACAATAGGTGTTTCGGGTACATACCCGAACACCTAATAACTCTCATCTGATAATAACGTGACTCTTGACCACACAATCATAGGAGCCTATAAGCAACCTGAGAACAAATACAACTAGACTTAAGTGTTTGTCATATGACAAACACATAGGTGTTCGGATTTTGTCAGGGTAGTGATGATGACGTCAGAATGTTTTTGTAAATATTTTTGACAATTAACAATCTGTACAATGGTGCAAAAACTGTGAATTTACCTGTTGTGGTTGTTGAGATATGATTTTTTTTAATATTAAAATTTGACTTCCGGTTTGGACAGGAAGTAAGATCAAATTGGGGTCATCTTTGTGTAAACATGTTTCGATAATTAACAATCTATACTATGGTACAAAAAATGTCAATTTACCTCTTGTGGTTGTTGAGATATGATTTTTTTTAAATATCAAACTTTGACTTCCGGTTTGGACAGGAAGTAAGGTCAAATTGGGGTCACCTTTGTGTAAGTAGTTTTGACAATTAACAATCTGTACAATGGTGCAAAAAACTGTGAATTTACCTGTTGTGGTTGTTGAGATATGATTTTTAAATATTAAACTTTGACTTCCTGTTTGGACAGGAAGTAAGGTCAAATTGGGGTCACCTTTGTGTAAGTAGTTTTTGACAATTAACAATCTGTACAATGGTGCAAAAACTGTGAATTTACCTGTTGTGGTTGTTGAGATATGATTTTTTTAAATATTAAACTTTGACTTACGGTTTGGACAGGAAGTAAGGTCAAATTGGGGTCACCTTTGTGTAAATATTTTTGACAATTAACAATCTGTACAATGGTGCAAAAACTGTGAATTTACCTGTTGTGGTTGTTGAGATATGATTTTCTTAAATATTAAACTTTGACTTCCTGTTTGGACAGGAAGTAAGGTCAAATTGGGGTCACCTTTGTGTACATATTTTTCGCCAATTAACAGTCTATACAATGGTGCAAAAAATGTCAATTTACCTCTTGTTGTTGTTGAGATATGATTTTTTTAAAATATTAAACTTTGACTTCCGGTTTGGACAGGAAGTAAGGTCAAATTGGGGTCACCTTTGTGTAAATATTTTTCAACAATTAACAATCTATACAATGGTACAAAAAATGCCAATTTACCTCTTGTGGTTGTTGAGATATGATTTTTTTAAATATTAAACTAGATTTTTTTAAATATTAAACTTTGACTTCCGGTTTGGACAGGAAGTAAGGTCAAATTGGGGTCATGTTTTTGTAAATATTTTTCGACAATTAACAATCTATACAATGGTGCAAAAAATTTCAATTTACCTGTTGTGGTTGTTTTAATATGATTTTTTTAAATATTAAACTTTGACTTCCGGTTTGGACAGGAAGTAAGGTCAAATTGGGGTCACTCACAACTCGTGTTTCATCTACTTGTTAAGTTCTAAGTATATGCCAAGTTTGAAGTTCATGTGAAGTTTGCAAGTATGTGTTTTTATGTAGACAGTCTATCCGGAGAAGGAGAAGAAAAGAAAAAACCGAACAAAAACAATAGGTGTTTCGGGTACATACCCCAACACCTAATAACTCCCATCTGATAATAACGTGACTCTTGCCCACACAATCATAGGAACCTATAAGCATCCTGAGAACAAATACAATAACTCTCATCTGATAATAACGAGACTCTTGCTCACACAATCATAGGAGCCTATAAGCATCCTGAGAACAAATACAACTAGACGGCAGTGTTTGTGATAATACAAACACATAGGTGTTCGAGTTTTGTCAGGGCAGTGATGACGACGTCAGAATGTTTTTAAAAGAAACTTTGCATCATTATTTGTTTTAATATTAAACTTTGACTTCCGGTTTTGACAGTAAGTAAAGGTCAAATTGGGTCACCTTTTTGTAAATATTTTTTGACAATTAACGATCTGTGCAATGGTACAAAAAATGTCAATTTACCACTTGTGGTTGTTGAGATATGATTTTTTAATATTAAACTTTGACTTCCGGTTTGGACAGGAAGTAAGGTCAAATTGGGGTCACCTTTTTGTAAATATTTTTGACAATTAACGATCTGTGCAATGGTACAAAAATTGTGAATTTACCTCTTGTAGTTGTTGAGATATGATTTTTTTAAATATTAAACTTTGACTTCCGGTTTGGACAGGAAGTAAGGTCAAATTGGGATCACCTTTGTGTAAATATTTTTCGACAATTAACAATCTATACAATGATACAAAAAATGTCAATTTACCTCTTGTGGTTGTGGAGATATGATTTTTTTAAACATTAAATTTTGACTTCCGGTTTGGACAGGAAGTAAGGTCAAATTGGGGTCACCTTTGTGTAAATATTTTTTGACAATTAACAATCTGTACAATGGTGCAAAAACTGTCAATTTACCTGTTGTGGTTGTTGAGATATGATTTTTTTAAACATTAAACTTTGACTTCCGGTTTGGACAGGAAGTAAGGTCAAATTGGGGTCACCTTTGTGTAAATATTTTTTGACAATTAACAATCTGTACAATGGTGCAAAAACTGAATTTTCCTATCCTTATTTACATTCTATTTCTAAATACATTTTAGTGACATCTGTTCATATTTTGTTAGAAAAGAGGGGACTTGTGTACTGTCCAAATTACAGTGTATGTTCACATTTATAACTCAGGTTAACGTTAAGTTAAACACTAAACAGGCACAATGCAACTACATTAAGTTTAACGTTACCACTAGTACCAGCCAACCCCACGCTTAAAAAATGGCTTTTCTTGTATAAAAACACGAAGATAAATACAGGAAATCCTCTTAACAATTAAATTCAAGATACCTACCCTTTATGACTATGTTGGTTGAAGCATGGTTGAAGTACGAGTTGGTTGGAGTACGAGTTGGCACGAGTTCATCAGTAATATCACATATTTCACACTCATAAAAATACAATTTCTTTCTGAGTAAATCTGTTTCTGCCGATTGAGGGCGACATACCATTCCACCGGCCGGACTGTTTTATATGCCCCGCCCAGTCGATTGAGTATTGCGGACGTAGTGGAAATAACAGATTGCGCGTACATTTTCACAAAAAGTGTCTTTCTTTTTTTACAAAAATGTCGTGTTTTCAGTAAAAATAAATATCAAACTCAAACATATCCTTGTCGCTAATGTCACATATTTCACACTCTTTACACTCATGATAAACTACATATTTTCCCCCGACTAAATCAGGAAATGTATTGATTTTTCAGATCCCTTGATATGATTTTTTTTAATTATTAACTTTGATTTATCGTAATTCGATATCTGATGACCTAATCATGACGTCACAAATTATGTTTCATCTACGTGTTAAGTTCTAAGTATATGCCAAGTTTCAAGTTCATGTGAAGTTTGCAAGTATGTGTTTTTTGTAGACAGTCTATCCGGAGAAGAAGAAGGAGAAGAAAAAAAACAAAAAACGAACAAAAACAATAGGTGCTCGCGCTGTAGCTCGAACACCTAACTAGACTTAAGTGTTTGTCATATGACAAACACATAGGTGTTCGGATTTTGTCAGGGTAGTGATGATGACGTCAGAATGTTTTTGTAAATATTTTTGACAATTAACAATCTGTACAATGGTGCAAAAACTGTGAATTTACCTGTTGTGGTTGTTGAGATATGATTTTTTTTAATATTAAAATTTGACTTCCGGTTTGGACAGGAAGTAAGATCAAATTGGGGTCATCTTTGTGTAAACATGTTTCGATAATTAACAATCTATACAATGGCGCAAAAAATTTCAATTTACCTCTTGTGGTTGTTGAGATAGGATTTTTTTAAATATTAAACTTTGACTTCCGGTTTGGACAGGAAGTAAGGTCAAATTGGGGTCACCTTTGTGTAAATATTTTTCGCCAATTAACAATCTATACTATGGTACAAAAAATGTCAATTTACCTCTTGTGGTTGTTGAGATATGATTTTTTTTAAATATCAAACTTTGACTTCCGGTTTGGACAGGAAGTAAGGTCAAATTGGGGTCACCTTTGTGTAAGTAGTTTTTGACAATTAACAATCTGTACAATGGTGCAAAAACTGTGAATTTACCTGTTGTGGTTGTTGAGATATGATTTTTTTTAATATTAAACTTTGACTTACGGTTTGGACAGGAATAAGGTCAAATTGGGGTCACCTTTGTGTAAATATTTTTGACAATTAACAATCTGTACAATGGTGCAAAAACTGTGAATTTACCTGTTGTGGTTGTTGAGATATGATTTTCTTAAATATTAAACTTTGACTTCCTGTTTGGACAGGAAGTAAGGTCAAATTGGGGTCACCTTTGTGTACATATTTTTCGCCAATTAACAGTCTATACAATGGTGCAAAAAATGTCAATTTACCTCTTGTTGTTGTTGAGATATGATTTTTTTTAAATATTAAACTTTGACTTCCGGTTTGGACAGGAAGTAAGGTCAAATTGGGGTCACCTTTGTGTAAATATTTTTCAACAATTAACAATCTATACAATGGTACAAAAAATGCCAATTTACCTCTTGTGGTTGTTGAGATATGATTTTTTTAAATATTAAACTAGATTTTTTTAAATATTAAACTTTGACTTCCGGTTTGGACAGGAAGTAAGGTCAAATTGGGGTCACTCACAACTCGTGTTTCATCTACTTGTTATGTTCTAAGTATATGCCAAGTTTCAAGTTCATGTGAAGTATGTGTTTTTTTGTAGACAATCTATGGGGAGAAGAAGGAGAACAAAAACAAAACAAAAAAAACGAACAAAAACAATAGGTGTTTCGGGTACATACCCGAACACCTAATAACTCTCATCTGATAATAACGTGACTCTTGCCCACACAATCATAGGAACCTATAAGCATCCTGAGAACAAATACAATAACTCTCATATGATAATAATGAGACTCTTGCCCACACAATCATATGAGCCAATAAGCATCATGACATTGATACGAGCATAATGATGTCATAGAGAATTACTTCATTCCCAGCTAGTGGATGTTTGCTATTATTCGCCTGTAATTGTTAAGGAGCTTTCTACTTTATTTGTAATTATAAGAACCGAAACAGACAATATAATTATTTCTTTAAAATATAGAATATATAGTTTGTGTACAAGTTAGTGACGATATGAAACATCTCAAGAAGTTATCAGGAATGCCCTCATTTTCGAGGAATTTTATTCATTGAATTTCCAAACGTCGATGTCTTGAGCGATAGCGAATCCAGGAGCCACGCCCCCAACCACAACCAGCACCACTTGCATGGGGGGGGGGGAGGATAAAGGAAAATTAAGAAAAAACAGAAAATACGTACAACTTTAAACACACTATTCCCGTTATTTATCGCTCATGGGCAAAATGTACAAGGTCCTTTTTTGGAGTTGCCTCCCTCCGTGAATTCCTGGGTCCGCCCCTATGGAGAGTAACGTTTGTTTTGGGAAAGACCATCGTCCTCAGTTTGAGAACTGTTATTGTCCACATTCACACAATGTTTTATTCCCATATGTCTTAAAATATGCTTATGGCTCCCACAAGACAATGGGACAAACATTATTATGACGTATAATGTCTTTTGAGATGAACATTATTAGTCCCGATTGGTTTCTGCATGTATCTATATTTCCTCCTCATGAAGTTGAAAATGCACTTTGTTCATTCGTACTTATCAAAGAAGTAATACATGGTAGGAAACAATGTACAATTATTCGTGGAATTTTGATCTGCCTTCAAATTTTATTTAAGTCCAAATATGATTTGACTTATTTTGCTAAATGAAATAATAGCTCCTCAAAAACAGAAATATTAAAAAAAATACTTGATACCATCATCAACTTTAATATAGTTACACCAAATACTTAGTTAAATTGCGGTGTAATGTATCGATGAGCCTGCAGTGTAAAATTAATTCAATTCAATTCATCTTTTATTGTCCTTAAAATGGAAATTTGTATTGTCGAACCTGCTCATATATAAGATTAAAAATATTTAAATTTATTTACAAAAACAAATTATTACACCTAATAAAAAAATAAAATAAAATAAAATGTTTAGCTGAACGTTAAAAGAGCACATTAGTGGTGCAATCTGAATTTTAAAAAAACTGATATGATTTGGGGATCTGCCAGTGACAAATATGGAAAACAAAAGGCATATCGGATCATTACGGTATACCTATTTGTTTGGAAAGGCGATGTTCCAATAATATTAAGCTGAAAATAGATTGATTTTTAAACGTTTTTATGTTTCTTGATCATGTGAATAATGGACGAAATGAAATGTGCCACATTTTCATTAAGTTGGGTTTGAATGTATTGTTGAGCAGAGTCAGAGATAATCTACAAGATGTCCCATAAATGTACGTATTTTATGATCTTATAAATCTAGCACCAACAATTCTTTTACTATGTTATGGGAAACTTTCATCAGATTTACTGCAACGGTTTTGAACAAAACAAATCATTTATGTAACGCTAGTGCAGTTTTGTATGAAACCTCATTGGTGCCACTTGACTAGTGCATATGCTTCACTTTATGTGATGTATTTCACAGCACCGCCACTTATATCTTGCGGCCACAACTTAATTATCTTGCGGCCGCAATTTATTATCTTGCGGCCGCAACTTAATTATCTTGCGGCCGCAACTTAATTATCTTGCGGCCGCAACTTAAGTATCTTGCGGCCGCAACTTATTATCTTGCGGCCGCAACTTATTATCTTGCGGCCGCAACTTATTATCTTGCGGCCGCAACTTACTATCTTGCGGGCCGTAACTTAATTATCTTGCGGCCGCAACTTAAGTATGTTGCGGCCGTAACTTAATTATCTTGCGGCCGCAACTTATTATCTTGCGGCCGCAACTTAATTATCTTGCGGCCGCAACTTAGTATCTTGCGGCCGCAACTTAGTATATTGCGTATAATCAGAGTTTTCTTACGAAAATATGACTAACATTTAAAACATTTCAAGCTTTATGATTGTAGGGGGAGGAGGGGTCATAGGTCCTGGTATGCTGTGACAGAATTGATATACATTTAACGGACTTCTTTGTGTATTGTTGTTGTTGTTATTGAAAGAGTTTCTTGTATAGAGAGTTTATTATTAAGATATTTATATTATTATTAAGATGTTTGATGTTCTGAAGTTACTCTTTTATTTTATCAGATTTTAAAAACATGATACGGTGGATGTAAAAGTCGGACCATTAAGATCACTATCTTATTTTTGTCTTTTTGTTTGTTTGTTTGTTTTGTTTTGTTTTTTGTTTTTTTCATTATTTGAGAGAACATTTCTAATTTTTTTGGTGTTCAAGATTAGAACAATTCAAAAGCACTGGTGACACTCTTTAAAATAACTGATTGTTTGGAAAAGAAGCGGTGGTTTACAACTCAACATTTTGAACATTTCAAGCTTTCTGATTGGTCATAGGTCCTGGTATGCTCTGACAGAATTTATATACAATTAACAGACTTCTGTGTGTATTGTTGTTGTTAACAGAGTTTCTTGTTGAAAGGGTATTGTTTTGATATTCGATGTTCTGAATTTACTGTTTAATTTTATGGATGTTAAACTCTGTAACCTCTTTTTTCATATTGGTTATTTGAGAAAACACATTTTAAATATTTGTATCTTAAGATCAAATATACAGCACTGGTAAAACGGGTAATATGTAGCTATTGAAATGATACATTTCAATTATGTGATATTTATTTGTGGTTTGATATTGTCTTGTCTGAAAAAAGTGTTTTGATCATATACAGAGTCTTCAAATATTTACCTTAGTTTTGAGCCATTTTTTCATTCTTGACAAGTATTAAGTGTTAATTATTAAAGGGTTCTCAGTGACATGGATATTAAACTTCGTACCGTTTTAGGAATGCCTTGTGGACCAAGCTCCTCTACAAGACTGCATTAACCAACTTGTTCTTTCCACCTTATGCCCACACCCATTGAAAGGAAGTTTTGTATGATAATATTGACAAAGTATGTTTAACTTCTTTTTCAACAGTGGTTTAGAAATTGTTGAGATCCACTTTGTAAATTGACACTATGTATTTTTCAGATTTACAACATACAATCTACAACTAGTGATGGCTATTGTCCATCTTTAAGTAGATCATCACTGGTATAGCCTTGTTCTTCACAAAACAACTTAGGATACAGGATCATCATCTTCATATTCCCCCGTCATTCGGCGGTGTTAACAGATGTATCAAGCTTTATGTATGACAATACTCATAAGTATAGGTTGGTGAAGAATTTCACCAACCTATACATATCGCGGAACCCGCTGCTATATGGGATTCTAACCGGCCAATTGTCATCGGGCAAGCTCGGTGGTCGAGAGGTTAAGACGTCTGCACTAGTAAGCAGGAGGTCGTGGGTTCGAATCCCGCCCGAGTCGCCTGTGTCGTTTTTTTCACAGACACTCGGAAAGCACTGAGTATACAGTGCTATACACACGTCGGTGTTGGGCAAAAATTTAATCAATTGTGTATCTCCCGACGCAAGAATTTCACCAACCTAGACAATACTCATGTTATGTTTACGAGTGTTTATTGAAATAAAAAAACGCGTTTCTGACGTCTGGAAAAATGCACGTGTGTGCCAGGAATGTATGTCATTACTTATTTGCCTTTCAAATTACAAATCGCTAACGGGTCCATTTGTTTTTGAAAAGTAACCTATAAAATTGAAAACATTTAGGCCACGGGCCAGCACCTGTAATCGTGAAGGTTCATCTGAACTTTTGAGTGAATGGCAACTTTTTTGACTTGGTTATAATTAGTTTGGAACGTACTTATGTAACTACCTGTTCAAATTTGCAATGTGTGAGCGGCCTGCAGCGAATAGACCGAAAACACATTTTAGTTAATTACTCGTTCATTTTTTAGCAAAAACAGTTGAACCCCTTTCATCTCTATCACCAGACGGCTGTGGCTACAAGCCAGGCACTTCGTGTTTGACGTCACTGTGTTTGTTCTGGTATTGCGCGGCGCCCAGTTGAGGACCCAGCCAAACATAGAGTTTCCTTTGTGTTTCCTCTCTTGGAAACAGCTGGGGATCCACTCCATTTTGATTGTGTTTAATTTTGGCGCGACAATTAGCGCGTCAGCTAATTGAATTGTAGCTGTGACAACCAGTGTAAATATTACAAAATGATGTAATTTTTTGACGAATTGAGAATTCGTAAATGGGCCTCATGTGATGAGCTTGCACTTGGTGACGTCATACACGAAGTGCCTGGCTTATAGCCGCACCCATCATCAGACAGGCCGAATTGACATGGCCTATGAGTGACCCTTTTGGCAGCATGACTCATGAAATGGTATATTTTATACAACAGAAGTGATGGGTGCACCACACTAAATGCACTTCCATTGACCTTAGTGTAAAAACCCCTAACTTCACAGTGAAAAAAAAACCTTATCCAGGAGTCTCTCAGTTTTTGTGACAATACTGAAAATTGTAGTTTGAATCTTAATCTGTCAAATTCTTTTCAATTTTTGGCAGGTCAGCCGTTGGGAATTTTTGCTAATTACCCCCAGAAAGTAACACCCCCGAAAATGTGCTTTTTCCCAAACCAACTTGCTGCCACTTCCCAAGCCAAATAGGACCAACTTTAAACCCAAAATTTATCAAGTCTCCTCAAAAGTTTATTAATTTAAGAAAAGTTGTAGGTTTAAAAGTTTGGTGTACCAATTTTTGCCTATTTAGTGTGGTGCACCCTGATGGTTCGAGGCTGAAGATTAGCGCCCTCATACAACGTAGTCTTGTTACAGAGAAATGCATCAATAGACCATTCCAGTGACGAAAATTTCCGAACGGACACGAGCTATTTCGAAGTTCAGTATTCGGTACGCTGCAGATTACCAAAACTTTCAAGCAATAAGAAACAGACAAGATAATAAGTTGAGGCCGCAAGATATAAGTGGCGGTGCTGTGAAATACATAATACATAAAGTGAAACATATTCGCACTAGTCAAGTGGCACCAATGGGGCTTCATAGTTTTGCTCCATTCCAAGTATGAAGATATTTATAATGAGCATTCTTATTCTCAAACTTGGAACAGCGTGAATGACACTAGTGTTACACAATCCTAAATCTAAATTTGACTAAAAAATGGAACAAATACAAAATTGGAACATAATAATTATGCATAAAAATAATAATGATAAAATACTTGCTGGTAATAAAGGACATTTTTGGGACACCCTGTATAGGTAATAAAGAAAGCATAAGGAGTTTTCTTTACCCAGTTCAACGTTAAAAGAACAAACTTGTGATGCTACGTGCCCCTCAGCATCGCTCGCCGTACAATTAACCACCGTGACGTTCTTGGTGAAATTCGACCCCGGCATTGGGCTGCACGACACGATGAGTGGAATACCGGTGTTAACATCGGTAGCATTGGGGATAGTAAAGTTGACCATTGGGTCGGTGGCTATGATATCGGCATCGGGGCAACCTGAAAACACTGCTTTCACTGTAAATGAACAATAATACAAATTGAATTGTGAAAATGTTCTTGATTCTTGATACAAGTTGTTAAAGGACCACAGAAATAGAGACGTAAATGCCATGGAGATGGTAAAATATGGTATTTTTAATGATAAAAAATAAATATCTCATTGATTTTTAGCGAGCTACTTATAATTTGTCTCTATGTGTGACGCACGTAAAGAAGAAGGCTTGCTTCCGGGGACGCCAGCCACATACATAATACAACAGCGAATGCGTTCATTCACGTGCCTGCGCTTATATTGCCCACGCTGGAAAATAACATAGAAATGGCCAAATCGTCGTCAGATGAAATTGTGATACTTTACTGAGGTAAAAAGTAACTAATAAATTATCTAATGTGTAATTTTCATTCACCAAACTGCTATCTTTGTGAAGAAAACGATCATTTAGTGACCCAAACTCGGTTGAAAAATAGAAAATATCAAACCACGAAGGTCACAAAAAAGAACCGTTGGTGTTCATTGCCGCCGACCGGAAAATCTAGTCACAATTTTCATCATCGAATTCTTCTAAAAGTTGTAAAAATGTGTTATATTAGTCTAGAGTGTATTTTTTCATGTATGATGTGTGAACTACGCCGTATATTTATTGTTAACGATGTCCGAAACCCAACATGGCGGCGCACACAGTACATACATGTAGATCGGACATGTCGGATCTGACTTAACGTTAGTTACTTGTCTATTCTCTCGCTTTGGCTTATCGTTTGTAGGATTCGTCGGAATCGAAGTTTTCCTGAGTCTGAGTGCCTTTGACATCCCAAATTCTCCATAAAGGCTCGTTTCGACGTCTTCAGCGGTAAAATGATCGCAACATATCACGCTGGTTGGAGACAGCCCGAACCATTTAGGCCTCGTCAACCGCATTTTGCAATATTTCACTTTACACCCACCCCCATATTCAGCTGTGCTGCACATCCCCCAATTGCGTAATCATAACAAATGGCACACCATTGTAAAGAGGAATAACAGGGCTTTCCAATGATACCAAATGCAAGGAAAATGAGTTGGTAACAAGAGAGAAATCGTCAGTCAAACTTGAGTTTCCGAACTTTTTTTTGAGGAGTTTAGAACTTATTCCTACTCAATAGAGAATTTCACTATGCAAAGCTACAAGTTTTACTTGAAAATGAACCTTTAAAATGATGACACTTTAAAATTCTGGCACAATCGCCTGATTTCCAATGTTCACAATGGATTCGATCAAAATGGGAGACTAAATTATGACTACAACTTTATTAAAATTGCATTCGTTTTATGGCCAAATTTACAAACGCAAACCATTTGTTCTACAAACATTTGTTTAAAATGTATAATACTGGTTGGTTAATTATTCAGATGGGCAATTAACAAGTCAATTTTATTCATATTAACCCAGAGAAAGAGGTTCTCAATCATGAGCTTTACACCAAGTATATAAGTATATCATGAAAATGTTACCATTTGGTTATTTTTTATAAATGCCAGTTTTATAGATTATCTTTAATGTGGCTTTCTTTGTTTCTGTCGTGCCATTGTTCTTTTAGAGCTTAGGCGCGCGTAACAGAAAACATTAAACAAGCGACCTGTGAAACTTTTACACACAAAAACTATCGATGATAAATTATTTTACTATAATTATTTGACTATATTCTTAAAAACTATAGCCCTTCAATGGATTTTAATACCCTCATCAACATTACGCCAGGTAAGTTTCATTCGCAGAAAAAAGGCGACACACAATATCCATATTGCAGAAGTCCCTTAAACATTAGATTGGCGACTGTACAGCTTCTGGATTGTAAATAAATATATAAGAATGTGTAGTGTATTTATTTAGGTGTTTTGGTTAGTGCCCAGTTTGGGTTCAGACAAAAGCTTCAAACTGCAAACCGAAACGATATCGATATTCCACCAGCCTCAAATCTTATATATCGGCAGATATGGTTTGGCCTCTGACCACTAGAGCACTAGATAATTAGCATAAGTGGACCGCCCACCAACATAGGGGCTGGTTAGCTCAGTTGGTAGATCACTCGTGCGGTATCAGCCAGTGTTACTTTGCTCGCTTCACGTTTATACAGATATAGAGATATAGAGATATAGAGATATAGAGATATAGAGATATATAGATATATAGATATATGAATCACTGATCATGAATCACCACAGGGGTGCTTTAATTGTACCCGCTCGAGATGCAAAACCTGTTTGTGTCTCAAACCTGCTCAGAAGATGGAAAGCCACAGTACTGGCCTCACCTAATCAATCAGAACTAAATCCCAGTGTGACACACCCAATGTTATATATGTAATCTCATGCAAAAGATGTGGTATACAATATGTAGGGGAGACAAAGACCAAATTATGTCTCCGCTTTGCCAACATGTCTCCTCTGTGAAAACCAGAAAACCATACCCTGTAGCAATCCACTTCAACAGCCCTAATCATACTATTAAGGATGTTGAACTTATTATAATTGAAGCCTGTACTAGCAATGACACACATCGCAAACTTAGGGAGTCACACTGGATACATCAGCTCCACACACTTCAACAATATGGTCTCAACATCAACACAGATATTAAATAACCTTTACCTATATCATTTCTATTCACCTGTATATTCACCTGTACTGGATTTCATCAACTGCCTTGATATGTATTTATTACCTTTATGTTACCTTATTATATATCATTACATTTTTTTCAACTGTTTCTTTCAGGACAATTATAATTAACTAATTACACCCACACACCAACACCTCAATTTGTATGGTGTAATTGACCCCCTTTTTGTTGTCATATCCCTTTGTGTATTTTTACCCTAGCTTTACCACAAGCTGCCACATCTACATATTGTGTGGCTCAATAATCTGTCCTTTACACTTGCTTTACCACAAGCTGCCACATGTACCTATTATGTGGCTCAGTAATCCCTCCTTTGTTCACTTCCGATACTCCTATTGGTTACTATTTTCCCACTTTTTGGATCTCGCCCCATGATCCTTTACTTTCCATTTCCCTATAAATGGATGTGTTTTTTATGTTTGTACTTTGTCTAAGCCTCTGATGAAGGTCCAGTTTGGATCGAAAGCTAAGGCCACCCTCCCGATTTAATTGATATATAGATATATAGATATAGATATATAGATATAGATATATAGATATAGATATAGAAATATGCATTTTTTACCAATATCGTATATGTCATTTCTTTCCCACCTTTTCTCTTTTGCCAATCTTCTATTTTAGGACAACTTTAATCTAGATAATTACAACCAGATGATTATATACACAGATCGTTTACTATTTCAATGATATCCAAATTATCAATACAGACAATATTGCGAATGGCAAAAGTATTGTTATTGTGATACAGAATAACGTACAGCATTTTGTATCCCATGTTTATATCAAACAAATGTTTCTGTAAATTTCAGAACGGGTTAAAACGAAATGCAAGTGACTGCAATTATACGCATCTTTGATTGGTAAGGCACGTATAACTATAAACAAAACCCAGACTGCTTTGCGTATAGCCTACTCAATGGTCTTTATTTTGACGTGTTAAACTGTCTTCTAAATATCAATATTCTTTGGGATCAATACAAAGTCTAACACTTGCGCATTTGAAGCAATAAATCATTAATGTTGCCTCCTCTTGTAAGGTTATGTTCTGAAAAAAAAACACGTCAAGGTTAAACTCGAACAGACTGGGGACTGGCGTTTGTATGTGCTGTCAAGCGGTGAACCTACATGAAATTCACCTACATCTGATGAAACCTACATCATATCGCCATAGACGTGCTTTCCAATGACAGCGGTATCGTATCGTTATCATTTATAAACTATTTACATCTCATTATGGAAAACTGCTTTTAAACCCATTCACGTGTTTGAACTGTCTTTCAGTCGATTGAGCGCAAAAAATCGTTCACAATGGAATCATTGATGGTGCAGAACTGGTCGGTGCTAACACAAAACAAAACTGAATTGTGACGTGGATTTACACACTAATTGGCTTGTACATAATACCCATTAAGTGTACTAATCTCTCAGATGAGTAAAGCAAACACTTTCATATACAAAAAGGGAGGGCGATGGAATTTATTTTAAGTAGCCCCAGCTAAGTTTTCGCCCAGAAAATATTTTGATTGAGGTCACAGAGCAATCCATTTTTAAGGGGTAGAATGGAGTCAAATATTTTGCTGCGCCGCGTAGCCATGGTAAGATGCTCCATGGTAAAAATGCTGACTTTTGTATTATTTGTTTTAACAATATACAATATAAATAAACTGCTTTGTTTATTAACTATACATGTACATTGAAATGATATTTAACGTTTTCAGTAACCATAATTTCTAGGTACAGACTTTCGTGTGCACAAACAAAACAGATGATTTCCGATTAATTTTGCTCTTCAAAAATAATTTCAAGTTCTAACGTCAGGCCATCTACATGTACGTACTATTACAGTAACGTTGGTCAACGTGGTCATGATCTTGATGACCCACAGTTGTTTTCCCCTATCGTTCTAGAGAGAAAATCACTGGATGTATTCACTTAAAAATTGTTCGGGTAAATGTTGGTACCAGTATCATGTACTAAATAGTAATTTAAGAAATGTATAATCCACAAGGATTTCAGTATCACAAAATTCTGTGTGAAATCATAATGCCATGTCTAGAAACTGGGCAAACATTCGGTGTAGGAAAAACGTTACAATTATTTAAATATATTCAATACTCTGGTTACACAGAATTCAAAATGTTCATGGCTTGAAAGGCTACTCCAATATTAATTATGATGCTCATGGAGCCTGTAACGTTACCTTAGCCCAATACTGTGGCCAAGTCTCTGGAGATACTCCGCACCCTAGGCCACAGAACTGGGTTAGCAAAAATAGGAAGTTATCTGCAAAATCGAACTTGGAATATCCACCCTAATATTTTACATAAAATAGCCAATGTGCTATTCGGCTGATATTCGTGCTTTGTGAAGCACATTATCTCTAGTTTATATTGTACTTCTGCTCCATGAGCTTCATGCTTGGTGGATACCGGCGCTTTACTTAGTGTTCATTATTATTTATAAATGTTCAACCATAAATATTTTAATATAACATTACGATACAGTATCAACTAGAGCTCAAGTGTTTGTTGGAACAAACACACGGTGTTCGTGTGAACTTCTGGTTCAATAAAATTATCATCGATAATGTCAATATCATATTATTCAAAAGACATATCAATTTTGCGTTAGAATGTGTTGAATTTGAACTTCCTGTTTGGACAGGAATAAAGGTCAGATCAGGTGATTTGAAGGTCTTATATGACCTCCTCATGATTATGAAAAATAACATTAGTACCTGCTTTGGTTCAATTTCTGAGATTGGAAAATAATCCCTTTTTTTAAACTACCGCTGGGGCGCTCTAAACTTTGATGACGTTGGGTTCGATATTCTTTCCCTGATAAGGCTGAGGCGGAAAGAATGTCATATCCAGCCGCCACTTTTTAAGGTTTGTTAAAGAATGTTTTTGCAACCACTTACCAGTTACCAGTTAAAAAATTATTCTATCGAATTTTGGGGTTACAGAAAGTGAAAACTATCTTTAAAATTTACTTTTATGATGGTTTTCGGACTTTATTTCCCTTCTAAAAAAATCCTCCCCTTCAGAAAATAGAAGAATCCTAACTTATTATATCCTCAATTTACCCTAAATGATGCACCCAAGGATATATCATCAACTGGACAGTAACTTACAAATGAAAGTAGCAGTTTGGTGTTTCAATTTGTTTCAGTGAAGGATTATCTTGAAAAATTTTGAATTTCAATGCGTGATCATATGCGTGGACGTCTTGAGCGCCGTTTTTTGAGACGCACAGAATTGTGGTCATCAAAAAAATTATGTTGGTATAATGATTCACCCCCCAAACTGTTAAAGTTGATGGGGCACAGAAAATGTACCCAAGAAGACAAACAGTTGAATCATGTTTCATCTCACTCTAGATGGTTGTAAAATTGTTTTTAATCTTGAAAATAAAAATATTGTTTTAGATTTTTTAAATAAAATGGTATAATTTGGAGAAGCTCTCAGAACTTTTAAGCAATATTCTTGAAAGACCAATAAAATGGAAGATGGTTAAAGTTTTTGCACAAAGTACTTTAAAACTTTGAAATGTGTAAAAATGCTACTAACATTTTTTGTCAAATAAAATATTTCTTTTCATAACCATGATATTAATGATTCATGTTCTCAATTTTCCACAACCGACGAAATAAACACCAACGAATTAAGTAGTCTTCATTCGCTGCTTCTGTGGACTGTGTCCATTTTGAGGATCAGTATTTCTTTAAAAAAATCATTGCATTGCAAAGCATTCATATCTTTTGGTTTCCACTGACAACAGCTTGTTGATTGCACAGAACAATAAAATCACAGATGTTCGTGAAAAAAAATGTTGAGGTCATGTAAATCCCTTACTATTTGTATCTAGTAAAATCAGTGGTTAAACAACTTTTTCCACTTTCACAAGCACTAACTTTCCAGTAAATCATACATTTTCACTAATTTCTGAGAAATACTAAGACAAAGGTAAGTGCGTCATTTCACGAGTGCGGCGAATTACATACATGGACGATAGTTGTCACTGAGCATGTACTATGAGACCGTGTTGGTCACTAATGGGGGAGTTGACAAGATCAGACTGACATGACTGTAGCTAGGATGATCCTAGCTAACATGACTGAGGAAGTCGTATACCACAAATGCCTGATTTTTCATGAAATAAATATCTTGGCATAATTTGAAGTATTTATGTCCATCATCATCCATATGTTCTCCACCTTACTGAGCAGGTAAGATTACATTATTTAGCTATAACACCCTATTTTTATTTTTTCCCAAATTTGTCAAGTTATACATCAAATTGAAGCTCTAGCTGAGAGAAGATCAACGGTGCAATTTGATTTTGAATACCTCTGTCGGTTCTTGAGATATGACCTTTTAAAATTTGTAAAATCGTTACTTCGTGTGCCACTAATTTGACCATCAAAGCATTTATGGTAACTCATTTCACAAGAATTACACAAAAGTGTTAAGTTATACATCAAACTGAAGCTATTAATGTAAGGAATTCAATTGAGTTTTGTGTTTTCTAATAGGTCATTTTGTTCTTGAGATATTGGCTGTTGAACTTGGAAAAGTTGTGAGATTTAAGCAATATATTAGAAATTAACAAGTGTGACTTGGAACACTATGTTTTTGTGGTCATAGAATATAAAAATAAAAATAAATAAAAGACAAGAGTTACCTCAGGAGGTATGAGTTTTCATAATATATAATAAAAAATAACATATAATGTGCTATACTGAATACATTAACTTCTGGTTCAGTCATCCCATATAATTTTAAATTCTTCCAACCGTAAGTTCCGGTTCAATCATGTGAAGTCATTCATACTTCACAAAATTTTTCCTCATAATATGGGTGTCAATTGTGCCAAATTTGGTAAAATTCTGTCAAT
Organism: Zoroaster sp. YZ-2022; assembly: GCA_029582265.1. NCBI lineage: Eukaryota > Metazoa > Echinodermata > Asteroidea > Forcipulatida > Zoroasteridae > Zoroaster > Zoroaster sp. YZ-2022. Next base: position 19,341,405 of record CM055819.1, read on the forward strand.
TTTTTTCTCAAGATAGCAAAAAATGTTCAGGCCTTAATCTTTTTAATTAATTAATTAATTTATTAATGATAATGAAACATATCGTTTAGTTATTACATAAATTAAAATTAAACAAAATTCACTGACCATTTTAGAAATTTGATAACCGGCTAACCAAAACCATCATTTAAAAGTAAACACCCAACAATTTCGGAAAAATTTACCAACCATTTTGTTTTTCTAGACTCTTTTTTGCCACATTGTTTATTAAACAATCATTGTGGGAAATTTATTGATGCTTTTGGTTTAAAAATTGTACACATTATTCCATTTGCAAAAGAAAATTTAATTAAGTTGATAATATAATAAAAAGAAAAGAAATAAAATACATTAGTTAAAAAGAAGATTTAGATCTCTTGCCTCAAAATCAAATTTAATTGATTTTCTATTTAAATTAACTCAGTGCCTGAAAACCTTTTGTCAAGGGCGCATTGGAAAACTGTTACCCTAAAATTGATTGCCCATAAACCAAAGAAAAAATAAATTCTTAAAAAAATCCTTAAAGTACAAAATCAATAGGTTTTCGGGCTTCACCCGAACACCTAAATATTTCACAACAGAATACGTCTTAATAAGAAGAAAATTACACTGTATAATGTATATGAAAATTATACCGTTGTTTCGCAAAAAAAAAGACAAGACACTAAACCAATAATTTGTTAAAGAATTTATCGCAATATCTGACAAGAAACAACGGTATTTAAAATGTCTATCTCCCGTTCGTTTCTAGACAAGCACGATTTTTACAATTCCCCCGTAACAAAATTCAATTGGTCTTTGACATTGGATAGAATATGATGGGATATACACCATACTATGCCGGTCTATAATTAAACCATATCACTATAGGCATATATGCAACTGAACTGCGGGTACATACTGTCTGTTTGCTTACTATTTCTTCTGTATTCAAGTTAAAAAGAAGAAAAAAACAAAAAAACTGCACGTTTTTCCTTGATCGTTGTTTGCTATATGCACAAAGGAACAAATGCTTTCTTTACCGTTCCCATTATACAAAACTGGAAAAACAAGTCAACACAATAATTTTTGTATATTTGTTTTCTTTTAATCTAAGAAATAACTAAAACACTTCGTTGTTTATACTTTTATTGAGAAAGCGAAACAACAAACAAAAATGCATTTACCAATAGTAATTTTTTTTTTTTTTTAAATTAAAAACAAAATAGAAAAACAAATCTAGGGATACTCCCTCAGGCAAAATGTACCCAACAGCGGATCTGCATGGACACGTGACCGGCTAGTTAGTAGCCTTCAGACGAGGCGCACACGGAATCATGGTTGGTGTTTTTTCGAGCGTTTTCTGTCCGTGATGTAACGTGTGTCTTGATAATGTATCTAGAGAATTGCACACCACTTTCTTACCAAGCCATGTCAAAAGTACAGACGTGCCACTTTTCACTTGAAAGAGGAGAGGAGGAGTCCTATATTTTTGACATGTCGCGGAAAAAAGTAGGGTCAAAAAAGTGGGGCAAAAAAGTGGGGTCAAGTACCTAGCATTAAGAAAACATAGCATT
>CM055819.1:19343478-19364365 GCA_029582265.1 Zoroaster sp. YZ-2022
AAAAAAAAAAGCGTCACTGCACCGATTTTGAAGCCGACCGATGACCAGAAACTGGAGACTTTTTTTGTTGGCCTAAGGGTCGCTTTATGTTAAAACGTGCGCCTTTTCAATGACGAAATATGTGATACTCAACGCATGATTAAAACGTCAAATATAACCCTAACATTGAAAATAAATGATAAATTCCGAATTTTTGCAACAGGTGATTGTTCATCAAAAACAAAAGGAAATATTTATTTGTTATCCTAGGGTGAATCCAGTTTCGATTCCACTTTCAACTAGACTTAAGTGTTTGTCATGTTACAAACACATAGGTGTTCGAGTTTTATCAGGGCAGTGATGATGACGTCAGAATGTTTTTTAAAGAAACTTTGTATTATTATTATTTTTTCATATTAAAGAGTACCCTGTAAAATATGATGTGGTTACCAACGATGATTTGTTTGAAGTCCATTTCAATAATTTGAACTTAATCACATTTACACCAAATTCAAACTTCATTTCAAATGCAATGGTATAATAAAGAATGATAATGATTGAATAAAACTTCTCTTCAGACTACAAGAAAATCCCTCAACAAGGTTACAAGGAATTTCAAGACCAACATATGTTAATTACCCTGAAATTTCAAAATATTTCTGAATTTGTTTAAAACTGGTCACGGAATCTTTATTGTTCACCGGATGGTTTTACATACATCGATCATAAATATTAAATTTTGACTTCAGTTTGGACGGAAGTAAGGTCAAATTAGGGTCACCTTTGTGTAAATATTTTTCGACAATTAACGATCTGTACAATGGTGCAAAAAATGTCAATTTACCTCTTGTGGTTGTTGAGATATGATTTTTTTAAATATTAAACTTTGACTTCCGGTTTGGACAGGAAGTAAGGTCAAATTGGGGTCACCTTTAACTGTTGAAAATACATTTTCATAAATATTAATGTTAAAGTTATTGTTTAAAGGTGGCAATATCTTCACGATCAACAGGGCATGGAATCAGAGTTCAAGTTCTAGTTTAACTCAGTGACTGAAATAATACTCACATGATAAGGTCATATTCGCGTTGCTGCTGCATAAATGAGCCAGTAATTTGTAGTCACTATGTTCGTCTTAAACTAGGACACCAATTCCATAGCCCGTTTGTAGAAAGTCTGCTCTGATTGTGACGATCATGACTGTTTAACCAATTGTGATTATGGGATTGATGGTCAGTACTATCCCAATGCGAGCATACAAATAAATAGGAACTTTAATTGGGAGATCTTGAAAAAGGTATTCCAAACTGACACACCATGCAATGAAGATTGGGGGGTATGTTTACTATGTTTATATGGCCCAACTGCCAGTGATTCACTGTCGGCAATGTACATTTTACTAGATCAACAGATATTGCTTAATAATTACATTTGTGAGGATGTTTGGGTGCAGTCAAAAAAATAATAAGAATTCCTCAGTACTATTTTTGTTCTAACATGTTAAAGAAATTCCTAGAAAGACGTAGATGTGTCTTGAGGTCCTGAAAAAACAATTCCCTTGAGGGTCAAGACTGCCACAGATAGGATAAGTCCATATAAAATAATTTGAATAATACGTCAACTCCTTTGATGAATGGATAAACTTCAAATGCTGGCCATTGGATCACAAAGTTACACAGACTCTAACACACCTTGTAGCAGTAGCACAAATGGATATCGTTGATCTGAAATATAAACGAATCATGTAAAAACAATATTAAATGTTTTCAAAGAGGGACGAAGAATAATGGGTCATTTCTAAGTTATGTGTGTTTAAACACATAACTTAGAATACCCTATATGTTATTATCAGGATGATGGATTGATGGATTGGTGTAACTTCAGAAAAATGATCCCTTCAGAACAATGCCTTTAAGTTAGGTTTTACAATGGAATAGAACTACATGTGACGTCTTCCTTCCTCCATGATGTGACCGTTTCATTATCTTAATAAAGGTGCTGATATTTGTTTCTGGTCTACTTTAGTGAGAAAATTAAGTGCTAGTATAAAGTAAACTGCAATGCAGCCATCACCACACAGGACATAAGTACTACTATTATTATGAGGAACTACAGACACTATAGTGTAGCTAAATTAACTTGTACTTTTACCAACGCGTACTTCACCGGATGTCAATCCTTACGCATGCCAGTAAATATTCAGTAATAAATATTTTTCCGGGTTGAGTTGACCAAGTACGAGCACGCATACGAGTTGACTTGTTCCACTCCAGGCGCGGCACATGTGATACCATTGCCACACTAAGGTTTTTAACGTTAACCATGGTTTTATGTAATCAATATCTATAAAATTATACTAAAACGAACATACAGCTATAAAAAATGTGAAAGTTTACATACCTTCAAACGAAACCAAGTAATGAAGACCATTTCCATTAATTGTGCACGGATTCTCAAATGATCGATCTGTTAACGTAAGACGTTAAACCATACCATCGTGTAGCCTACAAACTGAAGATTGTTGATGACTTGAACAGTTACGATACTGCATTTGGATGTGGTGTCAACGCTGTCTCGGGGGTGCTGTAGGCTGGAACTTAGTCTGAGCCATGATGTATTGGAGTCAACATGTTAAAAAAATAATAGGAAAGTTTTATAAGTACATGGACCAAGAATAAAGTATTTGAAATTTCAGAGAAGTTCTAATTTATGTGAATGAGGAAAATAATACATCACAGTGAACATGCTGTACAAAAATAGTAGGAAGGTTTACAAGTACATGGACCAAGAATAAAGTATTTGAAAATTCAGAGAAGTTCTAATTTATATGAATGGGAAAATAGTGTATAATTTTGGAGTAGCTGGACCATTGAAATTGAAAAGGGCATTGGTTGTTTTCAAAATTACACAATTATTCTTGACAATGTGTAATAAATTAAAGAAATGTTCTTGCATGAAACTCACATCAAAGGAAAAAGGTATTTAGAAATTGCTGAGTCTCATAGTTTCATGTGAGAGATGTCTGAGAGAGGCCTCCCAGGAGCAGGACTAACATTAACAACTTATACAAGTACATGATGTATTGTGTCATGAATATTGTGCATTTTCCTGTGAAATAATTGTCTATGTAAGTTGATTTGTATCTAAGAAGGTAAAACATTAAGGAAAGTGCAGTAAACAATCACAACTTGACGTTAATTTGTTACAAACTGAAGATTTTTGGAAAAAACATAAATTACAAAATATGGCATAAAATTTCAACTGAAAATTGCCATAACCTTAACAACTAGATTTTCCTATCCTATTTACATTCTAAATACATTTTAGTGACATCTTTTCATATTTTGTTAGAAAAGTGGCGAGTAGTTTACTGTCCAAAGTACAATGTACATGTATGTTCACATATGTAACTAACGTTAACGTTTGGGTTAAACAGGCACAATGCAACTACATTAACGTTACCAGCCAACCCAACGCTTAAAAATGGCTTTTCTTGTATAAAAACACTAAGATAAATACAGGAAATCCTCTTAACAGTTAACTTAAATTCAAGATACCTACCTTTATGACTATGTTGGCGAATTTGTGTGGGCACCACAAAACCGTTGATTGTATTGTACATGTGCACGTACGGTACGGGTACGAGTTGGTTGGAGTACGAGCTGGTTGGGTACGAGTTTGTCGGGGTAGGCCTGAGTTCTTCCTCCATGGTTTGAAATACGAGTTGTTTGGAGTACGAGATGGCACGAGTTCATCAGTAATATCACATATTTCCTCTTATTTTCATAAAATACAATTTCTTCCTGAGTAAATCAGGAAATATAACAGTAACACTCGCAAAACGTTCGATGGTTATAGTTTGTATTGTAAAATATTTCAGTATCTGTTTCTTCCGATTAGAGGCAGACATACTGTGTTACCGTTCCGCCGGCCGGACTGTTTATATGCCCCCGCCACTCGATTGAGTATTGCGGACGTGGAAATAACAAATTGCGCGTAAATTTTAACGAAAAGTGTGTTTCTTTTTTACAAAATGTCGTGTTTTCAGTACAAATAAATATCAAACTCAAACATATCCTCGTCTCTAATGTCACATATTTCACACTGTTTTCATGATAAACTACATATTTTTTTCCCCGACTAAATCAGTAATTTTATTGATTTTTCAGATCCCTCGATATGATTTTTTTAATGATTAAACTTTGAATTATCGTAATTCGATATCTGATGACCTAATCATGACGTCACAAATTCTGTTTCATCTACGTGTTAAGTTCTAAGTATATGCCAAGTTTGAAGTTCATGTGAAGTTTGCAAGTATGTGTTTGTTTGTAGACAATCTATCCGGAGAAGAAGAAGGAGAAGAAAAGAAAACAACCGAACAAAAACAATAGGTGTTTTGGTATGAACGCCCTAATTAACACAGAATGTAACAGAATGGGCCTACGTCGAACAAATATATTAGAGACCTGTAAACGACATGCCATGCTAACGTTTAAAAAAATTATAACAATGTATTTTATTTCTCACCAGTTTCTAAAGCAGGCTAAAAGAATAATTTATGTGATCTATATTCTTACTAGCACCTGTTGTGCCTTTGGCTAGAATTGGTCTCAAATGATGCAAGCGGGGAATTTATAATCAAACTGAATGAATCATCGATCCGCATTGCCTGAATGCGTAGAGTCTCAAGACATAAACATGTAGAGAGAAGTAGCGTGGATGAGTTGATTTAGTTGGTGATTCGTGGGCGGATCAATTATTTTTGAAAGGGGGTCCAGATGGTTAGAATCAAAATAAGTATCAGTCACTTTGTTTTACAAAAAATGGCTGCTAAAAGGTGTAGGAGGGTGATTCAGGACCCCTAGATATGATCCACCCCTGGTATTATATCCCAATCACCGCACCATATGACAAGATTCATTATCACCACCCCTACTGAGCTACTTGGGAATTTACAATTTACTCTTTGTATAATTTTAGTTCACTTCTTTACATTCAAAATTGTGGGAACTATGCTTTTCCTTAATTTATTATTCAAATGTGATATTAAGTATTGATATACGATTTAATTCAGATTGTAAAAATACTGGACCCAAAATTTGACAATGATTTTGAGATACATGTATATTCCTCCATCTCATATTTGGTCACAGTCGGCATTTAGAGCCTCAGTTGGCAAATGAAGCAACAACGGTACTAAAACAAAGGTTTGGTCCAGAAGGTGGCAGTTCCCCTCCTTTAACATTGGAATATTCTTTATGTCTATAGATCTGAGAGAAGCAACATCATTTTCATTGTAGAGTGAACAAGATTGTCACATCCATTTTGAAATGTTTATTTTTACTTACCTTTAAACAAAATGGTTTAGTCCTCATTAAAAACTTACCTGTAAATAAAATGGATCAGTCATAAGTAGTCTAACCTCACCCTAGTTGGAACAAGGTGAGAGCTACATCAAACCATGGTTTGTTAATTGTCGTTGTGTATTGTTCAGTTCTTTTGGTGTAAGTTTCCTTTTGTTCAAACCCAGTCTTTGTAGACTTAAATAATACTAAAGGAGAGATATGGCACAATAAAATAGCAGCAGAAACTGTAGCTGCACCCAATGACCCAGATATCTTTTATTTGAATGGAAAGAGTGAGCAAAGGAGGGTTAATTTAAATACTAGAATTGTTATGTAAGAGATATAGTTATAGGAAAAGTTTTAGTGGGAAGTAGTAAAAATGTAAATGTACAGTGTGGAAGCAAGTTTGATAGAGAGAGGTTGAGAGTTTTGCTAGCCATCTACCAACAGTCCACAAGTCGATTTGTGCCCCAGCTTGCATATTACGGATGCAAAGGCCATAGCCAGGTGAAGCAGTCACCTTGGGCAAATCGTTCCAGCTTTTGGCAGGGCATATTGGCCCTATATGCGGCAGCAATACCCAACCCAAGATTCTTCAATCACTGCAATAATACAAACCGTAAGTTAAAACCCAGTTTTCTTTATGACATAAATGCAGTAACTTTAATTCAAAAGGAAAACGATTCGCAAAATAAGGTGATATCCCTTGTGGATTATTAAATGTTAGAAAAAACTAACGAAATGTTGAGTGGATTTAAGAGAAGTGTAGTTGTTCCAATACACTCAAATAGATTAATTTAAGCTCGGTTTAAAGGAATACAAACAAGGAAATAATGTTTTAATTTAAATTGTTGCATTATAAAACCCATATTTTCGATAGCTTTGGTTGGTCTATTTAAATTATAGATGGCCTTTAACCTGGAGTAGAAGATCTATAAACTTGAGAGTGAGAGAGAACCCGGGACGAGTATCGACAGCAGAGGGTCCATCCCAGAAAAACCTGCCGATCATCGTAACTACATATCATGGTGTTAACTATCCAAAGTGTAAACTCTTCCATGGTGTTAGTGTTGGTCGAGGTGCCCAATATGAACAATTTGTAAGGTGTAGAAGTGAAGAAGTAACATCTTGGAATATAGAACTTGTAATTACAAATTAATCCAATGGGCGCCTAAAAGCTTTCTAAAAAGGATAGCTAAACAAAACTGAAAACAACTAGTTTCAGGGAATATATTATACACAATTGGCGTTATAGGAGTAAAAAAATACTATAATATTGTAATATTTGTATATATATCTTCGTACACTAGTGTTTGATCAAATATAATTTTAAATAATAAATTAATTTAAAATATAGAAGGCTTTTTATATAATGTTTATAATGTTTATATTGATTTTGGACCGGGCATTGACAAAGATGAACAAAGTATAATTCAAACAAATACGAAAGTTTGGCACTATTTTTCTAAATGATATGCACTGTTTGTTTACGGTATAGAATAGTATTGTAGAATTGATATTTCGATTTAATGTTCTGATCATCTTCAGGAGAATGCTGGAGTCTGAGGCTGGAACTGCTAAAGTAGTCAGCTGTGACTCATTCGATGATTTACATGGGTTTGCATTGATGGCATTTACAAAAGTCCCTAGAATGATGAAATTGATATATAATTCGTAAATAATAAATATTATGATATTCAATTCACATTCAAAATTAAATCTATAGTAAGAAGAGCCTATCATTGAATGTATCAAAGATAATCAGCTGATTAAAATACAAAGATCTAAATACCAAATGTAAAAAATACATTCTCAGTCCGATCCAACAATCGTAAGATACCGGTACGACATATGCCTTGTACTCATTACCAGCTAAAATTTGTAAGCTTTCATACCACGTAGGCAATTATAGCGTACCAAATAACGACTTCATTATACATGTAGTACCGTAACCACATGCTGAGATTGGTTATATTGCCGCATATCTAAAGACATGTAGCTTAATGAATCGGGTTTAAGACAGAAAATTAAACAAAAAACAAGTGTTGGCATTGTGACGTCAGCCCAGCTAGCGACATCTTTTTGTATAAGCAAATGTTGACTTTTAGTGGCGCATATTCCGTGTGAATCATTTATAGTTTAAAACTATACATTGCTCTGACATATTGCTAGGAAAAAGAGCAATGCATATCCAGGATCTCTAATAAGGGCCATGGGCACAAGGTAAAACAAAGGGGCACGCTGCAAAAAAGGTATGAGCACACAATAACGTATGGTATTATTTAATGCACGGTGATCAACACAAGAGGCCACGCCCACCTTTGCCCATTGTATCCGCCATTCGTAAACATTACAAAAAACATTTAAATACAAAAATAAAAAAAAGTTTTGAAAATCTTCAATACATTTCTCGGATATATCAACTTAACTATATATATGATAAGAGTAGTACAAATCGGTCAATTAACGAATTATTACTTGGTGTAAAGTTGGTTCACGTAATATAATTTGAATAAGACATAGTGATCTGTGTGCGTTGTGCGTCCCGCCCATATTCCTGACTATAAATTTGTTATAATAAGATTTAAACAAAATAATAATAATAATAATAATAACAACAACAACAAACAACAGACAGACAGACAGACAGATAGATAGACAGACGACGACGACAATAATAACAATAACAATAACAACAACAATAATAACAACAACAACAAAACAACAATAATAATAATAAATGCTACTGAGACTCAAACAGTGGTTTAAGGGTGCACTGTAAAACAGCACTTGACTGTGTTTTACTACAGTACAGTAATTCACTGTTTTGTATTTCACTAGGTTTACTGTAATTTACATTCACGGTAAAGTACTGCTCGAAAGCCTAACTGTATTTGAAATACAGTAAAATAGTACCATAAAAACACATCACATTACTGTGTTTTACTACAGTAATTCCATGTAAACAAATTTATACAGTAATTTACTGTTTTGTGTTTACACTAGGTTTACTTTAATTTACATTCACGGTAAAGTACTGCTCGAAAGCGGAAAGCCTCTGCCTATATAGCTAACTGTATTTGAAATACAGTACGTGACGTGGTATCAGTAACATAGGCCTGCTGTATTATTAGGTGTTCGGGCACAGTCAGCGACTGCTATTGTTAAGTGTTCGAGCTGCAGCGAGTAGCACCTATTGTTTGTTCTGTTTTTTCTTCTTTTTTTCTTCTCCTTCTTCTCCGGATAGACTGTCTACACAAAACACATACTTTCAAACTTCGAACTTGAAACTTGGCATATACTTAGAACTTAACACGTAGATGAAACAGAATTTGTGAGGTCATGATTAGGGTAATCAGATATCGAATTACGATAATTCAAAGTTTAATCATTAAAAAAAATCATATCAAGGGCTCTGAAAAAAACTAAGAAATTACTGATTTAGTCGGGAAAAATATGTAGTTTATCATGAGTGTAAAGTGTGAAATATGTGACATTAGAGAACGAGGATATGTTTGAGTTTGATATTTATTTGTGCTGAAAACACGACATTTAAAGAAGAACACTTGGGAAGATTGACGCGCAATCTGTTATTCCAATACGTCCGCAATACTCAATCAGTGGGCGGGGCATATAAATGTCCGACGTTTATGGAACGCCGCTAATACTGTATGTCGCCCTCAATCGGAAGAAACAGATACTGAAATATTTTACAATAGTAATAAACCATCGAACATTTTACTTTTGGTGAGTGCTAGTGCTACGGTTCTATTTCCTGATTTACTCAGAAAGAAATTGTATTTTTAAAATAAAGTGTGAAATATGTGATATTACTGATTTCGGTGCCAACTCGTACTCCAGCCATGTACCAACCTCGTACTCCAGCCATGTACCAACTCGTACTTCAACCAACTCGTACCTGACAAACTCGTACTCCAACCAGCTCGTACTCCAACCAACTCGTACCCGTACGTGCACATGTACAATACAAATTGCAATCAACGGTGTTTGCGTGTGGTACAAATTCTTTTCATAAATTGAGGAGGTAAAATGGATCACATTCATAGTCATAAAGGGTGGGTATCTTGAATTTAATTGTTAAGAGGATTTCCGTATTTATCTTCGTGTTTTTATGGTAGTGGTAACGTTAATGTAGCGCCAGCTTGTGCCTGTTTAACTTAACCGTTATTTAACGTTAACGTTAGTTATGACTGATGTGAACATACTTTGGACAGTAAACAACTCCCCTTTCTAACAAAATATGAACAGATGTCACTAAAATGTATTTAGAAATAGAATGTAAATAAGGATAGGAAAATTCAGTTTGTTAAGGTTATGGCAATTTTTCAGTTGAAATTTTATGCCATATTTTGTAATTTTATGTTTTCTCCAAAAATCTTCAGTTTGTGCACAAATTAATGTCAAGTAGTGATTATTACTGCACTTCCTACAATTTTTACCCTTCTTAGATACAAATCAACTTGTAGACAATTATTTTACAGGAAAAATGCACAATATCTATGACACAATACATGTACTTGTATAAGTTGTTAGTCCTGCCCTGGGGAGGCCTCTCTAGACATCTTCACATGAAATTATGAGAGACCGGCAATTTCATAAATACCTTTCTCTTTTGGTGAGTTTCATGCAAGAACATTTTTAATTTATTACACATTGTCAAGAATAATTGTGTACAATTTTGAAACAACCAATGTTCTTTTCAATTTCAATGGTCCAGCTACTCAAATTATACTGTTTTCCTATTCATATTATAAATTAGAACTTCTCTGAAATTTAAAATACTTTATTCTTGGGTCCATGTACTTATAAAACTATTATTTTTGGCATGACTCCAATACATCATGGCTCAGACTAAGTTCCAGCCTACAGCACCCCGAGACAGCGTTGACATTATCCAAATGCAGTATCGTAAACTGTTCGTCATCAACAATCTTCATGCCTAGAAGCTACATGATGGTATGGTTTAACGTCTTATGTTAACAGAGATCATTTGAGAATCCGTGCACAATTAATGGAAGTGGTCTTCATTACTTGGTTTCGTTTGAATGTACGTAAACTTTTCATTTGTTATAGATGTATGTTCGTTTAGTATAATTTATGCGTGCTCGTACTTCACCAATTCACATTTATTTTGGTCAACTCAACCCGGAAAAATATTTATTACTGAATATTTACTGGCATGCGTACGGGTTGACATCCAGTGGAGTACGCGTTGGTGAAGTACAAGTTAATTTAGCTACACTATAAGTGTCTGTAGTTCCTCATAATAGTAGTACTTATGTACTGCGTGGTGATGGCTGCATTACAGTTTACTTTATACTAAATGTTCTCACTAAAGTAGACCAGAAACAACATATCAGCACCTTTATTGAGATAATGAAACAGTCACATCATGGGAGGAAGGAAGACGTCACATGTGGTTATATTCCATTGTAAAACCTAACTTAAAGGCATTGTTCTGAAGGGATCATTTTTCAGTTACATCAATCCATCATCCTGATAATGCGTATTCTGTGTGTTTTGTTAGCATGACCCGTTATTCTTCGTCCCTCTTTGAAAACATTTAATATTGTTTTACATGATTCGTTTATATTTCAGATCAACAATATTCATTTGTGCTACTGCTACAAGGTGTGTTAGAGTCTGTGTAACTTTGTGATCCAATGGCCAGCATTAAAGTCAATCCATTCATCAAAGGAGTTAACGTATTATTCAAATTATTTTATATGGATCTTATCCTATCTGTGGCAGTCTTTACCCTCATGAATTGTTTTTTCAGGACCTCAAGACACATCTAGGTCTTTCTAGAATTTCTTTAACATGTTAGAACAAAAATAGTACTGAGGAATTCTTATTATTTTTTGATCGCACCCAACATCCTCGTACAAATGTAATTATTAAGCATCTGTTGGTGATCTAGTAAAATGTATATTGCCGACAGTGAATCACTGGCAGTTGGGCTATATAAACATACCCCCCAATCTTCTTCAAGTGCCAGATCACCACTAAAGTTCCTATATTATTAGATACTCGCATTGGGATAGTACTGACCATCAATCCCATAAACACAATTGGTTAAACAGACGGTATTGTCACGATCAGAGCAGACTTTCTACAAACGCTGCCATGGAATGGCGTCCAGTTTATGACGAACATAGTGATCTGAAAATTACTGGCTCATTTATGCAGCAGCAACGCGAATATGACCTTATCATGTGAGTATTATCAGTCAATGAGTTAAACTAGAACTTGAACTCTGATTCCATGCCCTGTTGATCGTGAAGATATTGCCACCTTTAAACATGACTATTAACATGACTATTTATGAAAATGAATATAAGATAATACATATATGTAGCAATCAGGAAGATCATTTCATTGTTTCTTTCTTTATTTTACAGTTATCCTTCAAATTGTTACCATTGTGTTGTCTCTCCCTATAAGTATTGTTTTAAAACTGAACCAAACATTTAAATATTATAACACTTGATCGAATTGTCATTGTATTGTACAAGACATGCACACACCTCACCTCGGGGCCACAAAAATGTAATGATACAGCTGTGATGATACAGTATGAATTCCACCACAACGTAATTAGCCTATGTAACAGCTCTGTATTCGTCCAAAGGACAAACACCTAATGTCGTACAGATCGTTAATTGTCGCAATATTTACAAAAGGTCACCCACTTTGACCTTTACCTCCTGTCCAAACCGGAAGTCAAAGTTTAATATTAAAAAAACATCTCAGCAACGACAAGAGGTAAATTAAAATTTTTTGCACCATTGTGCTGATCGTTAATTGTCAAAAAATATTTACAAAAGGTGACTCTGATTTGACTATTACTTCCTGTTCAAACCGGAAGTCAAAGTTATTTATTAAAAACAATTATCCACAAGAGGTAACTTCACAATCTTTGCACCATTAGCCTACAGATCGTTGTTAATTGTCAAAATACTTCACACAAAAGGTGACCCCAACTTGACCTTTACCTTCCTGTCCACACCGAAGTCAAAGTTGCTCTATTTAAACAATCTACTTCCTCCCGAACACCTAGAAGTTTGTGTCAAGACAAACTCAGAATCTCTAGTTTTATACCATGCTTTCCTTTCTTTTCTTCTCCTTCTTCTTCTTCTTCTCCCCATAGATTGTCTACAAAAAAACACATACTTGCAAACTTCACATGAACTTGAAACTTGGCATATAATTACAACTTAACACGTAGATATGAAACAAAATTTGTAGGACGTCATGATTGAGCCATCCAGACATCGAATTACGATAAATCAAAGTTTAATATTTAAAAATCATATCTCAACAACCACAATGGGTAAATGGCCAATTTTGTACCATTGTACAGATCGTTAATCATTGGAAAAATATTTATTAAAAAGGCATCTTGACTTGACCTGTACTTCCTGTCCAAACTGGAAGTCAAAGCTTAATATTTAAAAAAAATTGTATCTCAACAAACTGACAAAACAGGTAAATTCTACGGAGTTTTTGCACCATTATCAGGCTAGATTGTTAATTGTCAAAACATATTTACAAAAGCAGACCCTTATTTGACCTTACTTCCCTGTCCAAACCGGAAGTCAAAGTTTAATATTGAAAAAAATGAGTATTCTCAACAACCACTAAGAGGTAAACTCACCATTTTTGTACCATTGTACAGATCGTTAATTGTCAAAAAAATATTTACAAAAGGTGACCCCGATTGACCTTTACTTTCCTGTCCAAACCGGAAGTCGAAGTTTAATAATTAAAAAATCATATCTCAACAAACCACAAGAGGTAAATTCAACAATTTTGTACCACATTGGCCAGATCAAGTTAATTGTCACAAAAAATTATGCAAAGGTGACCCTGTTAACTGGACCTTATTTCCTGGTCTAAACCGGAAACAATGTTTAATATTTTAAACAAATCATATCCTCAAAACAAACCATAAGAGGTAAATTCATTTTTAACATTGGCTAGATTGTTAATTGTCTTGTTAATTGTCGAAAAATATTTACAAAAAGGTGACCCAAAATTTGACCTTCATTTCGGCTCTGTCAAACCAAGTCGAAGTTTTAACATTTAAAAAAATCATATCTCTCAACAACCATAAGAGGTAAATTCACAGTTTGTGCAACCATTGTACAGATTGTTAATTGTCAAAAAGCATTTACAAAAACATGAACTCTAAATTTGACCTTTACTTCCTCCTGAACACCTACTGTTTGTCAATACAAACTTATCAATCTCTAGATTATTATGGGGTGTCGTGGCCGAGTGGTCTAGCTTTGTACCGGATTCAAGTTCTGGTGTTAGCAACATAATGTGGGTTCGAATCACGGCCGTGACACTTGTGTCATGAGCCAAGACACTTAATCATAATTGCTTCTCTCCACCCAGGGGTTAAATATGGTGTACACCTATGAAGGCAGAGTTGGTTTTGCTCTATATGCGCTAGAAATGGCAGCAATTGGGCAAGCTGTATGGTTCCCAGGGAGCCAGAGATGGTTTCAGTGAATGATTTATGGAGCTTTATGAGCCTTGCCTTATGAGCAGGGAGATAATAATGTAATGCGCCTTGAAGCACCACTTAGTTGGTGGATTACGTGCAAAATATATAAATCCATTACATTATTATTATTATTATTAATAGTGGTGTTTTGTTTAATAAACGGTAATTATTATCCAGCACTGGCCATTTATGGAAAGTTGCGTTATGATTGTATGATCTTGAGAATATAATAAAATATCAAAAACGTTGGAACTATGTTTTCCAAAATGGATAAAGGTTACAGATTTCCTAAACAGATTTTTTTTTGCTAATGGAAAATATGTTGTAAAAAGTACTTTTCAATTGTTACTTGTCCAGCGGTACAAAGTTTGGCAAATGTAAATGTTAAAGAGCTAGTAGCCAGAACCTATTAAATTTAATCCTGTCTGATGATAGTAGGCCTACAAGCATTTATCATGAGCAATTTTGGTTAAAAGCTGAAACATTTAAATCAAGGCTGGGTGAATATAGTGCTTGGCACATTGAGGATCAATGTCACCCAATTTATCAAAATCTACTCATGATGTAAATTGAAAAGTTAGCATGTATTAAAAATTAAAACGATCATAAGAAAATGCTTTTGGGTGTTTGTTAGTTTTACATTTATGTGTCAATGCATAAACAATTTTATACTGTAATATTATAATATTAATACCAATTAAGGCAACTTCCATTTACAAAAATAGAAACTAACACCAATATAGAGAGTTGAAAATGATTCGTCGCATTTTCAATAACGCTGTAAATTGTTTGTATCACATCATAAAACAGTAATTTAACATCTGTCAGTACATTATTGTTGATATAACAGTATATACTGTCAGAGTGAGCAACAGTAAATTAAGGCAATGTAAATTACACTAATATAATTTTATTAACAGTAATACAAAAAATGATACTGTACTTTTTTTACAGTATGTTACTAGCGCCCGTGCTCAAAAGGACAGTTATTTAATACTGTGTAATTTACAGATAATTTTTACAGTGACTTACCCGCAATTTGTCACACCCATAATTTATTCTTTTGTTTTGTCTTTCCCTTCACTTTATTGATATTATTTTACTTTATTGTTATTAATTTATTGTGTTGCTACATGCCTTTTTTGATGGACCCACAAGTATCACACAATCTATTTTTATAGTAAGTAAACAAATGTCTCAAAGAAACTCAACTGATTAGCATACTAAGATGGAAACACCCAATGTTATCACAGTCCGAGCCATTGTATGTTTGACATAGGACGTATATCCCTTTGTTACAGTAATAATATAGCTACTGCATTACCGATTGAAATAGATTTCACATAGGCAATTATAGCGTTATAATGACACCATAATATGATAACGACTGTGTGGTTTAGTGCTGAACAATATACAGCCGCATCTAATGAATTGGGTTTCTCCTGACGGGAAATAAAAAATATATAAATCTAGTGTTGGCGTTGAGACAAAAACGTTGTCCTAACCTCCCAAGGCCACCCAACTCAACCTGAGCAAAACATAAATAAAAAAATCATTCGGATTCGAAACATTAATTTGTAGAAAAACAAACTGGAAAGTGACCTATACAACCCAAAACAAAGAAGTGATCAGCTGTTGGATGTGTCATTCTGATATCATTGTATGGTTTGACTGGTGGTCATATTGGACTTTATAGCAGTTTTTGCAGGAGCCCATCAGTGCCTCGCTTTCCGCAAATTTCAAGAATTACTCAAATAACAACCAATAACAAAAACAGCTGCTTCCTGTAAATACATTTTATTATTCAATTATGCTAATTCATGTAGAAATGGCGGTGGCCATATTGGATCTTTTGGCAAGCCATCTTGGTTTTTGACAGTATCATATGAACTTAAAGTTTGTTTGACTTAGAATTTCACGATAAATTGACCTTAGATACCACCCAAAAAGACAAAAATATTTATTTTCTCATACAGCCTCTTGCCTCAATAGGCCAATTTATGTGTGCATAATGCATGGCGGTCATATTGGACTTTGGCCGTTTTGCGAAAATGCTGACGATTTCGCGGTGGAGGCTCATTTTTATTCAGCACCCCTTCAAATTGTACAGAAACCACCTTCAAACCTTGGTCCTGTATACTTGTCACGGGACCTACACGTTTTGGCCTCTACTATAAGCTGGAATAAGATTTGCCATTTTATTTGTTTAATGAGTACATCTTGATTTAGAGTGAGTTTAAGCTATACTCAAAAAACAGTTTTGACAACACAATACGGCCTTCCTTGGTTCTCTTTCGCTTTGTATTATGCATGGTGGCTGTGTGCATAAAAAGGCAACACACATTAACTGCTAGGAGGGAGTGGATGATGTACTCCAGTTCTCAAAAGTGGTTTTTGGCACTGCCCTTTAATACTCGACCAAAAAACCAGACATCACTTGACTTTGTCACCTTTGTCACCTCTACATGTAGGAGTGTGCTGTGAGTTGAAGGTGTATCGGTTACATGTGAAATATCGCATAATGTTCTGTTTGCATACACTAACCGTGTGTGTGTGTATTGCAGTGTACATAAAGGAACAGCTTCGCGAGTGGGTGTATTGAAAACATACACACCAGTTTGCTACCACACACACTGTTGATGATTGCTGCGCCACTGGTTGGTTGTAGAACAGCTTTATGTATCTAGTTGTGTGGATTTTATTGAAATAGTAAGGAGAGCTACATATAAATGGTGTAAATAAAGCATCTGTTACTAGAAATAAGGATTGTACAGTATGTGTGTTCCTTCCCCATCGTCCACCCCACCCACAAACATTTAAAAAAAATATTAGGGCCCAACATATACTTGTAAATAGTGAAACAAACATAAAAACATCATGGGCAAACCCTGTATTATTTTTTAGTCATTCTATGTAACAATTACAGGGATGTGTGCAACACATTTATCCACTCACGCGTTAGTGTAAATTAAACTGATTAATGACTAGCAATCGTGGTTAGGTAGAGGCGAACCACCTCCTATTTTTGATACATGCCATTCACTTGTTGTTTGCTTGCTTTCTTGTTTTGTTTGTTGGTTTTACATTTTTGATGCATGTGCCTTTTGAGTGGAACTTCCTTGTACCACTTACTTAATTTGTTCGAAGCAAGTGTGAACTACAATCCAATATTCAATAAATATACATTTTGGTTTACCTTCCTGTTCTAAATGCATTAATCTAATTGTTCGTAAGGACCTTATGGAGGTTTAATCTCCATGTCTAATCGTATGTCTACCTTACATACATGTACTGTGTACATCACCTTCTGGCATAATGACTGCTGATGTCTTTCATAACGTCGTTCCATTTATCGCTGGATATTGGGAGCTTCTGCTGGTATCAAACCCTCAGATACCCTGGTTCAACTTGAGACAGTGTGGGACGTTCACTAATATTGTCAATGTAATCTGCGATAAAAGTCAACCATCTCCTTGCCCCATTCACGGGAAGTCCAGTCGTGTTTGTCATGTTTCGCCAAACACTAGTTCGTGATATGAACTGTTGTCCTGTAAAATGCAGATACCCAATTTCCCATGGTTATCTATTTATAAAATGGCCACCTTTGAAAAAAGGAAACTATATTATCAAATTGGCGGATCCGGGGAGGGTAAAGGTGGCCATTTTATTTCCTTGTTATCCCCGTGTGCGTTAATTATTTACATATTAATGTGTCCGTCTTTGTCAGTGTGATACCATTAGTTTTGATACCTAGATCCACACAACCCCAGTTTACGCTTTCCACATGATCCAGTCCATTACAAGCCTAAATGGCAGAAAGCTCCTTCTTCCCGTGTATAGTGTTAAGCACTTGAATTTGAGTGGGTTATCGCAGCAACGAAATGTTCTACGTGAAATGTTGGTTTTATCTCATGACATTGTATGAAAGGTTTATATACCATTGTAGCTTCATAAAACGGCATTTGTTTCTCAGAGACATTTTTCCCCTTCCATATATATATGCATATATAACCCTCAAAATTAGGTGAGGAATTTCGGAACCAGAAACAGCTCAGCTTGATCACCTACAAGTTATCTAAGATATATTTCAGTTGATCCCTAGAAAGAGTTTTCATGACCTCATAAACGACAGGTCACAGACTGCAAGATCGGCATCGAAGGTTGCAGGAAGGGTCACCAATCGCAGAGCCATTCCCCGTCGCAGTTTCCTCCGTCGGTGGATATTGCAGTACCAAAGTGCAGAGTGGAGTTGGAGCATCTCGTGATGAAGCCTGAGCTGTATGTCCCATGAGTGCAAGCCGCCTCCTCTGAAGCACGTCGCTGGCTTGCAGTGTTGCCAGCCCGCGCAGCAGAGCTTTATTTGACAGTCGTGTGGGGTAGTAAACCCCAGGACAAATCTCTTCCATGGATTAGATTTAAATTGTCAAAAACATTCCCCAGGCACGCCGAACAATGTTGCTCTGTTAAAAAAATAATGATAATAATAACAAAGTTTATAAAGCACCGAAATTAGTAAACATTGGACGCTCATAGGCGCTTCACATGAAATAATAAAAACCCTTAAGAATTTAAAATACACCAACAATACAAGATTAAACCAAAAGATATCATAAAAATTAAGCAAGATCTATTGTTAATAAATATTCACTTAAATGGTATACGTGCTAAAATGCAAGTACACGAAGTCGTGCTATAAACAGACAAAAGACCGATAACATTGAACACTGGACAGAGAGCCAATGACAGACACAGTTAAAAAAAGAAAGAAAAAAAGCACTATCCGGGCTATTGCTCTGTAAAGGAGATAACAAAAATAACTTGTGACATATCACCTCCCTTTTCCAGAAACAATGAAGATTAGCTTTTCTATAACTTAGACTTGTGACTCGGACTCGGACACGCGTCCGACTCGAGTTCCTTTTTTGGTGCTCCGACCCGCTCTATCGTAATGAGGAATGTCCCCCAAGGGACCGTTTCACGTAAACAAGCTCTGAAGTTCACATAACGTAAAAAATCGCATTGAAATCGATTTTGAGATTTTTGTGTATTTAGGTACCTTAAATATCAAAGTTTGTGTGTGTTTTTTACTTTTTGAGAAAAATATCAATAAAGTAGAAAATAAAGACCTTTTCTGAAGCGGATGTCTGTGTCCGTTTTGTTTACCAAATCGTCCTCGTTAGCTCCAAAAAGACGAGTTTGAACTCCTTTTGTAAGCGCCGTTTCGAGCCGCGCCATTACCATTTAGCATGCATGTTTGGTACTGTTAGAAATGTCATGATGTGGCCTCTGTAATTTTATCAATAACATCACTGTCTGAATACTGAATAATGCAGCAGACATACAGTTGCGTACATGTACGTGTGCGGTGCCAGCGTTATCGCAAACTGGGCACCGGGTTGGCGACGAGGTCATGCGTTGTATACATGTACAGTATGTCACATTCTTCACGTACGTACACGAGTAGGCGCATGATCGTTGTTTTGACAGTGTTTGTTTATCAAACATCTGTCAGAGACCCAGAACTAAAGTAATTTGAGCATTGACGTTAAACTTTCACAGAGTATTCTTTAAAGACATGGTGGTCCATAAGCCTGAGATATTTTGTGATTCTGTAGCCTTTTCCGGAAGATTACCGTTGCTACGGTAAGTTATTTCGTTCAAGTTCAGATACTATGTACAGCGCGCCCACCCACGTAGTACACACAGCGCGAAGTTCAAAAAAAAAAAAGAAAATTTGTTCGCAGCGCGTACTTTTTAAACCCGTTTTCTCGTCAAAACGTTTCTATATTTCAATCGTGTGGTAGTATCTCAACTTCTTTGTTTAATAACTTCGGAACGGAAAAAGGGACACATTTATGTTTGGCTTCATTGGAAAGCCCATTAAATGTTCGTTAGATGGTATGCATATCTCCATTTTTCATATTTGGGGGACATTCCTCATTACGATAGAGCGGGTCACCATGATTACTATTTCGCCCGGGCGAATTACTACCCAGGCGAAATAGGTTTATGTTACTGTAGTCCTGTGGTCCATGCCGGTGTGTAGTCATAACTACACCGGCGTATTCCCTGAACGATAATGTGTGTGTGTGTGTGTGTGTGTGTGTGTGTGTGTATTATTATTATTATTAATATTATTATTATTATTATTATTATTATATTAATATTATTATTATTATTATTATTATTATTATTATTATTATTATTATTATTATTATTATTATTATTATTATTATTATTATGTGTGTGTGTGTGTGTATTAATATTATTATTATTATTAATATTATTATTAATATTATTATTATTATTATTATTATTATTATAGAGATTTTAAAGATTTTTTTATTTTGTTTTCTTGTTGGAAATTAACCATTTACTTGTATTCAGTGTACATACATCACATTCCATGCTAACACCCACCCCACCCCAATTCAATGTTGGTTTTGGAATGTGATCTGTGCATGTCGACCTTTCCTAACATTTGAATTGGGGGGTGAGAGCAAATAGTACACATTTACAATCAAGTGGTGTGGTATTTTCTCAAAACAAGGAACTATACATAGGTTTTACATTGTTTACAGATCATCTTTGTTTGTTTTCCTGGCTAATTTGCGGTTAAACCATTGGGTTTTGCAGGATAGTGCTGTTGCCCTGTCAACTCAATAGAATATATATCTCAACTGACTTGTTGCGTTACGTTTCCTACAACAGCAAGCCCTGTACAATCCTATACGAAAATCAAGGTTGCTGACATTTTTGTTCCCTGCTATGCTGGTGAATATTACTCTGCTATTGACAATACAGATATTCAGCATATGGAAAAAACTCTTTTCCACCATTTCAAGCTTCTGTGTGTATGATAGTACTGAAAACTTGGTCGAGCAGATCAGTTCACCCATGTTTTGTTGTATTCTTCAATACAATTCATAACATCACGAAATTCACTTTGCTCTTATTACACCGAATTTGTTTTTGGACAAATCCTTTTTGCCTACATTAGTTGAAAGGAATGTTAATTTGATGC
>CM055819.1:19364865-19389366 GCA_029582265.1 Zoroaster sp. YZ-2022
TTATCTAACTCATTAACGGTATCAAGAAAAATGGAAATGCCGTCACCTAATATCTCAAAAGTCTTGATAATTTAGTCATAATGCATAAACCTGTTATTATTTGTGAAAAGAAAACATGAGAAAAGAAGAAAATCATCTTCTACCTTGCAGCAATTGTCTTCTGTTGGAGGCTCATGAACATAGAAAACATCAAAGAAGAAGTAAGGTGATGCCGACACATTCTTCTGTGACTGCATGAAATATGAATGGAAAAGAATTATTTTATAATTTATCATTTTAACCTGTCAATCAAACCACGCAGATTAAACTTGTTTATTGCTATTTGTCACTGGATGGCCAGACAGACAGAGGGAAAACCAACCTGTAAATATTCTCCGTTATTTTTGTTGAGCTGAGGTATACACCTGGATCGTCCATATACAAACAGCATCCTGATGATATGGGGAGGGCAGGCATTCTATGTCATCAATGTCTGGCATTGACCTTCTCTTGTCTGTTGAGGAATGAGAAAATTACAATAAACCTTGGGTATAAAAAAATTAACACTATTCAAAAGACAACCCTCTCCTGTTTGGAAGAGACTGCCATGCCAACCCAGATCAACCTGGAGGTGACAACTCGCTCCATGTAACCCCTTTTCAGATTTTTAAGCCACCCTGGATCTACCACATGACAGACTGGGAGGTAGGACTGTACTCACATGACATCAAAGAGTGAGGTGAGATTACAGCTGTCACACTCTGTGGTATCGTTGGTCATGTCTAGCAACACGTTAACAAATTCATCAACGTCTGATGTGAAATCCTGGATCTTTATGGTCAGAACAAACAAATAAAATCCAAAAGCTTACATAATGTGATGTTGGTAAAGTGTACCAACTACCAAGCATCCTGAAAAAAACATAACTATGTCTAAAGTGTTGAGAAAAGACAAAAAAAATGACATTTTCAATATACCAGAAAGCAACATTTTGCTTTGTTTTCTGTAAACAATTGTGAATACTATTTCCGCTTTTCTCATGACTAACTTACACAGGTTGGTTGTTTAATCTTGATTCAAAGAAAGTCAGTATACTAATAGAAGCAGTTTGGTCAACATTACCAATGTTGTACCTTCCCTTTAATGTATATCTTGATTCAAAGAGAGTAAGCATACTCATAGAAGCAGTTTTGCCAACATTACCAATGTTGTACCTTCCCTTTAATGTATATCTTGATTCAAAGAGTAAGCATACTCATAGAAGCAGTTTTGCCAACATTACCAATGTTGTACCTTCCCTTTAATGTATATCTTGATTCAAAGAGAGTAAGCATACTCATAGAAGCAGTTTGTCAACATTACCAATGTTGTACCTTCCCTTCAATGTATATCTTGATTCATAGAGAGTAAGCATACTCATAGAAGCAGTTTTACCAACATTACCAATGTTGTACCTTCCCTTCAATGTATATCTTGATTCAAAGAGAGTAAGCATACTCATAGAAGCAGTTTTGCCAACATTACCAATGTTGTGCCTTCCCTTTAATGTATATCTTGATTCAAAGAGAGTAAGCATACTCATAGAAGCAGTTTTGCCTACATTACCAATGTTGTACCTTCCCTTCAATGTATATCTTGATTCAAAGAGAGTAAGCATACTCATACAAGCAGTTTTGACAACATTACCAATGCTGTACATTCCCTTCAATGTATATCTTGATTCAAAGAGAGTAAGCATACTCTTATATCAAATTTCGCCATAATAATAATAATAATAATGTAGACTTATATGGCGCACGTATCCACCAAACTGGTGCTCAAGGTGCATTACATTATTACCCCTGCTCATCAGGCTCATAAATCATTCCTGAAACCATCTCAGCTCACTGGGGAGTATACAGCTCAATTGCTGCCATTTCAGTGCATATGGGCTAATCAAACACAACAACCAACTCTGCCCTCACAGGTACCCATTTACCCCTGGGTGGAGAGAAGCAATTATGGTAAAGTGTCTTGCTCAAGGACACAAGCACCCCGGCCGCGGCTGGGATTCGAACCCACATTCTGACGACTCAGCCATCAGAACACAAATCCGATGCACTAAATGGCTTGACCATGGCACTCCATGTTTGAAATGTCAGTCTAGTAATATATTTCAGTTGGACTGGTCTGGTGAATTTTAGAAGTTACAATGTACTTGCCTGATTGGTTAGTATCAACAAAGATTAAGGTCCGGGCCTGATAGCCATATTAGAAGTCTATAATTTTATATTGTACACCCTTCAAATTTGCTAAATGCTTAATCTGTTTTATTTTTAATATACATGCAATTTTTTCTTCATAGTATTGTTTTTCAAAGAATAACAATCTTGGATGCCGTATTTTCAGATGCTGGTTAAAACAGTTTTCAGTTTAAAGTATAGATTTATGAGATTCTTGCGTCGGGTTATAAACAATTGATTTTTATCAATTTATACATATCGCGGTACCGCTGCTATAAGGATTCTACCCAGCAAGCTCTGTGGTCGATAAGTCAAACGCCTGCACTAGTAAGCAGGAAGACTTCAGTTCAAATCCCACCAAGTCACCTGTGGGTTTCCACAGACACTCAGAAAGCGCCGAGTACAGTGTTTCATAAATACGTCGCGTAGGGGCAATGTCTCATTGATGTCTTGTCTTACCCACAATGTAGTCTCCTGGAGAAGGACTTTAAGGAGCAACCTCATGTTTGGGGTTGATGGCGCTCTTCGTCTGTAGCAAGATGTTCACGGCTCTTTCATAAGATCTAGAGGACGATGCTTGGATCTAGTGACGGAAGAATTAAAACCAGAATTTATTGCAGTAAGGGGCCATTTTTATGTTGACTATTGCAAAATTTGGCATTTTAAAATGTATGTGACAGGTAGAATTGACATAAATTGGTTTTATATATTGCGTTTCTCAAGACCCTTAAAAGCAGCTTCTGTTTGAACCACATCATCAATCAAGATATTGTGTTATCCATATGCTGTTGTGTACACTTAATAATCAAGTTCTTCTATTGTAACTTTCATCTATGGCTTCCTACTGATTATACTGAAGTTTTTTCTTTTGATTAAATGGAAGTCACACCATTAAAAGAACAAGACCGCTTAAAATGTACATCATCCGTGTCGCGGATATGCTCGCATAACTATGGAATTTCAAAAGCGTTAAGGCACACTTTTGTGTTTTTGCAAGGAAACAAAGTAACAATGGCTTCAAATATAATGGCAATTTGGAATAAATTAAAAAACATTGAGGAATTTTCTCACCCTCTTTGGAGACAAAGGGAACTCTGTTAACCTCTGTGGGTTAGGTTCAAACAGATGATTCACACATGATGGAGAGAGAACAAATCACAACAGATTTCAAAAGTACAGGATCTTAGGTAAGTCATCTCAAACACAATACACAAAACTCAAAACAAGTTTTTCTTATTATTGACATGGAAGAAGACAACAGGCCTTTCATTTACATGGGCATGGAGCTATATTGCTACATGGAGTGTCGTAACAGTCGAAGTTCAGCCACCTTAACCTGTCTCTGGTGTTGCCAGTAGCAGGGTGTGGGTTCGAGACCCGGTCGGACACTTGTGTCTTGAGCAAGGTACTTAACGCATAATTATTGCTCGTCTTTCTGATGGGACGAAGTCGTAGGTCCCTGTGTGTTGTGTAATGCACGTAAAAGAATGCGCCTTGAGCAACTACTCTAGTTGGTAGGATACGTGCGCTATATAAGTCCATACATTATTATTATTATTATAAATGTGTTATCTTATGTTGTATTAACCCTAACTTTTTCCAGTAAATCCTCCCAAACTTTTTTGCTAAAGTGAAGGATTTTGGAGGATTGCAGATTATTAGGTATACTTGGTTTCTTCCAGTGGCAATATTATGCATGCAATATCCATGTTTGTTGTAGTGATTGCCAGGTCAGTGCTTGGGTCATGTGGACACTGTTTATTGTTCCATGCATGCAGGGAGGGTCCCTAATGGCCATGTATCACAGATTAGAAACACGTATGTGCATGCATCACATGTACATGCCGCGTGCTTGCTTTATATTACTACTGAAAGGATTTTGGAGGATTCAGGTTATGTGTAATAAGCAAATGGGCCTAGGGAGCAGTTAGGAAGGATTCAGGTTATGTGCTAAATGCAAATGGGCCTAGGTAGTTAGGAAGGAGATTTCCAGGTTATGTGTAAGCAAAATGGGCCTAGGGAGAATTTAGGGAAGGATTCAGGTTAGGTGTAAGCCAAATGGGCCTAGGGAGTTAGGAAGGATTCAGGTTATGTGTAAGCAAATGGACCTAGGGAGTTAGGAAGGACCTCAGATTATGTGTGAAGCAAAATGGGTCCTAGGGAGTTAGGAAGGATTCAGGTTATGTGTAAAATGGGCCTATGGAGTTAGGTGGGTTAATGTACAAAATGTCTAAATGTACAAATGTACATACAACTTCATATATGATGGAAATGCAATATTTATAAAGGGAGATGACTTCATCACCAAATTGAACAAGAGGTCAATTCTCAGTGAAGATGAGGAGGTGTGGCATCACAGGAGGGGTAAGGAAACAACAGAATTGACCGTTGTAGGATGTTTAGGCCAAGAGAGAATGAAAAGCCGCATAGATTTGCATCCGGGAAATTTCAAGAAAACACATGAGGCTTTTTTTCATTATTCATTATTTCCATTGGATCATTAATAACCATAGCGCAATCACAAGATACAAGTTTCTTCTAATCTGTGTACGTAGTAGCGATACGTGCATCATTATCATCGATGCGCGGGCCGTAGGCACACACGAGCATACCACATGGTAGGCTCCAACTTAGCCGAACGTAAGGTGTGCATGTGGAAGGTGGTACAGTTGCAAGAGTGCGGATCGGACGGAGTTTACCATACACAGTTTTTGAAGTAGCGATGCTGACCTTTTTTGTGAAATCGGCGATGCTCGGGACTAAGACTGTAAGAGAGAACATGTGCTAATGATTTTATAGCGCACATAGGCTCTCACTGGTGGAAATTTGGTAAAAAAAGCTTTGTTTTACTGATGTGGATGATTTGGAACTAAATTTTGTTTGGTGGAAATACCTTTTGTGCAAATAATGATTTTTTTTTGGCAATAATGAAAAATTTAGGCGGTAGCTTTCAACATGCGAAGCGGTGGATCGCAATCTATGATCTTTCATTCTCATGGCCTTATAAAAGTGGGATTTTTCAGCTGAATAAAGTGGCAATTTGTATTTTTGGAGAAACATCATTTGGACAATATTCATTTGGGGAATTAGTTTTCAACCACTCAACCAGTTATAAAAAGGGTGCCATTGAATTTTGGGGGTACAGATAGTGAAACTATCTTTAAAATTCAATTTATGATTGATTGGACTTTATTTCACTTCTTAAAAAATCCTCCCCTATAAGAGCGCATATACAATGACTGTGTTGGCCACTAATGGGGAAGTAACTTAAGATCAGACTGACGTGGACGGTTATCACTTCAGCAACCAGAAATGCCTGACGATTTATCATTAATATGTATGTCCATCACCATCCATATGTGCTTCACCTTACTGAGCAGGTAAGATTACATTATTTGGTTACGTAATGAATGAGAAAAAAGTAGGATTGGGTGTTCCTAACCCGCGAATACTGATAGCAAATCCATTATACATTTTTGGATAAATGTTACACAAATAAAAAAAAAATAAAAAACATCATAGCAATTTTCTGGACAGTTGACATGTGGTAAATTATAGGAGTTGGAGCATAAGTTTCTTCCTCGCAGCACCACATTGTCCCAAATTTCATCTCGACGTTGCCATGGTTTCCTGGTGCTGATCAAATTGCATCTCCCCTTCACCTGAAGTTTACATTTGGATGTCTTGAAAAGACCAGTCAGAAAATCCGTGTCACTATCACGCCCACATTATCACTTTTAGTGGTGCTCACTGAGTCATCTGTATCTTCCGTGCTCTGCAGCACTTTGGGAGAACCCTTCCGGAAAATCTTGTCAGCCCCAGCGTGCAGAGCTCTGCCCAACTTGGCCGAGAACCCTTTTCCTCCCAAGCCCGGCCCCTGCAGTCGGTACCGAAGTTGAGCCAGGGGTTGTCGTGCCTACAGCATCATCGTCAATTATATCATAGTCTCTGGTTGGCTCCATTTGAGGAACGCCTTGTGGAATTGGAGATCTACGATCAGTCATTTTAAGAGATGTTTTGAGGGTTATTTACGGGTCCTCGTTTCAATGTATGTCATCAGCGTTCAAGTTCATATTGACAAAATTTGAACTGGTATCCTTTTTCGTTTAACCAGTTTAGGTGAGCAAATCATTTGATATGAAGTAACCAAACTATCAAGTAGTCGGGGTCCATACACGGATTGCAATAAGTAGGCCTACTACTACTGTACTATGATTGTACACTGTGTCTACAAATCAATTTTTAATATAATTTTCAGATTGTACGGTCCCTTTTAAACTTATTATTTAGTTTAATGCAATGTGGAAAACTGATTTTATTGTATATTATGGATGTCTTTTGTTGTCAATATGTTGTCGACCTCAACCATGCCAGCGCCATGGGATTATCGGATGCGATGGTGAACCGTTAACCGCATACGATTTGTTCCAACAAATATATAACAACATAAAATAATACTGTTAATTTATCTCCTACATAACAAGATAAGAATAAATATAAGCAGTACAAAGTAAATAAATTTATTTTCAAAAAGCGATGTAACTTGCTTTTCTTCTTAAATATACAAAATTGTATTAAAGTTGTTTTAAAAATTTTCGGAACCACCCTCCATCAAATAATGGTTGATCCCGATCGTTGGTCCACACGTCCTCAGCTGTACAATATACATAACGGAACCAGTGATTGATCGTCAGTGTGTATTATTTCTGTTGGATCGAGAAGAAACGATAAGGATTCCGAGCTCAACAAATTATGGTATAAAAAACATTTTTCTGTGGTTGTTATATTAACGTAAAAATTAAATCTATGAAAATACTGATAAATCTACCCACTGTTTATTTTGTTTAACAATTTCATTAAACAATAGCTAGTATAGTAATTGTGGTATACAGTGTGTCTAAAAAAAAATGCAAACAAAATTTAACGGAATGCCAGACGTAGAACTAGAATGAGTAACCAGCATAGCCATATAATATAGCCTAGGTATGGTTTGAAAGATACACCTTTCCACTTTAAAATGAGATATCAAACATTCAAATCTGATAATTTTTGACAGAATTATGAGTACTTTTCCAAGAGAGGTCAAATTGACGATGGGCCCAAGTTTTCAATTTTAGGCATTGGGACAAAGGTAGCCTAAAAAAGTAATTGCCTCTGTGTGGATAATTGCCTGGCCTACAAAAATGTGTTTAGCGAGTAAACACAATTCTAAACACTAATTCTAAACACAGTTTGTAAACATGTTTACATGCTAAACATTTTTAGCATGAGGACGGATAGTGTTTAGCCAATGAAAATTGATGTTTAGGAATTGGACATGTGCGTTCAGCTAACATGTTTACAAACTGATACCATGAAAAGTGTTTACTTGCTAAACAGTTTTTTAGAGTATTATGTAATGTGCTTAATTAACTTGTGCAACTGTGTACTGTCAATTCATTTTTCATCAAACATTGATCATGGTTGGTGTTCAGCTAACTAACGAGCAGAGTTTTTTGTGTCACGGAGTACATCCGTACTGGAAGAGTAAATGGTGTTATCGATGCATTTATGCAGCGATTCCCAGATCGAGATCCACCTGCAGCCAGCAGTATCTGGAGAAACCTGCTAAAGTACCGGAGGGAGGGTACCAGCCTCAATCTCAATCAAGGCGTTCCGGCGACATCGGACTGAGAGGTCGGGAAAACATCGATTGGTGGGCGCAGCTGGATGCCAACCCGCATGTCAGTGCGGGCGGAATGGACTGGGCCTACCACATGCCACGTTCAATCGCATCATTCGGCTGGACCTAGGCATGCACCCTACCAAATGCAGCGTGCGACATCGGCTGCTACCGCTGGATTTGCCAAGGCGGTTGAATTTTTGTCAGTCGGTGCGTCGACCAGCTGCAGAGCAGATGTGCGATTCGTCCATCATCTCGTCATTGGCGATGAAGCTGGATTTTCTATTGATGGAAAAGTCAACTCACGCAATGTTCGAGTCGCCCCAAACAACATCCACCTCACTTCAATTCTGAGCACAACTTCCAGCGTGAGAAAGTGAGTGTCTGGGTTGGCTTCTGCGGCAGTGGCCTCATCGTCGGACGGTGTTTTTCAGGGCAACCTCAATGGCGGCGTTACCTTGAGATGTTGAATGATGATGTTATCCCCATCCTTGAGAACATTTCGAGGTTCAGGAGCGAGGTGTGTTTAGGCGCCTGTGGTGGGCTCAAGACGGCGCTCCGGCTCATCGTCTACTGGCTGTCCGAGACCGCCTTCATGAAGCGTTCGGAGACCGTGTCATAGCGTTGAATCATGTGCATGAATGGCATTTTTCTCGTGCTGAATTATATTGTGGATTTTTGTTAATTTGTTTCTTTTTACCATTAACAAAGAACCCCCCCCCCCACACACACACAAACAAACAAAATAAAAATTAATAAGGTAAATATATATATATATGCCCTACTTATTATAGTAAAAGTAAATAATTGAATACAGGAACTGGGCATGTTTTATTTATTTATTTTTATTATTAATATTTCATTTTAATTATATATATTTTTAAATTAGTTATATCACATTTTTAGCACATAAAAATGCTCAGACTACCGACAGCACGTGCAACCCCGAAATGGAATACTTAGCAGCTAAAATACAGCAAGTATGTGCACCCATAAAACAGCCGTCGTAAAAGTGTTGCGCGCGCAAGTGGTTTTCCCGTTCACCACTCTTCATACATTCAAGATGGCTGTCCTCGTTGAAACCTGCACAGTGCCGATCGTCTTGTAAATTTTTCGGGCCTACATGTATATGTCACGAAATATAAATGTAAGTAAAATCACAATTTTTTGGGGGGCGCCGAGATAGTTAAACATGTAAGGAACGTATCTAGTCTGTCAAAATACTTGCAAATATCGTCAATTTCAGCGCCAGGAATTTAGAAAATTAAGAAAGCGAGTGAGACCAACGTGTGGCTAAGGATACAGGTCCGTGCCACACTGGTGGGCAGGCAGTGTGGTGATCTAATTCTTTGATATTGTGATAGTGCAGGTATTTATCAGTGGTGGAGTGTCGTGGCGGCGGTCTAGCTTACCGGACTCAAGTTCTGGTGTTAGCAGCAGAATGTGGGTTCCGAATCCGGCCGTGACACTTGTGTCCTGAGCGAGACACTTAACCATAATTGCTTCTCTCCACCCAGGGGTTAAATGGGTACCTGTGAGGGCAGAGTTGGTTGATTGTAGCCCTATATGCGCTGTAATGGCAGCAATTGAGCTGTATACTCCCAGGGAGCTGGAGATGGTTTCAGGAATGATTTATGAGCCTTGTGAGCAGGGGTAATAATATGCGCCTTGAGCACCACTCAGTTGGTGGATACGTTAGCCTATATAAGTCCATACATTATTATTATTATTATTAGTGGTTTTTGTTAAAAGGTTTTAAATAGAGAATTACCTGTTGCAAACTGCTTGTTACTAACCTAAAGGACCTGTAGTATAAATGCAAAATATTTGTTTATTGGCTTACGTTTGAACCAAGCAGGTTTTTTCGTGAAAAGAACCTGCTATATGGATCATGAAGGCATAATTGATGGTGACTAACATCAAGCATTAGGTTGATCGAATGCTTCTTCATTCACATTCTCCTATTTTTAGAATGATTATGTAATTTTGTCGCTGCTCATTACATAATTATTCTAAAATAGGAGACTATGAATGGAAGAAGCTGTTGACTAACATTAGATCTAGAACCCATTTTCTCACACTCATTGAAGAGTTGACAAATTATCTTTTAGCAATTTTAATAGGTAAAACTTGTAGCTATGCATTGTTGTTGTTGAGTGTTGTTGCTGATTGAGCCTCAACAAAGCAGCCACTCATAACAGCTCTCCAGTTTTGTGCTTAACTAAGTGTTTTATAGAAGCAAGTGGTTGTCTTCATTTTATACCTAGTGGATTTCTTATTACACCTGGAATCTACTGGATCGTTTATGTGAGTGTTGTACATTTGTTTTCTTTATAATAAAGTGAAAAACTGTTTTTTGTCTTGTCTCTGCAGTAAGATTTTTTACTGTTGAGGTGTATATGCTACATTTTTGGATCTTCATTTGTTGTGCAGTCAACTCTGATTTAGATTATAACCTGGTAGCTTGACCACAGAAGCCATTTGTTTGGATCAACAACTTTGTGATCAGGCAATGGAGTGTCATACATCCTGTTTATTCTTACTCCTGCTATCCAGACCATTGTGTCTCAATGACTCATCAGTAGATGGCTACAAGATGCACATCTACATGATTGATCCTGCAAATCCGCCATCTTAAATTCTTGGAGGACGTCTATATCATACTATGATAATTCATATACCTTTCACCTGGAACTCTTAATTTCTGGTGACATAAACCCTCAAACCCTGGACCTGAAACACTGAATCAACACACCCACAAAAGCATCCTCAGCTCCATAAAATTTCCTACAGCCAAGCAATGAACTACCTCCAATCTTCGCAATGCTCCATGTACTGATGTAGCTTTATCTTATTCAGCATTGAGTCAGATTGAACTGTCTTGGAATAACTTGCTAATCAACCCCAAACACATCGTACCGCGCGCACACATAGAGGTAAAAAAGCTGGTCGCCGTCGCCGATAGAATGGACAGGACTTACAACTAGCACTCCAGCCTACTGCCAACCCCGAGCAGTGAACTCAACCCACATCAACAAAGCGCTGCTATTGGCATAACTCTCAACTGTCCAAATGGTCACGATAAGTCTAAACTTCACCTCTGTGTCTTGAGAACACTCAATCCATATGTAACAAATTGGATGAATTTGTTGACTTTTGTACTTCAAAACAATTTGGATCTTGTTGCCATAACCTTGAGACATGGTTTAAACCCTGATGATGACTTGCTACCCATGAGTGTACTCCTGCTGGCTACTCTCTCCATCATCTCCAGACCAATAAAGACACGGATTGGAGGGTTGCACTACTCTTTAGATCCAGTTTAATTCTGTCAGTATGAAAAGTGTTAACATTGACTACCTAACATTTGAATCTCTGCATGCTGAGGTGCGTGCAACTCTAGATCTGTTCGCCTGTGTTATGTATATATATCACCAGAAAAGGATGTTGATGGTAAACATGTAAACTTCTCAGTTTTCGCTGCAGCAGAATTAAAATTAATTGTCGATTATCTCTCATGAAATACACTCCTCTGACATTATTTTAACCGCATTTTAAACATTCATATGGACATTATTTCAAACAATTATGCAAATCAGTTTAAAGAATCTGCTCTCTGCTCATGGACTTATACAGCACATCACAGCACCCCCTCATCGGTATGGTCACTATCTTGACCCTCTTATGATAACGCAGCATTGAAAATACTTCACCTCTTATCTCGAATATAACTGTTCATCCAACTTATCTGATCATTATGCAACTGCATGGTAAATTTGAACCTTAAAATCTCCCACACCTACCATTTCTGTAAACCACTGCCACTGGAAAAAAGTAAATATTAAGATTTATGTCATCAGTGTTGAATCTCAACTGGGAAAATATAAACCTTAAGGATGGTGAGCTGGATTCTTGTGTCAGTCTATTTGAATCTACTGTCCGCAATATCTTGGATGATCATGCGTTCCATAAAAAAAACCGAACTGTTAAACTACAATCTAGATCCCCCTGGTTCATGATGATCCATGCTGCAAGTGAAAATCCGGCGTCACCTTGAGCGGAAGATGGTCGTGACAAATGGGAAACTTAAATTACATCGCGCAAGAATACTGTAACCAGCGTGATATTGTGAAGCAACATGATTAACCAGGCAAAAAATAACTCACTACTCATCTCTTGTGAAGAATAGCTCTGGTGAGTCAGAAAAAACTCTTGCTTTTATTGTTGAAAAAGTCTTCTTCATAAACCCAAAAGCCTGCAGTGCTTCCATCTACACACTCCGATCAGGACCTTCGCCAAATGCTTTTTTAAACTTTTTGTCACCAAAATTGAGAATATCCGTCGTTCTTTTCCTCAGTACCTGCCATTCTATCACTACAAACACCATCATAAGTGCGATCCACAATGTAGACTGTCCATGTTTGAGCCTACTAGTGTTGCGGAGATCAAGAAACTCATCATGAAACGCTTACGCCATCAAAATCATGTAACTTGATCCAGTGCCCAACCGCTAATAAAACAAAAATATTGATGTGTTTGCTAAGTATATCACAATTATTGTAAACAGATCTCTTTCTGCTTTAGTTTGTTTCCCTAATAGCCAGAAGGTTGCCTGTCATTTAAACACACTCCTAAAGAAACCCAATTTGGACAAGGAAGTTTTAAAAATTGACCGACCAGTGGCAATTTAAAGTACCTTAGAGGAAAAACAATCAGGCCGAATTGTTTCATCGAGATCTCTGACCATGTTAGTGCTAATAACCCATGGACACATTTCAGTCAATACAAACCAATTCATGGGCGAAACTGCTCTTCTTAACGTCAACAATGACATTTTATCTGCCATGGATGAGGGAAAATCACTGCATTAGTTTTTGTTAGACTTAAGCGCCGCTTTTGACTTTGACGTGTTGATCATAAAATCTTTCTTCTCTCCGCCTCTTTCATTATCATCTTAGGAATACATGGCACAGCCCTGGATTGGTGTAAGTCCTATCTTTTATTAATAGGCCTCAGCATGTTTGTATTGGTAACGCTATTCTCCGAGCCTGTTATTCTTGACTATTCCTGGTACCCCAAGGCTTTCGTGCTCGGCCCCACAGTGGTTTACATTGTTTATACCTTTCCAGTTATTGATATTCATTTTGAAGTATAATTTAAATTACCATGTTTACACTGATGACACGCAGCATTACATTACTTTAAATCTTCTCAAGAACCTGCGATTCCTGCATTGTTAAAACACTGGAGAAAATATTCAAGAGATTCAAAGTTGGATGAGACAAAACACCCTGAAATTGAACGATGAAAAAACAGCATTTGTTCTATTTGGATATCACGTCAGCAATTGTCTAAGTTTCTCTTCCATTTATTACAATTGGTGATTCTTGAGATAACCCCTAAATACAAACACGTAATTTGGAGTGTTATATTTGACTCGACAATGACTTTAAAACCACATATCTCCCAACATTGTTGCATATCATCATTTCATGTCGAAATATAAAAGCCGAATTAGGAAATGCTTGAATAAAAGTGCTGCTGAACAAATTATACATGCGTTTGTCACATCACGGCTCGATGTGGGAATGCTCTCCTTTACGGTCTCCCGCAGAATCAAATATCGTCTTCAACACATACAAAACACAGCAGCTCGTGTTGTGACTTTGTCGAAAGTCATGCCATATCCAAGCAATCTTGAAAGAACTGCACTGGCTTCCTGTTTCACTGAAGAATTTTGTTTAAACTTATGCTAGTTGTTCACCAAATCTTTTAATAACATTGCTCCATTTATATTTCTGAACTGCTTAAAGTCTACCTCCATCACGCAATTTGCGCTCAGCAACATGTCCTCCCAAAGGAAACCCAAATTCAGCGGAAATGTTTATGGGTTTTCTTCTGCAGCTCGAGACTCTGGAATCATCTTCAACTAAACTCAAATCTTGTCATAGATAACCAGATTTAAGTCGTGCTTAAAAATCATCTTACATTTTTTCACAACTCTTCAAAGATGATATATTTTAATTCATTGTAATGTATCTCAGTACATAATTTTTTTTCCCCCATGCTATCATTGTATATTGTTTGTAATTCATGTTTTCTTTGTTTCCGGGATATTAGCAGAGATGGATATGTGGGTAAAATCTTTTTATTATTTTATTGTGAAGGATATGTAGACTACAATGTAATGCGGTGACCAAAAAAACAACAATTATCACATATTTTACAATTGTATTGTGAAAACAATATCAGGGTATTTGTTAATCATTATTCTGTATTCCTTACTTTACAGATTTGAAAGTCTCCTTCACAAATCTAAGGCGTTGTTGCATAAATCTTCCCCAGCCATAGTTTTTGGACTCCTTTGACTATTTGACAGGTTTGGGGTTTGTGGTACCAACCATGCCTCCTGTAAACCCCACAACAGCAGCAGAGCAGCAGCAGCAACCAGTGAATGCTGATGCTCCCGATGCTAACAATAACCTAATCCATTGTCAATGTTGGGAGCTGTTCCGTACTGTTCTTCAAGATAGCCATCACATATGCGGCGTTCCCCCCATCTGTGCGGGCTTTTTGAGTTGAATCTGATGAAGGTAGAAATTTAGGAAAGATTTCACTGACATGTTAATTAATTAACATCATCAACTCAGATGGATAATGAATTTTAAATTTTGTAAATGTCAAATTGTACAACCACCCTATCTGCAAATCCTCCAAGGGGACTTTTTGGGAAAATTCAGCACTGTTGGAAACTGGTAGTGGGACTTTCACTTCTTCAAAAAGGGCAAATTACTACCGCAGAAGTATAGGCCATAAGTGCTGAATATGAAAAATTGAATGCATGGTGCATTTTGAAGATAAGGGCATGTTTCCAGAAGTGCACTCATGGATTTTGGAGGATTCAAGATGGTTCTAGCCAGAATACAAGGGTTAGGGTTAAAATTATAGATAAACAACATGAAAATTTCATTGCTTTTTTAACCATCTTACTGTTTGACCATTTGAAACATTCAAAATTTCCACTTACCAAAATGCCCATTGGTTTTGTAAAGGGTGATCCCATTTGAACAGTTTTAAAGCTTTACCCATTAAAACCTTAAATGCATAGAGGTCCTTTGGGTTCCTTTTTAAACCCAAACAATTTTGTATTAGCGTACCTTTTGGAAAAGATCCAAACAAGGTTTTTGTATTGCTGGTACCTTTAAAAAACCTTTTGGGGGAAATCGGGTAAAAAGTTATTTCCATTAAAAACCACAAAGCAAATGGTTTCAATGGTATCAACTTGAAAAAAG
Organism: Zoroaster sp. YZ-2022; assembly: GCA_029582265.1. Lineage (NCBI taxonomy): Eukaryota > Metazoa > Echinodermata > Asteroidea > Forcipulatida > Zoroasteridae > Zoroaster > Zoroaster sp. YZ-2022. Next base: position 19,380,021 of record CM055819.1, read on the forward strand.
GACCAAAGGGAGGGTGAAAGAGACAAAAAGTGAAATAAGATTAGATTTTCTTTTTTTTGGGACAGGAATTTTCTTTCTTGGGATGATGGAAATTAATTTTTGGAAATTTTTCACAATTTTTAAAATGGTCTCCCCTAACCAAATATTTAAATTTTAAATACCATCATCCACTTTACATCGTCGGTTTAAACTGTCAAAATTTTTTCTTTTTGATTTGGGGAAATGTTGAATATCCCATTTTTCCATTCAGTATAACCATAATGTAATCTTACCTACCTGGGTAGAACATATGGGATATGGACATTTATTTAAATTTTCCCAGGATATTTTTTCAAAAAAATCGGGCATTTTTAGTATCGATGATTTCCGGTCTTCGGTTTGATCTTGTCAACTCCCGGTACCCAGGGTCTTTTACGCGCTGGAACCTTTAATGGATCCTTCTATTTTTTAAGGGAGGTTTTAGAAGGGGTAAAATGGAAAAACCCTCAAAAAATGGTTTTTTAAAAATAGTTTGCTTTCGTCCCCAAAATTGATAGAAAAAAATTTTTTAACTGGTTAGTGGGTTCAAAAAAATTCCCCAAAAACCCCAAAAAATGGGGTCGGGTCACTTCTTTCCCGTTTTAAATTTTACTATCTTTTTAATATTCAACATTGATGTAAATTCCCCAAACAAAAAGTATAAAAAATTACTTTCCCGCATAAACCATGGGGGTTCAAATAGAAAATTTCATGGTTACCAAAAAAGTGAACTTTTTAGCTTTTGGGTTTCCAAAAAGGGTTTTAAACAACTCTCGGGGTAAGGGGGATCCTCCCTTTTAAAAAAAAATGTTTTACATTAACCCTAATCCCCAGGGTCATTTTTTCAAAAAACCCGAATCTTTCCTAACTCCCAAGGCCCATTTGTAACCTAAACCCCTTCCTAACCCTACCCCATTTGCTTACAAAAACCTGTTCTTTCCTTTCCCCAAAGGCCCCATTTGCTTCCAAACCCTGTCCCCCAAAACCCTTCAGTAGTAAAGGAGACATGAATGAACTGTTTTCTAATTTAAACATGTACAGGGCCCGGGACCCTCCCATGCATGGGAAAAAACATTCACTGACCCAAGCACTGCCCTTGCAATCACAAAAAAACATAGATGTACACGTACTTTAATGAAAACAAAAGGTAATAACCTCAACCCTAAAAACTTCACTTTAGAAAAAGGCATGATTTTAAACCCTCAACCTTAAAAAATCCTTCACTTTGAAAGAAATTTGGGAGGAAAAAGGTTAAAATCTTTAAAACCCTCCAAAATGGACCCTCCGATCCACTAAATTCTGTTTTTTGAACCTTCACATACATGCAAGCCTGTTCCTTTTCAATTTACAAAATCAACTTTCCCCCCAAAGGCCACTGAAAATTTTGAACATTTATTTGGCCATTTACAAGGGGAACCTTTAAACCTGTAAATCTTTGTGACGGGCGAAGGGTAACCATAGGAGGTCACTGGCAACAGCAAATGGGGGCCTGAAGGGGTTGTTTAAAAAAATTGCACTGATTGGGGGGTTTAAAAACCCTTTTTTTACGGGTCATATTGAGGAATATTTTGCCAGCCACGCCATATGTTAAGCACAAGAAAGTAAAAATGGCAATCATCAGATTGGTCAAAACCAGTCAGCTAGAAAAAAGCCCCACAGGCATTTGACTGTTTTGACCAGGGGGAAATGGTAGACAAGTTTAATGGGAATGAAATGGGGTCCCCTTAAATCTTTTTTGACTGAAAGGTCAAAACGTCAACATGTTAATATACATGTATTTGCTAGATAAGTGGCCCTCAAATAATATTATCAAACACTATCAAATTTTCTTTAGTAAGAACTTTTACAGGTCAAAATGAGTCAACTTTTTTTGATTGGTAAAGATTATTTATAATGTTGAGTTGGTCAAAATAAAGTCAAAAATCCCTGTGTGAATTTTGGTGGTCAAAAACAGTAAGTTGACTGATTTGCCACTATGTTCAGGTTCAGTATTTTTAAATTTTTGAATGTATATTTATCGGGGTGTTTCATCGTTTCCCCTTGGGCCCAATTATTAATTGAATGAAGACAAAAAAATTAAGCCATTTTATGTAAACTTCATATTTTTACCATCCTACAATATACTAGTCAAACAAAAAAGCAAAATTTTTTTTAAGTGGTATTTTCTGAAATAGTAGTTGGTTTACGAATGCATACAAAAAGTAACCTTCACACCCGGGCAGCCACGGTTGATTGCACATCGTCAGGAAAAAGGTCTTTTGGCATGGGCAGGGGGACAGATTTAACTGGAAAATTTAGCTTTTGACTACCCAAAAAATCGTAAGTGGGTCTCCGCAAAAAACCAAAATCATTATGCAGTTGGGGTCAACAAATAGACTCTCTGTTCAGGGCGCTGCGGTATGCTGGGCGGGTATGAGACAGGGCTGCCGGTTTAAGGCATGAACCCACATTGCCCCCGAGACAGGCACCAGGCCAGGGGGATGGCCCCCCGGGAAGTGGTGGGCCCAAGTCACCCCCAAACCAGGATCCCCTTTGGGCTCCTCCACCCCCCCGAGATCGGCCCCGGGATGCTGGTAAAACGAAAGAGAGCCCCCGCGGGGCAAACAACGATCAGCCCAACTTCGGAACAGACGCGTGTGGGTTGCAAAGGCGGGGGAAATTTCCCCAGTTGACCCCGGGCGGGGCGCCTCGTCAGGGGTGTGCATCGGCAGTGGCCCAAAAGGATGGGGAGCCAGGTGTTGTTTACGACGGTCGGTTTGCAACCCCAAGTCTGGGGGTCTGGGGGGGGGCGTATGCTGAATGCAATGTCATGACGGGACAGATGGGGGGTCCTAGTTTTGGTGGGGGCGGCACCCCAAAAACCGCCAATCTATTGAGATTGGGCAATCTGAATGGGCCCACGAGATGGGCCCTGGCAGGGGTTTTTGGCTTTCTTGTAAACTCCCAATATCCAACTCCACAGGATAACCCCCCAGTTGCCAAATTGTGACGATTATTCGACAGAAAAATGGGCCCCTTTCCCATGCCTGCCTTTACCCCGACATGCCCCCAATAAAAACACCTATGGGCCGAATTCCCCGGGGGTTCACAGGCCCCCCCGGGCGCCGCGTTGGCGGCCCGTTTCGAAAAATGGCGGCACTGCCCGGGGGCGGTTAGGCGACAATCCAGTAAATGCCTGCATCCGGCCGAGGTAAACACCATTATTGACCCCATTTCATCATTTTCGGGGGTGCAATAAAATTTTTGTTGGTATAAATTCCCGAAAAAAATTAGTTTTTTTTTTGACTAGTATATGTACATTGTGTTTTTTTCTTTAAAGGGCCCTTTGGTTTTTACACTTATGATTTGGTAAGGGTTTTGCTTTAATTACTATCAAAAATTAGAAAAAAAATTGGATGGCAAAGTTTACCATGTTTTTTTCAAGATTTTTAAAAACAAAAACATGGTTTCATTCCTTTACATTAACCTCCTACTATACAAAGGCACTGTGTGGGAAGTTGATAAAATTAGGGTAAAAATCAGTCAACTGTGTTTCCCTGTTGACAAAAATGCACACAGGGCATTTTTTGACGGGTTTTTACTTCTTTTTGCCCCCCTGAACAATACTAGACAATGTTTTTACCAGTCGGGGTTGACCTTTTAAACCCTTAAATGCTTACTGCGTAAGGTTTGATTTTTAAAGTCCAGATATCATGTTTGGAAAGTATATGAATTTTTTTTTTCCCCTTGTACATGTATTAGTGGGGGGTTTTTATCAAGATTCAAATGAGGCATCAAAAGGGCTTTCTTTAAAAAACCAGTTGTCCAAATGCCATCTGTACATGTCTTTACATGTATGTATCGCGCCCATTTTTAACAAAATAATACAGTGCTTCAAAAGCATTTAGTATCAATAATAATAGTATTCAGCTAAATGTCTGGGTCTTAATTTTTTTACATACGTTTTCGTAATCTTCAAAAAACATAAATAAATCGAAAAAGGCTGTACGGTTTTTTTCGAATTTTTTTTAGCTTTCCATGACATTACATATGTAATCGTATTTATCAGGCTTGAAAAACTCAAAGCCTGAGGTTAAAACCTTATTATTACTGGGACTTAGTTCCTTTTTAGTTTATTGACCAGAGGCGTAAGGAACATTCTTTGTCATTACCCATTTAACTGTCCCCTTTCATGAACCCCCTTATACCTACTGACAGAAGATATTGCTTTTTTTGTTGCATTCAATACATGCAGGTTTACATTGCGTATCTCACATTTTATAAAAAAAGTCAAGAACTCACTGGTTCTATTGTGTTTTAAGTAAATGTATTCATCAGGCCCTCTGGACCTCAAAATCATATTATTTTGTAGATTTTTTCAAATGTAGGTTTTTTTAAACAAGTAAAACAAGTCCCCTGTCCAGAAAGTTTAACCCCTCCTAAAATGGGGGCCACCCCGATCCAAAAAATTTGTTTTTTAGCAACCTTTGGTACATACATGACAACCTGCTGTCCTTTCAAATAATCTTACAAATAAACAGGCCCCCAAAGGGCCACTAAAAATGTTTGTATTGTATGTATCAATGGAACCACCTTCCCCTGCAATCCAGTGGGTGACAGGCACAAAAGGGAACCATGGGGAGGCCACTGGCAACAGCTAATGCTTGGAGTGGCCTGAATGGGTTTTTTAAAAAAATTGCATGATTTGGGGGGGTTAAAAATTTTTTGTACATAAAATATCATACAGTATTTGCTGTACATGGTATACAATTGAAATACTTTACATGTAATAGAACACATCAATGAAAAAAAGCACAAGATTTGAGAAATTTGAATTTGTTTTTAAGTTGAAATTTTTTGGGGGAATTATGAAACAAATAATACATTATTATTTTTTAAAACGGGTACAATGTTTGATGATATATGTCCATACATGTTTTGTCTCATTTTAAATTTTTCATTCTAGCCCATTGGTTTTATTTGACAAATTTTTAATTTATATGTCAAGTCCAAATTTCATTTTATAAGAATTTCAATTTTTAAATCAGACCCCAACACTAATCTTTTTAAATTTTGGGAAAATAATTATCTTATTACTATGTATTTCAAATATAAATTTTCCCCCAAAATTGGGAAAATTTCAGACTCATCTCAAAAGGGTGGAGAAAAAAACATTTTTTATTTTTTTGGAAAAATACATATGTTCTGTAGGGTCAAAGGGAAGGGGCCCTCAAAAATATGTCTCTGTTTTTGTTTTTTTTGGGCACCTGTTTTTGCCCCCTTTTTTCCAACCAGTGAAAAATTTGTAAAGTAAATGGGTTTGGTTATAAGACAGACCAAATTTCCCCAAAACAAACATGGTGGAAAGTTCTTACCCTGTGAAAAAGTTTTAAAACACAACATGGCAGAATTCCCTTTGATTCAACAACTTGGTGCAATTGGGAAAGGTTTATAGCCCAAAAAAAAAGAAAAAAAATAAAAAAAGGCAACACAGGTCTGAGGAACGCAGGGGGGACCAAAATCAGAGACTTTTTTTTTTGGCCCAATCGAGGGTCTTAAATTTCTTATTCCCGGAGTGTGGGGGCCAGCAGAAATCTCTCCAAATGGAACTGTGGTTTTGCTCTGTCGAAAATTTTCTGGTTTTTTGCAGTTGAGGTTTTAAATTTATTTTTGGCCTTGAACACCGTTTTAATTTTTCAAAGACTGGTATGACGCCCCTTTTTCATAAAAATGAAGTCTGATTTGTTTTTACAGTTTTTTTTTTGTTGTTGTTAACACTACATTCTTCTGCTTTTTTTAATATATTTATGTATTTTCAGTAACCCCCCCAGTGCACTTTAGTAAAGTTCGGGGTAAACCGTCAACGCCCGTTTTGACGTTGACCCCCAAATTTCAAATGGGGGATTTTTTATTTTTACTGTCATATTAACCCCGAACAATACCAGAAATCTTTTTCCAGTCAAAAGGTGACCATTTTTACAAATGTATTCACCAAGGTTTGACAGTTTTGACTTTTAAATACTAATTTTGGGGGTATTTAAATTTTGACTGATTTTTACCCCCGGTAGAGGGGGGGGTCATGTAATCAATCAGAAATATAAAATGTACATGCAGAATTCATGATCATATGTCATGTTTTTTTTTTTGGATTTTTGATGGGTTTTACATTACACTGTTTTTTAAATAACTATGAACAAATGAAACAAAATCTTTTGGGAAAGGGCATTGGGAGGGGATGAAAGGGTGCAATTAGCTGAACTGTTGTAAATTTTTCCCTACACTGGATTGTTTGGCTGTCCCTTCTTCAGTGCCTCAAAAACTGGAACACTGTAAACATGATATTTGACATGATCACGCCTTTAAAAACATGGAAAATTATTTTTCAATTTGATCTCTAATGCAATTTTTTTTTGCTTTTTCCCCGGCATGACAGCCCCATTTGTTTTCCTACATCACACTCAGAAAACCCTTTAACCCCCGCAGACTTTCAGGGGGTTTGGCCTCGGATGGCATCCACGTGTAGAGATCATCCAAAAGGACCCGTCCCAGGCTTTTTTTAATCTATAAAAAGAAAGGGCTGACAGCCAGTCAACTCAAACGCTGGTATGTCGTAACGGGGGTGGGAAATTTATTAGGGGAAAAACCACTTTTTCCCGAGTAAAAAACCTTTATTTTTTTTTTTTTTTTATTTAAAAACCCTCTTTAAGGGTAACCCATCCGCACACTGATCATTTCCCCCCATATTTTAAAAAATATTCCCTTCAATATTATACAAAAATTTTTAAAGGGGGTACATATGAATTAATAATAATGATAAAAAAGTCTTGGAAATTACTAAAAAAAACAAAAAGGGCAGTAAAATAGACCCCCCCCAGTCTACCCTATGATTAAAATGGATAAAAGGGGAAAATTAAAAAAAGGGCAAAAACAAAACAAAAAAAAATAACACAACAAATTTTAAATCTACGCCCCCATCCTCCCCCAAAAAAAACCCTCAAAACAAATTAATTTTCAATTGTTCCCCATTCCGAAAAAAACAAGGTAATCATGACATAATAATAATAATTATTTAAACCTTTTCTTCCCTTCAACAAAGCGGAATGAAAATAAAGGGTTTTACAGGGTGAAAAGGCCCCTTTAAAAAAAAAAGCTCTGTAACTAAAACTGTTTTAAAGATTTCACATTAGAATATCAGAATGTCTATCTTTTAACAAAACAATTTAAAATTTAAAATTTATTTTAATTTTTTTTATTTTAAAAAAAAATTTTTCTTTTAAAGGGAAAAATTTTGGGTTGGAAAGGTTTTAGACTTGAAAACCTGTTTTAAAATTTTTTTTTTCTGAAAATTAACCAAAAAAGCCGATTGCTTTCCTACCCCAACAAGTTTTACATATTGGTGGTCTCCCCAAATTTTAATATCTGTGTTTTGGGGGGTCCGTCAAAATCATAAACCCTGCTTGTAGCCAGGGGTCATGCCCGGGCGGGTGTAGTTGGTGAATCACTGGAAGATGTGGCTTTTTATCAAAACATTCAAAAACTTTTTTTTTTTTTTTCTTGGGGTCCCATCACAAGGTCCAAAAAAGGGCCCCTCAAGGGGGACTAGACAAAAGGGGAAAAGGAGCTAAGGAAAAAAGGGAAATTTAAAAAAGGAAAGATAACAATTGATATTACGTTTAATGGGGGAGATTATGGAGAGGGGGAAACGGATCAGGTAAGGGAAATTTCCCCAGTGAGGCAGGGGGGGAAGAAATTGGGTTAGTTAGTACATCATAGTATTTGCTTTAAAAAGACAGAAAAAGAACGTTGTCATTTTTTTTGTTCAGTTGTTGTTTTTCTTTGTGTTTTTAAACAGATGCCCTGAAAACAATAAACTATACCCTGATGCCCATGTTTGGGGTTCCCCGGAAGGGGCAACCCGGGAAAAAAGGGGGCGGGGGAAATGTCCCAAAAACCCCCTCCCCGAGTGGACCCCAAAAAGGCCAATATCACTGTCGACATCAGGGACCGAAAACCGTGAAAAACATGCAATTTAGAGACAGTCCAGAGTTTGAAAATTTTACTGAGCATAATTAAATTAAACTTGAATCACCGACATCTCCTTTTGGTGATTCCATTCCTTTTTTAATTTTATATTTAAATAAACATTTTAATAATGTATTGAGGGCAAGTTAAAAAATATAATACTTAACCCTAACCCCAGGGATTTTGGGTGGGAAACCCCGCCCAGCCATCATTTGCATGTTTTTCAAAATGACTTGGGTGCCCCGTGCAGCAAGACCATCTGGTCACCTTTAAGGGGAAACCCCCAGAGTCGGGTCAAAAGCGCAGGAAAAACTCTGGCATTTTCAATGGGGCCGCTCAATAGCCTCAGACTTGGCCTTTTCATGGGTTGACAGCTGAAGATCAAAAGGGCCCGATTTTCCCCCTGATGCACTGTTTTTTCCCGGCAGGGTTGGGGTTAAATATGCCCCGCCGGCGAAAGGGCATATAGTTTCGCCTTTTTGTTTTTGAAAGGGATCAACTTTTAAAGGGAAAAAAAGGGTTTCTCATTTTTTCTTTATCGTCATACATTCAAAAGGGGTGGCACAGTAGCAAACCTCAAAATTTTTTTATTTTTGGGCAAGGCCACTTTTGGGCCCTTTAATGAAAAAAAATAATAATGATAGATTTATATAGCGCCCATCCACCAACTAAGTGGCGCTAAGGGCATTTTTTATTATCCCGCTCATAAAAGGGTCATAACCATAAATCATTCCTGAAACCATCTCAGCTCCCCCGGGGATATACACCTGCGCCATTTCTAGCGATATAACAAACCATCTCTGCCTTCACAGGTCCCCTTTAACCCCTGGTGGGAGAAGCAATTTGGTTAAAAGTCTTGCCAAGGACACAGGTGTCCGGCCGGGGCCCAACCACACTCTGCCTGGCAACACCCGAACTTGAGTTCAGCCTGGGCCCCTCGACTCCACTTCGGCATTATACAACACCGGGACCCGGCATGTCCCATCCCGGGGTGAGCAATTATTTTGTTTTTGGGGGGACGCCCCCCCCCCGGGAAAACCAAAGGTTTGCGGGCCGGGCCCCCCCTTTTGGGCCCGGCGGGGGGACCGGGGCTTGGGGAAAAACCGGGGGAAAAAAAAAGTTTTTTTGGCCGGGGAAAAAATGAAATTTTTTTTCCGGGGGGACATCGGGCCCGTAAAAGGGGATCGGCGGCGGGCCCCCGTGAGGGGGCCGCGTAACTGGTTTTCCTGCCCTTATAAGGGGAAAAGGAGTAGGTCGGGGCGGCTGGCTTTGGGCCGTTCCGGGGTTACAGCAGAATTGGGGTTAATCCCGGCCGTGACACTTGTGT
>CM055819.1:19389866-19413640 GCA_029582265.1 Zoroaster sp. YZ-2022
ACCCGCAGACGGATCACATTGCCGAGTTACAGGTACCTACGACTATAGTATCTTGGGAGTAATGCGCAAATAACTGTTGAGCTAGACTGGCCCGAATCACGACCGATCAAAATGACAGATTTCAGGGACCCCCTCTCCCCAGAGTCCATCGGGCTGAAACGGTGGGTTCCACAAAGAAAAATCATGCATAATGGGTGTGGGGACAATATTTTTGATTTTGGGAGAAAAAAATTTGATTTCAGACCCAATTTTGGAAAAATTGCTAGCCAGTATGGTCAAAAATTCTGATTTTGGGCACAAAATAGGTTTTTTTTCGTCTCGGAATCGACTCAAATTCGATATGTAAATGGATGGGGTCTCACGGTCAAAATTGGTTTAGGAATGGGTCTCGGCCGCTACTATCGAGGAACTGAGGCAAATTTGAAAAGGACTTTTCTGCTCAAGTAATTTGGATTTTTACATTTGCTGAAGTTTACAAAAGTAGCTTTTATGGAGAATGGCAAAAACGAAATCACTGAAACTTCACACAGACGGAGCTACCCACAGACGGAACACATTGCCGAGTTACAGGTCCCTACGACTAGTATCTTAGGGTAATGCGCAAATAACTATTTATAGACACTCGCCCGAATCACGACCGATCAAAATGACAGATTTCAGGGACCCCCCCTCTCCAGCGAGAGGTCCATCGGGCTGAAACGGTTGGGTTTCCGCAAGAAAAATCATGCATAATGGGTGTGGGGACAATATTTTGATTTTGGGAGAAAATTTTTCAGATTTCAGAGCCAATTTGGAAAAATTTGCCCCTAGCCAGTATGGTCAAAAATTCTGATTTTGGGCACAAAAATAGGTTTGTTTTCGTCTCGGAATCGACTCAAATTCGATATATAAATGGAATGGGGTCTCACGGTCAAAATTGGTTTAGGGAACGGGTCTCGTGGCCCACTATCTGAGGAACTGAGGCAAATTTTTGAAAGGACTTTTCTGCTCAAGTAATTTGGATTTTTTTACATTTGGCACAAAGTTTACAAAAGTAGCTTTTATGGGAGAATGGCAAAAACAATCACTGAAACTTCACACAGACAGGCTACCCCCGCAGACGGAACACATTGCCGAGTTACAGGTCCCTACGACTAGTATCTTCAGGGTAATGTCATAACGCAAATAACTGTTTAGCGACACTCGCCCGAATCACGACCGATCAAAATGACAGATTTCAGGGACCCCCTCTCCCAGCGAGGTCCATCGGGCTGAAACGGTGGGTTTCCCGCCAAAGAAAAATCATGCATAATGGGTGTAGGGACAATATTTTTGATTTTTGGGAGAAAAAATTCAATTTCAGACAATTTTGGAAAAAATTTGCTAACCCGGTATGGTCAAAAATTCTGATTTTGGGCACAAAATAGGTTTGTTTTTCGTCTCGGAATCGACTCAAATTCGATATGTAAATGGAATGGGTCTCACGGTCAAAATTGGTTTGAGGGGAATGGGTCTCGGCAGCCACTATCTGAGAACTGAGGCAAATTTTTGAAAGGACTTTTTCTGCTCAAGTTAATTTGGATTTTTACATTTGGCACAAAGTTTACAAAAGTAGCTTTTATGGGAGAATGGCAAAAACGAAATCACTGAAACTTCACACAGACAGGCTACCCCGCAGACGGATCACATTGCCGAGTTACAGGTCCCTACGACTAGTATCTTAGGGTAATGCGCAAATAACTATTTAGCGACACTCGCCCGAATCACGACCGATCAAAATGACAGATTTCAGGGACCCCCCTCTCCAGCGAGAGTCCATCGGGCTGAAACGGTGAGTTTCCACCAAGAAAAATCATGCATAATGGGTGTGGGGACAATATTTTTGATTTTGGGGAAAAAAAATTTGAAATTCAGAGCCAATTTTGCAAAAAATTGGCCCTAGCTTTTATGGTCAAAAATTCTGATTTTGGGCACAAAATAGGTTTTTTTTGTTTTCGTCTCAGAATCGACTCAAATTCGATATGTAAATGGCAGGGGGTCTCACGGTCAAAATTGGTTTGGGGAACGGGTCTCGGCGGCCACTATCTGAGGAACTGAGGGCAAATTTTTGAAAGGACTTTTCTGCTCAAGTAATTTGGATTTTTACATTTGCTTTCAAAGTTTACAAAAGTAGCTTTTATTGGAGAATGGCAAAAAACGAAATCACTGAAACTTCACACAGACTGGCTACCCCCGAAGACAGATCACATTGTCGAGTTACATGTCACTACGACTAGTATCTTAGGAGTAATGCGCAAAAAACTATTTAGCGACACTCCTTGAATCACGACCGATCAAAATGACAGATTTCAGGGACCCCCTCTCCCAGCGAGTCCATCGGGCTGAAACGGTGGGTTTCCACCAAGAAAAATCATGCATAATGGGTGTGGGGACAATATTTTTTGATTTTGGGGAGAAAAAAATTCGAGATTTCAGAGCCAATTTTGGAAAAATTTGCCCTAGCGGTATGGTCAAAAATTCTGATTTTGGGCACAAAATAGGTTTGTTTTTCGTCTCGAGAATCGACTCAAATTCGATATGTAAATGGAATGGGGTCTCACGGTCAAAATTGGTTTAGGGAACGGGTCTCGGCAGCCTATCTGAGGAACTGAGGCAAATTTTGAAAGGACTTTTCTGCTCAAGTAATTTGGATTTTTACATTTGGCACAAAGTTTACAAAAGTAGCTTTTATGGGAGAATATGGCAAAAACGAAATCACTGAAACTTCCACAGACGGGCTACCCGCAGACGGAACACATTGCCGAGTTACAGGTCCCTACGACTGTAGTATCTTAGGGTAATGTGCAAATAACTATTTAGTGACCTCGCCCGAATCACGACCGATCAAATGACAGATTTCAGGGACCCCCTCTCCAGCGAGAGTCCATCGGGCTGAAACGGTGGGTTTTCCTGAAAATCATGCATAATGGATTGTGGGGACAATATTTTTGATTTTTGGGAAAAAAATTCGAGATTTCAGACCCAATTTGGAAAAATTTGCCCTAACCGATATGGTCAAAAATTCTGATTTTGGGCACAAAATAGGTTTGTTTTTTTCGTCGGAATCGACTCAAATTCGATATGTAAATGGAATGGTCTCACGGTCCAAAATTGGTTTAGGGAACGGGTCTCGGCGGCCACTATCTGAGGAACTGAGGGCAAATTTTTGAAAGGACTTTTCTGCTCAAGTAATTTGGATTTTTTTACATTTGGCACAAAGGATTTACAAAAGTAGCTTTTATGGGAGAATGGCAAAAACGAAATCACTGAAACTTCACAGACAGGCTACCCCCGCAGACGGAACACATTGCCGATTACATGTCCCTACGACTAGTATCTTAGGAGTAATGCGCAAATAACTATTTAGCGACACTCGCCCGAATCACGACCGATCAAAATGACCAGATTTCAGGGACCCCCCTCTCCCAGCGAGGTCCATCGGGCTGAAGCACGGTGGGTTCCCACCAAAGAAAAATCATGCATAATGGGTGTGGGGACAATATTTTTGATTTTGGGGGAGAAAAAAAATTCGAGATTTCGGACCCAATTTGGGAAAAAATTTGCCCTAGCCGGTATGGTCAAAAATTCTGATTTTGGGCACAAAATAGGTTGTTTATTTTCGTCTGGAATCGACTCAAATTCGATATGTAAATGGAATGGGGTCTCACGGTCAAAATTGGTTTGGGAATGGGTCTCGGCGGCCACTATCTGAGGAACTGAGGGCAAATTTTTGAAAGGACTTTTCTGCTCAAGTAATTTGGATTTTTACATTTGGCACAAAGTTTACAAAAGTAGCTTTTATGGGAGAATGGCAAAAACGAAATCACTGAAACTTCACAGACAGGCTACCCCACCAGACGGAACACATTGCCGAGTTACAGGTCCCTACGACTGGTATCTTAGGGAGTAATGCGCAAATAACTTATTTGAAACGTACTAGCCCGAATCACGACCGATCAAAATGACAGATTTCACGGACCCCCCTCTAGCGAGAGTCCATCGGAGGCTGAAACGGTGGGTTTCCACCAAGAAAAATCATGCATAATGGGTGTGGGGACAATATTTTTGATTTTGGGAGAAAAAAAAAATTTGATTTCAGAGCCAATTTTGGGAAAAATTTGCCCTAACCGGTATGGTCAAAAATTCTGATTTTGGGCACAAAATAGGTTTGTTTTTTCGTCTCGGGAATCGACTCAAATTCGATATGTAAATGGAATGGGGTCTCACGGTCAAAGATTGGTTTGGGAATGGGTCTCGGCGGCCACTATCTGAGGAACTGAGGGCAAATTTTTGAAAAGGACTTTTCTGCTCAAGTAATTTGGATTTTTTTACATTTGGCACAAAGTTTACAAAAGTAGCTTTTATGGGAGAATGGCAAAAACAGAAATCACTGAAACTTCACACAGACAGGCTACCCCGCAGACGGATCACATTGCCGAGTTACATGTCCCTACGACTAGTATCTTAGGAGTAATGCGCAAATAACTATTTAGCGACACTCGCTTGAATCACGACCGATCAAAATGACAGATTTCAGGGACCCCCTCTCCAGCGAGAGTCCATCGGGCTGAAACGGTGGGTTCCACCAAAGAAAATCATGCATAATGGGTGTGGGGACAATATTTTGATTTTGGGAGAAAAAAATTCGAGATTTCAGAGCCAATTTTGGAAAAATTTGCCCTAGCCAGTATGGTCAAAAATTCTGATTTTGGGCACAAAATAGTTTGTTTTTTCGTCTCGGAATCGACTCAAATTCGATATGTAAATGGAATGGGGTCTCACGGTCAAAATTGGTTTGAGAGCGGGTCTCGGCGGCCACTATCTGAGGAACTGAGGGCAAATTTTTGAAAGGACTTTTCTGCTCAAGTAATTTGGATTTTTTACACATTTGGCACAAGTTTACAAAAGTAGCTTTTATGGGAGAATGGCAAAACGAAATCACTGAAACTTCACACAGACGGGCTACCCCGCAGACGGAACACATTGCCGAGTTACAGGTCCCTACGACTAGTATCTTAGGAGTAATGCGCAAATAACTGTTAGCGACACTCGCCCGAATCACGACCGATCAAAATGACAGATTTCAGGGACCCCCTCTCTCAGCGAGTCCATCGGGCTGAAACGGTGGGTTTCCGCACCAAGAAAAATCATACATAATGGGTGTGGGGACAATATTTTTGATTTTGGGGAGAAAAAAATTCGAGATTTCAGAGCCAATTTTGGAAAAATTTGCCCTAAGCAGTATGGTCAAAATTCTGATTTTGGGCACAAAATAGGTTTTGGTTTTTCGTCTCGGAATCGACTCAAATTCGATATGTAAATGGAATGGGGTCACGGTCAAATTGGTTTGAGAATGGGTCTCGGCGGCCACTATCTGAGGAACTGAGGGCAAATTTTTGAAAGGACTTTTCTGCTCAAGTAATTTGGATTTTTTTTACACATTTGGCACAAAGTTTACAAAAGTAGCTTTTATGGGAGAATGGCAAAAACGAAATCACTGAAACTTCACACAGACGGGCTACCCCCGCAGACGGAACACATTGCCGAGTTACATGTCCCTACGACTAGTATCTTAGGAGTAATGCGCAAATAACTATTTAGCGACACTCGCCCGAATCACGACCGATCAAAATGACAGATTTCAGGGAGAGTCCATCGGGCTGAAACGGTGGGTTTCCACCAAAGAAAAATCATACATCATGGGTGTGGGGACAATATTTTTGATTTTTGGGGAGAAAAAATTTGATATTCCAGAGCCAATTTTGGAAAAATTTGCCCTAGCCAGTATGGTCAAAAATTCTGATTTTGGGCACAAAATAGGTTGTTTTTCGTCTCGGAATCGACTCAAATTCGATATGTAAATGGAATGGGTCTCACGGTCAAAAATTGGTTTAGGGAATGGGTCTCGGCGGCCACTATCTGAGGAACTGAGGGCAAATTTTTGAAAGGACTTTTCTGCTCAAGTAATTTGGATTTTTTACAGCTGCAAAGTTTACAAAAGTAGCTTTTATGGGAGAATGGCAAAAACGAAATCACTGAAACTTCACACAGACAGGCTACCCCACCAGACGGAACACATTGCCGAGTTACATGTCCTACGACTAGTATCTTAGGAGTAATGTGCAAAATAACTATTTAGCGACACTCGCCGAATCACGACCGATCAAAATGACAGATTTCAGGGACCCCCCTCTCCCAGAGAGTCCATCGGGCTGAAACGGTGGGTTTCCACCAAGAAAAATCATGCATAATAGATTGTGGGGACAATATTTTAGATTTTGGGGAGAAAAAAAAATGTGAGATTTCAGACCCAATTTTGGAAAGATTTGCCCTAGCCAGTATGGTCAAAAATTCTGATTTTGGGCACAAAATAGGTTTGTTTTTTTTTGTCTGGGAATCGACTCAAATTCGATATGTAAATGGAATGGGGTCTCACGGTCCAAAATTGGTTTGGGAGATGCCAGGTCTCGGGCCACTATCTGAGGAACTGAGGGCAAATTTTTGAAAGGACTTTTCTGCTCAAGTAATTTGGATTTTTTTTACACATTTGGCACAAAGTTTACAAAAGTAGCTTTTATGGGAGAATGGCAAAAACGAAATCACTGAAACTTCACACAGACGGGCTACCCCCGCAGACGGAACACATTGCCGAGTTACATGTCCCTACGACTAGTATCTTAGGAGTAATGCGCAAATAACTATTTAGCGACACTCTTGAATCACGACCGATCAAAAAATGACAGATTTCAGGGACCCCCCTCTCCCCAAGCGAGAGTCCATCGGGCTGAAACGGTGGGTTTCCACCAAGAAAAATCATGCATAATAGATTGTGGGGACAATATTTTTGATTTTGGGAGAAAAAAAAATTCCAGATTTCAGAGCCAATTTTGGAAAAATTTGCCTAGCGGTATGGTCAAAAAATTCTGATTTTGGGCACAAAATAGAGTTTGTTTTTCGTCTCAGAATCGACTCAAATTCGATATGTAAATGGAATGGGGTCTCACGGTCAAAGTGGTTTAGGGAATGGGTCTCAGACCACTATCTCTGAGGAACTGAGGAGGCAAATTTTTGAAAGGACTTTTCTGCTCAAGTAATTTGGATTTTTTACACATTTGGCACAAAGTTTACAAAAGTAGCTTTTATGGGAGAATGGCAAAAAACGAAATCACTGAAACTTCACACAGACAGGCTACCCCACCAGACGGAACACATTGCCGAGTTACAGGTCCCTACGACTAGTATCTTAGGAGTAATGTGCAAATAACTATTTAGCGACACTAGCCTTGAATCGACCGATCAAAATGACAGATTTCAGGGACCCCCCTCTCCAGAAGTCCATCGGGCTGAAACGGTGGGTTTCCACGAAAAATCATGCATAATGGGTGTGGGGACAATATTTTGATTTTGGGAGAAAAAAATTCGAGATTTCAGAGCCAATTTTTGGAAAAATTTGCCTAGCCGGTATGGTCAAAAATTCTGATTTTGGGCACAAAATAGGTTTGTTTTTTCGTCTCGGAATCGACTCAAATTCGATATGTAAATGGAATGGGGTCTCCACGGTCAAAATTGGTTTAGGGAACAGGTCTCGGCGGCCACTATCTGAGGAACTGAGGGCAAATTTTTGAAAAGGACTTTTCTGCTCAAGTAATTTGGATTTACACATTAGCTAAGTTTACAAAAGTAGCTTTTATGGGAGAATGGCAAAACGAAATCACTGAAACTTCACACAGACAGGCTACCCCGCAGACGGAACACATTGCCGGGTTACAGGTCCCTACGACTAGTATCTTAGGAGTAATGTGCAAATAACTGTTAGCGACACTCGCGAATCACGACCGATCAAAATGACAGATTTCAGGGTTCCCTCTCCAGCGAGAGTCCATCGGGCTGAAACGGTGGGTTTCCACCAAAGAAAATCATGCATAATGGGTGTGGGGACAATATTTTTTGATTTTGGGAGAAAAAAAATTCAGATTTCAGAGCCAATTTTGGAAAAAATTTGCCCTAGCCGGTATGGTCAAAAATTCTGATTTTGGGCACAAAATAGGTTTGTTTTTCGTCTCGGAATCGACTCAAATTCGATATGTAAATGGAATGGGGTCTCACGGTCAAAATTGGTTTAGGGAACAGGTCTCGGCGGCCACTATCTGAGAAGACAGGGCAAATTTTGAAAGGACTTTTCTGCTCAAGTAATTTGGATTTTTTTACATTTGGCACAAAGTTTACAAAAGTAGCTTTTATGGGAGAATGGCAAAAAACGAAATCACTGAAACTTCACACAGACAGACTACCCCCACCAGACGGAACACATTGCCGAGTTACAGGTCCTACGACTAGTATCTTAGGAGTAATGCGCAAATAACTGTTTAACACTCGCCCGAATCACGACCGATCAAAATGACAGATTTCAGGGACCCCCCTCTCCCAGCGAAGTCCATCGGGCTGAAACGGTGGGTTTCCACAAGAAAAATCATGCATAATGGGTGTGGGGACAATATTTTTGATTTTGGGGAGAAAAAAAATTCCAATTTCAGAGCCAATTTTGGAAAAATTTGCCTAGCCGGTATGGTCAAAATTCTGATTTTGGGCACAAAATAGGTTTGTTTTTCGTCTCGGAATCGACTCAAATTCGATATGTAAATGGAATGGGGTCTCACGGTCCAAAATTGGTTTAGGGAACGGGTCGGCGGCCACTATCTGAGGAACTGAGAGGCAAATTTTTGAAAGGACTTTTCTGCTCAAGTAATTTGGATTTTTTTACATTTGGCACAAAGTTTACAAAAGTAGCTTTTATGGGAGAATGGCAAAAACGAAATCACTGAAACTTCACACAGACGGGCTACCCCCGCAGACGGAACACATTGCCGAGTTACAGGTCCCTACGACTAGTATCTTAGGAGTAATGTGCAAATAACTATTTAGCGACACTCGCCCGAATCACGACCGATCAAAATGACAGATTTCAGGGACCCCCCCCTCTCCCAGCGAGAGTCCATCGGGCTGAAACGGTGGGTTTCCTGAAAAATCATGCATAATGGGTGTGGGGACAATATTTTTGATTTTGGGAGAAAAAAAAAATTCAATTTCAGAGCCAATTTTGGAAAAATTTGCCTAGCCGGTATGGTCAAAAATTCTGATTTTGGGCACAAAAATAGGTTTGTTTTTTCGTCTCGGAATCGACTCAAATTCGATATGTAAATGGAATGGGGTCTCACGGTCACAAAATTGGTTTTAGGGAATGGGTCTCTGGCGGCCACTATCTGAGGAACTGAGGGGCAAATTTTTGAAAGGACTTTTCTGCTCAGTACTTTTAGGTTTTTTACACATTTGGCACAAAGTTTACAAAAGTAGCTTTTATGGGAGAATGGCAAAAACGAAATCACTGAAACTTCCACACAGACAGGCTACCCCGCAGACGGAACACATTGCCGAGTTACAGGTCCCTACGACTAGTATCTTAGGAGTAATGCGCAAATAACTGTTTAGCGACACTCGCCCGAATCACGACCGATCAAAATGACAGATTTCAGGGACCCCGCCCCCCTCTGCCAGCGAGAGACCATCGGGCTGAAACGGTGGGTTTCCACCAAAGAAAAAATCATGCATAATGGGTGTGGGGACAATATTTTTGATTTTGGGGAGAAAAAAAAATTCGAGATTTCAGAGCCAATTTTGGAAAAATTTGCCCTAGCCGGTATGGTCAAAAATTCTGATTTTGGGCACAAAATAGGGTTTGTTTTTTTCGTCTCGGAATCGACTCAAATTCGATATGTAAATGGAATGGGGTCTCACGGTCAAAATTGGTTTAGGGAATGGGTCTCGGCGGCCACTATCTGAGGAACTGAGGGCAAATTTTTGAAAGGACTTTTCTGCTCAAGTAATTTGGATTTTTACATTTACAAGTTTACAAAGTAGCTTTTATGGGAGAATGGCAAAAACGAAATCACTGAAACTTCACACAGACGGGCTACCCCGCAGACGGAACACACATTGCCGAGTTACATGTCCCTACGACTAGTATCTTAGGAGTAATGCTGCAAATAACTATTTAGCGACACTACGCCCGAATCACGACCGATCAAAATGACAGATTTCGGGGACCCCTCTCTCAGCGAGTCCATCGGGCTGAAACGGTGGGTTTCCTGAAAAATCATGCATAAGGGGTGGGGGGACAATATTTTTTATTTTCGGGAGAAAAAAAAATTCAAGATTTAAGACCCAATTTTGGAAAAATTTGCCCTAGCCGGTATGGTCAAAATTCTGATTTTGGGCACAAAATAGGTTTGTTTTTTCGTCTCAGAGATCGACTCAAATTCGATATGTAAATGGAATGGGGTCTCACGGTCAAAATTGGTTTAGGGAACGGGTCTCGGCGGCCACCTATCTGAGGAACTGAGGCAAATTTTGAAAGGACTTTTCTGCTCAAGTAATTTGGTTTTTACATTTGGCACAAAGTTTACAAAAGTAGCTTTTGTGGGAGAATGGCAAAAAGCAGAAATCACTGAAACTTCACACAGACAGGCTACCCCGCAGACGGAACACATTGCCGAGTTACAGGTCCCTACGACTAGTATCTTAGGAGTAATGCGCAAATAACTGTTGTGACACTTTCGCCCGAATCACGACCGATCAAAATGACAGATTTCAGGGACCCCCCTCTCCCAGCGAGGTCCATCAGGCTGAAACAGTGAGTTTCCACCTGAAAAATCATGCATAATGGGTGTGGGGACAATATTTTTGATTTGGGGAAAAAAAAATTCAGATTTCAGACCCAATTTTGGAAAAAATTTGCCCTAGCCGGTATGGTCAAAAATTCTGATTTTGGGCACAAAATAGGTTTGTTTTTCGTCTCGGAATCGACTCAAATTCGATATGTAAATGGAATGGGGTCTCACGGTCAAAATTGGTTTGAGGGAACGGTCTCTCGGCCACTATCTGAGGAACTGAGGGCAAATTTTTGAAAGGACTTTTCTGCTCAAGTAATTTGGATTTTTACATTTGGCACAAGTTTACAAAAGTAAGCTTTTATGGGAGAATGGCAAAACGAAATCACTGAAACTTCACACAGACAGGCTACCCCACCAGACGGAACACATTGCCGAGTTACGGTCCCTACGACTAGTATCTTAGGAGTAATGCGCAAATAACTGTTAGCGACACTCGCCCGAATCACGACCGATCAAAATGACAGATTTCAGGGACCCCCCTCTCCAGCGAGAGTCCATCGGGGCTGAAACGGTGGGTTTCCACAGAAAAATCATGCATAATGGGTTGTGGGGACAATATTTTTGATTTTGGGGAGAAAAAATTCGAATTTTCAGAGCCAATTTTGGAAAAATTTGCCCTAGCCAGTATGGTCAAAAATTCTGATTTTGGGCACAAAATAGGTTTGTTTTCGTCTCGGAATCGACTCAAATTCGATATGTAAATGGAATGGTCTCTCACGGTCAAAATTGGTTTAGGGAACAGGTCTCGGCGTACTATCTGAGGAACTGAGGCAAATTTTTGAAAGGACTTTTCTGCTCAAGTAATTTGGATTTTTTACACATTTGGCTACAAAGTTTACAAAGTAGCTTTTATGGGAGAATGGCAAAAACGAAATCACTGAAACTTCACACAGACGGGCTACCCCCGCAGACGGAACACATTGCCGAGTTACAGGTCCCTACGACTAGTATCTTAGGAGTAATGCGCAAATAACTGTTTAGCGACACTCGCCCGAATCACGACCGATCAAAATGACAGATTTCAGGACCCCCTCTCCAGCGAAGTCCATCGGGCTGAAACGGTGGGTTTTCCACCTGAAAAATCATGCATAATGGGTGTGGGGACAATATTTTTGATTTGGGAGAAAAAAAAATTGATATTCAGAGCCAATTTTGGAAAAATTTGCCCTAGCCAGTATGGTCAAAAATTCTGATTTTGGGCACAAAATAGGTTTTTGTTTTCGTCTCGGAATCGAGCTCAAATTCGATATGTAAATGGAATGGGGTCTCACGGTCAAAATTGGTTTAGGGGCTCGGCGGCCACTATCTGAGGAACTGAGAGCAAAATTTTGAAAGGACTTTTCTGCTCAAGTAATTTGGATTTTTACATTTGGCACAAAGTTTACAAAAGTAGCTTTTATGGGAGAATGGCAAAAACGAAATCACTGAAACTTCACACAGACAGGCTACCCGCGCAGACGGAACACATTGCCGAGTTACAGGTCCCCTACGACTAGTATCTTAGGGAGTAATGCGCAAATAACTGTTTAGCGACACTCCTTGAATCCACGACCGATCAAAATGACAGATTTCAGGGACCCCCTCTCCCAGCGAGTCCATCGGGCTGAGCAACGGTGGGTTTCCACCAAAGAAAATCATGCATAATGGGTGTGGGGACAATATTTTTGATTTTTGGGAAAAAAAAATTCAGATTTCAGAGCCAATTTTGGAAAAATTTGCCCTAGCCGGTATGGTCAAAAATTCTGATTTTGGGCACAAAATAGGTTTGTTTTTCGTCTCGGAGATCGACTCAAATTCGATATGTAAATGGAATGGGGTCTCACGGTCAAAAATTGGTTTAGGGAAGCGGTCTCGGCGGCCACTATCTGAGGAACTGAGGGCAAATTTTTGAAAGGACTTTTCTGCTCAAGTAATTTGGATTTTTTTACACATTTGGCACAAAAAGGTTTACAAAAGTAGCTTTTTATGGGAGAATGGCAAAAACGAAATCACTGAAACTTCACACGGACAGGCTACCCCCGCAGACGGAACACATTGCCGGTTACATGTCCCTACGACTAGTATCTTGGGAGTAATGCGCAAATAACTATTTAGCGACACTCGCCCGAATCACGACCGATCAAAATGACAGATTTCAGGGACCCCCTCTCCAGCGAGAGTCCATCGGGCTGAAACGGTGGGTTTCCACCAAGAAAAATCATGCATAATGGGTGTGGGGACAATATTTTTGATTTTGGGAGAAAAAAAATTCAGTTTCAGAGCCAATTTTGGAAAAATTTGCCCTAGCCAGTATGGTCAAAAGATTCTGATTTTGGGCACAAAATAGGTTTGTTTTTTCGTCTCAGAATCGACTCAAATTCGATATGTAAATGGAATGGGGTCTCACGGTCCAAGAAATTGGTTTGAGGGGAACGGGTCTCGGCAGCCACTATCTGAGGAACTGAGGGCAAATTTTGAAAGGACTTTTCTGCTCAAGTAATTTGGATTTTTTTTACACATTTGGCACAAAGTTTACAAAAGTAGCTTTTATGGGAGAATGGCAAAAATGAAACTTCACACAGACGAAACACATTGCCGAGTTACAGGTCCCTACGACTAGTATCTTAGGAGTAATGCGCAAATAACTATTTAGCGACACTCGCCCGAATCACGACCGATCAAAATGACAGATTTCAGGGACCCCCCCCTCTCCCAGCGAGTCCATCGGGCTGACAACGGTGGGTTTCCACCAAAAGAAAAATCATATAATGGGTGTGGGGACAATATTTTTGATTTTGGGGAGAAAAAAATTCAGATTTCAGAGCCAATTTTGGAAAAATTTGCCCTAGCCAGTATGGTCAAAAATTCTGATTTTGGGCACAAAATAGGTTTGTTTTTCGTCTCGGAGATCGACTCAAATTCGATATGTAAATGGAATGGGGTCTCACGGTCAAAAATTGGTTTGAGGAGCAGGTCTCGGCGGCCACTATCTGAGGAACTGAGGGCAAATTTTGAAGGACTTTTCTGCTCAAGTAATTTGGATTTTTTACACATTTGGCACAAAGTTTACAAAGTAAGCTTTTATGGGAGAATGGCAAAACGAAATCACTGAAACTTCCACACAGACAGGCTACCCCGCAGATGGAACACATTTTGCCAGTTACAGGTCCTACGACTGTGTATCTTAGGGTAATGCTCAAATAACTATTTAGCGACACTCGCCCGAATCACGACCGATCAAAATGACAGTTTTCAGGGACCCCCTCTCCCAGGCGAGAGTCCATCGGGCTGAAACGGTGGGTTTCCACCAAAGAAAAATCATACATAATGGGTGTGGGGACAATATTTTTGATTTTGGGGAGAAAAAAAAATTCGAGATTTCAGAGCCAATTTTGGAAAAATTTGCCCTAGCCGGTATGGTCACAAATTCTGATTTTGGGCACAAAATAGGTTTTGTTTTTTTTCGTCTCGAGATCGACTCCCAAAATTCGATATGTAAATGGAATGGGGTCTCACGGTCAAAATTGGTTTAAGGGGCGGGTCTCGGCCACTATCTGAGAACTGAGGGCAAATTTTTGAAAGGACTTTTCTGCTCAAGTAATTTGGATTTTTTACACATTTGGCACAAAGTTTACAAAAGTAGCTTTTATGGGAGAATGGCAAAAAACAATCACTGAAACTTCACACAGACGGGCTACCCCGCAGACGGATCACATTGCCAGTTACAGAGTCCCTACGACTAGTATCTTAGGAGTAATGTAAAATAACTGTTAGCGACACTCGCGAATCACGACCGATCAAAATGACAGATTTCAGGGACCCCCTCTCCCAGCGAGAGTCCATCGGGCTGAAACGGTGGGTTTCCACCAAGAAAAATCATGCATAATGGGTGTGGGGACAATATTTTTTGATTTTGGGGAGAAAAAAAAATTCAGATTTCAGAGCCAATTTTGGAAAAATTGCCCTAACCCATTATGGTCAAAAATTCTGATTTTGGGCACAAAATAGGTTTGTTTTTTCGTCTCGGAATCGACTCAAATTCGATATGTAAATGGAATGAGGTCTCACCTGGTCAAAATTGGTTTTAAGGGGGTCTCGGCCACTATCTGAGGAACTGAGGGCAGAGTTGAAAAGGACTTTCTGCTCAAGTAATTTGGATTTTTTTACATTGGCACAAAGTTTACAAAAGTAGCTTTTATGGGAGAATACTGTAAAAAGCTTAGAAATCACTGAAACTTCACACAGACGGGCTACCCCGCACAGACGGAACACATTGCCGAGTTACAGGTCCCTACGACTAGTATCTTGGAGTAATGCAGAAAATAACTGTTAGCGACACTCGCGAATCACGACCGATCAAAATGACAGATTTCAGGGACCCCCCCTCTCCCAGAGATAGTCCATCGGGCTGAAACGGTGGGTTTCCACAAAGAAAAATCATACATAATGGGTGTGGGGACAATATTTTTTATTTTGGGAAAAAAATTCAAATTTCAGAGCCAATTTGGAAAAATTTGCCCTAAGCGGTATAAAAAAATTCTGATTTTGGGTACAAAATAGGTTTGTTTTTTTTCTTCTCTTAATCGACTCAAATTCTATATTTAAATTGAATGGGGTCTCACGGTCAAAAATTGGTTTAGGGAATGGGTCTCTGCGGCCACTATCTGAGGAACTGAGGCAAATTTTTGAAAGGACTTTTCTGCTCAGTAATTTGGATTTTTTTTTTACATTTGGCACAAAGTTTACAAAAGTAGCTTTTATGGGAGAATGGCAAAACGAAATCACTGAAACTTCACACAGACAGGCTACCCCCGCAGACGGAACACATTGCCGAGTTACAGGTCCCCTACGACTAGTATCTTAGGGTAATGCGCAAATAACTGTTAGCGACACTAAGCCCGAATCACGACCGATCAAAATGACAGATTTCAGGGACCCCCCTCTCTGCGAGCGAGTCCATCGGGCTGAAACGGTGGGTTTCCACAAGAAAAATCATGCATAATAGGGTGTGGGGACAATATTTTTGATTTTGGGAAAAAATTCAATTTCAGAGCCAATTTTGGAAAAATTTGCCCTAACGTATGGTCAAAAATTCTGATTTTGGGCACAAAATAGGTTTGTTTTTCGTCTCGGAGATCGACTCAAATTCGATATGTAAATGGAATGGGGTCTCCACGGTCAATTGGTTTAGGGAGCGGGTCTCGGCCACTATCTGAGGAACTGAGGGCAAATTTTTTGAAAGGACTTTTCTGCTCAAGTAATTTGGATTTTTACATTTGGCAGGATTTACAAAAGTAGCTTTTATGGGAGAATGGCAAAAACGAAATCACTGAAACTTCACAGACAGGCTACCCCACAGACGGAACACATTGCCGAGTTACAGGTCTACGACTAGTATCTTAGGAGTAATGTCGCAAATAACTATTTAGCGACACTACGAATCACGACCGATCAAAATGACAGATTTCAGGGACCCCCCCTCTCAGCGAGAGTCCATCGGGCTGAAACGGGGGGTTTCCACCAAAGAAAAATCATGCATAATGGGTGTGGGGACAATATTTTTGATTTTGGGAAAAAAATTCCAATTTCAGAGCCAATTTTGGAAAAATTTGCCCTAGCAGTCATGGTCAAGAATTCTGATTTTGGGCACAAAATAGGTTTGTTTTTTTCGTCTCGGAATGACTCAAATTCGATATGTAAATGGAATGGGTCTCACGGTCACAAAAATTGGTTTGAGGAGCGGGTCTCGGCGGCCACTATCTGAGGAACTGAGGGCAAATTTTTGAAAAGGACTTTTCTGCTCAAGTAATTTGGATTTTTTTTACATTTGGCACACAAAGTTTACAAAAGTAGCTTTTATGGGAGAATGGCAAAATCAATCACTGAAACTTCACACAGACAGACTACCCCGCAGACGGAACACATTGCCGAGTTACAGGTCCCTACGACTAGTATCTTAGGAGATGTCGCAAATAACTATTTAGCGACACTCGCCCGAATCACGACCGATCAAATGTTGATTTCAGGGACCCCCTCTCCCAGCGAGAGTCCATCGGGCTGAAACGGTGGGTTTCACCAAAAGAAAATCATGCATAATGGGTGTGGGGACAATATTTTTGATTTTGGGGAGAAAAAAAATTCCGATTTCAGAGCCAATTTTGGAAAAATTTGCCCTAGCAGTATGGTCAAAATTCTGATTTTGGGCACAAAAATAGGTTTGTTTTTAGTCTCGAGATAAACTCAAATTCGATATATATAAATGGAATGGGGTCTCCACGGTCAAAAGTGGTTTAGGGAGCAGGTCTCGTGACCACTATCTGAGGAACTGAGGTACAAATTTTTGAAGGACTTTTCTGCTCAAGTAATTTGGATTTTTTACATTTGGCACAAAGTTTACAAAAGTAGCTTTTATGGGAGAATGGCAAAAACAGAAATCACTGAAACTTCACACAGACAGGCTACCCCGCAGACGGATCACATTGCCGAGTTACATGTCCCTACGACTAGTATCTTGGGAGTAATGTAAAATAACTGTTAGCGACACTCGCCCGAATCACGACCGATCAAAATGACAGATTTCAGGACCCCCCTCTCCCAGCGAGTCCATCGGGCTGAAACGGTGGGTTTCCAAGAAAAATCATGCATAATGGGTGTGGGGACAATATTTTTGATTTTGGGAGAAAAAAAATTCCGAGATTTCAGAGCCAATTTTGGAAAAATTTGCCCTAGCAGTATGGTCAAAAATTCTGATTTTGGGCACAAAATAGGTTTGTTTTCGTCTCGGAATCGACTCAAATTCGATATGTAAATGGAATGGGGTCTCTGGTCAAAGAATTGGTTTGAGAGCGGGTCTCGGCGGCCATATCCCTGAGGAACTGAGGGCAAATTTTTGAAAGGACTTTCTGCTCAAGTAATTTGGATTTTTTTACACATTTGGCACAAAGTTTACAAAGTAGCTTTTATGGGAGAATGGCAAAAACGAAATCACTGAAACTTCACACAGACAGGCTACCCCGCAGACGGAACACATTGCCGAGTTACAGGTCCCTACGACTAGTATCTTAGAATGTAATGAAATAACTGTTAGCGACACTAAGCCGATCCGACGATCAAAATGACAGATTTCTAGGGACCCCCTCTCCAGCGAGTCCATCGGGCTGAAACGGTGGGTTTCCACCAAGAAAAATCATGTATAATGGGTGTGAGGGACAATATTTTTTGATTTTGGGAGAAAAAATTCGAGATTTCAGAGCCAATTTGGAAAAATTTGCCCTAGCGGTATGGTCAAAAATTCTGATTTTGGGCACAAAATAGGTTTGTTTTGTTCTCGGAATCGACTCAAATTCGATATGTAAATGGAATGGGAGTCTCCACGGTCAAAATTGGTTTAAAGCGGGTCTCGGCCACTATCTGAGGAACTGAGGCAAATTTTTGAAAAGGACTTTTCTGCTCAAGTAATTTGGATTTTTTTACATTTAACAAAGTTTACAAAAGTAGCTTTTATGGGAGAATGGCAAAAACAGAAATCACTGAAACTTCACAGACAGGCTACCCCGCAGACGGATCCACATTGCCGAGTTACAGGTCCCTACGACTAGTATCTTGGGAGTAATGCGCAATAACTATTTAGCGACACTACTAGAATCACGACGATCAAAATGACAGATTTCAGGGACCCCCTCTCAGCGAGTCCATCAGGCTGAAACGGTGGGTTTCACCGAAAAAATCATACGCATAATGGGTGTGGGGACAATATTTTTGATTTTGGGACAAAAAAAAATTCGAGATTTCAGAGCCAATTTTGGAAAAATTTGCCCTAGCGATATGGTCAAAAATTCTGATTTTGGGCACAAAATAGGTTTGTTTTTCGTCTCGGAATCGACTCAAATTCGATATGTAAATGGAATGGTCTCATAAAATTGGTTTAGAACAGGTGGGTCGTTAAGCGGTCACTATCTGAGGAACTGAGGCAAATTTTTGAAAGGACTTTTCTGCTCAAGTAATTTGGATTTTTACACATTTGGCACAAGTTTACAAAGTAGCTTTTATGGGAGAATGGCAAAACGAAATCACTGAAACTTCACACAGACAGGCTACCCCGCAGACGGAACACATTGCCGAAGTTACAGGTCCCTACGACTGAGTATCTTAGAATGTCATGCAAGCCTATTTAGCGACACTTGCCCGAATCACGACCGATCAAAATGACAGATTTCAGGGACCCCCTCTCCCAGCAGCGAGAGTCCATCGGGCTGGCGGTGGGTTTCACCAAAGAAAATCATGCACATAATGGATTGTGGGACAATCTTTGATTTTGGGAGAAAAAAAATTAGATTTCAAACCAATTTTGGAAAATTTGCCCTAGCAGTATAGTCAAAAATTCTGATTTTTGGGCACAATAGGTTTTTTTTTCGTCTCGAGATCGACTCAAATTCGATATATGTAAATGGATAGGATCTCCGCGGTCAAGTGGTTTAGGGAGGCGGGTTCTCGGCGGCCACTATCTGAGAACTGAGGGCAAATTTTGAAAGGACTTTTCTGCTCAAGTAATTTGGATTTTTTACATTTGGCACAAAGTTTACAAAAGTAGCTTTATGGGAGAATGGCAAAAACAAAATCTTTGAAACTTCACACAGACGGGCTACCCCGCAGACGGAACACATTGCCGAGTTACAGGTCCCTACGACTAGTATCTTAGGATGTGCGCAAATAACTATTTAGCGACACTACGCCCGAATCACGACCGATCAATGACAGATTTCAGGGACCCCCCTCCCAGCGAGTCCATCGGGCTGAAAGCGGTGGGTTTCCACCAAAGAAAAAATCATGCATAATGGGTGTGGGACAATATTTTTTTGATTTTGGGGAGAAAAAAAATTCAATTTCAGAGCCAATTTTGGAAAATTTGCCTAGCGGTATGGTCAAGATTACTGATTTAACAGTTTGGGCAAAATAGGTTTGTTTTTAGTCTGGAATCGACTCAAATTCGATATGTAAATGGAATGGGGTCTCACAGTTAAGGTGGTTTTGGAATGGGTCTCGGCAGCCACTATCTGAGGAACTGAAGGCAAATTTTTGAAGGACTTTTCTGCTCAAGTAATTTGGTTTTTACATTTGGCACACAAAGTTTACAAAAGTAGCTTTTATGGGAGAATGGCAAAACAATCACTGAAACTTCACACGAACGGGCTACCCCGCAGACGGAACACATTGCCCAGTTACATGTCCCTGACTAGTATCTTAGGTGTGTAAAACTGTTTACTGTTGGCGACACTCATGAATCGACCGATCAAAATGACAGATTTCAGGGACCCCCTCTCAGCGAGAGTCCATCGGGCTGAAACAATTGGGTTCCACAAGAAAAATCATACATAATAGGGTGTGGGGACAATATTTTTGGTTTTTGGGAGAAAAAAAAATTAGAATTTCAGAGCCAATTTTGGAAAAATTTGCCCTAGCGTATGGTCAAAAATTCTGATTTTGGGAAAAAAATAGGTTTTTTTTTTCTCGTCTCGGAATCGACTCAAATTCGATATGTAAATGATATGGGGTCTCACGGTCAAAAGTGGTTTAGGGAACGGGTCTCGGCGGCCACTATCTGAGGAACTGAGGCAAATTTTGAAAGGACTTTTCTGCTCAGTAATTTGGATTTTTTACATTGGCACAAAGTTTACAAAAGTAGCTTTTATGGGAGAATGGCAAAAACGAAATCACTGAAACTTCACACAGACGGGCTACCCCGCAGACAGGAACACATTGCCCGGAGTTACAGGTCCCTACGACTAGTATTATCTTGAGGGTAATGATGCAAATAACTGTTAGCGACACTCGCCCGAATCGACCGATCAAAATATTGACAGATTTTCAAGGGACCCCCTCTCCAAGCGAAAGGTCCATCGGGGCTGAGAACAGGTGGGTTTCCACCTGCAGAAAAATCCATGCCATTATGGCAGTGTGGGGACAATATTTTTGTTTTTGGGGGAGAAAAAAAAATTCGAGATTTCAGAGCCAATTTTGGAAAAAATTTGCCCTAGCCGAGTATAGTCAAGAAATTCTGATTTTGTGGGCACAAATAGGTTTGTTTTTTTTTAGTCTCCTTTGAGATAAACTCAAATTCGATATGTAAATGGAATTAGGTCTCACGGTCAAATTGGTTTAGAAACCGGGTCTCGGACCACTATCTGTGTGAGAACTGAGGCAAATTTTGAAAGGACTTTTCTGCACAAGTAATTTGGATTTTACATTTTAGCACAAAGTTTACAAAAGTAGCTTTTTATGGGAGAATGGCAAAAGCTGAAATCACTGAAACTTCACTGGACAGACAGGCTACCCCCGCAGACGGAACACATTGCACGGTCCCAGATACCACTAGTATCTTAGGAATGTGCATATAACCTTTATTTAGCGACACTAAGCTTCGCGAATCACGACCGATCAAAATGACTGTTTACAGATTTCAGGGACCCCCCCCTCTCAGCGAGGAATCGCGCCAGGCTGAAGCGGTGGAGTTTTCACCTGAAAAATCATGCATAATGGTGTGGGGACAATATTTTTTGATTTTTGGGAGAAAAAAAATTCGAGATTCAGAGCCAATTTGAAAAAAGAATTTGCCCTAGCAACATGGTCAAAAAGAATTCTGATTTTGGGCACAAAATAGGTTTATGTTTTTAGGTCTCGGGAATCGACTGACAATCAAATTCGATATGTAAATGGAATAGGGTCTCACGGTCAAAAGTGGTTTCTGGAGGTCTCGTGGCCGGTCTACTATCCTACGAGGAACTGAGGGGCGAAATTTTTGGAAAGGACTTTTCTGCTCAAGTAATTTGGATTTTTACACATTTGGCACAAAGTTTACAAAAGTAGCTTTTATGGGAATGGCAAAAGCTGAAATCACTGAAACTTCACACAGACGAGCTTTACCCCCACCATGAGCAGAACACATGTGCCGAGAGGATTACAGGTCCCTAGGCTAGTGTCTTAGGAATATATGTCGCAAATAACATTTATTTGTGACACTGCTTGAATCACGACCCGATCAAAATGACAATTTCAGGGACCCCCTCTCCCAGCGAGGTCATCGGGCTGAAGCGGTGGAGTTTCCACCAAGAAAAAACATGCATAATGGGTGTGGGGACAATAATTTTTGATTTTGGGAGAAAAAATTCAGATTCTTCCGGGCCAATTTTGGAAAAAATTTGCCCTAAACGACGGTATGGTCAAGAATTCTGATTTTGAGCTTTACAAAATAGGTTTGTTTTTTAGGTCTCGGGAATGAGCTCCCAAATTCGATATGTAAATGGAATGGGGATGCCTCCGGTCAAGAGTGGTTTAAGGGGCAGATGCTCTCGGTCACTATACGGGAACGAGGAGCAGGCAAATTTTGAAAAGAAGGACTTTCTGCACAAAGTAATTTTAGTTTTTGCACATTTGGCACAAAGTTTACAAAAGTAGCTTTTATGGGAGAATGGCAAAAGAAACAGGAAATCACTGAAACTTCACATGAGCGAGCTGACCCCCGCAGGCGGAACACATTGCCGGGAGTTACAGTGTCCCTACGACATGCTAGTATCTTAAGATAATCTTAAATAACTATTTGCGACACTGGCCACGAATCACGACCGATCAAAATGACGAATTTCAGGGACCCCCTCTCTAAAGCGAGTCCAGCCGGAGGGCTGAAGAACAGTGGAGTTTCACCAAGAAAATCATACACATAATGAGTTGTGAGTGGGGACAATATTTTTGATTTTGGGGAGAAAAAAAAATTCGATGATTTCAAGAGCCAATTTGGAAAAATTTGCCCTAGCGACATGGTCAAAATTCTACAGATTATGGGCACAAAATAGGTTGAACATGTTTTCGTCTCCGATATGAATCATTTCATTCGATATGTAAATGGAATGGGGTCTCACGGTCAAAAATTGGTTTAGGGATAAAGGTCCGGCTGACCCACTATCTCTGAGGAACTGAGGGAGCAAATTTTGAAAAGGACTTTTTCTGCTCAAGTAATTTGGATTTTTACATTTAGCACAAAGTTTACGAAAAGTAGCTTTTATGGGAGAATGGCAAAAACGAAATCACTGGAAACTTCACACAGACAGGCTACCCACCGCAGACGGAACACATTGCCAAGGATTACAAGTTCCTACGATTATTATCTTGGTGTAATGCTGCAAATATATTTGGCGACACTGTCGGCCGAATCCGCGACCGATCAAAATGACAGATTTCCAGGGACCCCCTCTCCCAGCGAGAGTCCATCGGACTGAAGCGAAACGGTGGGTTTTTCCACCAAGAAAAATCATGCGACATAATGGGTGTGGGGACAATATTTTTGATTTTGGGGAGAAAAAAAAAAATTCGGATTTCAGAAACCAATTTTCGGAAAAAAATTTGCCCTAGCCGTTATGGTCAAAAATTCTGATTTTTGGGCTACAAAATAAGGTTTTGTTTTCGTCTCGGATCGACAATTTCGAGTATGTAAATGGAATGAGGTCTGCGGTCAAAATTGGTTTAGGGAACGGGTCTCGTGACACTTTATCTACGAGGGACGACTGAGGCAGGTAAATTTTTGAAAGGACTTTTCTGCTCAGTAGTAATTTGGTTTTTTACATTGGCTGGCACAAAGTTTACAAAGTAGCTTTTGAGGGGAATGGCAAAACGCGAAATCACTGAAAAACCCCAGAACTGAGCCACCCCAACCGGGCAACACATTGCCGGTTACAAGTCCCTACGACTAGTATCTTAGGAGTAATATGCACTGTAAATAACTATTTAGCGACACTGCTTCAGCGACGATCAAAAATGACAGATTTCAGGCACCCCTCTCGGCAGCAGTCCATTGGGCTGAAAGGCGGTGGGTTTCACCGAAAAAATCTGCGCATCATGTGGGTGGGGACAATATTTTTGATTTTGAGGAGAAAAGAAAAATTCAGATTTCAGAGCCAGGCACGGAAAAAAATTTTCCTAACGGTATGGTCAAAATTTGATTTGGGCCAAAATAGGTTTTTTTAAGGGGCTCAAATTGATATGAAAAGAAGGGGGGTTCCT
>CM055819.1:19414140-19879317 GCA_029582265.1 Zoroaster sp. YZ-2022
ATTTTTAAACGAAAAATTCCCCCACGAAAAAATAAACCTATTTTGTGCCCAAAATCAGAATTTTTGACCATATCGGCTAGGGAAATTTTTCCAAAAAATTTGGGTCTGAAATCCGAATTTTTTCTCCCCAAAATCAAAAAATATTGTCCACACACCCATTATGCATGATTTTTCTTGGTGGGAAAACCGCACTGTTTCTTAGCCCGATGGACTCCTCGCTGGGATTTGGGGGTCCTGAAATCTGTCATTTTGATCGGTCGTGATTCCAAGCTGAGTGTCGCCTAAATAGTTATTATGGGCATTACCCCAAGATACCAGTCGTGGAGGCACCTGTAACTCGGCAATGTGATCCGTCTGCCGGGTAGCCTCCTGTCTGTGTGTGTGGAAAGTTTCAGTGATTTTTTTTATGGCTATTCTCCCATAAAAGCTACTTTTGTAAACTTTTGTGCCAAATGTAAAAAATCCAAATTACTTTGAGCAGAAAAGTCCTTTCAAAATGGTTCTGTCTTCAGTTCCCTGTAGAGATAGTGGCTGCCGAGACCTGTTCCCCTAAACCAAATTTTGACCAGAGACCACATTCCATTTACATATCGAAATTTGAGGCGATTCCAGACGGAAAAAACAAAACAACCTTATTTTGTGCCCAAAACTCAGAATTTTTGACCATAACCGGCTAGGGCAAATTTTTTTCCCAAAAATTATGGGTCTGAAATTCGAAATTTTTTCTTCCCAAAAATCTGCAAATATTGGTCCACCACAACTCCATTATGCAGCTGATTTTTCTTTTTGTGGAAACCCACCGCCTGCTCTTTAGCCCGATGGACCTCGCTGGGAGAGGGGGTGTCCCTGAAATCTGTCATTTTGATCGGTCGTGATTCACAAGGTTAATGAGGTTCAAAATAGTTATTTGCGCCATTACCCTAAGATACTAGTCGTAGGCACCTGTAACTCGGCAATGTGATCCGTCTGCGGGGTAGCCCGTCTGTGTCAGACGTTTCAGTGATTCGGTTTTGCCATTCTCCCACATAAAAGCTACTTTTGTAAAACTTTGAAAGCCAAATGTAAAAAAATCCAAATTACTTCGAGCAGAAAAGTCCTTTTCAAAATTTGGCCCTCTAGTTCCTCAGATAGTGCCGGTCTGAGACCTGCTGTTCCTCAAACCAAGTTTTGGATCGTGAGACCCCATTCCATTTTACATATCGAATTTGAGTGCGATTCAGATTCTGAAAAAACAAACCTATTTTAGTGCCCAAAATCAGAATTTTTGACCATACCGGCTAGGCAAATTTTTCCAAAATTGGGTCTGAAATCTGAATTTTTTTCTCCCAAAATCAAAAAATATTGTCCACACACCCATTATGCATGATTTTTCTTTGGTGGAACTCAGCCCGATTCAGCCTGATGTGACTCGCTGGGAGAGGGGGGTCCCTGAAATCTGTCATTTTGATCGGTCGTGATTCAAGCGAGTGTCGCTAAATAGTTATTTGCATTACTCCAAGATACTAGTCATAGGGACCTGTAACTGGCAATGTGATCCGTCTGCGGGGTAGCCTGTCTGTGTGAAGTTTCAGTGATTTCGTTTTGCCATTCTCCCATAAAAGCTACTTTGTAAACTTTGTGCCAAATGTGTAAAAAAAAATCCAAATTACTTGAGCAGAAAAGTCCTTTCAAAATTTTGCCCTCAGTTCCTCAGATAGTGGCCGCTGAGACCCGTTCCCTAAACCAATTTTGACCGTGAGACCCCATTCCATTTACATATCGAATTTGAGGCGATTCCTAGACGAAAAAAAAACAAACCTATTTTGTGCCCAAAATCAGAATTTTTGACCATACCGGCTAGGGGAAATTTTTCCAAAATTGGGTCTGAAATCTCGAATTTTTTCTCCCCAAAATCAAAAATATTGTCCACACACCCATTATGCATGATTTTTCTTGGTGGAACCCACCGTTTCAGCCCTGATGGACTCTCGCTGGGAGAGGGGGTCCCTGAAATCTGTCATTTTGATCGGTCGTGATTCGGGCGAGTGTCGCTAAATAGTTATTTGCGCATTACTCCTAAGATACTAGTCGTAGGGACCTGTAACTCGGCAATGTGATCCGTCTGTTGGGGTAGCCCGTCTGTGTGAAGTTTCAGTGATTTTGTTTTTGCCATTCTCCCATAAAAGCTACTTTTGTAAACTTTGTGCCAAATGTGTAAAAAATCCAAATTACTTGAGCAGAAAAGTCCTTTCAAAAATTTGCCCTCAGTTCCTCAGATAGTGGCCGCTGAGACCCGTTCCCTAAACCAAGTTTGATCCAGAGACCCATTCCATATACATATCGAATTTGACGAGATTACAAGACGAAAAAAACCAAACCTATTTTGTGCCAAAAATCAGAATTTTTGACCATACCGGCAAATTTTTTCCAAAATTGTCTGAAATCTGAATTTTTTCTCCCCAAAATCAAAAATATTGTCCACACACCCATTATGCATGATTTTCTTTGGAAACCCACCGTTTCAGCCCGATGGACTCTCGCTGGGAGAGGGGGTCCCTGAAATCTGTCATTTTGATCGGTCGTGATTCGGGCGAGTGTCTCTAAATATTATTTGCATTACTCCCAAGATACTAGTCGTAGGCACCTGTAACTCGGCAATGTGATCCGTCTGCGGGTAGCCTGTCTGTGTGAAGTTTCAGTGATTTCGTTTTTGCCATTCTCCCATAAAAGCTACTTTGTAAACTTTATTGCCAAATGTGTAAAAAAATCCAAAATTACTTGAGCAGAAAAGTCCTTTCAAAAATTTGCCCTCAGTTCCTCAGATAGTGGCCATGAGACCCGTTCCTAAAACCAATTTGACCGTGAGACCCCATTCCATTTACATATCGAATTTGAGGCGATTCAGACGAAACAAACCTATTTTGTGCCCAAAATCAGAATTTTTGACCATACCGGCTAGGGCAAATTTTTTCCAAAATTGGGTCTGAAATCTCGAATTTTTTTCTCCCCAAAATCAAAAATATTGTCCACACACCCATTATGCATGATTTTCTTGGTGGAAACCCACCGTTTCAGCCCGATGGACTCGCTGCTGAGAGGGGGTCCCTTGAAATCTGTCATTTTGATCGGTCGTGATTCGGGCGAGTGTCGCTAAATAGTTATATGCGCATTACTCCCTAAGATACTTAGTCGTAGGCACCTGTAACTCGGCAATGTGATCCGTCTGCGGGTAGCCTGTCTGTGTGAAGTTTCAGTGATTTCGTTTTTGCCATTCCCATAAAAGCTACTTTTGTAAACTTTGTGCCAATGTAAAAAATCCAAATTACTTGAGCAGAAAAGTCCTTTAAAAAATTTGCCCTCAGTTCCTCAGATAGTGGCCGCCGAGACCCGTTTCCTAAACCAATTTTGACCGTGAGACCCCATTCCATTTACATATCGAATTTGAGGCGATTCCTAGACGAAAAAAAACAAACCTATTTTGTGCCCAAAATCAGAATTTTTGACCATACCGGCTAGGCAAATTTTTCCAAAATTGGGTCTGAAATCTCGAATTTTTTCTCTCCCAAAATCAAAATATTGTCCACACACCCATTATGCATGATTTTTCTTTGTGGAAACCCACCGTTTCAGCCCTGATGGACTCTCTCGCTGGGAGAGGGGGTCCCTGAAATCTGTCATTTTGATCGGTCGTGATTCAAGGAGTGTCGCTAAATAGTTATTTGCGCATTACTCCTAAGATACCAGTCGGTAGGCACCTGTAACTCGGCAATGTGATCCGTCTGCCGGGGTAGCTCCGTCTGTGTGAAGTTTCAGTGATTTCGTTTTTGCCATTCCATCCAAAGCTACTTTTGTAAACTTTGTGCCAAATGTGTTCCAAATTACTTGAGCAGAAAAGTCCTTTCAAACATTTGCCCTCAGTTCCTCAGATAGTGGCCGCCGAGACCCGTTCCCTAAACCAATTTTGACCGTGAGACCCCATTCCATTTACATATCGAATTTGAGACGATTCCTAGACGAAAAAAAACAAACCTATTTTGTGCCCAAAATCAGAATTTTTGACCATACCGGCTAGGGCAAATTTTTCCAAAATTGGGTCTGAAATCTCGAATTTTTTTCTCTCCCCAAAATCAAAAATATTGTCCACACACCCATTATGCATGATTTTTCTTTGGTGGAACCCACCGTTTCAGCCCGATGGACTCTCGCTGCGACAGGGGGGGGGGTCCCTGAAATCTGTCATTTTGATCGGTCGTGATTCGGGCGAGTGTCGCTAAATAGTTATTTGCGCATTACTCCTAAGATACTAGACGTAGGGACCTGTAACTCGGCAATGTGATCCGTCTGCGGGGGTAGCCCGTATGTGTGAAGTTTCAGTGATTTCGTTTTTGCCATTCTCCCATAAAAGCTACTTTTGTAAACTTTGTGCCAAATGTGTAAAAAAAATCCAAATTACTTGAGCAGAAAAGTCCTTTCAAAATTTTGCCCTCAGTTCCTCAGATAGTGGCCGCTGAGACCCGTTCCCTAAACCAATTTTGACCGTGAGACCCCATTCCATTTACATATCGAATTTGAGGCGATTCCTAGACGAAAAAAACAAACCTATTTTGTGCCCAAAATCAGAATTTTTGACCATACCGGCTAGGGGAAATTTTTCCAAAATTGGGTCTGAAATCTCGAATTTTTTTCTCTCCCCAAAATCAAAAATATTGTCCACACACCCATTATGCATGATTTTTCTTTGGTGGAAACCCACCGTTTCAGCCCGATGGACTCTCGCTGGGAGAGGGGGGGGTCCCTGAAATCTGTCATTTTGATCGGTCGTGATTCGGGCGAGTGTCGCTAAATATTTATTTGCGCATTACTCCTAAGATACTAGTCGTAGGCACCTGTAACTCGGCAATGTAATCCGTCTGCCGGGGTAGCCCGTCTGTGTGAAGTTTCAGTGATTTCGTTTTTGCCATTCTCCCATAAAAGCTACTTTTGTAAACTTTGTGCCAAATGTGTAAAAAAAATCCAAATTACTTGAGCAGAAAAGTCCTTTCAAAAATTTGCCCTCAGTTCCTCAGATAGTGGTCGCCGAGACCCGTTCCCTAAACCAATTTTGACCGTGAGACCCCATTCCATTTACATATCGAATTTGAGACGATTCCTAGACGAAAAAAAACAAACCTATTTTGTGCCCAAAATCAGAATTTTTGACCATACCGGCTAGGGCAAATTTTTCCAAAATTGGGTCTGAAATCTCGAATTTTTTCTCTCCCAAAATCAAAAATATTGTCCACACAAAAATTATGCATGATTTTTCTTTGGTGGAACCCACTGTTTCAGCCCGATGGACTCTCGCTGCGAGAGGGGGGGGGGGGGTCCCTGAAATCTGTCATTTTGATCGGTCGTGATTCGGGCGAGTGTCGCTAAATAGTTATTTGCGCATTACTCCTAAGATACTAGTCGTAGGGACCTGTAACTCGGCAATGTGATCCGTCTGCGGGGGTAGCCCGTCTGTGTGAAGTTTCAGTGATTTCGTTTTTGCCATTCTCCCATAAAAGCTACTTTTGTAAACTTTGTGCCAAATGTGTAAAAATCCAAATTACTTGACCAGAAAAGTCCTTTCAAAAATTTGCCCTCAGTTCCTCAGATAGTGGCCGCCGAGACCCGTTTCCTAAACCAATTTTGACCGTGAGACCCCATTCCATTTACATATCGAATTTGAGGCGATTCCTAGACGAAAAAAAACAAACCTATTTTGTGCCCAAAATCAGAATTTTTGACCATACCGGCTAGGGCAAATTTTTCCAAAATTGGGTCTGAAATCTCGAATTTTTTTCTCTCCCCAAAATCAAAAATATTGTCCACACACCCATTATGCATGATTTTTCTTTGGTGGAACCCCCCGTTTCAGCCCGTTGGACTCTCGCCGCGACAGGGGGGGGGGGGGTCCCTGAAATCTGTCATTTTGATCGGTCTTGATTCAAGGAGTGTCGCTAACAGTTATTTGGCATTACTCCTAAGATACTAGTCGTAGGCACCTGTAACTCGGCAATGTGATCCGTCTGTGGGGTAGCCTGTCTGTGTGAAGTTTCAGTGATTTCGTTTTTGCCATTCTCCCATAAAAGCTACTTTTGTAAACTTTAGTGCCAAATGTGTAAAAAAAATCCAAATTACTTGAGCAGAAAAGTCCTTTCAAAAATTTGAACTCAGTTCCTCAGATAGTGGCCGCCGAGACCCGTTCCCTAAACCAATTTTGACCGTGAGACCCCATTCCATTTACATATCGAATTTGAGACGAAAAAAAACCCAGCTATTTTGTGCCCAAAATCAGAATTTTTTACCATACCAGCTACGGCAAATTTTTCCAAAATTGGGTCTGAAATCTCGAATTTTTTTTTCTCCCCATAATAAAAAATATTGTCCCCACACCCATTATGCATGATTTTTCTTTGGTGGAACCCACCGTTTCAGCCCGATGGACTCGCTGCGACAGGGGGTCCCTGAAATCTGTCATTTTGATCGGTCGTGATTCAAGGAGTGTCGCTAAACAGTTATTTGCGCATTACTCCTAAGATACTAGCCGTAGGGACCTGTAACTCGGCAATGTGATCCGTCTGCGGGGTAGCCTGTGTGTGAAGTTTCAGTGATTTCGTTTTTGCCATTCTCCCATAAAAGCTACTTTTGTAAACTTTGTGCCAAATGTGTAAAAAAAATCCAAATTACTTGAGCAGAAAAGTCCTTTCAAAATTTTGCCCTCAGTTCCTCAGATAGTGGCCGCTGAGACCCGTTCCCAAACCAATTTTGACCGTGAGACCCCATTCCATTTACATATCGAATTTGAGGCGATTCCTAGACGAAAAAAAGAACCTATTTTGTGCCCAAAATCAGAATTTTGACCATACCGGCTAGGGGAAATTTTTCCAAAATTGGGTCTGAAATCTCGAATTTTTTCTCTCCCAAAATCAAAAAATATTGTCCACACACCCATTATGCATGATTTTCTTTGGTAGAAACCCACCGTTTCAGCCCGATGGACTCTCGCTGGGAGAGGGGACGTCCCTGAAATCTGTCATTTTGATCGGTCGTGATTCATGAGTGTCGCTAAATATTTATTTGCGCATTACTCCTAAGATACTAGTCGTAGGCACCTGTAACTCGGCAATGTAATCCGTCTGCCGGGGTAGCCCGTCTGTGTGAAGTTTCAGTGATTTCGTTTTTGCCATTCTCCCATAAAAGCTACTTTTGTAAACTTTGTGCCAAATGTGTAAAAAAAATCCAAATTACTTGAGCAGAAAAGTCCTTTCAAATATTTGCCCTCAGTTCCTCAGATAGTGGTCGCCGAGACCCGTTCCCTAAACCAATTTTGACCGTGAGACCCCATTCCATTTACATATCGAATTTGAGACGATTCCTAGACGAAAAAAAACAAACCTATTTTGTGCCCAAAATCAGAATTTTTGACCATACCGGCTAGGGCAAATGTTTCCAAAATTGGGTCTGAAATCTCGAATTTTTTTCTCTCCCCAAAATCAAAAATATTGTCCACACACCCATTATGCATGATTTTTCTTTGGTAGAAACCCACCGTTTCAGCCCGATGGACTCTCGCTGGGAGAGGGGGGGGTCCCTGAAATCTGTCATTTTGATCGGTCGTGATTCAAGAGAGTGTCGCTAAATAGTTATTTGCATTACTCCTAAGATACGAGTTGTAGGGACCTGTAACACGGCAATGTGATCCGTCTGGGGGTAGCCTGTCTGTGTGAAGTTTCAGTGATTTCGTTTTTGCCATTCTCCCATAAAAGCTACTTTTGTAAACTTTGTGCCAAATGTGTAAAAAAAATCCAAATTACTTGAGCAGAAAAGTCCTTTCAAAAATTTGCCCTCAGTTCCTCAGATAGTGGCCGCCGAGACCCGTTCCCTAAACCAATTTTGACCGTGAGACCCCATTCCATTTACATATCGAATTTGAGGCGATTCCTAGACGAAAAAAAACAAACCTATTTTGTGCCCAAAATCAGAATTTTTGACCATACCGGCTAGGGCAAATTTTTCCAAAATTGGGTCTGAAATCTCGAATTTTTTTCTCTCCCCAAAATCAAAAATATTGTCCACACACCCATTATGCATGATTTTTCTTTGGTGGAAACCCACCGTTTCAGCCCGATGGACTCTCGCTGGGAGAGGGGGGGTCCCTGAAATCTGTCATTTTGATCGGTCGTGATTCGGGCGAGTGTCGCTAAATAGTTATTTGCGCATTACTCCTAAGATACTAGTCGTAGGCACCTGTAACTCGGCAATGTGATCCGTCTGCGGGGGTAGCCCGTCTGTGTGAAGTTTCAGTGATTTCGTGTTTGCCATTCTCCCATAAAAGCTACTTTTGTAAACTTTGTGCCAAATGTGTAAAAAAAATCCAAATTACTTGAGCAGAAAAGTCCTTTCAAAAATTTGCCCTCAGTTCCTCAGATAGTGGCCGCCGAGACCCGTTCCCTAAACCAATTTTGACCGTGAGACCCCATTCCATTTACATATCGAATTTGAGGCGATTCCTAGACGAAAAAAAACAAACCTATTTTGTGCCCAAAATCAGAATTTTTGACCATACCGGCTAGGGCAAATTTTTCCAAAATTGGGTCTGAAATCTGGAATTTTTTCTCTCCCCAAAATCAAAAATATTGTCCACACACCCATTATGCATGATTTTTCTTTGGTGGAAACCCACCGTTTCAGCCCGATGGACTCTCGCTGGGAGAGGGGGGTCCCTGAAATCTGTCATTTTGATCGGTCGTGATTCGGGCGAGTGTCGCTAAATAGTTATTTGCGCATTACTCCTAAGATACTAGTCGTAGGCACCTGTAACTCGGCAATGTGATCCGTCTGCCGGGGTAGCCCGTCTGTGTGAAGTTTCAGTGATTTCGTTTTTGCCATTCTCCCATAAAAGCTACTTTTGTAAACTTTGTGCCAAATGTGTAAAAAAAATCAAAATTACTTGAGCAGAAAAGTCCTTTCAAAAATTTGCCCTCAGTTCCTCAGATAGTGGCCGCCGAGACCCGTTCCCTAAACCAATTTTGACCGTGAGACCCCATTCCATTTACATATCGAATTTGAGAGGAGGCCTTCTAGACGAAAAAAAAACAAACCTATTTGTGCCCAAAATCAGAATTTTTGACCATACCGGCTTGGTAAATTTTTTCAAAATTGGGGTCTTAAATCTGGAATTTTTTTTTCTCCCCAAAATCAAAAATATTGTCCCCACACCCATTATGCATGATTTTTCTTGGTGGAAACCCACCGTTTCAGCCTGATGGACTCTTGCTGGGAGAGGGGGGTCCCTGAAATCTGTCATTTTGATCGGTCGTGATTCGGGCGAGTGTCGCTAAATAGTTATTTGCGCATTACTCCTAAGATACTAGTCGTAGGGACCTGTAACTCGGCAATGTGATCCGTCTGCGGGGGTAGCCCGTCTGTGTGAAGTTTCAGTGATTTCGTTTTTGCCATTCTCCCATAAAAGCTACTTTTGTAAACTTTGTGCCAAATGTGTAAAAAAAAATCCAAATTACTTGAGCAGAAAAGTCCTTTCAAAAATTTGCCCTCAGTTCCTCAGATAGTGGCCGCCGAGACCCGTTCCCTAAACCAATTTTGACCGTGAGACCCCATTCCATTTACATATCGAATTTGAGACGATTCCTAGACGAAAAAAAACAAACCTATTTTGTGCCCAAAATCAGAATTTTTGACCATACCGGCTAGGGCAAATTTTTCCAAAATTGGGTCTGAAATCTCGAATTTTTTTCTCTCCCCAAAATCAAAAATATTGTCCACACACCCATTATGCATGATTTTTCTTTGGTGGAAACCCACCGTTTCAGCCCGATGGACTCTCGCTGGGAAATCTGTCATTTTGATCGGTCGTGATTCGGGCGAGTGTCGCTAAATAGTTATTTGCGCATTACTCCTAAGATACTAGTCGTAGGGACCTGTAACTCGGCAATGTGATCCGTCTGCGGGGGTAGCCCGTCTGTGTGAAGTTTCAGTGATTTCGTTTTTGCCATTCTCCCATAAAAGCTACTTTTGTAAACTTTGTGCCAAATGTGTAAAAAAAATCCAAATTACTTGAGCAGAAAATCCTTTCAAAAATTTGCCCTCAGTTCCTCAGATAGTGGCCGCCGAGACCCGTTCCCTAAACCAATTTTGACCGTGAGACCCCATTCCATTTACATAT
Organism: Zoroaster sp. YZ-2022; assembly: GCA_029582265.1. Lineage (NCBI taxonomy): Eukaryota > Metazoa > Echinodermata > Asteroidea > Forcipulatida > Zoroasteridae > Zoroaster > Zoroaster sp. YZ-2022. Next base: position 19,424,327 of record CM055819.1, read on the forward strand.
CGAATTTGAGGCGATTCCTAGACGAAAAAAAACAAACCTATTTTGTGCCCAAAATCAGAATTTTTGACCATACCGGCTAGGGCAAATTTTTCCAAAATTGGGTCTGAAATCTCGAATTTTTTTTTCTCCCCAAAATCAAAAATATTGTCCACACACCCATTATGCATGATTTTTCTTTGGTGGAAACCCACCGTTTCAGCCCGATGGACTCTTGCTGGGATAGGGGGGTGTCCCTGAAATCTGTCATTTTGATCGGTCGTGATTCGGGTGAGTGTCGCTAAATAGTAATTTGCGCATTACTCCTAAGATACTAGTCGTAGGGACCTGTAACTCGGCAATGTGATCCGTCTCTGGGGGTAGCCCGTCTGTGTGAAGTTTCAGTGATTTCGTTTTTGCCATTCTCCCATAAAAGCTACTTTTGTAAACTTTGTGCCAAATGTGTAAAAAAAATCCAAATTACTTGAGCAGAAAAGTCCTTTCAAAAATTTGCCCTCAGTTCCTCAGATAGTGGCCGCCGAGACCCGTTCCCTAAACCAATTTTGACCATGAGACCCCATTCCATTTACATATCGAATTTGAGGCGATTCCCAGACGAAAAAAAACAAACCTATTTTGTGCCCAAAATCAGAATTTTTGACCATACCGGCTAGGGCAAATTTTTCCAAAATTGGGTCTGAAATCTGGAATTTTTTCTCTCCCCAAAATCAAAAATATTGTACCAACACCCATTATGCATGATTTTGCTTTGGTGGAAACCCACCGTTTCAGCCCAATGGACTCTCACTGGGAGAGGGGGTCCCTGAAATCTGTCATTTTGATCGGTCGTGATTCAAGGAGTGTCGCTAACAGTTATTTGCGCATTACTCCTAAGATACTAGTCGTAGGGACCTGTAACTCGGCAATGTGATCCGTCTGCAGGGTAGCCTGTCTGTGTGAAGTTTCAGTGATTTCGTTTTGCCATTCTCCCATAAAAGCTACTTTGTAAACATTGTGCCAAATGTGTAAAAAAAATCCAAATTACTTGAGCAGAAAAGTCCTTTCAAAAATTTGCCCTCAGTTCCTCAGATAGTGGCCGCCGAGACCCGTTCCCTAAACCAATTTTGACCATGAGACCCCATTCCATTTAAATATCGAATTTGAGGCGATTCCTAGACGAAAAAAAACAAACCTATTTTGTGCCCAAAATCAGAATTTTTGACCGTACCGGCTAGGGCAAATTTTTCCAAATTGGGTCTGAAATCTGGAATTTTTTTCTCTCCCCAAAATCAAAAATATTGTCCCCACACCCATTATGCATGATTTTTCTTTGGTGGAAACCCACCGTTTCAGCCCGATGGACTCTCACTGGGAGAGTGGGGGGGTCCCTGAAATCTGTCATTTTGATCGGTCGTGATTCGGGCGAGTGTCGCTAAATAGTTATTTGCGCATTACTCCTAAGATACTAGTCGAAGGGACCTGTACCTCGACAATGTGATCCGTCTGCGGGGGTAGCCCGTCTGTGTGAAGTTTCAGTGATTTCGTTTTTGCCATTCTCCCATAAAAGCTACTTTTGTAAACTTTGTGCCAAATGTGTAAAAAAAATCCAAATTACTTGAGCAGAAAAGTCCTTTCAAAAATTTGCCCTCAGTTCCTCAGATAGTGGCCGCCGAGACCCGTTCCCTAAACCAATTTTGACCGTGAGACCCCATTCCATTTACATATCGAATTTGAGGCGATTCCTAGACGAAAAAAAACAAACCTATTTTGTGCCCAAAATCAGAATTTTTGACCATACCGGCTAGGGCAAATTTTTCCAAAATTGGGTCTGAAATCTCGAATTTTTTTCTCTCCCCAAAATCAAAAATATTGTCCCCACACCCATTATGCATGATTTTTCTTTGGTGGAAACCCACCGTTTCAGCCCAATGGACTCTCGCTGGGAGAGGGGGGTCCCTGAAATCTGTCATTTTGATCGGTCGTGATTCGGGCGAGTGTCGCTAAATAGTTATTTGCGCATTACTCCTAAGATACTAGTCGTAGGGACCTGTAACTCGGCAATGTGATCCGTCTGCGGGGGTAGCCCGTCTGTGAAGTTTCAGTGATTTCGTTTTTGCCATTCTCCCATAAAAGCTACTTTTGTAAACTTTGTGCCAAATGTGTAAAAAAAATCCAAATTACTTGAGCAGAAAAGTCCTTTCAAACATTTGCCTCAGTTCCTCAGATAGTGGCCGCCGAGACCCGTTCCCTAAACCAATTTTGACCGTGAGACCCCATTCCATTTACATATCGAATTTGAGGCGATTCCTAGACGAAAAAAAACAAACCTATTTTGTGCCCAAAATCAGAATTTTTGACCATACCGGCTAGGGCAAATTTTTCCAAAATTGGGTCTGAAATCTCGAATTTTTTTCTCTCCCCAAAATCAAAAATATTGTCCACACACCCATTATGCATGATTTTTCTTTGGTGGAAACCCACCGTTTCAGCCCGATGGACTCTCGCTGGGAGAGGGGGTCCCTGAAATCTGTCATTTTGATCGGTCGTGATTCGGGTGAGTGTCGCTAAATAGTAATTTGCGCATTACTCCTAAGATACTAGTCGTAGGGACCTGTAACTCTGCAATGTGATCCGTCTGCGGGGGTAGCCCGTCTATGTGAAGTTTCAGTGATTTCGTTTTTGCCATTCTCCCATTAAAGCTACTTTTGTAAACTTTGTGCCAAATGTGTAAAAAAAATCCAAATTACTTGAGCAGAAAAGTCCTTTCAAACATTTGCCCTCAGTTCCTCAGATAGTGGCCGCCGAGACCCGTTCCCTAAACCAATTTTGACCATGAGACCCCATTCCATTTACATATCGAATTTGAGGCGATTCCTAGACGAAAAAAAACAAACCTATTTTGTGCCCAAAATCAGAATTTTTGACCATACCGGCTAGGGCAAATTTTTCCAAAATTGGGTCTGAAATCTCGAATTTTTTTTTCTCACCAAAATCAAAAATATTGTCCCCACACCCATTATGCATGATGTTTCTTTGGTGGAACCCACCGTTTCAGCCCGATGGACTCTTGCTGGGAGAGGGGGGGGGGTCCCTGAAATCTGTCATTTTGATCGGTCGTGATTCGGGCGAGTGTCGCTAAATAGTTATTTGCGCATTACTCCTAAGATACTAGTCGAAGGGACCTGTAACTCGACAATGTGAACCGTCTTCGGTGGTAGCCCGTCTGTGAGAAGATACAGAGATTTCGTTTTTGCCATTCTCCCATAAAAGCTACTTTTGTAAACTTTGTGCCAAATGTGTAAAAAAAATCCAAATTACTTGAGCAGAAAAGTCCTTTCAAAAATTTGCCCTCAGTTCCTCAGATAGTGGCCGCCGAGACCCGTTCCCTAAACCAATTTTGACCGTGAGACCCCATTCCATTTACATATCGAATTTGAGACGATTCCTAGACGAAAAAAAACAAACCTATTTTGTGCCCAAAATCAGAATTTTTGACCATACCGGCTAGGGCAAATTTTTCCAAAATTGGGTCTGAAATCTCGAATTTTTTTTCTTCCCAAAATCAAAAATATTGTCCACACACCCATTATGCATGATTTTTCTTTGGTGGAAACCCACCGTTTCAGCCCGATGGACTCTCGCTGGGAGAGGGGGGGTCCCTGAAATCTGTCATTTTGATCGGTCGTGATTCGGGCGAGTGTCGCTAAATAGTTATTTGCGCATTACTCCTCAGATACTAGTCGTAGGGACCTGTAACTCGGCAATGTGATCCGTCTGCTGGGGTAGCCCGTCTGTGTGAAGTTTCAGTGATTTCGTTTGTGCCATTCTCCCATAAAAGCTACTTTTGTAAACTTTGTGCCAAATGTGTAAAAAAAAATCCAAATTACTTGAGCAGAAAAGTCCTTTCAAAAATTTGCCCTCAGTTCCTCAGATAGTGGCCGCCGAGACCCGTTCCCTAAACCAATTTTGACCGTGAGACCCCATTCCATTTACATATCGAATTTGAGGCGATTCCTAGACGAAAAAAAACAAACCTATTTTGTGCCCAAAATCAGAATTTTTGACCATACCGGCTAGGGCAAATTTTTCCAAAATTGGGTCTGAAATCTCGAATTTTTTTTTCTCACCAAAATCAAAAATATTGTCCACACACCCATTATGCATGATTTTTCTTTGGTGGAAACCCACCGTTTCAGCCCGATGGACTCTTGCTGGGAGAGGGGGGGGGGTCCCTGAAATCTGTCATTTTGATCGGTCGTGATTCGGGTGAGTGTCGCTAAATAGTAATTTGCGCATTACTCCTAAGATACTAGTCGTAGGGACCTGTAACTCAGCAATGTGATCCGTCTCTGGGGGTAGCCCGTCTGTGTGAAGTTTCAGTGATTTCGTTTTTGCCATTCTCCCATAAAAGCTACTTTTGTAAACTTTGTGCCAAATGTGTAAAATAAAATCCAAATTACTTGAGCAGAAAAGTCCTTTCAAAAATTTGCCCTCAGTTCCTCAGATAGTGGCCGCCGAGACCCGTTCCCTAAACCAATTTTGACCATGAGACCCCATTCCATTTACATATCGAATTTGAGGCGATTCCTAGACGAAAAAAAACAAACCTATTTTGTGCCCAAAATCAGAATTTTTGACCATACCGGCTAGGGCAAATTTTGCAAAATTGGGTCTGAAATCTGGAATTTTTTTCTCTCCCCAAAATCAAAAATATTGTCCCCACACCCATTATGCATGATTTTTCTTTGGTGGAAACCCACCGTTTCAGCCCAATGGACTCTCACTGGGAGAGGGGGGGGTCCCTGAAATCTGTCATTTTGATCGGTCGTGATTCGGGCGAGTGTCGCTAAATAGTTATTTGCGCATTACTCCTAAGATACTAGTCGTAGGGACCTGTAACTCGGCAATGTGATCCGTCTGCGGAGGTAGCCCGTCTGTGTGAAGTTTCAGTGATTTCGTTTTTGCCATTCTCCCATAAAAGCTACTTTTGTAAACATTGTGCCAAATGTGTAAAAAAAATCCAAATTACTTGAGCAGAAAAGTCCTTTCAAAAATTTGCCCTCAGTTCCTCAGATAGTGGCTGCCGAGACCCGTTCCCTAAACCAATTTTGACCATGAGACCCCATTCCATTTACATATCGAATTTGAGGTGATTCCTAGACGAAAAAAAACAAACCTATTTTGTGCCCAAAATCAGAATTTTTGACCATACCGGCTAGGGCAAATTTTTCCAAATTGGGTCTGAAATCTTGAATTTTTTTTCTCTCCCCAAAATCAAAAATATTGTCCACACACCCATTATGCATGATTTTTCTTTGGTGGAAACCCACCGTTTCAGCCCGATGGACTCTCACTGGGAGAGTGGGGGGGTCCCTGAAATCTGTCATTTTGATCGGTCGTGATTCGGGTGAGTGTCGCTAAATAATTTGCGCATTACCCTAAGATACTAGTCGAAGGACCTGTAACTCGGCAATGTGATCCGTCTGCGGGGGTAGCCCGTCTGTGTGAAGTTTCAGTGATTTCGCTTTTGCCATTCTCCCATAAAAGCTCCTTTGTAAACTTTGTGCCAAATGTGTAAAACAAATCCAAATTACTTGAGCAGAAAAGTCCTTTCAAAAATTTGCCCTCAGTTCCTCAGATAGTGGCCGCCGAGACCCGTTCCCTAAACCAATTTTGACCGTGAGACCCCATTCCATTTACATATCGAATTTGAGGCGATTCCTAGACGAAAAAAAACAAACCTATTTTGTGCCCAAAATCAGAATTTTTGACCATACCGGCTAGGGCAAATTTTTCCAAAATTGGGTCTGAAATCTCGAATTTTTTTCTCTCCCGAAAATCAAAAATATTGTCCCCACACCCATTATGCATGATTTTTCTTTGGTGGAAACCCACCGTTTCAGCCCGATGGACTCTCACTGGGAGAGGGGGGGGGGGTCCCTGAAATCTGTCATTTTGATCGGTCGTGATTCGGGTGAGTGTCGCTAAATAGTAATTTGCGCATTACTCCTAAGATACTAGTCGTAGGGACCTGTACCTCGGCAATGTGATCCGTCTGCAGGGGTAGCCCGTTTGTGTGAAGTTTCAGTGATTTCCTTTTTGCCATTCTCCCATAAAAGCTACTTTTGTAAACTTTGTGCCAAATGTGTAAAATAAAATCCAAATTACTTGAGCAGAAAAGTCCTTTAAAAAATTTGCCCTCAGTTCCTCAGATAGTGGCCGCCGAGACCCGTTCCCTAAACCAATTTTGACCATGAGACCCCATTCCATTTACATATCGAATTTGAGGCGATTCCTAGACGGAAAAAAACAAACCTATTTTGTGCCCAAAATCAGAATTTTTGACCATACCGGCTAGGGCAAATTTTTCCAAAATTGGGTCTGAAATCTCGAATTTTTTTTTCTCCCCAAAATCAAAAATATTGTCCATACACACATTATGCATGATTTTTCTTTGGTGGAAACCCACCGTTTCAGCCCGATGGACTCTTGCTGGGAGAGGGGGGGGGTCCCTGAAATCTGTCATTTTGATCGGTCGTGATTCGGGTGAGTGTCGCTAAATAGTAATTTGCGCATTACTCCTAAGATACTAGTCGTAGGGACCTGTAACTCAGCAATGTGATCCGTCTCTGGGGGTAGCCCGTCTGTGTGAAGTTTCAGTGATTTCGTTTTTGCCATTCTCCCATAAAATCTACTTTTGTAAACTTTGTGCCAAATGTGTAAAAAAAAATCCAAATTACTTGAGCAGAAAAGTCCTTTCAAAAATTTGCCCTCAGTTCCTCAGATAGTGGCTGCCGAGACCCGTTCCCTAAACCAATTTTGACCATGAGACCCCATTCCATTTACATATCGAATTTGTGACGATTCCTTGACTAGATAAAATATAACTATTTTGTGCACAAAATCAGAATTTTTGACCATACCGGCTAGGGCAAATTATTTCCAAAATTGGGTCTGAAATCTGGAATTTTTTCTCTCCCAAAATCAAAAATATTGTCCCCACACCCATTATGCATGATTTTTCTTTGGTGGAAACCCACCGTTTCAGCCCAATGGACTCTCACTGGGAGAGGGGGGGTCCCTGAAATCTGTCATTTTGATCGGTCGTGATTCGGGCGAGTGTCGCTAAATAGTTATTTGCGCATTACTCCTAAGATACTAGTCGAAGGGACCTGTACCTCGACAATGTGATCCGTCTGCGGGGTAGCCTGTCTGTGTGAAGTTTCAGTGATTTCGTTTTGCCATTCTCCCATAAAAGCTACTTTATAAACTTTGTGCCAAAATGTAAAAATCCAAATTACTTGAGCAGAAAAGTCCTTTCCAAAATTTGCCCTCAGTTCCTCAGATAGTGGCCGCCGAGACCCGTTCCCTAAACCAATTTTGACCGTGAGACCCCATTCCATTTACATATCGAATTTGAGGCGATTCCTAGACGAAAAAAAACAAACCTATTTTGTGCCCAAAATCAGAATTTTTGAACATACCGGCTAGGGCAAATTTTTCCAAAATTGGGTCTGAAATCTGGAATTTTTTTCTCTCCCCAAAATCAAAAATATTGTCCCCACACCCATTATGCATGATTTTTCTTTGGTGGAAACCCACCGTTTCAGCCCGATGGACTCTCACTGGGAGAGGGGGGGGGTGTCCCTGAAATCTGTCATTTTGATCGGTCGTGATTCGGGTGAGTGTCGCTAAATAGTAATTTGCGCATTACTCCTAAGATACTAGTCGTAGGGACCTGTAACTCGGCAATGTGATCCGTCTCTGGGGGTAGCCCGTCTGTGTGAAGTTTCAGTGATTTCCTTTTTGCCATTCTCCCATAAAAGCTACTTTTGTAAACTTTGTACCAAATGTGTAAAAAAAATCCAAATTACTTGAGCAGAAAAGTCCTTTCAAAAATTTGCCCTCAGTTCCTCAGATAGTGGCCGCCGAGACCCGTTCCCTAAACCGATTTTGACCGTGAGACCCCATGCCATTTACATATCGAATTTGAGGCGATTCCTAGACGAAAAAAAACAAACCTATTTTGTGCCCAAAATCAGAATTTTTGACCATACCGGCTAGGGCAAATTTTTCCAAAATTGGGTCTGAAATCTGGAATTTTTTTTTCTCCCCAAAATCAAAAATATTGTCCATACACACATTATGCATGATTTTTCTTTGGTGGAAACCCACCGTTTCAGCCCAATGGACTCTTGCTGGGAGAGGGGGGGGTCCCTGAAATCTGTCATTTTGATCGGTCGTGATTCGGGTGAGTGTCGCTAAATAGTAATTTGCGCATTACTCCTAAGATACTAGTCGTAGGGACCTGTAACTCGGCAATGTGATCCGTCTCTGGGGGTAGCCCGTCTGTGTGAAGTTTCAGTGATTTCGTTTTTGCCATTCTCCCATAAAAGCTACTTTTGTAAACTTTGTGCCAAATGTGTAAAAAAAAATCCAAATTACTTGAGCAGAAAAGTCCTTTCAAAAATTTGCCCTCAGTTCCTCAGATAGTGGCCGCCGAGACCCGTTCCCTAAACCAATTTTGACCATGAGACCCCATTCCATTTACATATCGAATTTGAGGCGATTCCTAGACGAAAAAAAACAAACCTATTTTGTGCCCAAAATCAGAATTTTTGACCATACCGGCTAGGGCAGTTTTTTCCAAAATTGGGTCTGAAATCTGGAATTGTTTTCTCTCCCCAAAATCAAAAATATTGTCCCCACACCCATTATACATGATTTTTCTTTGGTGGAAACCCACCGTTTCAGCCCAATGGACTCTCACTGGGAGAGGGGGGGTCCCTGAAATCTGTCATTTTGATCGGTCGTGATTCGGGTGAGTGTCGCTAAATAGTAATTTGCGCATTACTCCTAAGATACTAGTCGTAGGGACCTGTAACTCGGCAATGTGATCCGTCTGCAGGGGTAGCCCGTCTGTGTGAAGTTTCAGTGATTTCGTTTTTGCCATTCTCCCATAAAAGCTACTTTTGTAAACATTGTGCCAAATGTGTAAAAAAAATCCAAATTACTTGAGCAGAAAAGTCCTTTCAAAAATTTGCCTCAGTTCCTCAGATAGTGGCTGCCGAGACCCGTTTCCTAAACCAATTTTGACCGTGAGACCCCATTCCATTTACATATCGAATTTGAGGCGATTCCTAGACGAAAAACAAACCTATTTTGTGCCCAAAATCAGAATTTTGACCATACCGGCTAGGGCAAATTTTTTCCAAAATTGGGTCTGAAATTGAATTTTTTTCTCTCCCCAAAATCAAAAATATTGTCCACACACCCATTATGCATGATTTTTCTTTGGTGGAAACCCACCGTTTCAGCCCGATGGACTCTTGCTGGGAGAGGGGGGGGGTCCCTGAAATCTGTCATTTTGATCGGTCGTGATTCGGGTGAGTGTCGCTAAATAGTAATTTGCGCATTACTCCTAAGATACTAGTCGTAGGGACCTGTAACTCGGCAATGTGATCCGTCTCTGGGGGTAGCCCGTCTGTGTGAAGTTTCAGTGATTTCGTTTTTGCCATTCTCCCATAAAAGCTACTTTTGTAAACTTTGTGCCAAATGTGTAAAAAAAATCCAAATTACTTGAGCAGAAAAGTCCTTTCAAAAATTTGCCCTCAGTTCCTCAGATAGTGGCAGCCGAGACCCGTTCCCTAAACCAATTTTGACCATGAGACCCCATTCCATTTACATATCGAATTTGAGGCGATTCCTAGACGAAAAAAACAAACCTATTTTGTGCCCAAAATCAGAATTTTTGACCATACCGGCTAGGGCAAATTTTTCCAAAATTGGGTCTGAAATCTGGAATTTTTGTTTCAACCCAAAATCAAAAATATTGTCCACACACCCATTATGCATGATTTTTCTTTAGTGGAAACCCACCGTTTCAGCCCGATGGACTCTCGCTGGGAGAGGGGGGTCCCTGAAATCTGTCATTTTGATCGGTCGTGATTCGGGTGAGTGTCGCTAAATAGTTATTTGCGCATTACTCCTAAGATACTAGTCGTAGGGACCTGTAACTCGGCAATGTGATCCGTCTGCATGGGTAGCCCGTCTGTGTGAAGTTTCAGTGATTTCGTTTTTGCCATTCTCCCATAAAAGCTACTTTTGTAAACATTGTGCCAAATGTGTAAAAAATCCAAATTACTTGACCAGAAAAGTCCTTTCAAAAATTTGCCCTCAGTTCCTCAGATAGTGGCCGCCGAGACCCGTTCCTAAACCAATTTTGACCGTGAGACCCCATTCCATTTACATATCGAATTTGAGGCGATTCCTAGACGAAAAAAAAACAAACCTATTTTGTGCCCAAAATCAGAAATTTTGACCATACCGGCTAGGGCAAATTTTTCCAAAATTGGGTCTGACATCTGGAATTTTTTTTCTCCCAAAATCAAAAATATTGTCCACACCCATTATGCATGATTTTTCTTTGGTGGAAACCCACCGTTTCAGCCCGATGGACTCTCGCTGGGAGAGGGGGGGGTCCCTGAAATCTGTCATTTTGATCGGTCGTGATTCGGGTGAGTGTCGCTAAATAGTAATTTGCGCATTACTCCTAAGATACTAGTCGTAGGGACCTGTAACTCGGCAATGTGATCCGTCTCTGGGGGTAGCCCGTCTGTGTGAAGTTTCAGTGATTTCGTTTTTGCCATTCTCCCATAAAAGCTACTTTTGTAAACTTTGTGCCAAATGTGTAAAAAAAATCCAAATTACTTGAGCAGAAAAGTCCTTTCAAACATTTGCCTCAGTTCCTCAGATAGTGGCCGCCGAGACCCGTTCCCTAAACCAATTTTGACCATGAGACCCCATTCCATTTACATATCGAATTTGAGGCGATTCCCAGACGAAAAAAAACAAACCTATTTTGTGCCCAAAATCAGAATTTTTGACCATACCGGCTAGGGAAATTGGGTCTGAAATCTGGAATTTTTTTCTCTCCCCAAAATCAAAAATATTGTCCCCACACCCATTATGCATGATTTTTCTTTGGTGGAAACCCACCGTTTCAGCCCAATGGACTCTCACTGGGAGAGGGGGGGGTCCCTGAAATCTGTCATTTTGATCGGTCGTGATTCGGGTGAGTGTCGCTAAATAGTAATTTGCGCATTACTCCTAAGATACTAGTCGTAGGGACCTGTAACTCGACAATGTGATCCGTCTGCGGGGGTAGCCCGTCTGTGTGAAGTTTCAGTGATTTCGTTTTTGCCATTCTCCCATAAAAGCTACTTTTGTAAACTTTGTGCCAAATGTGTAAAAAAAATCCAAATTACTTGAGCAGAAAAGTCCTTTCAAAAATTTGCCCTCAGTTCCTCAGATAGTGGCTGCCGAGACCCGTTCCCTAAACCAATTTTGACCGTGAGACCCCATTCCATTTACATATCGAATTTGAGGCGATTCCTAGACGAAAAAAAAAAAACCTATTTTGTGCCCAAAATCAGAATTTTTGACCATACCGGCTAGGGCAAATTTTTCCAAAATTGGGTCTGAAATCTCGAATTTTTGTTTCTCCCCAAAATCAAAAATATTGTCCACACACCCATTAAGCCTCAGTCACACATTCAGGATTTTTACTGCCGTCCTTGATAGGACCATTCCCGATTAAAATGTGTCAAAAGTCTGATCAAGATCCTGTGATTCGTGGCGGGAAATTCACAAATTTGTAAAAACATTTATTTAATCACGACAACAATCAGATATTGTTCAGGAAGCGTCCCCATTCAGCCGTTTCCAGCCGAATTCGTCCCGATTCTCCCGTTCTCAATCCGAATCTGATCCGATTTGTATCTTCCGCATGGTAAAAAAACGACCGAATCTGTCCCGACAGCGTCCCGATTCTCCCGAATGCGATCCGACAGAGATCAGACAGTGACCGGAACGGATTCGGCAAAGACGGTTCGCATTCGGCAAGATCTGGACGCAATCTGGACTCAATCGGCAAGAAACGGCAATGAAAAATTTCTCCAAATCATGCCCGTTCATCACGACAGCGTCCCGATCCACAGGACACCGTCCAGACACCGTCCAGACAACACAGGACATTGTTACGATTTTGATCCGATACAGCAGAATCTGTCACGACATAGTCACGATTGTAATCCGACTAGACAAAATCGGCTGAGTTTCCCGAATGTTACGGGACGCACCTACTGTCGGGAGTGCTTGGCCGACCTCTCTGGACCTTTCCCGATCCGTAGGACTCAGTTACGAACGTATACGACTGCGTTCAGACAATGATAGGACATTCCAGATCATTGAGGATAGTAATCCGACTTTTTCACTTTTCGTGTCGTAGCGCTGTCTGATCTCAAACGGGAGCCATAATCGGCACTGTGTGAACGCCGCATTATGCATGATTTTTCTTTGGTGGAAACCCACCGTTTCAGCCCGATGGACTCTCGCTGGGAGAGGGGGGGGTCCCTGAAATCTGTCATTTTGATCGGTCGTGATTCGGGCGAGTGTCGCTAAATAGTTATTTGCGCATTACTCCTCAGATACTAGTCGAAGGGACCTGTACCTCGACAATGTGATCCGTCTGCGGGGGTAGCCCGTCTGTGTGAAGTTTCAGTGATTTCGTTTTTGCCATTCTCCCATAAAAGCTACTTTTGTAAACTTTGTGCCAAATGTGTAAAAAAAATCCAAATTACTTGAGCAGAAAAGTCCTTTCAAACATTTGCCCTCAGTTCCTCAGATAGTGGCCGCCGAGACCCGTTCCCTAAACCAATTTTGACCGTGAGACCCCATTCCATTTACATATCGAATTTGAGGCGATTCCTAGACGAAAAAAAACAAACCTATTTTGTGCCCAAAATCAGAATTTTTGACCATACCGGCTAGGGCAAATTTTTCCAAAATTGGGTCTGAAATCTCGAATTTTTTTCTCTCCCCAAAATCAAAAATATTGTCCACACACCCATTATGCATGATTTTTCTTTGGTGGAAACCCACCGTTTCAGCCCGATGGACTCTTGCTGGGAGAGGGGGGGGTCCCTGAAATCTGTCATTTTGATCGGTCGTGATTCGGGTGAGTGTCGCTAAATAGTAATTTGCGCATTACTCCTAAGATACTAGTCGTAGGGACCTGTAACTCGGCAATGTGATCCGTCTGCGGGGGTAGCCCGTCTGTGTGAAGTTTCAGTGATTTCGTTTTTGCCATTCTCCCATAAAAGCTACTTTTGTAAACTTTGTGCCAAATGTGTAAATTACTTGAGCAGAAAAGTCCTTTCAAACATTTGCCCTCAGTTCCTCAGATAGTGGCCGCCGAGACCCGTTCCCTAAACCAATTTTGACCGTGAGACCCCATTCCATTTACATATCGAATTTGAGGCGATTCCTAGACGAAAAAAAACAAACCTATTTTGTGCCCAAAATCAGAATTTTTGACCATACCGGCTAGGGCAAATTTTTCCAAAATTGGGTCTGAAATATCGAATTTTAATCTATCCCCAAAATCAAAAATATTGTCCACACACCCATTATGCATGATTTTTCTTTGGTGGAAACCCACCGTTTCAGCCCGATGGACTCTCGCTGGGAGAGGGCCTGAAATCTGTCATTTTGATCGGTCGTGATTCGGGCGAGTGTCGCTAAATAGTTATTTGCGCATTACTCCTAAGATACTAGTCGTAGGGACCTGTAACTCAGCAATGTGATCCGTCTGCGGGGATAGCCCGTCTGTGTGAAGTTTCAGTGATTTCGTTTTTGCCATTCTCCCATAAAAGCTACTTTTGTAAACTTTGTGCCAAATGTGTAAAAAAAATCCAAATTACTTGAGCAGAAAAGTCCTTTGAAAAATTTGCCCTCAGTTCCTCAGATAGTGGCCGCCGAGACCCGTTCCCTAAACCAATTTTGACCGTGAGACCCCATTCCATTTACATATCGAATTTGAGGCGATTCCTATACGAAAAAAAACAAACCTATTTTGTGCCCAAAATCAGAATTTTTTACCATACCGGCTAGGGCAAATTTTTCCAAAATTGGGTCTGAAATCTCCAATTTTTTTTTCTCCCCAAAATCAGAAATATTGTCCACACACCCATTATGCATGATTTTTCTTTGGTGGAAACCCACCGTTTCAGCCCGATGGACTCTCGCTGGGAAAGGGGGGGGTCCCTGAAATCTGTCATTTTGATCGGTCGTGATTCGGGCGAGTGTCGCTAAATAGTTATTTGCGCATTACTCCTAAGATACTAGTCGTAGGGACCTGTAACTCGGCAATGTGATCCGTCTGCGACGGTAGCCCGTCTGTGTGAAGTTTCAGTGATTTCGTTTTTGCCATTCTCCCATAAAAGCTACTTTTGTAAACTTTGTGCCAAATGTGTAAAAAATTTCAAAATTACTTGACCAGAAAAGTCCTTTCAAAAATTTGCCCTCAGTTCCTCAGATAGTGGCCGCCGAGACCCGTTCCCTAAACCAATTTTGACCGTGAGACCCCAATCCATTTACTTATCGAATTTGAGGCGATTCCGAGACGAAAAAGAAAATACCTATTTTGTGCCCAAAATCTGAATTTTTGACCATACCGGGTAGGGCAAATTTTTCCAAAATTGGGTCTGAAATCTCGAATTTTTTTTTCTCCCCAAAATCAAAAATATTGTCCACACACCCATTATGCATGATTTTTCTTTGGTGGGAAACCCTCCGTTTGAGCCCAATGGACTCTGGAGGTTGTCCGATAGCCACTCCTTGGCAGTGTCGTCGCAGGTGTGAAGGGCGGCGATTCCACCCTCAAGACGTGTTAGAGGGCAGTCTTCTACGACGTGGCTCATGGTCTGAGGCCGCTGGTGATGATGACGAAATTGCGCTATTCCACCATTGTGAAATGAACTTTGGGAGCGTGAAGCATAAAATGAACAGGCCTTATTAAATTGTATCCACCATACATATATTCTTCCCATCTGAAAAAAAAACATGATGATTCTGTTGCATTTATCAAATCTACTTTCTTCTTTATGTTCTGTTGCAGTCTGTGTGAACATGTGCAAGACCTTGGCCTGTTTCTATTCAGTGATGCGTTAATGGTAACCATACGAACTATTAAGACCATGCCGTACACACGACAGACTGAGGCGCTGTATCACTTCCATTCCTCGGTGGCCTTACCCAAACTACAAATACAGGAGTTACCGGACTCTAAATGTGAGTAGATTTATGTGAATGATCTTAACTTATAGTAAGACGTTAACTGATAAATGGAGCCACAGTGGTTGGTTTTGATTGGGTTGGTATGGGCTAGGGGTGGGTTAGATTGGTGCAGTAGCACTAACAGATGTGGGGTGTGTATAGTAAGGATAAGTTGGGTTAGGTTTGCATGGGTTTCGGCAGAAGTCTATTACCTACATAAAGTGAGCCACTCGTGTACTGACCTAGTCCACGGCATAGTACTCCAAGAACACAGGATTTTTTTGACAAATCTCCCTTTGCCTCAAAATTGTTCTTGAAAGAAGAGAAGTAGCCATCAAGGAAAGAAAGACGTAGCATTGTATTGTGTCCAAACCTATTAGTTTCTTGTTTGTGGGGATGTGGAGAGTCTGTAAATCCTCAAAAATTAAACATCCAGGAGGTTCAGGGGGCTTTGTCCTCTAGACCAAAGGGAGACCCAGGCCCACTACTCATTTTTTAGCATTTTTTTTACTTTTGTCAAA
Organism: Zoroaster sp. YZ-2022; assembly: GCA_029582265.1. Taxonomy (NCBI): domain Eukaryota; kingdom Metazoa; phylum Echinodermata; class Asteroidea; order Forcipulatida; family Zoroasteridae; genus Zoroaster; species Zoroaster sp. YZ-2022. The sequence goes on from CM055819.1 coordinate 19,439,941, forward strand.
TCACACAGCTGAAGAACAATCGATTTTGGCCCATTGGTGTCGTTTTGTTCCACAAAGTGACGCGCAAGGTCTCAAAAAGAAGCAGTACAGTCATGCACGGATTACCGCACGGGCAAACTGGGCACGTGCCCCGGGCCCAGGAGCCAATAGGGGCCCTTGGTTTTCCAAAAAAAAAAAAAAAAAAAAATTTTTTTTTTAGGGAGGGGGCCACGGGTCCCTATTAAATGTCAAGGCCCCCCCCCCCCATTTTAAAAATATTGGAGTAAATGTGATTTTGTAAATGTATGACTATGGCATTGTTTGAATGTAAATCACGTGTTTAATAAAGCCAATTAAATCACGTAGCCTACAGCGTGACGTAGGCCTATGCTGTGTGGTTGTTTCTGTGCTATTGTGCAACAAAACTATGTAGGCTATCTGGGGGGAGGGCATGCAGTGAGTGCGTGTGCGTGCGCGTGCAGGCTAAGTAGCATAGTACTAGTAGTATTATGCACGTGTATGGGCCCGTGGTGAATTTGTGCCCAGGGCCTGTGCTCATGATGATCCGTCCATGAGTACAGTCTGGGAGACTTACCTGGCGTGTGAGAGAACTGTATAATGTATATCGCACCTCAGCATTTATCGAACACGCCCATTGTTTGCCCGCGTCTTGTTTAAGATTGCATTCTGGTTCTAGCTTTGCGTGGAAACACCTATATGCCATGATGCCCCACGCCGGGCCAGCAGGGGGAGCAAAACTCATATTAAACTAAGCTTGTTGTACGCGCGCGCATTTGGAGTACAATGCCGTGGTATGGATTACAGCAGGCTGGCACACTTCATGTAGGTAATTAACTTCTGGTTTGGGGTAATTTGCATTGATAGACAATATCTGGGGAGGTAACAAGTCAGTTTTGCAGTATTGTATTGCTAGACCAGCATACATTACGCAAATAAGCATGCATGTGTGCATGATATTGAGTCTATGACATTGAGTTTGTTATCAGTATAAACCATGACATCTTTCTTTCTTGACTACTGCAGATATGAAGCACGCTTTTGTCCTGCAGACGCCAAAGCGCCGCTGGGTGTGTGCAACAGACAATGAGAGTGACAAGATAGCCATAATGTCAGCCATAGAAACAGCCATACAGGCCTCACTGGACGTAACGTAGCCATGATGTCAGCCATAGAGACAGCCATACGGGCCTCACTGGACGTAACGTAGCCATAATGTCAGCCATAGAGACAGCCATGCAGGCTTCACTGTATGTAGCCATAATGGAGGAGTGCAGATGCTGCGTGTAGAAGTCAAAGGAACAGCAGATTGTGTTCAAAATACTTTTGTAATATCGGGGGGCCGGATCTCACAAAGTACAAAGATGGTTATGGCATAATCTGGTCTTAAATGCTCAGGAAATGGTGATACAGCAATACAAATTCACATGGACGTCGTATACACAATTTTAAGCAATGAGGAATATTAAGATGAGTTTCATGAAATAAAGCCTATAGGCTCATATACATTTACATAAACAATGCAATTGGCTGCGCAACTTTTTTTTTTCATTTCCAAAGACAGGGTGAAATTCATAGTTTTCACACACCATGAATATACATGACAGGCAGAGGTTCAACTTTATGCAAAGAGAATTTGTTCATAATCGGTACTTATCAATGGATGTTTCTATAAGGTTACTTTATAGTGATTCACCTAACTGTTTCTGAGTATTTTTGTAAACACTTTTACAATGTAGTTTTCAGTATAAATCACTTCTGTTTTTGTTGCACAGTATTGGACTGTTAATATGATCAGACGTCTGTAATATTCACTATTTTTATACAATGCTCTTTTTTAAAAGATGAGATGACCAAAATTCATTGGAGCACCTCCATCCCCTTAAAGGAAAGGTACAACATTGGTATTTATGAAATTAAAAAATTAGTATCAACTAATCTTGGGTAAAGTTGTTTATACACGTAGCGATCATCCTGAGAAATTATCTCATCTGAAAAAAAAATATTTAAAAAATTTAAAAATGATGTGGAAAATTTTTGTAAAATTTGGTTTTAGACCTGGGTACTCCACACTTGCAGCAGTAGCTCATGCTCATGATAACTGGCTCCATCACATTAACAATGGTAATTTAATTGGTTCTTTATTCATTGATTTACAGAAAGCCTTTGATACAGTCAACCACGCTATTCTTTTACGCAAACTTTCTTTTTATGGATTATCTACCTCAACTGTTGATTGGCTAGCATCTTATTTATCTGGAAGGACGCAGCAAGTCTGTTACAAATCCAAACTTTCTGTAGTTAATCCTGTAACATCTGGAATACCTCAGGGATCAATCCTGGGGCCCTTACTTTTTTCATTGTACATTAATGACTTGCCGAAATGTATTGATCACTGCAACATTGATATGTATGCAGATGATACACTCATTTATTATGGTGATAAAAACACTAGTCTCATTGAAAATAAATTGAACTCGGATCTTCTAAATCTAACAAAATGGCTGCAGGCTAACAAACTTATTTTAAATCCTCAAAAAACAGAAGTTATGCTAGTTGGTACTGCTCAAAAACTTAAAAAGAGCAATCTTCTCGAAATTTTTATTTCTGGCCAAAAAATACAAGTTCATTCTCATAAACACCTAGGGATACTAATGGACAACAAACTAAATTTCTCTGAACATGTGAAAAAAGTCTGCAATAAATTAAGTTCTTCAATTTCTTTGCTCGCCAGAACAAGAAAATTTGTTGACCGCCAACAGCTTTTTTATTATACAATGCCATGGTTCTACCCCACATAGACTACTGCTGTATGGTGTGGGGTGCCAAACCCACTCTTGTCTCCAAAATTCAAAAACTCCAAAATAGAGCACTTCGCATTGTTCTTCCACCCATTTCACCCACCAACTTACTTTTTAGTAATCTCAATACAATGACAGTTGCCCAGCGCATCCACTTCCAACTTGCCTGCCAGGCTTTTAAGGCCTCCATTGGTGTTGCTCCGGACTGTCTCTGCCAGAGACTTAACCCGATCCAGCCTGGCGATCGACCAACAACTCGGGCAATTACACATGGTAATTTTATTATTCCCAAACCTAAATGTGAAATCTTTAAAAACAGTTTTAGTTACAGAGCTCCTTTTTTAAATGGTGTCCCTTTCACCACTCGTTCAAACTCTTATTCTTCATTCAGGCGTTTACGGAAGGACGGCAAGGTTTGAAGTAATATTATTATTATTATGTCATAGATTACCTTGTGTTTTGCCCGAGATGTTGGTATACAATTGATAATTAATTTGCTTTGATGGTTTTTATTGGGGGTGGATGGGGGGCGCTCGTATTTCTAAATTTTGTTGTTTCATTTTGTTTTTGTTTTTTTAGTTTTTAGTTTATTGCTCCATTTTTAATCTTCCCTTTTAGTCCTATCTTTAATCAGTATGGTAGACTGGGAGGGGGGTCTATTTGTGCAATTTAGTCCTTTACGTTTTATTTCGTATGTAATTGTCCGTTAAGACTGTTTTATCATTATTATTAATTCATCTGTACCTCCTGTAATAATTTTTGTATAATATTGATATATTTTTTATATAATATGAGGGCCCCAAATGATCAGCTATGCTGGATGGGTTACCCTCGTTAAAGATGGTTTTAAATTTAAAAAAAATAAAAAAATATGCATTAAGCAAATAAAAATGAATAGGTACAAGTGGTTAAGGTTAATGCTCCAGCAGTTTTGTCCATGACTGGAAGTTTTATTGTAATACAGAAATAACATAGCTTTATAGCATACAGCATCCTGTATACTGTATCAGATAGTGGTTTTTGTAATAGTATATTAACCATAACCTTCCCAAATCCTCTTTGCTGAAGTGAAGGATTTTGAAGGATTGAGGTTATTAGGCATACTTGCCTTACCATGGTACATGTACATCCATGTTTGTTGTAGTGATTGCAAGGTCAGTGCTTGGGTCAGTGGACACTGTTTATGCATGCAGGGAGGGTCCCTGGCCATGTACATGTATCACAGATTAGAAACACATGTGTGCATACATGTCATGTGCTTGCTTTACTACTGAAGGATTTTGGAAGATTCAGGTTATGGACCTAGGGAGTTAGGGTTAAAGGGGCAGTATCGTCATGATCAAGGCCAACTTTCAACAGGGCATGGAAACGGGGTGCTAGTTTAAGATGAACACATGTACAGTGATTGAAAATTACTACGTCATTTATGCAGCAACAGTAATATGACCTTATCATGCCTAAATAATTGCCTTGCCAAGGCCTGCTTGTCTACCATTTCTCCTTCCAACATCACTCATGACGTCCACAGGAAAAATGTAAAATTTTGCCTGTTTTTTTTTTTTTACAGAATACAAATATTATTTATTTGAATATTTATCCGTCTTTAAGTACTTTTGTAGAAAATAAACTATTTTAATCATGATGAATTCAAAGAAAATTTAAAAAAATGATTGCAGTTATATTTTAATTGAATGGTTTGGAACGAGGCTATAAATGATTTTATCCAACATTCTGTAAGTACTGATGATTTGAAGTGCATTTATGCTGAATTTCCTGTAATATAATGTACAGATTTATGCAATATTGTGTGCTTTGTTGAAACTGTTTAATGGGACATTAACACTGTGGTACACTATTGGAATAATATGTCGTGAATATATACATTTATGGGAACTTTTAGGAGTAGTGACGAATAATTTTCACGTACAATGTACTGTATACTTCCATTTCTGTAGCACTTCCAAAAAAGTAAATCTTGTTTTCTCAAAAACTGCGTACATATAGAATTTCAATGGATATTTGGTAAATCAAAAAATCCAAGCTGTTATTGCCTGTATTTTACAAGCAATTTCTAACAATTTTCTTTTAAGCGGCACAATTTCTTAAAAAGTGAATTATTTCACTTTATTTATTTTTGTTACTGATTTAGTTAACAGTAATGAAGAGCCAACATTAATTTAAGATAAAACCATCATGATTCATATCGATATAATCATGATTCATATCGATATAATCATGATTCATATCGATATAATCATGATTCATATCGATATAATCATGATTCATATCGATATAATCATGCTTCTGAATGATTTGTTTTGTTTTGTCATGTGTGTCATTTTAAAGTATTTGGTTTCCTTTTCTAAGGTAAATTAGAAATGCTCATCAAATGGCTTAGAATTACAGTGAAACGGCCAGTGAAATAACACCCCAAAATACACACAAAACATGGTGGATAAACATGTCAAATACAGCTTTATATATTTGGGATATTGCAGTTTTGAGGATATTATCAATAGTGTACCATGGCTTAAAAGAGTGGTTTGCTGAACTGAAATGATGATGTAAATAATGATAATAAACAATTATATGTATATAAACTCCTCAAAAAAAGTTCGGAAACTCAAGTTTGACTGACGATTTCTCTCTTGTTACCAACTCATTTTCCTTGCATTTGGTATCATTGGAAAGCCCTGTTATTCCTCTTTACAATGATGTGCCATTTGTTATGATTACGCAATTGGGGGATGTGCAGCACAGCTGAATATGGGGGTGGGTGTAATGTGAAATGTTGCAAAATGCATTGCAATTGTCATACAGTGCATTCCCTTAACACTTAACATTGTTTGTTCAATGAAGGAAGCTTTTCAATGATTAAACCAGAAAAAAAGACTTTCCTGACGGCTTGTTTTTTCTTTTGTTAGTGATAGATAGTTTCATTGTACTGTGAGAGAGATTTGTTGTTACTGATGGAGAATTACTGGGTGTTTGAGTACAGAAAATTACAAATTCTTTTACTCTGTTTGAAACTCAACCACATTAACAACAGAGTTGCTATCCCGGAGGCAAGTTATTGTGACAGGCCATGTGGATTTCTGAACTTTTCCCGCACATTCATGGCCTACAACCTTTAAATATTGGTTAGTAAGCAGACAATCATTCAAGACACATCCATCTTCCAAACAACTCCTAACAGCACGAGTCAATACACTTTGACAATAGCAATGCATTTTGCAACATTTCACTTTACACCCACCCCCATATTCAGCTGTGCTGCACCCCCAATTGCGTAATCATAACAAATGGCACATCATTGTAAAGAGGAATAACAGGGCTTTCCAATGATACCAAATGCAAGGTAAATGAGTTGGTAACAAGAGAGAAATCGTCAGTCTAACTTGAGTTTCCGAACTTTTTTTGAGGAGTTTATATCTACAATGAAGCTTGATCAAATCAGGAATTCTTATTGTCTCTTTAATAAATCGGTGTTTTGAAATTGAATTGAGACAAGTATGAAAGAATCCATAACAACAACGGCAAGAGATGACCAATATTTGACCGTTTATATAAAATAATAAATTAGAATCACTATTTGATGAATTTATATCACCAGCATTCCTGTTCAAAAGGGAAGGTACAACATTGGTAATGTTTGCAAAATTGCCCCTATAAGTAAGCTTACTCATTAGTTAAAATTCATTAATATTTTTAATATTCATTCTAATGCGGAATTTAGGAAAGAGTACTCTCTCCTGAATTCAAACACGAAATTATTCAACTTTTCTTTTAAGTGACGGCACCTCAGACGATATCATCTCAGGATCGTCACAAAGTAAGTTTGAAATCAAAATTTGACCATTTGGTTATTTTAGAGTTACCAATCCTATACCTTACCTTGAATCATCAGTTGGTACTTGGTAGAAGTTATTACAGTGGAGTATGTTCACTGTACAGAATAGCCATCCATCCCAGGGTGCCAACGTGTGGTTTGCTGTCTGGCTTTCAGATGCAGCCTTCATTGCAAGCTTAAACATGTTTCTGAAATCTACATTGGGTCTTTGCACACTGCTGTGCTTTTCAAAACATGAGGCCAGTGAAGCGACTACATGTACGTGTGTATGCACAGTAGCCTGGTTACACATCAGAGTCCAATTTCATAGCTGCTTTGCAGAAAATATTGCTTAACAAATTTATCTGCTAGATAACATTTATCTGAGAACCTGCCAGAAGCAATAGCCCCCCCCCCCCCCAAAAAAAGTCTCTGGTCTCTGTTTCTGGTCTCCGTTTCTGTTTCTGGTCTCAGTTTCTGTTTCTGGTCTCAGTTTCTGTTTCTGTTTCTGTTTCTGGGCTCCGTTTCTGTTTCTGGTCTCAGTTTCTGTTTCTGGTCTCAGTTTCTGTTTCTGGTCTCAGTTTCTGTTTCTGGTCTCAGTTTCTGTTTCTGGTCTCAGTTTCTGTTTCTGGTCTCAGTTTCTGTTTCTGGTCTCAGTTTCTGTTTCTGGTCTCAGTTTCTGTTTCTGGTCTCCGTTTCTGTTTCTGGTCTCAGTTTCTGTTTCTGGTCTCAGTTTCTGTTTCTGGTCTCCGTTTCTGTTTCTGGTCTCCGTTTCTGTTTCTGGTCTCCGTTTCTGTTTCTGGTCTCAGTTTCTGTTTCTGGTCTCAGTTTCTGTTTCTGGTCTCAGTTTCTGTTTCTGGTCTCAGTTTCTGTTTCTGGTCTCAGTTTCTGTTTCTGGTCTCAGTTTCTGTTTCTGGTCTCTGTTTCTGTTTCTGGTCTCTGTTTCTGTTTCTGGTCTCAGTTTCTGTTTCTGGTCTCAGCTAGTTTCTGTTTCTGGTCTCAGTTTCTGTTTCTGGTCTCAGTTTCTGGTCTCTGTGCGCGTTGCCTCAGACCCGCTCGTCAGCAATTTTAGTTTCTTTTTTATTGCTATGAAATGATGTCCAATTACAGCCAAAAATTGCGGGATCGATTGGAATTCTGATGCATTGTGTTTTAAACAACTTTTTTTCACATCTAGGGGTATGAACGTTTGCCTGATTTGTGAGGCTTCTCGTCACATTACTGCACTGATTTTGAAGCCGACCTACATGTACATTGTATGACCAGAAACCAGAGATTGTTTATGTTGGCCATATCCATTATGTGGCAATTTGGCTGGTGACCTGTTTTCTGTACTCGGCAATTTGTTTGATTAGCCCTCCTACTGTTTGACCATTTGAAACAATTCAAAACTATTCAAAATTTCAACTTACCAAAATGCCCATTGCTTTTGTACACACATGGTGATACCATTTGAAAAGTGTTGGTAGCAAGCTTTACTATACCATTCAAATCCATTCAAATGGTTTTTGAATGGTGGATACACTACACCTTGGTGTGTTTCCATAGCCGAATGGTTTCAAATGATGAATGTACTACACAGTGACTTATAAATCATTCAAATGGTTTTTGAATGGTGGATACACTACACCTTGGTGTGTTTCCATAGCCGAATGGTTTCAAATGGTGAATGTACTACACAGTGGCTTATAAATCATTCAAATGGTTTTTGAATGGTGGATACACTACACCTTGGTGTGTTTCCATAGCCGAATGGTTTCAAATGGTGAATGTACTACACAGTGGCTTATAAATCATTCAAATGGTTTTTGAATGGTGGATACACTACACCTTGGTGTGTTTCCATAGCCGAATGGTTTCAAATGGTGAATGTACTACACAGTGGCTTATAAATCATTCATTGAATGGTGGATACACTACACCTTGGTGTGTTTCCATAGCCGAATGGTTTCAAATGATGAATGTACTACACAGTGACTTATAAATCATTCAAATGGTTTTTGAATGGTGGATACACTACACCTTGGTGTGTTTCCATAGCCGAATGGTTTCAAATGGTAAATGTACTACACAGTGAAAATGCATCCTGTCTCAGAGGTTGTAGGTGTACAAAACCCTACAGCCTATATGCTAGAAGGACTTCATGGAGTCAGTAGAGTACGCTAACCAGCAATATATACTAATACCCATGGATACAAGCTGCTGCTTGCATTAAGGGTCCCATCAATGCGTAGTGCTTGGAGCGGATTGTTGCAATTCAAAGATATGAATATTCATTATGTACTATGTTTATTGAACTACATCATAGAAGCAAGTTCCACTGTGAACTATGGTTAACTAGTAAACTACATAGTTGGACTAACCCCACTGGAACCCTGTCTAGTCGACTACTAGTACTAGACTACTGCATCTAAGAGAAAGTTTGAGTGTTGATTTGTGGCAGACTGCGCACATTCAAGTACATGTACATTGACACTTGAACAACCATGGTTGAAAACCAACAACTTATCAATGGTTCCTGGCTATGCTTTATTTGCTATTAAATTTTGGACAAAACATGAGCAAACCACACAGTAGGCTGATTCCAAATAGTATATTAGAATAGTCAAACAATCTTTGACTAGACAGGGTTCGGGTCAATTTTCTAGAGTTCAAGATAGTTCTCACTGGAACTTGCTCTAAATTGTAATACAATTGCAGATTCCTCACTCTCAGGAATTGTGTTCCGCTATTCATCAGAGATGCTAGTGACAATTTAAAATAACCTTTCATTTACATGATCTAACAACGACCCTTGTTCTTCAAATTAATGATTGCAAGAAGAACATTGTTTTGGTTATAACTGTTAACTTGTTCTTTTCCTTCATAGGTATACCCTGTAAAACTGTAAAAGTATGGAATTACATACAATACAAAAATTGCTAAAAAAGTGAAATAAAATTATAATTAAATGTATATTTAAAATTAAGAGAAATAAAAACATGTTTGTATGCACTTGAAAAACTTTAATTTTCCAAATGTCTCACCATACATACCTTTCTTGGATTAAATCCATTTTCACTTACATGTACACTCACTGGCCAAAAGTATTGCAACATGAATTTGTACGAGACATTGCCTAGACGGATGGCCACAATTATCAGGTCACGTGGTTACCCGACAAAGTATTGAAGGACTTTGTTTCCGAGCAAGAACAGTAAAAAAGAACATTGACTTCAAAACACAGGCACTTTCAAGAAGTCTTAAGTAGTGTAAATAAAATAAAATAAATTATTGTAACACAGTTCTCCAAACTAAACTTTGGTGTGAATTTCAATGTTGCAATACATATGGCCTGTGAGTGCAGTTACATCAAAACAAAATTAATTTTCCAAATGTCCCAAGAATCTCATGTAAATACATGTATCCACCTTCCTTGGATTAAATCCATTTCACTTAGTTACATAAAAACAAAATTAATTTTCCAAATAAAAAACAAAACTATGTCCTGGAGAACCCAGAAAGATACACAGAATAGTTTGTAAATGTATGACCAAATCACAGAATTTGAATATCGGTTTCTGTGTTTATTATCCAGAGGGTTGTCTCTATTTAATCCTTGCTGGAAAGGTAATGACAACTTTAATCAAAGGTTTGGACTCAACAGTAATTTCTTATATTTAATGACATTATACAATATTAGTAATGCTGGCAAAACTGCTTCTAAATGTATCCTCCTCCTCTCTGAATCACGATATAACCTGGAAAGTTCCAGCTTAATATGTTGTGGCGTTTAATCAAAAAAGTTACGAAAATGCATTCAATTTGTTCATATTCATTCTAGCACAAAACTGTTATCCTCTGAGGACAGAACTTCAATTGGGAAATTGTTGTACTAATTTTACTAACCCTCTTACAATCAGTGCAATTTTTGAAACAACCCATTCAGGCCACTCCAAGCCATTAGCTGTTGCCAGTGGCCTCCTATGGTTACCCTTCTGTGCACTGTCACACCACTGAGAATGCAGGGTAAAGTGGTCTCCCATCGATACATTGCAGGCCATACTAATATGTTCAAACCTTTACAGTGGCCTTGTGTAGCACACAGTTGATTTTGTAAGATTACTTGGCAAGGACAGCAGGCTTGTACAGTATGTACTAAAGGTTGGTGAAAAGCATACTGAAAATGTAGTGGATTGGAGTGGCCTCCATGTGTAGGAGGGTTCTAAAGTTATAGCACCTCAGAAATATACTACTCAAAACAATTTAGGGAACACCGGAATAATCTCAGTTAAAGCAAGATCATTTATTTCAGATAAACACAATGTTTCACAGAATTTATGAGAAACAACTGCACAATGAAACGGATGATAAAGGATGCATGTAGTGATTACCATGACGTGTCCGGCCCTTTAGAAAATTTTGCTGGTTTCACACACCATTTTCAACCTCAGTGGGAAGTCCTTAAGTAAACACACTGTCCTGATGTCCAGCCAAGATAATCCCTATAATCCCTTAAATAAACAACCTGCTGTTGACCACAAAACTGACTGGTAAACTGTTGGAACTACTTTCAAAAGCTATGACCATAGACACGAAGAAATTGTATTCACTGAATTGCATTATATCCTTCTTAAATATGAGAAGTGCAAGTTTGCACATTCTGTCATCACTGGATTAAGTTGACTTTAACTTAGGGGCCATTCAGAATAGTCAATGTTAAAAAAATTCGATGTTTTTAAAAAAAATTCTTTTGACCCACCAACCAATTCAACCCACCCACCCACCCCAATTTTTTTAACCATTGATTTACTATCCAATATAACCTATACACTGAAGAACAAAGTAATGCCTCAAATGAAGCAGATATTTCAGATCAATGCTATCCCAGCTTAGCAGGCATGAGAACGGAGTTTTGCAAAAAAGAAGGAAAAAATAATCCAGGCTTATATTAGATGGTGGTATATGAAAACCAAGTTATAGGATGGCTATTTTGGATTTTTTTATCATTGAAATCTCTTGTAATTTGGATTTAAAAAATAATAATAATAATAATCCCGGGAAATTTTTGGATTTTGGTAAATGAAATCCTTAAAGGATAGCTATTTTGGGTATTAACTTCATTAACATCTCCTGTTATTTTGGCAAGATTTTGTGTACATTATGACCTGTCCAATATAATAAAATATAATTTTCAACACATATTAAAACAAATCTTACAAACACTTACAAAGACTTAATTGGTTCTTGCAAAGACTTGGTTTTATTATGCTGAAGTGGTGAAGTTTACGAAAACAATCGCCGATTAGATGCTGGTCTGCAGAACCAGCAAACAGAACTTTATCACACAATTCCATTTCCATTTATTTTTGATAGTTTTGTCGATTTCATTACCATCCACGGCGGAACCACGCTGGACGTAAGTAAGTTTGAGCACCATTTCTATCGTCTGCAAACTCTATCGCATAGAAAGTTCCTGTTCTCGCGCGCGAAGACTGTGTGCAGATAGACTTGACAGTAAGTCGGTTCTACGTCCAGCGCTAGCACTATGGTGCATACATCACGTGCACCACACACAAAAATACATGTAGGACTGTTAATCACAGTCTACGGAACGTAGAGAGAATTTGGTTGTGATCAATACTCTTTTGCGTAGTGCCCCGCGTTGTGTGTAAAGCGAATCGTTGTATAATGTACTGCTTTATTTTATTTATTTATTCGAACCTACACCTTAATATCGGTGGCACACAATGATGGTGCGTTCAAAAGAACAGAACAATGGTATAAAATTAACAACACTACACAGTACAATGGAATAAAATTAAGCAACGAACATCAATAACGAAATAAATAAATAAATAAAATCAACAAAAAATAAAACAAAAAAGCAAACATTACGTGTACGCAATAACTAAAAACTAAAAACTAAAACGCTGATAACTAAAACATAAAATCAGCAATAAAATAAATCAAAAGAATTAGAGCAAAAGAAAACCAAAGTACATGCATACAGTAATACAGTTCTAAGCTAAGGATTGAACATGCTTTATTTCAGATCTCTTTTTCCATGTTCTTTTCAAATAGTTTTTGCAAAATTTGTCGAATATTATCTCAACCTCTTTTGGGAGGGACAGTGTTGAAGAGCCTAAAATGAAAATTAATTTTACATCGTTCGTAGCGTATAAATATTGGTTCAAAACGTCAGTGCAATCCAATAGAGCATGTTCAAGTTTATTCAATTCATCTACTCTGATCTGTTGGAGAGCAGGACAAACAAATAAAAATGTCTAATATCCTCATCACAGTTATTACCACAAAGAGTGCAAGATCCATTAATGTCATCTGACCATCTAGATATTCTACTATCCAATGGTAGGGTATTGGAACGAAGTTTAAATTTAAGAGATACACCTTCAAAATCAACTTTATCTAATAGATAATCTTCTAAGATATACTTTTCTTTAACTTGTGCATAATCAGTAAGTGAGGTTTTGTTTTCAATGTCTTCCCGCCAATCATCTACCGCTAGTTCTTTTACTTTATTCACCACTGACCTGGCCCAGTTTTGGGATGGCTGTTCAAGACCATTAATTAGATATTCAAAAATATTTTCACATTCGCATTTAATACATACGTCAAGAACACATTTCAAAATTTAAATCGGATATCTGTGAAGTTGCAGTTAAGCTGTAGTTTGGCAATAAGAAGAAGTTTAGGCCAGCGATCTGAATCCATCTTAATTAGGCGATCAATGTATTTTATTCGTGAGATGTCGTGCATTGTTTTATAGGCAACCAACCAAGTTCCCCATATAAAGCAGAACGAGGTGTATTCCTGAGGCTTTTAAAATGTAACGTGCCAGTTGCAATTGTAATCGTTCTAATTTATCTATATCTGATTTGTTTAAATTACACCACACAGCTGAACCATAATTAATAGAAGGAAGTGCAATAGTTCTCCACAGTATGTCACCATAGTAAACCCTATTAAAGTTATCAAAATTGTCGATAATCGATTTGACATAGGCAATCAACCTGTTACCTTTCTTTATGACGTTTTCATATTGCATATGATCGTTTAAGTTACGAGAGATCAAAACACCGAGGTATTTATATGATTCGGCTTCAACAATATAATTATCTCCTAATTTCCACCGTTTCTCCTTATTAATACGTTTACCAATTACTAAGATATTAGACTTATCAAAGTTAAAATTGAGTTTCCACTCCTTTGAGAAAGAGAAGCGAGGTTAAGCATCTTGTTCATTTCATGATCGTTATTGGCGAGCAAAACAATATCGTCTGCCCAGAATAAACCACCAAGCCAATTATCATTAATCCTTACGCCCACATCATGGGAGATAAGCATCTTTTTGAACTCATTGATAAATATATTAAACAATACGGGAGATAATACACATCCTTGTTTTACACCCTGGTCGATTTCAAAAAAGTCAGTGTCTATATCACCAAATTTAACCGTACCCTTCACTTCTTTATAGAGCATGTCTATCAATCTCCAAACTTTGCCTCTAATTCCTGTTTGCCAAGCAGACTTAAGGAGACCGTCTCTCCAAACACTATCAAAAGCTTTCCTAAAATCCAGGAAAGCTATATAAGTATTTTTATTTTCTTTAAGTCGACATGCAGCTACACTTTTTAGAGTAAAAATATGGTCTTCACATCTGTGTGAGGCACGAAACCCTCCCTGAACCTCGGACAATACATCCGTTTCCTCTAAAAAATTGGAGATATTCGTAGATATAATTCTGTTAAAGATTTTAGATACACATGAAGTTAGGGATATACCTCGATAGTTATTTAAATCTCTACGATCCCCTTTCTTATGAATTGGAATGATAATACATTTGTTCCATTCTTGGGGTATTTTTTCAAGTTCAATAATCTTTTCAAAAAAGTAAAGTAATGATATCGTAATGTAATCCCCACCATTTGTAAGTAATTCATTTGTGATTCCGTCCAAACCAGGAGCTTTATTGTTTTTCGCAAGAGAAACAGCCTCCTTAACAATATTAATGTCAATTTCAATGTCATACAAATTGCTTTGTCTGTCATCGTTATTGGGATGTTCTTTAGATAGTTCATCTCTTATTTGTTTGACAAAATGGCCCGTGAGATAACCATTACAATCATTTAGATCCATATTCGCTTTGCCAAGATTTTCCCAAAATTCTTTTACAGTGGTACCAATCATATTCTTGTCAGTAGTAACTTGTTCAGTTCCAGGGACTTTAAGGCAACCGATTTCTGTAGTGTTACTCTTTCCAGTTTTACCTTTTAGTACTTTCCAAAAATCTTTACAAGATCTACCTCCTTTGTTTGCAATGTCAATAGATTGCCGTACTCGTTTTTGCGTGATTTTTTCTTTAATCAATTTTTTAGCATGGTTACGCTTGTCCTGATATGACCTCCAGTATGTTTCACCAATGTGGCCAATATCGTTAGTAATATCATTACTACCTGTATTATCATTACTGCTCGTATCGATGTTGCTCTTTCCTGTATCTTTCTTCATACTTTTGACCCAATGGCGGTGAATACGTGATGCCGTTTTTCTTTCCGTACGTGCGTATTCCGGTGACGTCAACATTCAGAGAGGGGAAAAACACGGACACAAAATGACGCGATAAACCAGGAATAAACAACGAAACCCACGCTACTGTATATACTGGGCCCGGCCGACTTATCACGCACCAATAAAACAGTGCTCATCTGACTATAAGTAACAATAAAATGCGCATTTTGTCGTACGTTTTGCCGGCCATCGCAGAGGTTAAAAGCCGTATATTTTCGATTGTAAGAACGATGTCGTAATTTTATATTACAAGACATTGAAAGAATAATTTTACCTCAAACGTGCGTAAGCAATTCATTAGATTAGTTTGTTCAAGACGGTACTAATTTAACCGGCAGCACAACCTTATCTAAACACAGTATCAGTGCGCACGCAAGTGCAGCCGAGGAAACAACTCTCCATATTATACAAAAATAATCGTTCTCTGCCATTCCTTTATTGATTTTTACTGTTCAAAAACGAAAACCATAAAACTTTTCACAAGTGTAACTATTTTGATACTTATACCAACTTATATCTTCGTATTCTGTTAGAAAAAATTCACGTAGAATCCTTCAGGCAGGATCGCTTTCACACCTTTATCAAACTCATTATGGGGTTAGTGGTGATAACAATCTTAATCCCCCAGAGTCACTGTTGATTTTTCTCCCAAAATGGTGAATAGCGACCCGACCAGATATAAGGTTTGGTCGGGTCGGCTTCTAAAGGGGTGGACACGTATTGCATGACATGACTACTGAAAGAGAGAGGGGGTTGCAAATGAAAATCCCGGTTCATGGAACATTTCAAACCTATTTGATGTTAAAAAAATCTGGTGTTCCCTAAATTGTTTTGAGTAGTATAAATATTTCAAGGGATGGTTGATACCATTGTCAACTTGACTATGTACTTCTTGATGGTCATCCTTTTGAATACTCCATGACATGTGGAAGTTTAATGAGGAACCATCAGGGAGAGTAGTATTAAAATGCAACAAGAATAAAGCAACAAAAGTAAAATGTTGTTCCAAATTTTTCCCCCTTTGTTTCCCCCAGCAGATAACCATTGTTCTAGCTGGTGGATCTTGGTGCACTGAGCAGCCTGCACACTTTTCTGTCGTTAAATTGTATTGCATTCAGCAGGGTGCCTGTGTGAAATGCCTGTAGGGGGTTAGGGTTTTAATTGGTAACACTTCTGTTTTCCTTGTAAAAGGGAAGTAAATCAAATTAAAATTAATTACATTTGCCTGAAGGATTGTTTTAAAGTCCATTATTTCCATTATTTGAACAGCAGTGAATTTATCACGCTGTCATAAATTTACATATTCGCTTAAAGGTAAGGTATAGGATTGGTAATTCGAAAATTACTAAATCTTACCAGGTAAGGATGGTATTAATCTTCCCAAAATATAATTTTGTCCTGAGGTGCTGTTATTATTAAGAAAGAGTGAAATCATTTTAGGATTAAATTTAGGAAAGTAAATTAGTAAGTATTAGTATAACAAATCAGATTACACTATTTTTCTTTTGACCGACAAAATGTTACAAGCTTGAAACTTTTACAGGGATCGTTATTCAAAGAGAGTAAGCATATGTAACCCGCTCTACAGAAAAGGGTATTATGTCGCACAAATAAGAAAATTAGTTATATATTGAATTGGTCAATAGCTTTAATTTGGTATTTTGCATTCTGGAGATATATTAAAATTTGCATATTCATATTTTATTATGTAACGAAAGTGCTTTCAGAGATACAGCCCTTTAAACATACTATGTGGAAAAAGAAATGAGCTAAAAATAAACTCTCTTGAATGCCCATAGCAACAGTTATGTTACTGATATGGGGGTGTTAAAACCGTATCACTACGAAAGCATAACATTGGTGGTTTTTTTCCTCTAAAACGGACAAAGAGTAAAACAAAAGACAAAAACAATGCACACAAAAACATTTGTTTTTTCATCTTTATTCATCAATATTAATATCAATATTAATATTTTTGAAAATAAATTATGAAAATATTGATATTATAGAAGCCAACAAACCAACAACAACAACAAATCAGTTTGTGAAGCTTTGTTCACCCGTCTCCACATAGAACAGCCCTTTACATGTAATAGCATAGCGCGACTTAATACCCTTTTTCGTAGAGCGGGTCACATATGTGTACAGTTTGTCTAACATCACCAATACTGTACATTCCCTTTAATAATTACTGTATCCATGTTGTTTAAAAATTAACTTTCTTTTCTACTAGGAAAGAGCAATGCAACACATTTGAAGAAGACACATTTGAATAAATGAAAACAGAATAATGGGGAATATGTATCTGCCAAATTTAAGACCAAAAGAGTTTTGCATTTATCAGTTGTTGTTTTTGCTATACACTTTTTTGAAGGGTGCAATAGCCTCCATTAAATCCTTGATCTGCAGTGTTGGTTTTTTTTAAATTAGAAGGGGGCAATATCGTCACGATCAACAGGGCATGGAATCGGAATGTTAGTTATAGATTAACACAGTGACTGCCATAATACCCCACATGATAAAGTCATATTACCATTGCTGCTGCATAAATGAGCCAGTAACTGTGTTCATCTTAAACCAGGACACCGATTCCATGCCCTGTTGAAAGTCTGGACTTATCGTAACGATACTGCCCTTTTAAAGATGTATCGCCCGTGTTTTACCAAAACAAATGTTTTTGTAATCAGATCATTGCTCATTTCCATTTAGAATGGGGGAAAATGACACTTTCAAGAGCTTTGTGTAATAGTGATAAACTGCCCAAATGATTTTATGATGGAACCCATAAAATCTTGAAGGGACATTTAAACGTGTGTATATATCATGTTAAGCTATTTACTTTCTTCGAGTAAAATGGCAATGTTCCGATTTCTTTAAATTATCAGTAAAATTGCAATTATACCTCTCTTATCCCATCCAATGCATTTTCTTTGTTTAACTTTGAAAAAAGTGTGTGCACATTTAAAGCCAAATGTACCATTTCAGTTTGGGTAAGTTATTCATAAGATGTTAAATTTATCGAGTGTTATTTAACCATCAGGTAAATACTGCCCTCAATGGCTGATGATAATTGTAAAATATAGAATTAACATTTTGTGAGAAGAAACAAATTAAGTGAACAATAAAACAATGCACTGACTTAGTAGGTGATGTTTTCTTTATTATTTCAATTACGATGTCATTACAGATTGCTGTCCACAGCATTGACGTATTTTGTGTAGAATTAACAAATTGCATGGACAAAAATAACCCGTAGATAGACTGACAACAGGGTGTACACAAACTGAAATCTGGATTCTCTTAAAGCATCATCCAATTAAGGAATTGAGGCTTATTAAACCATGCCTTGGCCAGAGTTCATGGTGCTGCTTAATTAATACAAAATTCTGTGTACATGTATATGAGCACTATTTTCTGTTTACACATTGTATGCTACCAATCCTTAGATACATGTACATGTATGCATGCACATTTATAAGCAGAAACTCTTTACTTCCCTGTGAAACACGTGTATGCTTGCATTAACCCTAACCCCCCCCCCCCCCCCAGGTATTCTGGCTAGGAACCTTCCTGAATCCTCCAAAATCCATCAGTGCACTTTTGGAAACATGCCCTTATCTTCAAAATGCACCATGCATTTTCGTTGATCTTTCATATTCAGCACTTATGGCCTGTACTTCTTGCCAGGTAGTAATTTTGCCCCATTTGAAGAGGTGAAAGTACCAGTTTCCAACAGTGCTGCATTTTCCCCAAAAAGTGTCCCTTGGAGGATTTTACAGGATTTGGGGTGGTTAGGGTTAAAGGGACAATATCGTCATGATCAAAAGGGCATGGAATTGGAGTACTAGTTTTAGATAAACAAGTGACTGAAAATAATACCCCACATGATAAGGTCATATTCCCATTGCTGCTGCATAAATGAGCCAGTAATTTCCAGTCACTGTGTTCATCTTAAACTCGGACACCGATTCCACGACCTGTTGAAAGTCTGCTCTGATTGTGACGATACTGTCCCTTTAAGTCCAGATTTTTCCCTTGCAGAAAACAGAGCCATGAAAGTTGACACAGTTGATCATTTACCCATGGTTTTTGTCTTACCCTGTTGTCATCACTAACAGTTTCCCTGATTTCTTGTTGAATAGCTGCTGTCTGTGGGTTACTTCTGTCTGTGGCGACATTTAGCTATTGTATCAGTGGTGTTTCAACTTTGTAAGTTGTTCCTATAATCTTAAGGTTTCCAACATTTGTATTTGCAATTAGGCTAACACAGGCTCTAGACAGATTTGTTTGATAAGTGGGTGGGGGTGGGGTGCCCATTTCACAAAAATGAGTAATAATTACTATATAAAGGCCTTCAAATTATCAACAAAAATTGACATTTTGAACAAGAGCGCTCATCACAATTATCATTCTTAGAACATTGTCATATTTGAACAAATTCGACAACAAATTTTTACCTGTATTTAAACTGGGATTCATGAACCCGTGTGTCTAGTGTCTAGCACTATATACGAACGGTTTATTAGTATTATTCTGTAGCTGATTCTCCAGTGTCTATACATGTCTGACAAGAGTTACACAGCTCCATACATTTCCTACCATGAGAACACATTACTGAAATCGCACTTTTGAAAGATAATATTTATGTTATAAGGCAAGAATGGGTCCCTCTGATAATATGCTGATACAGAAATTGGATACAAGCAAGTAAGAGTCCAGTCTTCTACAGACTGGAAGCAACTTTGAGCCGATCAGAGCAGAAATAATGGGGACCGTACTCAAGTTCCCTCAGCCTTATGTTCCTTCAGCCCTATGTTCCCTCAGCCCTAAATAGACCCTATGTTCCCTCAGCCCTATGTTCCCTCATCCAGTCTTAACACTCCATGAGGGAACATAGGGCTGAGGGAACATAGGGTTGAGGGAACATAGGGCCTAATTTGGATTTAAAAAGAATGTTAGGCATTGAGGGAACATAGGGCTGAGGGAACATAGGGCTGAGGGAACATAGGCATGACCCCAAATAATACATCCCTAATTTGGTTAGTGACACCAGCAGAAATGATTCCGTTTGACATGCTGTCATTTGTGAGAAAACGTAAACATTTTAAAAATCTGAAGGTTCTGAAATGGATTACGGCTGTGATGTTAACATATCAATTAATGCAAACAATCTGAATGCATTTATACTATTTCTTGTCAATGACACTATGAAATAATCAGCTGAAATTTTCACATCTGTACATCTCTCTTGATTTTTATAAAAAGAAATTTATGCATTTGCAGTCATTTAACCAACATTTTTTGTTGGATGATCACGAGCGGTCTAGCTTACCGGATTCAAGTTCTGGTGTTAGCAACATAATGTGGGTTCGAATCACGGCCGTGACACTTGTGTCCTTGAGCAAGACACTTAATCATAATTGCTTCTCTCCACCCAGGGGTTAAATGGGTACCTGTGAAGGCAGAGTTGGTTTGCTCTATATGCGCTAGAAATGGCAGCAATTGAGCTGTATACTCCCCAGGGAGCTGAGATGGTTTCAGGAATGATTTATGAGCCTTATGAGCAGGGATAATAATATAATGCGCCTTGAGCACCACTTAGTTGGTGGATACGTGCGCTATATAAATCCACACATTATTATTATTATTATTACATATTTGCATTCAAAGGTTTTAGTTGCAATTCAAAGCCTAGTGAGTTTAAATTATTACTTTACCTTGATTTTGAAAATATGCACAAGTATAAACAATATCTGTCCAACATTTGAAGTACATTTTTTTGGCCAAGAAGTCACAATTTGCACGCATTCTTAGTTCCAATCAAGACATTTAGAAACCAACCTGTGATACAGCTCAATGAGCACTACTCACATTTCTGGAAATCTTGAAAAAGGTCCAATTCTGACCCAAAACCAACCACTTTATGGATTTTTGTTGAATGTAAATACATATTTTCAGTGTATTAAAGATTAAAAAAAAAAAAATTAAGAAATAAGTTTTCAGACTTCAAATGACCATAATTTTGATGGATAATTTTAATATATTATATAATCATCACCTTTTCAGCATCCATACTTTCATGTACATGTAATCAGTCAATTCCCATGCGGCTGATTACTATTGAGGTATGTTGCCTTTATAACAGAATATAAGCAAAAGTAAAACACTTTATACACAATGTAGAGAGGGCATTTGAATTAAGAATGATTGAGTAAATAACCAATCTCGAAAAAGTAAAAACAAAATACTGGAAAGGGAACACAATACTTGTATTTTATGGATACATTCTGTAAGACTCGCCTGCCTTTGATAGTTTAAATCACTGTGAATACTTTTCAGTTTGATAAACAACTCGTTATTCACTCAGTTTTTCAACCTCAGTTTTCCTCCTGGCATCCCCCCCTTTTCTGTTGTGGCAAGAGTAGATTAACCCTCCTACAATCAGTGAAATCTTTTAAGCAAGCCATGCAGGCCACTACAAGCCATTGCTATGGTAGGCAGTGGCTCCTCATAGCTATACTGCATAGTAACATAATGCTTCATATGTCTGTTGGTTTTAGTGGTTTGTGATTGACATATTGTAGGGCATATTACTTTGTTCCAGACTCAGTGGCTGGTGGTAGGTTACTATGGAGAGTCTGTGTTTACCAAATAACTACTGAAAATCCCGATGGGGGCTTGGTATGGTTTATTGGTCTCAATGGCTGATGGTGAATTCTTATTGGGAGTTTGGTTACAGTATAACCTGCTAACAATAAGGTCAACTGTGGTATACATGTGTCTTTGTATGCATGTATGCTTTGTATGGAGATTACTTCAAAGGGGCAGTGCGGCTTATATGCACAAACAATGTGTGTACAACACATTGGACATTTAGTGGTTTACAGTGGCCTCTATGTGTAGGAGGGCTAATTCAGGTTTGTGATTTATATTATTTTTCCCCAGTGAGTCAATGCGTATGCTGTAAGTATCTTTAGCAACATGGAACGCAGGGGTCGTCACCAAAAGAAGTTGCCCTGTAAAGTAAGTACCTTACACACACATTAACCCTTGTATACATGCAGTCTCCAAAATGCTGCAAAAAAAGAACTGCTAAGTACACAATGCTTTTTGTGTGCATGCCTCAAAATATTGCATACTGTACACAAGAATGGTACATGGATACCCCAAAATGCCCCTGGGTATGGGACAAAAACCAAACTGTTCTGATCCTCACACAGTACGTGTATACCGCAAGTTACTGCACTGGTTTATTTCAAGTTAGCCTTGCAATGAAACAAAGCAGGTGGCTGCTTCAGTTTACCTCATCTCTCTGAAGAGCCTTGGGCTACGCCATTAACCCTTGTATACATGCAGTCTCCAAAATGCTGCAAAAAAGAACTGCTAAGTACACAATGCTTTTTGTGTGCATGCCTCAAAATATTGCATACTGTACAGAAGAATGGTACATGGATACCCCAAAATGCCCCTGGGTATGGGACAAAGTGGCTTGTAGTGGCGTGAATGGCTTGCTTGAAAAATTTCACTGATTGTAGGAGGGTTAGTCTGTATTATTGGCTGCTGTTGAAATAATCAATACTCTTATTTGAATCCACTTTTGGTTACAGCAATGCCAGGAATTCAAGTATACTTTCATACACTAAGAATTATCTGGGGTGTACACACTTGTATAACTCAGGGAAAAAATATGAAAAAGTCAACAACGCCCTTTTATTTCTTCATAACCTGTATGACGTCTTCATGGCATACTGAATGTTGAAGACCAACGCGCTGTGGACTATACTTAACACTGGCTCCCTGCATGTCAACAAAGACAAAATACAAACAAAAAAAACATCAATATGGGAATATAGGGGGAATCTGGTTCGTGAGGCAGAGTGGGTCATTGTCACCTAGGGTACTCCCCAATGGTACCCAGGCAAGGTCAATCCTATGTACATTAGAGTATGTTTATGATTGCATGGGTACCATTGGGGAGCACCCTGGGTGACAACAACCCAAGAGGCACAGTGGTCAGCACATTATACCCTAGTAACAAAAACCAGTGTTGCTAAGCACCACAAAGTGCTCATCCAATGCAGTGTGTTTCTGCGCTGGCCATGCTACTCTTTGTTGGTCAGTGTTTACCATGGAAAGGTAACATTGATAACTTTGTACACATTTTAATTTTAGATTCAAGGGGCAGTAGCGTCACGATCAGAGCAGACTTTCAACAGGGCATGGTATCATTGTCCCAGTTTAAGGTGATCACAGTGACTGAAAATTACTGGCTCATTTATGCAGCAGCAACGGCAATGTGACCTTATCATGTGGGGTATTATTTTTAGTCACCCAGTTAATCTAAAACTGGCACTCTGATTCCATGTCCTGTTGATCGTGACGATATTGTCCCTTTAATTCGCAAACAGATATGAAGTGTCTTACCCAAACAAGTCCGTATTTGAAGTTGCCTACAAGTGTTCTATGTATAGCATGACACTGAAGGAAGAAAAACAAATCAGAATAATATTATTAAAAACAATAACTTGTGAAATTGGTCAAGGTACTGAACACCATGTCAAATAAGTTTTTCTGAACATAGAAAAATATTCAAATTTTCAAAAAGCTGCCAGAGAAACCAATATTATGTCATAACTTAGGCGCTATATGGACTTCTACACGCTGAGTGTACTGTCAAATCAAACCTTGTACATGGTTCAACAGTACATGTCAAGTGTACTGTCAAACCATGCACAAGCATATGGATGGGGACAAACAAATGCAGGGTACTCTATGTGACCAACAATCTTATGTTATTCCTGTATCCTTTTACCTCTAAAGCTGTACAGAGGGCCCGTACATTTCATGATTTTGACATGACAGTTGAATAAATCTAATGCTGTACTTTAATGCTTCATACATGTATAGCATGTCTGTATTAAAAGTCTGTTGATCATTTTTACGGAAATAGAACTTTTTAAGTTTTAAATTATTATTATCTAATCTAATCTTCTCTGAAACGTTCATTTGCCAAATATGAGTGTAGAAGAGTAAAGCTCTGTTCTGTGCTGAATATAAATGGATTTATCAATTCCACAAAACACATGATTCACCATCCTCAAATTCAAGTACAGAAGCAGTTTTGTCCACCCTTGAGATTGTCATAACACAAACCAATAAACCATGGCAAATCCTGAAATCTCTTACCACATGCTCAACTGTGCTCCCTCTTCTCATGATGATTCCATCTTCAAAGTCCGGTTTCTCTGAAGAGATAAAAAATAAACACAAACAACTTTTAGATAATAACATGCATATGCCGCACCATGTTTTTTTGAACATTTATCCTTGTAGAGTTGATCCCTCAAAAGGTTTTGAAAGGTAAAAAGTACTTCAAAGTAATAATAATAATAATAAAGATTTGTAGCGCGCACATATCCACCCTGCTGGGTGCTCAAGGCACGGAAACAAAGAAAAAAACATGAATACAAACAATATACAATGATAGCACAGGGAAAAAATTATGTACTGAGATACATGTACCTACAATGCAATTACAAATATACATCATCTTTGAAGAATTGTGACATTTTTATCTTCTTAATGGACGTGCCCATTACTAAGGAAAAGTGGTCTTGCTCCTAGAATGAAATTCTAGACCTGCATTATTTATCTTTCCTTATAAGGTGCAAGGTAGAGATAGAGGGGATCGAACTGTTACTTCACTATGTTCAGAAAACCATCCAATGTAAACCCTTTGAATAATCATACATTTTGTACTCACTAAAATGACTGGAGCAGGATTTGAACCCGTGTCCTCCCAGACCCCTACCAGCACTTTACCAACTGAGCTATCTAGCTCTGTTGGCAGTCTCAGCTCATTTGGTCGAGTGCCAGTGCGGTAGTATGGGGGTCACAGGTTCCAATCCCGCTCAAGTGCATTTTTCTTTGTTCACTCTGGGAGTGTGATTTGTTCACCTTGTGGTTTATTTGACTTAACCCTGCTACTATAGCTGAACTTTAGTGGCAAGCGGTCAAAATCAGTCAACTGACTGTTTTGACTGTTGACCCAAATGTGCACAGAGGGGCATTTTTTGACTGTTTTTTACTGTCATTTTGACCACCCTGAACAATACAAGACAATGCTTTTACCAGTCAAAAATGGTTGACTCATTTTGACCTGTAAATGTACTTACTACACGTAAGGTTTGACAGTGTTCGACATTTAAGTGCACTAGATAGTTCTTGGCAAGTATATCAACATTTTTTTGACTGATTTTGACCCTTGCAGTAACAGAAGGGCTAATAAAATTATGACGTAAATAAACAACTCCTTACCTCCACGCCTTTTGGTGTAGATGCAGATGAGACCGAGGTACTCCCACACAACTTCCAGGAGAAATTCAAGGTTCAGCTTCATCTCACAGCTGATGACAACACTATTGGGTTGACGGGCAATACGGTCGACCTCCTCAATTGACGTCTGATCGATCTTGTTGTATACCTGGAACGAGTTTGAGGTAGAGAACGTACATATTTGAGTCTCAATGATCAGTCCTCAAGTTTGTCCACAAAAATTGTAATTTTCATGTGCTTCAAGCAAATAAGAAAGGAAATTACCTATGCTATCATTAAAAAATTTACAAATAATACAGGTAATATTTATGTAACTTTAATACTTACATAAAGACAAGGCAGATATATTCTGTTTCCTGAAATAACATCAATGAACTCGTCCGCTGTGCAGTCATCCCTAAATAAAACCTCAGCGTTGAACATTTCTGAGAGAATGCATTCAGGATATACACACACTTCTATTATTCAAGTGAATAAAAATAACATTTTTTGTACTAGCCTAGTCCATGGCATAGAACAATGGATTTGGGCCATTCATGACATATTTTTACACAGACTGACGCGCAAGGTCTCAACAAGAAGCAGTGCAGTCTGGGAGTCTTACCCGGCGTGTGAGTGAACTGCATCTTGCGGGCGAACCTAAGCGTTTAGTGTGTTCACACCACAGCTGATGGTTCACCCGCGTCTAATTTTACCTCAAAAATATATACATGGTTTTAATAAATATATCAATATGCTGATCACATAATGATATTACATCCAAAAAGAATAGACTTAACAACTAATGCTTGTTTTAATATACTCTACAAAAATGTAAAGAATGGCCCTAAAAATAGCAAGATTCCAGTGTCAGTGTGTCAAGGATACTGTACTCATGTAGGATCAGCTGAATGAGCTTCTCGTTGCATTTTGTGAGCGTTAGTGTGGAGTTGAAGGATAACCCGCCGGCTTTTTTAACCTGGAAAAAGAAATGATTTTATATTTATTGCTTGGTATCTTACTGATGAGGATTTCTTTCCATGTGATTGCTACATGTACCTCTGTCTTCTCCTACTGAAATCCTTTGTAATTCCTTAACCGCACTTCACATGGAGGCCACTCCAATCCACTAAATATTCAATATGTTCTTCACCAAACTTTAAAGCATACAAGCCTGCTGTCCTTTCCAAGTAATCTTACAAAATCAACCCAGTGCCACCCAAGGCCACTGTAAAGACAATATCCGATTACATACTCAACACACACTGAAGGCCATTACAAACCAGTCTTTTTTTTAGTGGTTTTGTATAGTATGTTTGCAGTAAAAAATACATGGTCAGCTGGTTGTAGCTGATTGTTTGAACATTAGTATGGCCTGCAATGTATCAATGGAAGACCACTTGACCCAGCAAACTCAGTGGTGTGACAGTGCACAGAAGGGTAACCATAGGAGGCCACTGGCAACAACTGCAACAGCTTGGAGTGGCCTGAATGGGTTGTTTCAAAAATTGCACTGATTGTAGGAGGGTTAACAAAAAATGCACAAGGATGTATCTAAAAAAGCCTATCTCAGAACTCATAAGTTACTCATTATAATAATCACCATTTCTGTACAGAGGATGTCTAATGCACGGTATGTAAAAAGGCAAGATACATTATAATTAAATCACATAATAATAATAATAATAATAATAATAATAATAATAATAATAATAATAATAATAATAATAATAATAATAATAATAATAATAATAATAATAATAATAATAATAATAATAATAATAATGTGTGGATTTATATAGCGCACGTATCCACCAACTAAGTGGTGCTCAAGGCGCATTATATTATTATCCCTGCTCATAAGGCTCATAAATCATTCCTGAAACCATCTCAGCTCCCTGGGGAGTATACAGCTCAATTGCTGCCATTTCTAGCGCATATAGAGCAAACCAACTCTGCCTTCACAGGTACCCATTTAACCCCTGGGTGGAGAGAAGCAATTATGATTAAGTGTCTTGCTCAAGGACACAAGTGTCACGGCTGTGATTCGAACCCACATTATGTTGCTAACACCAGAACTTGAATCCGGTAAGCTAGACCGCTCGGCCACGACACCCCACATGTACATAATGTATTGGTAGTTTTAGTTGTATTCACATATTGTTTGGTCATCTTTTGTAATATCTGTTTATCTAATATTTTTTGATCTACCAATCTAATACACTTCATTTCAGAGTTATATTGGCAAAACACACAAAAGAAGCACAGAAACAGGGGATGTGTTGATGTGTATGGAGACAAAATATTAGAGGCTGTTTTAGGGGGGGCCATATATTCCCTTACTCTGTATATTCCCTTCTCCTGAAGATGATCAGAGCATACTAATCAAAACATCAAGTTGTAACTACCAGTTCTTTTCAGAACTACTTACTTCTCAATTTGAGAATTTCACATGGTGGCACTGCAAACAGTCTTTACTTATTCCCTTCGTGATATCCATGTGACCATCCACCACGAACGGGCTGTAAAGTCGCACACGTTGATTTAGCAATACTGCTTGAAATGCATGAAAAATCAGTCGGTTGGCTACTTTGGAATTTTTTTAGAAATGAAAAGTTTGAAATATTCTCCTTTATTTCTGAAAATTTCAGAATTAAATTCAATTTCAAAAATCATGAAAACCACGTTTTCTTTCGGACAATGAGTTCATAAATATGTACAAAATGTAAGTTTATATGAAGTTTATATGAAAGTGTAAGTAACCAGTGTAATGACTTTGATACACCATAACTTCGCGTAGGAATATAGGAATGACTTGTGTTTGGTATCATTTTAAACCTTATGATATACTCTTTCCAAAAATATATGAACCTCCAAATGTGAAATTTTCGACTTTACAGCCCCTTTGTGGTGGATGGTCACATAGTTCCCTGGGTGACTATATAACCCCAAGTATTCCTCTAGTGAAATCACTTATGTCTCAGTAACACCAAAGAAAACTTACCTTGAAGTATATATTAGGTTTGGGTTTATTCAGTCTTAAACCGACAGTTTCCAATTCTTTTGTCAGGAGCTCCCTGGAAAAAAAATCAGAATACATTTTATTTCAATTTAGTTTTCAATATTAATCTCTATATTTCAATAACTTATTGCTTGAAATTGTTGGTGTTTTTTTGACCAGTTACCTTTGGATGTCTCCCTTATTTGCATCCAGCATCATGATGACCAGATCAGCTGTCCTCGCTACCGCAATCACCTGACGACCTCTACCCTTTCCTTTGGATAAGACAAAAAGAGACAATGATTAATTAACATCTTAAGGCAGGGTACGCCAGTATCTCCTCAAACCCAAAATGTACAAGCTTGTCTGTAAGTTGGTGATGATATCAAACTCTTTGAAAAATAAACCTGTTTGAATTTATTTTAAAGAAAAAACAAAAGAAATGTAATATCTATTGGAGAGTATTGCTCACTCTGGGAACAAATGCTGCCCTCTATGGAAAAGTGGATCTAGTAAAAGTTTGTTTTCCTTTCTAAAAAAGATGTTGTAAAATCACAGACTGATATTTCTATACACATTATTTGATCTCTGAAAAGTTTTTTTGCTACAATCCCGGTCAAATCTTGCTGGGCCCCTCGGCCCCCTGACAATGTTGACTCTCATTGCGTGGTCTGTGCTCCGGCTGGAGATAACAACATTGGTGGGGGGAGTGGGGGAGCGGGGGAGTGGGGGAGCGGGGGAGCGGGGAGCGGAGATTAGGGAGCGGGAGACAGGGGAGGGTATGTTTATTGTAACGTGTCCCAACTATTTTGGCCGGGATTGTAGAAACTAATCAGAAGCCCCTACTCAATTCAACAGACAACTTGGAGTACAACTTGTGGGGATCAAACTTTGTATGTATCTTACCTTGGGCAGCCCCCTCTATAATACCTGGAAGATCAAGAAGTTGAATGTTGGCTCCGTTGTACTGTGGTAAGTCAATAAAAGAAGACTAGCTTAAAATAATTATTTATTGGGATAATACTTCACAGCATTCATAATATTTAATAAGGGCAACAATATCTTGCACAGTGAACAAAAGAACCATTGTTCATGTCTGTTGCATTATGTTGCAATCAGCAGGATTCACATTGAGCAGTTGTTGGGTGCTAGGGAAATGCCTGTTTTTGCTTGTTGGATTGTACTGCAATAAGTAGGCTTCACAATGGGCTATTAGATTTTGTTGGATTCAGAAGGGTGCTAAGGGAATGCCTGAAGGGGTCAGTAGTAAACAAAAGCTTTGCATGGTGAAAAAAGGATAAGTAAAGACTGTTTGCGGTGACACCATGTGGAAATTCTCTTTTGAGTAATGATTAGTTCTGAAAAGAACTGGTTGGTTACAACTCGACATTTCGATCAGTATGATCAGTATGTTCCTGAAGACAACAACAGCACAATGTGAAGCCTGCTGATTGCAACAAAATCCAACAATCAAGAACAACAATCCGTTTAAGTAAAGATTGTTTTTGTTGAACCCATGTAGAAATTCTCTTTTGAGGAGTGATTAGTTCTGAAAAGAACTGGTTGATTACAACTCGACATTTCGATCAGTATGATCAGTATGTTCCTGAAGACAACAACAGCACAATGTGAAGCCTGCTGATTGCAACAAAATCCAACAATCAAGAACAACAGTCCGTTTAAGTAAAGATTGTTTTTGTTGAACCCATGTAGAAATTCTCTTTTGAGGAGTGATTAGTTCTGAAAAGAACTGGTTGGTTACAACTCGACATTTCGATCAGTATGATCAGTATGTTCCTGAAGACGATCAGAGCAAACAATCAGCAGGCTTCACATTGTGCTGTTGTTGGATTTTGTTGGAGTCAGTAGAGGAATGTTGGGGGGGGGGGGGGGGTTAGGGTTAACTCACATTAATGACCCCTGGTATACAGGTCAGCGTGGTAAAGGCATAAGATGCAGACTCACTGTGTGTCTTGGTGAGTGCGTTCAAAAGAGTAGACTGCAGGTTTGGAAGATAAAAAAGTTTTACAGCCGGTTTAAAATATCTAATTATTTTTTGAGAAGAAGAAAGAGGGATGATCTCTTTTGGTGCCCTCAGGGCAACCAAAGAGATCATTGTAGTTCTGATTGACTGGAGCAAATTTGCAATAAAATTTCAAACAGGTTTAGGCCACCGTTTCTCCATCAAGTACTGTAAGGAGATTACAATGTATACATAACAGCAAAAGAAACGTCACCCCTAAAAATATTTATTTTTTTCATTTTATAATTAACCCTAACTCCCTAAGCATTTTTACTAGAAACCTTCCTCAACCTATCGAATCCCAACACCATGGTTGACTGTTGCTGGTTTACAGTACTCAACCCATCAAACTCCAACAGTTCACTTGCCATAACAGTACTCAACCCGTCAAACTCCAACAGGCCCTTAGCTGTTGGATTTTGATTGAGTGGGGACACATGGCCCAAAGTAAAGTTTGAACATTGGAGTCACACAGTACTCAACCCATCATAATCCAACAGTTGTTTTCAGGCTAAAAAAACTTAACTATACAAAAACTAAAATACCCTATGGAATAAATGGTAGGTTCTAGTTGTATGATGTTAGACACAATGCCAAGCATACCTAAGTACAATATTTGCCTTTATCAGTTGTTTATTACAGCAGGTTGCATACACACACTCTCTCCACTCATCCATCAAAGTCTAACAATGTTGCATGCTAGTAGAACCACCGTCCTCACTCAATCAAAATCCAACACTGTTACTGCACACATACAGTACTCATCCAGCTACATATATTCCAACACTTTACACATGCCATATCAGAACTACAGTACACAGTACTCAACCCATCAAACTCCAACAATCCCTGGTGTTGGAGTTTGGCTGGATGGGGATCGTTAGGGTTAATATAATTTGTTTAATGAAGAATATTATGAGTATGGAGTGTAACACGAACACAATGTGGCAAATTTGGTTGACCTCAAAATTTGTCATGCATGACGTCTGAGGACACATAAGCTAAACACCTTCTCAGACTTATCAAAATTTAGGGGGTGACGTTTCTTTTGCTGTTATGTATATATAAAAGAGGAAAAGTTTAATACAAAATTATAGGTAACAACTATTCAAGAAAATAAACAACAAACTGAGAACTATTATATTTCTTATATGATCCAATTTGTCACAAGCATGTAGCTTTTGCAGTATTAAAGTGTTCTTTCTTACGCGAAACTAGTTCCTGGAGAACTAGATGCAATCTTAAACTAGTTGCAGGCGAATAATCAGCTGTGGGCAGAATGTGCAAATGCTAAGGTGCGCGCGAGATACATGTACATGTACAGTTCTCTCACACGCCGGGTAAGTTTCTTAGACTGCACTGCTTCTTTTTGAGACCTTGCGCGTCAGTCTGTGGAACAAAACGTCACGTGTGGGCCAAATCCATTGTTCTTAGAGTACTATGCTATGGACTACAATAAATGTAGATGAGTGGTACACTTAGGTAATGTACTGATATGTACATGTACATATAGGTAATTGACTTCTGCCCTCATTAATGTTTGTATTCGGACACCCTCTTGCTCTGACAAGATGAGAGGGGAAAAAAAAAAACTGGCTCCAACAGTGTTTACCCTGCCCATTCCAATGCGAGGTTGCCCACCTTTTATTCACCACCTCACACTTTTTGTTGAGGTGGCCAATTTTACCACCTAGCATGTTAGAATTGCTTAATTAATTATTTTCCATCTTTCTCTGGATTCT
Source organism: Zoroaster sp. YZ-2022 (assembly GCA_029582265.1). Lineage (NCBI taxonomy): Eukaryota > Metazoa > Echinodermata > Asteroidea > Forcipulatida > Zoroasteridae > Zoroaster > Zoroaster sp. YZ-2022. Next base: position 19,472,222 of record CM055819.1, read on the forward strand.
GGGTACTAATGTTCTTTTTATTGAACTTTAAACACATGTATTTTTTTCCTCTTTACAGTCGTTAACCAAATATTGAATACCAACTATACTAGCACTCATTATCAACCTGGGGAAACACTGGGCTCCAATGTGGTCAAGTATCTGTGTATGCTTACCTTGCCTACTGAAGGGAAACCAATGAGTGCTACCCTTGCATCTCCAGATTTCATCACATCAAAGCCATCACCCTTTATACAGCAGTTGATATGGGAATAGAAATATCTTTTTAAAGACTGTGCTGATTTTCAACCACAAATTAAGTTATACTGACAACCACAAGGGAAGTTTACAAAATGGCACTCAATGCTTATAAACAAAAGAAAGGTCTATTTATAAAGGGATCAAATCATACCCTGGACTGCTGGAGCAAGTCTAGCACTTTTGTTTTCACTAGCTGGCCGGACTTTTAGCTATTCCGCATACATTTTAACTGGTCCACATGGTTTTGAAGTAAATCTATATACTTTTTATAAGGTTCCGCATGGTGGTCCACAATTGTCACTATTTTTGAGACAGGACAAAGAGAGTCAGAGACTTTTCATATGTCAATAATTCCTTGTTTATGAGAAAACATTACTTTGAATTTCACGATGATAGCTAAATGATGAAATTATGGTCAAGTGGATATGTGTAAATATAAAATAATAACTAGGATTCATTGCAGACTTTGTAATTTTTGCTAGCCTGCCGGACTACTAGCTGAGGGGTTTTGACTAGTCCGCAGCCATTTTAACTGGCCTTTGACCATGACCAGCAGACCACTGGTAAATTCGAGCCCTGGCTTTAAGACTCAGTCTTGTGCACTCTATAACTGAACCCGCCTGGCTGTCTTGTAGTTTTTCCTTACACTCATAAATAACCAAATAAGACACTCAAGTGCGTTTCTCTTATTTTTAGCACTGATATTTCTGGTCTAATAAAATTCTTGAGTTACAAATACCAGCGATGTTGTCTGGTAAATTTTCCCCTGAAATTTGAGCCCTATCAATAATCATAAAGTTAAAGGTCAAGATCAAGAATTGAGAAAAGGTTTACCTTAGCCCCAGCTTTGCCTGTAGGTTCCAGGAGTTGTGACCGGTACTTGGCAAGTTTGGCCTTCAGTAAGCCAAGGTGGTACTCAGTGGCTATGGTAAAAAGATAACAAGGTTATTTGCTGGTATCATGACTTAAGCGTTTATCTTTTTGTTGAAGTCGCACATGTCTAGGCTATCAATCAAAATGTCTAGGTCATGTTCAAGGGCTGTAATCATTAGGCAAAAACAAATAATTAGGCCCTACACATTTTTAAAAATGTGTTCATCATGCCCATTGCCAGTGGGGGACGAATACAAGATATAAAATTATTTTTAAAATTATTACAGAACTTGTTTTACAGTGTTTTTTCCTGAATCAGAACATCCTTGATTTCATTATACTTTATAGAAAGGAAAACAAATTCTTTGAAAAGTGAATATAATTACTGTCATTTATAAACTTGGTTTAACATTAACAGTAGCGCCTGTGATGACTGGGACATTATTTACTTTAAAACCATGCTTCTAAATTGTGTATTGATCCAATGAAAAATATTGGCCTGTGCTTTGGGCATGCATCCCTTTCAACCCTTTTTCATTCAAGTTAATACCCGACTCATTCAGCAAAATGATACATTCAAATTCATTAGTTGCGCATTCTATCATCATTTAACCCAACTCAACTCAGCGCATTGTCAATTTGACTGCATCAATCCTTCCCGCAGCGTGAGCAAAAAAGGAAGTCGAGTTGTCACAAGGGTCGATTTGTCACAAAGGCAAGCCGGGAAAGGGTCGAGTTGTCACAAACAAGACAAGACTCAAGTCAAGAGGCAACTTGTTTCGTAGGTCGAGTTGTCAGAAGGGTCGAGCTGTCAGAAGGGTCGAGCTGTCAGAAGGGTCGAGCTGTCAGAAGGGTCGAGTTGTCAGAAGGGTCGAGTTGTCAGAAGGGTCGAGTTGTCACGAGGGTAATTATGTTGATGATGATAATGATAATAATTAATATTGTTTAAAATTTCCCTTCTGCGTGGCTGGATAATGTATTATTTAGATCATGTTCATGTTGATTGCTCTCCAAAATTTTCACGAAATTGATGCAGTGATTGTTACGTCCAAGATGTGGGTTTTATCTCATAATAATATTTGACCCACGGAAAGTTGCTTACCTTTATTTTTCTGAGTACGGCCAATCTCTCTCTCAATATCCCCTATCTTTTCCAAAATTCCCATCTTAAACTGTTTTTTAATCTATAAAATGAAGAAGAAAATGCAAGCAAACTTGTTAAAAGCTCACGTTCGACTTCCACCTTAATGTTGAACTTGTTAACGTCCTTACTGCATTTTGTTTACCACCTATTCATAGAATTCGGGTCAACTCGTACCCAAGTCAACTCGTACCCAAGTCAACTCGTACCCAAGTCAACTCGTACCCAAGTCAACTCGTACCCAGGTCAACTCGTACCCAAGTCAACTCGTACCCAAGTCAACTCGTACCCAGGTCAACTCGTACCTAAGTCAACTCGTACTCATCAAGTCATTCGATGAAAAAAAGTAATAAAGGAAACATGTAATTTTTTGCGTTATTTAGGGTTGTTTTTTGTTTTATCGCGGAAGATATAATTTTGGGTAAGTACTTTTGTCGTTATTTTGACTATATTTCTGGTATTTTCGCTACGGGGTAATGACATTATTGTATTTTATATTTTTCAGAAAGACTTGACTAGAAGACAAGAGGAAAGGAAGAAAACGAAGAAGGAAAAGAAGATTCAGAAAAAGAAAGATCAATAAAAAGAGAAAAAGAACTCTTGTCTTCTAGTCAATTCTTCTGAAAAATATAAAATAAAATAATGTCATTACCCCGTAGCGAAAACAAAAATATAGCCTAAATAACGCAAAAAATTACTTGGGTACGAGTTGACTTGGGTACGAGTTGACTTAGTTACGAGTTGACCCGGGTACGAATTGACCTGGGTAAGATGTTTTGGGTACGAGTTGACTTGGGTACGAGTTGACCCGTTTCCTATTCATATGCTGCTGCTTGCTCTGTATGTACAGTACATGAACATGTTGCCAGTTGACACGCGGCGCTATATATGATGCGCAATTTACCAAAGACTTGAACAAGTTTACAATCGCCATGCTTTATGCAGGCATAAAAAAGTTATAGCGCCCGCAGTCGATAGCCCGAGTTATTATTTTTCTTCCTTTCTCGTTTACCATGCCTATTCAGGCTACTAGACTAGATTAAAACAGTAAAACCAATCAAATCATTTTGGGCACACTTTTTGGTCATTCACACTCTAATGAGGATCAAAAATTAAGTGTTCACTGGCAGAACAAACAGTGATGAGATCTGGCCGGCTCTCCACAGTTACTTTTTAAAATTATTTTGTATAGTTTTCCCTGAGGAAGTTCAATAAAAAAATTATTTGCTTTCACAACTAAGGCCTCCTTACCGTATCACGCTCATATTCACACCTTGCTAAACACCACATGCTACATTGAACCTGCTAATTAGCATATCAAAGGCGTGAAGCACCTGCTCTGTTAAACTTATCAGCCAATAGAATTGCGCGCTGCCATGTTGTCTGCTCTGCAAATAATACAGGCGGTAGGATTGAAATGCTAACTTTTCAAGTCCATATTGACACATCATATGTAGCGAAGGAAGACACGTTGTGAACGTAAGTGGTTAATGATGACATTTTGTGACATTGTTGTATTGTCCTTTTCACCACAGACCTTTTAAGTGTCCGTGTTTTACCTATATTATGTTGCCATAATTATGACTAATTTTCTTGTTAATGCTGCATGTTCGAAACTTGAAACATTAGGCCTATCCACATAGTTTTGAACATCGTCGATTCAGTGACAAGTACTGAAGCTTCAAGTAACATATAACATTGACCATTGGCACATCTCGACACAGGGCTTAGGACGTCTCGCTGAGAAATTCTCATGTCCTCCGTTTTGCTGAAAATCGCGCTGATTGCTTTCCGCCGTCCCCGCAACCTCGGCGATATATTGGTTCGGGCTGAAAAGCCACAGTACTGGCCTCACCTACACGATCAGAACTAAATCCCAGTGTTGTTTATGTAATTTCATGTAAAAGATGTGGTATACAATATGTAGGAGAGACAAACACCAAATTGTGTCTCCGCTTTGCTAACCAGGTCTCCTCTGTGAAAACCAGAAAACCCTCCCCCCTGAAACTAAAAAAAAATAATTAAAAAAGATACTCGGCGAATACCACGCATTCAGGAGCCGCAATTTATCGGAATTGATCCCTACCGGCGCTTTAAAGGCGTATAGGGTCCAATTTAACAGTTCCATTAGGGCCCTTCAGGTCTGGCGTTCCGGGTCACCTATATATACCCGGTATATATCCTTCCCTGTGCCGATTTCTAGCTACGTAGGCCCACCCTGCACTTTCAGGGGAGATACGAGGCAGCTTCAAAGCATTACCGGAGCCAGTTCCGGCGAAAAAGCCAAGTTCCTAAATTGGGCGCAGACGGTAATCGAACCCGGACCCCGGTGCTCTGAGGGGACAGTATCAGCGCACTATCGAATTGAGCTACGACTACGACTACGACTAGTTTTTGTTTGCAATTTAAACTTGGCATAATATTAAAGGATATCGATTGGGTAAAAGAAAAACAAATCTTGTATCCGGTGGGATTTGAATTTCAGACCTCACGCTTTAAATTCGTTCGCTCTACCAACTGAGCCATCAATGACTTTACGATTGGTGTGGGAGTGCGAGACCATTAAATTTAAGATGGTTAACATTGTCAACAACTTTCTGTCAGAGGAGGGCGCTATACATATTTTATGGAAGCCGATACTGATGGATGTCCTTTACGAATTAATAAACTCTCAATTATTTGCATCTTTGTGTGAAATGAACAACAGGCCCCTAACTATTCTTGTTTGACAAAACAATTGACATGAATGTTTAAATAATAAATCGTTAATTTGACAATGTGGTAATTACCAATGTTTTCCCAAGCTTTCGAATTGCTCGGTAGCATACATGTAATAGTTTACATGCTCAAGTGGACCAACTGAAGTGTTTATTGCTCAAAAAATGTATTATAACCTTTAAATAGGTTATAACAATCTGTCAAATACCAATGGTCCAGTGACGTCATGGGTGGCGATCCCAGGGGACAGCGGGACATGTACCCCAAATATTTTTGGTGGAGGAGACTGGTAATGTCCCCACTCCACCCCAAATATTGTTGTCTTGTTCATGTTATTTTTGGAAACTTTGCTGCTCTGTAAGATGTAAAATGTACGATCAATATGTATCAGAATGCGTTTAAGTGTACCCAGCTGAATCTAAAATGTCCCCCAAAGAATATTAAGTACAGCAATGTGATATAAGTTGTTACCTTCATCATACCTGACTTCCCTCAAGGGCGACATTTCCCCTCCCTAATTGTAGCTGCATTTCCCTTTTGTTTTGAGAAAGAATGATATTTTATTAACCCATGATTGACGACCCTAATAAGCATGGGCGGCGATCCGATATTTGTGACGGGATAGAATGGCCCCCAATAATGATCACCCCCAATAGAGTTATTCTGAGCCGATATTATTAGATAGGCCTATTAATTCATTTTGACACCCCAATTAGCCTTTTTGGGTCAATGATTTTATTACACCCCATAATGCGAACGGTTTTCGAAAGAGGTCAATACATGGTGAAATATTCCGGAAATTTGTTTGTGTAAAAAAGGGGAACAATTATATAAGGACTGTTTTTATTGTTTTTGGTTCATAGTAAAACCGAAAACCACGGTTTTTCCCGGCGGTAAACCGGCTAGCAAAAAATTAAAAACGTCCCAAGCCTACCCTTGTTGTTTATATCGACATGCTGGAGACCAGACGAGATAGGGAATTAGCAGACAGAACATGCAAAATGGTAGAATTTTCAAAAATATTTAGTTACCATAATTATGTGACAGACACCGGCAAATATTTGTGAGGAAAATTGCTTTGCATTGTTCGGTCAGATGTTGGCGCAGCTTACTCAGCTCGGCTCGAGCCGGCAACAATCTTAATCTCAACACTCCCCCCATAGCCAAATGTGGACTCCAAGGTGGAAGTCCAACCTGGGCTAGCCAATCTTTGATTCCACCACGAATCTTTGCAGAGTTATCAAGTATTGCTTTTTGGCAAGTCTAGTCATAGTTCCATTCATTGCAAATTAAGTCACTACTTCCAATTAAGTCAAGTCACAAGTAAGTCATAAGTAATTTTTTCTTAGTAACAAGTCGTATCTTATTAACAAACAATACGAAGTCTGTCACCTTGCCTTTTTAATGTTGCCCATTCTGTTGCCCATCCCCAACCTCTCTTTTGTGATCATGGTAATGAGCAAAATAAAACAAGTTTTTAAACGGGAGAATATCTACAGTTTCTTTTTGTCCAAGTCAAGTAGCAAGACAAATTGTGACTTGGATCAAGCCACTGATAAGTCTACAACCCTGGATCTTCATCTTTCCAGATTCATTAAAATGTGTTTTTCTCTATAATTTGAAACACATGAAGATCATAAAACATTTCCCTAGCTATAAGAATGACAAACCAAACACATCACTGGAGCCTCAGAATAATTGCCACCAAATTTAATTTCCTGTGTACATTATATTATCCCACCATTTACCGGATTGAACCCTATAGTGCCTTGTGTGGTCTCTCTGATTATAGGCTCCCTCTAGTGACGTGGTAATCATACATGGGTGTGCACCTGTCAAAGTTTCCCCAAAGGAATCGTATAAATATAATTATAATACACCCATAATCAGATGCAGGTGTACTATTACATATAAATGTACCGTTCCATATGGCAAAACATATATTGCTATCAACGAGTATGCTATCAAATCATAACCAACCTGTGAACTGGCTTGTTGTGTTACGTTGTTCACGAGAAAATAGTGAAAATGCGTTCAGAATTGGTGTATTCATCTTAATTAAACTAGAAATATTTCACTTTTTTGGAAAATGACAGCTCCCCGGTATATCTCCCCAGTTCCGTTTTGAAGTTGGTTCCTTTAGGAGTGACATGTTGCTGGAGCGCAAATTGCGTGATGGTTGAAGATTGATATACCACAATCAGCTTTACACGAAATTAAAACGAAATGATTTGGTTAATGTGTAACTATCAATTATACTAATATTTAATTAAAGGCATGTATTTTTTGTGATAATTTCCCATTTTTCAAAATTTGAAATACAAAACGAAAAATTTTGATAGGTGGTCTTGAAAAAGACCCCTTATCCGTAAATATGATTCATTCTAAAGTTTTGTTTTTTATTATTTTTAAATTTATTTATTTTTGTTAGATTTCATTTTCGAAATAATGTAATTCTAATTATTTTGAAATATTAACTGCACGTATTTAGAAAGGTGGTCATGAAGCAACTTGTAAAAACACCGCATGAAATATTTTTAACTAACAACATGTGCTGTTTCCAAAACTAGAAAACCAAATTCAAATATAATTTTACAGAACCTAGACAGATATTTAGGCATCATGTTTATGGCAAAATAATTGTAAATAATGTTTTAAGTTTTAAATTTACACAGCACAACAAAAAGATGGTACTTATCGTAGCAGTTAACACGCGTGATGCTCAAAATAATTATGCCCTCTTTGGACCCCTCGGATCAACCAACGATTGCCAGAGAAGTTCAAACGTCATTTTCAAGACAGTCTGATGCATGCATCACCAAAATAATAAATCATGTGTGTCCTGATTACTCATCATGTTGCTTCCAGACGAAGACTCCATGATTGAACTACCATGAAGTATGGTTCAGACATAAATCCTTAATGTAGGAGAGTGTTTTCAGCGAGGCCCATGCAGGATTTTCTTCAAAAGAAAAAAAATCAAAATAAGTCACTTCATGAAACAAATGTGTATGAAAAGGCCTCCTATATTTTCCACGTAATCTTAAATCTGAAATCTAAACTCTGTTCAAACTATTTTTCCGTTGAAACAATCAACAAATAATTCAATGCAAAAATTTCATTGCAAATATGCCATAATTATAGGCCCTAGACACTAAGTATATGGATATTGTGATTCTTCTTGTGTTTTTATTTGTAATCTTAAATCTGAGATATTCGTTAATGTATTTCGAAATATAATAAAACAGCTTCACACACTGAGTCTTTGAATAATGTATTTCTTTATGGTATGTATATCTTAAATCAACATTTTTCTTCAAATAAGTCACTGCAAACATTACATTGAAAGTAAAAGGTTCACGTAGGCCTTGTCTATTCAGTTTTTTCCTGAAGATGATCAGAGTATACTGATCGAAACGTCGAGCTCTAATCAACCGATTCTTTTTAGAACTATTTACTATACTTACAAGAAAATTGTCATTTTTGTTGAAACATTAAAGCTATGGCACCCCCAATAATTGTTCTCAGTCGGCATTTAGAGCCTCAGTCCGCAAATGAAGCATCAAAGGTACTAGAACAAGGGTTGGTCCAGAATAAAGTTTCAGTCGGCAAACCTAGAGCTATGGGTTTGCCGACTGCAAATGTATCGTGTTTCTAAGCACTGAAGATTTGCCGAGTTGTTTGTTATCAGTTGTTTTTACTTCGTAATACATTGTATTTTACTCACGGAAAGAGCTGCGTTTCGGGTGGCAGTCCCCCCCTCCCCGCCCCCTGTTGAGCGACTTTAGAGATTGTCCATTTTTGGGGAAACAAAGTAAATTTGCCTGGCCATATTAAAATGTTTTCCCCCACTCTGAAAATGCCTTCGCTACGCCGCTGATTAGGACCTATTGTTTCTTTATCTTATAGGACTACATGTACTTGTTTGCAATAATAGGCAAAACATTGTTCAAAAGGATGAATCCGTTTACTCCAGAATCTCACAGTTTTCAAGACAATATTTATTCAAATGTTTTCATTACATGCATATACAGGTACCTAATCTAAGACGAATCAAAGCTTTTGTTTTAACATTCATCAGTATGAATACATAGATTTGTGTATATGTCACTGACAAAACGTTATTATTTTAGGCATTATATTTAAACAGTGACTAAATAAATTATTCATGCATTAATTAGTTTTTTCCCATGTATCGTTTGAAAATGTAAAACTTCCAATAGCCTAAAAAATGCAATGTATTGTTTGATTGAATAAATCAAAGTATATGGCCATCGAACCATTATGTGAATATTTCAATGACGTAGCATAAAACTTCCCCAACCGTGGCCTCTCTCTCTGGAGACATCTGTGATCGTAAAAAAACGACAACCTGTCTAATTGGTCTGCATATTTTAGCCTTTTTATCCCGATGCCACTCTATTGCGGTCATTGTGAAAGCAGTTACTCGTCACACATATTCCAAGAATACATTTTCTATATGAACTTATAATGCCGCTCATGAGTCAGCAAACCAATCATTGCCAGTCCATTCGTCACTCACTGGGGAACATAAAATTGGTCATGGATACATTTCGTTTCGGTTTGGATTTCTCGTCTTGACTGTTTGGAGAATAGTCTAAGAGTTATTGCAACCCAAGTGAACACATTGTGCCCCATTGAAAGGTCACGGTGAAAAAGAACTTTGAGTTGAACAAAATAAAACGTTAACAAATGCTGTTAACATTCTGTTTTGTGCTGTTTTTTAAACATCGTCAGAAGGAAATGAGTGCAACTTTCATTTTCGACGAAATTGTATGAAACACCGTAAGGGCGTTTTTTTTCGTTTGTCTAACGTCAGAGAAAAGCTTAATTTTCGATTAAAGATGTATCGCCTGTGTTTGGTACGGAAGCCGGATAGTGCCAAGGGAAATATTTTTCATGAGTGCGTGAATATTTTTTTGGTACCATTTATCTGGCGGCCGCCACTTAATTATGTGGCGGCCGCCACATAATTATCTTAAATTTATACAAATCAAGGATTACAAAGGAGATACAAAGGAGATTAAAAGTCAACCTTACCTGATAAAGTAGAGAAAGCTGAAAGTGCACGGAGGCCATCAATAGACAAGAAACACCACACGCGCGCGCGCACTCTAAACCCGCGAAATAAATAAAGAACGTGTAGTACAGATAATTATGTGGCGGCCGCCAGACAATTAAGTGGCGGCCGCCACATAATAAGTGGCGGCCGCCAGATAATAAGTGGCGGCCGCCACATAATTATGTGGCGGCCGCCAGATAATTAAGTGGCGGCCGCCAGATAATTAAGTGGCGGCCGCCAGATAATAAGTGGCGGCCGCCAGATAATTATGTGGCGGCCGCCAGATAAATGGTACAAAAAAAATATTCACGCACTCATGAAAAATATTCCCCTTGGCACTATCCGGCTTCCGTAGTTTGGGCCGATTTGACGGTAAACAATATATTTAAATGTTGAATTAATATTTTTCTGGGGTTAAGGAAGTTATAAGCTTTCATTTGAGACATTGAACGAAAAAATCCGTTAAGGATTAGTAACAGTCAATTAAAAACTCAAATTAATATAAAATGCTGGCCCACTGTTTTAATCCTTAGCCTGCACGTGACCACACAACTTATTGTGTGTAACGGGTTTAGGGCGTGGACAGTCTTCCGATTGGTCAGCACGGCTGTCAATCAGAATCAAGCACCTTTGAAATATCGCTTTGATCTACAGTTTCCGACATTCGAATTTCATAATTTATTTTTTGTTTTGTTTAACAACGATATTATCTTTCAAAAATTCATTCGCTTTATATAAATTCTATTTTATGGGGTTCGTCTTAACCGAACACGGGTGATATATCTTTAATAATCTCATGCCAAACTAAAGTTCATTAATCTTTACAGATTATCAATAACACATTTTTATATCATTTGGAAATGTTATCGCTGTATTTTTGTAACTCAATCATTATGACTTTCATTATTGTTAGAAGTCTAGCATTATTTGGCATGCCCGCACTCCAGGAGAATATGTAATTATCTAAATTGAAACGGCAAGCTGGAAACCGAAGATTGGCCTCCCGCTCCGACCCTACAAAGGCTGCAGCCGATACTTGTTTTTATTTATGATCTATTTAGATAACAGACATGGCAACATTACTAGGATATGTTCTTATGCATTTAATTTGCCTTATTTACCAACATCCACAGCATTACAGATACTTGGAAATTTACAGTTCATTACAGGATAATACAAGAAAAATTTAAAGACGAAGGTACCCCATTATAGTAATACCAAATTATCAAATTAACGAATCATTATCTAGTTGGTGTGAAGTGTGTTCACGGATCAATCATCATGATACATAGTTCATCTGATGTGCTTTCAACTTAGAGAAAACAAATTATAACAAATTATGTAATAGTTTTTCAAGTTCTTAGTTTTCTCAAAACTGTTAGCACCTATTGTGATGAAACTTTCACAGATTAGTTTTATTATGCTTTTTCCTAACATGGGTATTTTGACCAGAAAAAGTATCAGTTAGTAGTTTAAAGAGCTATTCCATGTGCCTTCGCTATTTCACCGGCAAGTTTGTTTTTAAACGGTTCGTTCCTTATAAAACCGCAGTAAAGTCTTTCAAATAACTTATTTCACGATCTAATCTGTTAAATTAAGTTTAATTAATTTCCCTTTAACCATGTCCCGCTCAGTCTGTGAACAATGTAATTTACCTATTTAGAAAGAGCAAGGTACAGATATAAACCAAACAGTGGCAGAAAATAAGGAGTTTTTTACAAGCTCCTAGTCATCACGAGGAACTAGATATTATCAGGAAAGGTTGTTGGGAGCGCAGGCTTAGATGGCGGGTAGGTAATAACATACAGTAATGAGGTAATATGGGGGTCAGCTTCTTCACTCTGTTCAGACATTGAAGGGCAAAGTCACTGGAAAAATAAACATAATTTCACAACATTTGATGAACCCCTTATTTGCAATAGTATATGACTCATCCATACACACATATCACGATGTATTATGCGTGCTCTTCATCATGATAACTATAATACAAATTTCAGATACAACCGCACACAATGCTGACATCCCTCTCAGCACAGGGTTTTGAATAGAAAGGGCAGGGGTTTGTTTTGAAGTTCAAAAGCCACCTTTTTAACTAATAGAAATGCAATCCATGCATACAAAATACACGATAGAGTTTATTTTTGTCAAGGATAACCCCTTCTTTACCAACACGTTAACGGCTTCACCCTTCGAAAACTGAGACAAGGTTAGCATGTTTGTTTTGACTTTTTGAGACTATTTTTATTCAAATTCGGGGAAGTGCCAAATTGCCAGAGAAGGTTATACGCGTTTTGGGTGAGAACTTGGGTCTATTTCTATATTATTATGAGGAGAATACGATTAGGCAAATATAACCTATTTTATTATGTTGACGGGCTAATTAACAAAACAGGTTTTAATTACTAACCAATCCAAAACTACCAAAGTAATTATAATGAATTTAGAATTTGTAACATTTAACATGTATGACAAGTAAAATTTTTACAAAAATAAAGGGCAAGAGATAACGCTGAATGGCATTCGGTCACTCAAAGTTCAATCCCTGATGACCGCAAGCTACACATTGGTTTCCCCCGATTCGTTGATGCCCTATATTGGACATCACATTTACAGGCTACTGTTACTGATTATAGCTGGGACATGCTTTGTCAGTTGGCTATCAGAGTCCCATGGCAATGTGCTGCTGATGCACTTCAGGTAGGATGTACAATTTGATTGTACATGACCTTCAGTAACTGTGGAACCTAACACATTCATCAATGAGTGTGCTCAGCGGCAGTAGACGCCTGTTTTTCAAAAAACAAACAAAAGATTGAAAAATGAAAACATCTTTCCAGGGTTTGTTATGGTTGGGTTGAGCAATAGTAACCCTCAGTGTAAACATAGTGCCAAGTGATTTTTCCTTTGAAGGGCCTCTTGATGTTAGGCTAGATTGTAATATAAATCATCAAAAGCTGTCTGTGATATGCCTAATGTTATTTTTTTCCAGTTACGTTGAAGTGTTTCGTTTTGCGACTGAAGTCTGTATTGTGTTATTCAATATCTTTTGTTATATATTATGATCAGAAAATACAAATGAGAAGGCATAAGGGGGAGCAAGTCAAGTTAGAAATATTTAGGCCTGATGGGAAATGGTGTGATGTATGGTGCGTAATACTTCCGGTCATCAGGCATAGTAAATCAGGTTGTTATATCGTGAAGAGAATGGAGGGGGTAATTCAGGTATCCGTTATAGATATATTTCCAACCAGCGGCCTAACCAGGACTTTTTCAGTGTGTGTGTGTGGGGGTGGGGGCACAGGGGGAATTGCTTTTCAGTGGGGGGGGGGGTGGGCAGGGGGTATGGGTTTTTTCCCTTTTCTTTTTCTTTTCTGTTTTTGGGGCACTATGAGGATTTTTCGTGGGGGACACCTGGGGGGGGGGGCACTGGAAATTTGTGGGGGCACATGCCCCTCCCCCCCCTATGCCCCCTTGGCTACGCCGCTGTTTCCAACCCTGAAAATGATTTTACTTTAAACAACTATGTTTTATTTGCTTGTTTCACTGCTAGGTTAAACAAGTTATGAGCTTTTAAATGAATAATCAAACGAACAAATCATAGACACATCATTACTGATTAATACAAAACAGAAATTAATTCATGACAAATTCAGTTCGGTTTTAATTAGCCTGTCATTATGCATTTCTAAATGTGTTTTGTACGAGGTCTCATTTAAACGTTATAACGTTATGCGGTTGGCGACCCAACAATAAGCAGATGAAAAAAAATATTTTGTATGTTTTTTGTCGAGGTAAAATCGACTTGCGCGTGTCCCTTCTCTATGCGTATACGTAATTTATCTTTAAGCATTCACAGTCACTGCATGCCGAGTGTAAAGGGCGGAGCATGCACCAAGCCTGCTCGGTGATGATGGCATACATGGTCGTGGCCCTGGAAGCGAATATTAATGAGCTGACCGGGTTATACATGAGTTATGGCTCGTGTTTTTAACGCCTGCTGGCTGGTATAGGTAGATCTTATCCTGAAAGATATTCTCTCGGGAGAGTTAGGTACAGAGGTTCATTACTTCATAGGAAATATAAAACGGTACAGCAGAGCCAGAATTATTAAGGCTGCATGTACACCGTGGGCGATCGTGCTGTAAGAGAACAGTGTACCAACATACCGTAGTGTACTAACATACCGTTGCGTATCTGCGACGGCAGGAATGCACGTAGGAATGAAAAATACCTCTGTATTTTCTCTTCCATGAAAAAGTAGATGTTTTACGGATGATTGCCTTCATTGACCGTGACTGGGGCACAGAGATGTACATTCATCAGCTGGGCTAACTGACAACGTTTGACTATAGCATGTGTATCTGTAAATATAATTTTCAATGTCAACCATTGTGAGCAGCTGTTGGTGTGTATATCTTTTAGCAGACCACAACCATTCCTGACAGAAGACCAGGAGCCAGATATTGTACCGTTTAAGTTGCACGAATGCACCCGCTTCTTCACATTTACACCATGGCGGTTAATATTGCTCTTCCAGTGATCCTCCTCCTATGTGTGGCGAGCACTTCGAGATGTCAGAGTAAGTTTGAAATAGCATTCATGTAATCTTTAGTTTATAGGATTTTCTCTCAATGCATATCTTTGCAATTGGTACACATACTATGGGACTTCATTGTGATATTATGATATTGGTATTGTTATAGTAAATACTACAAACACAAATGTAACTTATATTGAAGCCAAGTCGGGATTTGAAGCTTTGCACGGTGAAAGTACAATATAAGTAAGGTTCGCAGTAGAATAATGCAAATAATCTCTTATGGAGATGTAATAATTGTCGAGCTTCTCACCATCAGTTCTTCTCAGAACCAACAATTGTTACATCTCCTATAAGATTGTTTACATAGTGCTACCGCAAACCTTACTTATACTTCTGGAGCCAGTACACTGTAAAATGTATGTAGGCCCTAAATGTGTAAGAATATAAACCATCCTAGGACGGTATTGGATTATGTAATTGTGTCGAGAATGAGAAAATAGGGAAAGTGTATTCAGATTTGTCTATTCATTTTCGTTTATGTAAACCTTTGATCATTTTTTAGATTACCTACATTGTATAGTGGTTTTAAAACTCTATAAACACTTGGTTATTTCCCCAAATCTCACTGATCGAAATATCTGAAAAAATGATCCCATACACTATACAATTATTTTGTCAAAAGTGCGCTAATTCTTTTTTTAAATATCTCCTGGGAAGAATTTCTGTCCTGAGTGGGTGATTTGGATCTGGATTTGGCTTAATTTTAATCAGAGATGCCAGATCTTATTGAATTGAAACTTTCGCATGCTGGATTTATTTTACACCATAGATATCGTGATTAATACTATCATCTCTGGAAATTGCCCGCTGTAAATTTGCGAACAACATGAGCAATACATTTTTTTTTCCCCGTGAGGGTGGAGTTATACAACTCCATTTATTTACATCAATCACACACAATACAAAACAAAATATACAATATTACATCCAACACAATATTACATTATATATATATATGTACATATTTACAAAATTAAAAGAAATATAAAGTAAATGCAATAAGGTGTTGACAGTAATGCTATATACACAGAATTAAATCATTTCCAATAAAGAACTGCATCTTGCAATACATTTTTTAAGAAGATGCAAAAGCCACTATTGGTAAATAAAAAATAGCCATTATCAAACATCCCTTTAAATATTTCTGTCTAACGTTTTATTGAAATTATTGACATAATTTATAAAAATTAATTATTGTCATCTGCGCCATGAGCGTCTCTTTTGACGGATACCGGCGCATTATAAATGTTCATTATTATTATTATTATTATTATCCAAACAGAGAAATTCCAAGTTGGAATGAATTATGAACAATCTGAATGCATTTTCACTATTTTCTTGTGAACGACACAATGATTTAAGGTGAACCTTTCACAGACTGGTTTATATACATGTACATACCAGTATTATATTGATTCTTATAACGTATGGATGCCTTTACAAAACATACTATGATAATGACATGGGATCTGTCTGTACAGTGTACCTGTCTACAGACGTCATTGTGTCGTTTTGAGGGACCAGATAGCGCTCGTCGAAAAACAGGAAAATGACTATAATATTCCCTCAAAGTTTGGGGGAAATGGGTCAGGAGAAAGCACACGTACCTCCGCCATACAGACCATGTCACTACTGAAAAAGAGCTAGGCCTATTCATATTATCGGCGGCGGAACCGGGAGATGAGGGGACCAGAGGCCCTTCTCTGCCTTTGGAGTGACCTGGATTTCCACTGGATGCTTTCTGCCTGACTTGTTCAGAGTGTCTCCCAAAACATATCTCTATTTGTTGATTCTACAGAAGTTAAACCTACATTAATATCTTAAATCATTGTCTTATCTTATTTGGCCATTTGCTACACGATGCCTAATTAATTGTCGAGGTTCTGTGAAGCCTTCATTCAATTTGGATTTTCTGATTTTGGAAACAGAGCAAATCTGTGTAAGTATAGTATCGTGCTATTTGCGACGTTACGAGTTTGAGAATAATAATCCCCATGATTATACATGCTACATTTCTTATTCACAACATGTACATTTCTTAACAATGTGTGCCATTGTTGACCAGTGTCTTTCTTCTCAATTTTATTTTTTCAAAATCATTTTTTCAAAAATTATTTTTATCAAAATAGAGCCAAACATTAGATTAAGGCATCATTAGATACCGGTATCTGACAAAATAATTTTAGAAAAACATTTTCCTTTTTAAGTTAATAGAGTCAGAATTTATACACCTGGTAATTAGCATAATGTGTAAACACCTCGTACAATTTATGTATTGTGGTAGTATGGCCCAACATCAATGTCGAAGGTTTTGGGTTTCCACTTTTGAGCAAATTTGATAGAAATTCTCTTGACCACCTGGAACTATTTGGCTGGAACAATGGAGAGATGGATTATCAAAATGGCCGTTTGCCGGTTTTGGAAATGCGGTTTTAGTAGGTGTTTTTTTCTGGGTGTGAATATCTTACAAATTGATTGGCTAAGCATCCTAAATTTGAACAGAAAAAGAAAAATGTTTGGCCAATAATAATCAATATGTGAGTAACAACTGACGGATTCAAGGAGACAATATTAGCATTTGAAAACGTACGTTCTTTTCAACACTTTTGTTTTTGAGGAAATATATCATTAAACTACATCATTTAAAAGTTTCAGAAAAATAGGTGCTTACGTTTGTGAGAAAACGAAGAAAAACTGTTTCCGTTAAATCCATATTCTTCAAAATAATTCCTGTTTTCACTAAGATGAAAGCACTTCAGGCGAAATAATTATTTCATGATGATTGATACGTGTACTAACTTTACACCGAATAAGTTTTACATAATTCTTTAATATGGTAGTCTGGTAATGTACCATTCTCTGCAAAGTGACACTGTACTGTTGTGATTTTACCCTGTTGCTAATGTGAAGTGGATAAGTTAGTGTGGTACTATACCCACAACTTCTTGAAGCGTTCAACCGCGCGCCGTGAGCTATATTCTGAACTAAGATCATCTATGCGTTTGGACGTCTTGATTTTCCCACAATTACCGTTCCCCTACTTAGGAATTACGACTACATAACTATTCATTGACATCAAGGCCAGTCCAGGGTCCGTGGTGACATGGTTCTGTCAAAGGTTTTGTTGGACACGGAAGCCTGATAACCGCATTTTGTACTTGCACAAGTAGGACCGGATTAACAATGTGAGGCTGGCATTGGCGAAGTCACTGCCTAGGAGCGAGCAAGGCAGGAAACCCACCCCAGCTGATAATAGGGAGACTAACACAGATCTGTTCTGGATCTATCGTTTGCTGAAAAAACACAGGGCTCCCACTCCCACATTTGATTCGACTTTTACAGCCACACGAGAAGATTAATGATGACCAGGGCCTATCACAGCAGGCAGGAAGGGCTCAGTGGTCACCCCAAAAACGCTGAAAGGATATCCTATCCAAAACCAGTGCTTTTGAGGGAATTATCGAAACGAGTAGAGGGGCCATGATTAGAAGTTGGCAATTCTGTCCTAGGGTGCCCGCGTTTACATGCCCAAAACCCGCGACTCTGATGACTATAGTACTATCTTGTCCTTCGTAAACACAAACAGCTTCTCAAAGAGTGCATACACACCCTTCCTCCCAATAATCTGGCAGGATGCAGATTCTTGGCGTCCAGACTGATATGAAGACTATGATGGAAGATGTGGTATCAATGCAGTGATTCAAGGAGAGGTATAAAAAAAAAGGGGGGGGGGGGTACACGACCGAATCTGGTCACGTTTGCCCAACTGACTGGAGGCCACTATTCTATACTACATCAGAAAGGGCGGGGCACGCCCCCTTTCGCCTTCCCAAGTTCAGCTAATAATGCATTAGAGTATGTGATGAGTATGTGATGTGACAGTATCTTATCACTTGTTGCGATTACAAGGGGATTATATTGTTACAGGTTTTGATGAGATGGGGACGGTAGTCAAAACAACGATGGTAATCAAAACTATGAGGGGCAATCGTATTACAAGGTGATCTGTCAATATTATCACAATGGTGACTAAGTCATGGATTAATAGTACATAGTACATAGGCCCTACGTGCTTACAGGACGTAGGGGCAAAGGGTCCGTCTTCCGAGTCATATAAACCCAGTTCTTTCTCTTCATAAGCTAAGTATCATCTGAAAAAAGAAAAAAAAAATTCATTATAAACTATTCCACAATAATCCCCGTTCCGTGTGATGAGGTATAATTTTCAGCCTATTAATTTCATGGACTATGTTTTAAATTTCGTAAATCCTCACAATAATTTTGTAAAGTTCAGATATAGGCCTAGGCCTATACATCGGTAGACGAGCAATACATTAGGTTTATCAGATCCGGAGGTGTATTTTCACTTACAAAAATGGTAGTAAGTGGTGTGTTTCGACCCTAAAGCAGAGTTATTCTTAAAGGCAATAATGGACAAGGGAGACACCAGTAATTTTGCCTTTGGCAAAAGACTGTGTTAGGGTCGAATTTAAGACCACTAACTTCCATTTTTGCATTTCTATTGCATGTCCTTTGGGTTCAGTATTCTGTAAGCAGTTTGCAACAGCTAATTATTTCCTGAAAAAGTTCTCGCTGTGATATTTTTTCACGTCGTTATTGTATGTCATTTCTCAAAAGAACAAATTAATCATCAACCGACATTTTTCAACTGACTCTGGAAAAAAAATCCCATTAGAAATTACATGTATGTATCAATCATCAACAGTGCCAAAGCATTCAAATGACACCTCATACGTTAGACGTTACCTTTGGGGAATTCTGCGTGTCGGATTGCGTCTAGAAATTCAGGACTTCTTATCATCTGTTGTCAATTATATCATATTCATATCAACTTCTCATCCGATGGATCCACTCCACCAATCATGATGATTGCTAGGCATCCGAGGTAATGATGCACAATTATGATTGGTATTTGGCTATTTTATGCATCAATCATCTTGTATATACACACCGCTTATGAGACGGGTTAAAATGTCCGGTGGAATGTTAAAATGAAACATTATAGCTTCACACTTTTTCATACATTTTGGGTACAATATGCTAACTTCTTACGATGACTTATAATTCATAAACATCATAAAGTGTTTGTGATTTAACTTCAATATCACAATGAGCCTTTGTCATGCTGGTTCAATATTATTTGACCAAACCGAGGCTGGTCGGAAAAAGATGATATGACATGTGACGTCAAAGAGCCCCAAGGTCAAACTGTGGCAGGCAAAAGCTGTATATGGTAGAGACTATACAATCTTATATTTTATGAAAATTTCAACAGAACAAATTATTTATTTGGGGCTAAAATCTAATTTATGTGCAATATTTACAAACTTTATGTTGTGTGGAGATCAAAGTACAAAATTTAAAAACTGCTCATTATAAACATGCAGACTTTTGCCTGCCATCACGTCACTCTGTTAAACATATGACTTGATCTATAATATACCAAGGACCTTTTGAAAATAAGCGCGGTGGTTATCGTACTTGCGAACACTGAATCGGACAAAGATGGCTACACAGTAGTAAAAATCTATTAAGAAAATGTCTTAATCTGTCATGAAATATCTGTTACTGTGCAGTTCATAACTAAGCATTATGACAGATATTTGGCATGCTGTGACAATAAGGACGGTAATCTCTTTGTTTAGGCTCAGTACACTTTTAGTTTAATGAATACCAGTAAATGTTCAAACCTAGGGACTTACATTATTGTGCTATCCCTACAACATCCACTGATATATTGTATCTAACCTGATTTGCATGTATATTTTTCGTGCTTTTTACTTTTTCTAACTGTTTGCAAACAAATCAATTCAGATGAATCAAGAAGTAATTAGGAAACAGCCAGTGAAAGTTTCTTCTAAGTTTCTGTTAGGTTAACGTTTAACACTTTTCACTTTAATATCAAGGCTCACCCTGAGAAAACACACACACGCACACACACACTCTCACATATGCCCACTTGTGGGGTACTTCTTTGTTTCGTTCTATTATCCCTGTTTTCGTTCTATTATCCCTTTTCCATTGAATTCCCCTGTGGGGTACCAGCATTTCTAAAGATTCTCTGTGGGGTACCATTGTTCCATTGTGTTTGGCACCCCACAACGAATGGCGTGTAAGAACACACACACACACACACACACACACACACACATTGCTATTGGTTCTCTTCAGAACCTCACAACCTAAAAATGGTGTCAACGGAAACGAAAAAAAATTATCCAGTTTTATGAAGCATGAAGCCTGTTGTATATAAAATGAGCTTGAACTATATTCCATGATATTATTTTATGATAGGCTAATTCCTAATTTAGTTCATAGGCATATCCTGTACATTTCGACTCCCCTACTATGTTCCTGTACGTTTTAGATTTAAGTGTCAACTCAGCTAATACTAGCAGATGGCCTGTTTGACTTTTACCAGTAATTAACCGGAAAGTAGAGTCATCCTTTATCTGTAAATATCATATCATTTACTGGGTAGAAAAGTTACAAAATTTCAAGGGATTTCCATGCTCTGCAACTGGACAAAAAGAACATGTTGAATTGAAATATTATTAATTGGAATTTAAACAATCTGTTTGTGCTTCGAGGTTATCTATAGAAAACTAAAGGTTGTCGATGGAAGGGTCAGAAGAGGGTAATGGGTACTTCGCGGGGCTAAGGATATGGTAATTGCTACTTCTCCCCTAAGGGATACGTAATAAGCCGGAAGATTTTAAATCCATACAGTGGGGACCCTATATTGATTGAACAGTGTCCGTTTTTACACCATGTGGGAAAAATGGCATTTGCAATCATTCTGAGGATCATACCATATATACCCAGTAGTACAGACACCAATCTTTGAAAGAGTTTCAGTTAAATTCGTCGTTATATTTCTGAGAACATGGGGTATAAATAGGGCAATGAGCTGTGGATACTCCGTTGGGCCTTTTATCCCAGTGAGATTATTTCTTTACACTCTTACTTTGGACGACTTTTTTTTATATAAAATCGTCAATGAAGAGTCTGAAAAAGACATACAGGGCCAAAGTAGTAAGGTTTTTGGACTATAGCTGAAAACGTTTCTGTGCATAGGTCGGTTTCGAAATCAGTGCATACGTGCTTACACACATACCCGTCGTGATAATTATGGGTATTTATGAACCACGATGTTCACCACACGCGTCGGCGTTTGCGAATGAGACAAGTGGTTGCGTTGGCGGCGCATTTTTTCCCTCACCCTAACTCCCCCTAGTCCCTAACTCGCCCTAGTCCTAAGGTTCTATAACGATTAGGTGGAACATTTTACATGACGTAAACATGTTTAAGTGGAGATCTCCCCAGCTACGGGCTGGTACCCACATGAAAGAAATTAAGGATGTTATTTTTTTAGTACACTATATCTATTGACTTTGCCCACTTAGCTTTGATGTCAATAAAATCTTAGTCAAGAAATTCACGGCCCACTCGACATCCCGGATGTACATGTACATTGAGCAAAGCTTGAGCAAAGCTATTTCGAATTGCATGGTTGACGAGTGCGCCTTGAAAACGTCATTTCCAACGACATAACAACATTGATAACACTTGTCTGTCTGTAGGCCTACATGTTGATATAGTTTTACGCAACACATTAGCTTTGTCGTTGTTTTTTCCCAGAGGGTGTGACGTCGGTAGGCCAATTATACTAGGAACCCACATGGTTTTCTCGCTCAAGGTTAAGTAAGACTAATTGCGGTGACACCATGTAAAATTCTCAGTTGAGTAGTAATTAGTTCTGAAAAGAACTGGAGATACAACTCGACGTTTCGATCAGTATGCTCTGATCGTCCTCAGGAGAATCGTCAAGTTGTACCTCCAGTTCTTATCAGAACTAATTACTACTCAATTGAGAATTTCACATGGTGTCACCGTAATTAGTCTTACTTATCCTCTTCACCATGCAAAGCTACAAGTTTTATCGCTCAAGGTTCCTGTCGCAGGCTGAGACATAGGGCCCATTCTAGGTGCAAATATTCCTGTTTGCCAAATGTTTTACCCCATCCTCGAGCCTCCAAATACCCACTCTCCCTCAAATCCCTCATCGAATATGGGTTTCTAAGCCGCACTGCCTGTTTTGGTCATAAAGTTTCAAGGCCACACAATTTAGTTAATTTACTTTTCCCCCTTTGAGGTGGTGAGTGGGGAAGTATTATGTTGTGCCGAAAGAACGGCACAGCAAAATTGACACATTTTGCACATGCATGCAATTACTTGCAGGCTCGCAGTCTATTTTTAACAATAACTTATAAATTACTACCTTCCATCAGTTGGTGTCAGAATATTCCTCAAGTATTCTGCACATTTTGTGCAAAGAAAAAAAAGTAGGCCCATGTGAGCTTCATAACACAAATCCTGTGTTCTTGTTTTCCCCCTGGTGTAGATTGCAGTTTAAATTACTGTTGAGATATGTTGGCGCCATATAGGCCTATAGGCATACAAGACGCAAATAAGACTCATCTTCCAAAATTAATGTACCTGCATTTCTTAGCGTTTCATTACTTTTGATCACCAGAATATGAATTGCGAATGCGATAATTATGCGTTTGGCGATTATAAAATGATTGTCATGCAGTTATAGCACAAAAGGGGCGGATCCAGGATCGCATACAAAGGGGGTACACGATGATAAGGAGGGGGAACAAAGCCAAAAGGGGCCACAAGACCCCACAATTTGGAAATCGATGGTCAATTTTGAAATTGTGTACATGGTTGGTTTTCAAAAAGGGTGTGGAGGCACACGCCTCCTGGATTCGCCACTGCAGTTATGGTTCGAGGACAGGGGGTTCAACTTTGTTCAATCAACCCCGTCTCATTGATCCATATCCTTTATGAGCGTTTCCATTATCAAAATTCAGTATCTACCTTTGAAATGTTGCTAATAACTCATGTCCTAAAACCTACATCTTTCAGTTTCTAATTTTGAACTTGAACCTGCCCTATATTATTTGCCCTGTTGCGTGATTGTTGTGTAGTTCAACGTCTGCTAAAGCCATTCGCGGCGTACAGTATAGGTGTTAAACGAATCAGATGATTCTGCTCTGAATATACTGCATATTTTGCAGCTGAAAAAATAGGAAGTGAGCTTCATGAAACAGGACAGGCAGAGCTGCAAAGATAAAGCTTCAAAATAGTTCATGTATTTGCTTTCAGTTGAAAACTTAAATCTGTCCTATATAGGCCTATAATTTGCCATACCCTTTCAAAGGGAAGGTACAACATCGGTATTTGGAAACGTATGTGCTCAAGTGGTTATCGAGTGTGTGAGAAAACATCGAAAATATCGATAACTGTTGCATGTTTTTTTTAATTTTTTACATTATATTTAAAACATTATTTATTTGTTTATATTTTCTAATGTTTTACAAAAAGTTGGCAGACAGCAACCCTTTGTAAATCTGACGGCAACATATATAACAATATCACCTAACATGAAGGCTCTTCAGATGGAAGCATTTCTCATGATGATTGATACTCGTATATACCAAGTAACTTAACACCAAGTAAGCATTTAGATAATAATTTGTTGGTTTGATAATCTAGTAATTACCTTCCCTTTAAGATGATTGTTTGTAAAGGACTAACATCGTGCTAAAGCCATTTGCGACTTCGAATACAGCACATGTTAAACGAATCAAAGGATCATTCGGGTCAGAATGTCCTAATTTTAAGATTTCCATTGATTGTTTCAGCTACATTTTTGCAAAAAAAGTATTTCCAAAGTTCCTATACACCGAGTCTGTTATTGTACAAGTGCCCGAGGTATTTTGTACTTTTCAAATTGTTGACCTGTAATTTGAATTTGTTTTGATTAACTACCTTTTTAACAAAACAAAATGTCACTAAATATATTTTGTTCATTCAAGAGCTAAATGTTTAATTCGGTTATTCCCTAACCATATTTTCTATGTTCGCTTTTCAAAGTTATCATCAGTTTCTAACACATTTTATTGCTCATTTCCTCTCTTTTATTTCACGTTCAAATTGAAAAAAGTACACCGAAAGAAAAACAAGTTCCTTTCTTAATTGTAAGTTCACACCTGTTTTCTGGCAAATCAAAATGTTAATGCAATGAATGAATCGCAACAAAATACTTCTTAAGGATCACTTAAACTACATAATTGTAAAATAATTTTTGAAAGTTCATTAAGTTTTTAACCAAAGTACGCAGATTGTGCGTATTTATAGATCAATTTGTGTTATAGAAAATCAAACTCAGAATTGCATTCCAGGATGAAGAACTTTGTAGGATGATTTGTGTCATGACAAATTTTCCATCAAAATAACATTCATCGGATGTTGTATTTTGGGTAATTACCACAATACCTTTTTAATTTATAGCTGTCTTTTAAAAATATTCTCACAGTCAATAACAGTTATTGATGCAAACAGGATTCTGACAATCTAAAGAGGAACTCAAATGAGCTCGGTGGTTTTCAACAATTTGTCCATGTCGCCGTTATATTTATGAAGACTTCTTGCCTAATATCTTTAGACAAAATCGGAAATGTGATGAGCTTCTCCGTATTCGTCAATACTGGAAAACAAAAGTCAAACACTTCTTTCAGGAAATACAGTCACTTTTGCAATTAAGAAACTGCAAAATCAGAATATGAACTCGCAACATGAAGCTGCACCTGTTACAATAGTATAGGCCTAAGTCTTAACTAGGGAAATGACACGAATTTGTAGCATTTATGAATTTGTGTCAAATCATGCTATCTGATTGAATTTGCATAAATACATTTTCTGGAAACATGAGGCGAATGTAATGTTTCACAGGTTAGTTTCGACGTTGCTTGACTGAATTTTGTTTATCCATTGAATGATGCTCTTCGCTTTGACCTATGGACAATTTTATCAAATCGAGGGTCCACATTTATACCAGTTTAATCCTATACAAACCTTTTCCTTTTGAAATTTATATTTTTGTATACATATTCATACTAATTTTAACTGTATAGTTAAATCAACGTCAGTAATTGTCTTATAACTGTCCGACTGTTTTACCAGTTATCTTTGGATCAAGAATGGTAACAACCAAACTGCCAGTTTCAAATGATTACACTTGTGTCATTCATATCGAGAACATTATAAAAATGTGTTGTTATAAAAAAAAGTATAAAATATAAATAAAGTGTAATTCATGTTAGGCCCTGCATGTACTAAGATTTTTTGTTCATTTTGTGAATAGTACCAAAAGATGTGTGTATATGTGTGTGGTGGGAGGCTTTAAGTGTTTTTTTGGCGGGAGGGTAATTATTTTTTTGGGGGGGGGGGGGCTAAGCCCCTGGATCCGCCTGTTGGGCCTTTTACTGAGAATATTACCAATTAACACAGTGTATATGGGATTTAACGGCTGATATATTATGACATAGGCCTATATTTTGACATTCTTAAGGCCAACGTCCTTTTCCTTTGTTCTTTCAGGAAATACTCTATCCACTTTGAAACATCAACAAGTGATGTTTCATCGGGTAAAATGGAAATGAGTATAATATGCGTGCAACATAAGTGTAACATGATCTCTGAGTGCAATAACTGGGGTATTAAAACAACTTTAGTGTGTCATGGTAGAGGCCAACGTCCTCTACCATGTTGTAAATATTTAATTTTCATCAGCAAATATACTTTGTTCTCTTCCTCTCTTCCTTTGTACTTTTTTTGTACATTTCCTTCCTACACAATTTATCTCTGAAACATCAACAAGTGATGTTTCATCTGGTAAAATGGAAATGAGTGTAACATGACCCCTATATCTGCACAAACTGGGTTGTTAAACCAATACTGTAGCGTGTATGTGTGTTCTGCATGTAGTTTTATAAAACCTGATGTTTCAATTTTCAAAAGACGCAGTGGTAAATGTTACCGGTTTCACTGTGTATTCCCATTGGAAATACCCTCCAAACACTAGGGTGTTAAAATAACACCAGTGGTGTTAACTTTATTCGTCCATGGTGTTGCCCAATGTGAACACCACCAGGCACCAGCGTTGTTTTTAACATTTTTGGCAGTGTTTTTTATTTTATGTTTTTTGTGTGACAATGTAAATGATCACCGGTTAATCCGGTGTTGTCTGTTAGAAATCTTACTTTTTTTCTCTATTAAAACGACGTGTAGGCCTGTACATGTGCATTTTGAAAATTTAACAATGGTGTTTCAGTACCTTCTAATGTTTAGTAATCGTGGGTTTCTACCCTTTGTTATTTTCCTTCCTATAACGGTGGTGGTTTGCAGGAAAGACTTCATCCATTACAATAGAACCTCATCAAGTGATGTTCCATCTGGGAATGGAGTGTGTAAAACTCATTTATGGGATTCCATAAATGTACA
Source organism: Zoroaster sp. YZ-2022 (assembly GCA_029582265.1). NCBI lineage: Eukaryota > Metazoa > Echinodermata > Asteroidea > Forcipulatida > Zoroasteridae > Zoroaster > Zoroaster sp. YZ-2022. The sequence goes on from CM055819.1 coordinate 19,499,255, forward strand.
TCGACTTAGCGTACAGTCAGGGACTTGACTTCTTGTGATCCTTGAACCCCCACTTGCTCTATTGGGAGATGGAGGGGTGCCCCCAAATAATTTTGTTTCTGTCTGGAGGTTACGGGAGTCCAACCTGTGATTATAATAATAATAATAATAATAATAATAATAATAATAATAATAATAATAATAATAATAATAATAATAATAATAATAATAATAATAATAATAATAATAATAATAATAATAATAATAATAATAATAATAATAATAATAATAATAATAATAATAATAATAATAATAATAATAATAATAATAATAATAATAATAATAATAATAATAATAATAATAATAATAATAATAATAATAATAATAATAATAATAATAATAATAATAATAATAATAATAATAATAATAATAATAATAATAATAATAATAATAATAATAATAATAATAATAATAATAATAATAATAATAATAATAATAATAATAATAATAATAATAATAATAATAATAATAATAATAATAATAATAATAATAATAATAATAATAAGGACTTATATAGCGCACGTATCCACCAAACTGGTGCTCAAGGCGCATTATATTATTACCCCTGCTCATCAGGCTCATAAATCATTCCTGAAACCATCTCAGCTCCCTGGGGAGTATACAGCTCAATTGCTGCCATTACAGCGCATATAGGGCTAATCAAACACAACAACCAACTCTGCCCTCTCAGGTACCCATTTACCCCTGTGTGGAGAGAAGCAATTATGGTAAAGTGTGGTAAAGATACAAGCACCCCGGTCACGGCTGGGATTCGAACCCACATTCTGATGACTCAGCCATCAGAACACAAATTCAATGTACTAAACCGCTCGACCATGGCACTCCATTATGTCGACTACCGTATACGTCTATATTTTTTATTTATCCTGGTTAGCCTCATCAGTGATTACCACTGATCTAGCAGGGCCCAGCTTTGAATGGAAGAAGACAATGGAGATGTTTCGGTTTTAGAAGTGGGATGAAGAACGCTCGATAATGATTCCGGGGGAAACCCGCATGATCAAGTAAGGACTGAAAACCCAATTCACATGTCGACTCGGGTCTGAATTGGACTCGAACCCGGGTCCATAGAGGTGGAAGGCGAGGAAAGTACCGGTACCACGACATGCCAACCTTATCTGTAAAGACTTATTTCAGTTACATCCCACAATATACAATCAGGGACGTTTTATGATTTTTCATCACATACAAACTAACGTAATTTACCTTTATGAATAAAAACGTAGATTTAAAAAGTAAATTTTATTGTGTGGAATGTGGTTGAATGAAGCCGTATCGAAGCGTTTGCCATGTTGAAGCACCCATTTATTTGTCAGATTTGTTTTTATGAAACGTTATTCCGCTGGAACTTTCGCAGCTGTAAGTTTTTAGATGTTTATAAAGTGTACATTGTGACAATTTGCTAATTGTTTTATACACCTACAGTTCTGAACATTCTTTAAATATTTTATTGTCGTTGGCTTTTTTACTTTGTTGTTATCCTCTCGACTGAGATGTGATGAGGTTTACAGGAAAGACCCCATCCATCCACAGTAGAACACCCTCAAGCGAATTTGTTGGCGGTGACTCAGGAAAGTATGTGAGTCATCGGCTGGGATTTATATCCATAATAAAGCGTTATTCCAGAGAAAATGTCAGTTTACGGAGGTTAAGGTTCGGTACAGAAATATGGCATTGGTTTATTATGGATGTTTGTTTCGAATTAAGCTAAAAATAAAAATCCGGATATGACATGGGTTTAACGGGGAGGGAGCATTAGCAATAAATTAGTATTTTGCCGATGTGAAATCATTCACAGAAAGAAAAGGTCGCTGTTGAATCAATTAAGGAAATCTTCCAAGGAGTAGGTCTGTTGATATAAAAATTGACTTAAAATGTATAATAGGTCTATGCCACTTAGGCAAAATATACAAAAGTATAGGTCTAGATCGGCAGAAACAGTAATGCTTATAAACCCTGCGGATGGATAGGGATAGGGATGGGTCTCCCTTTTCCAAAGTTGTATTTACATTAAGTGGGAGCACAAACACTAGAAATTCGTTGGGACATGTGAAAAGAAAAGTATCAACTTGCAATGGGGTATAAACTTAAGGTGGGGTGGAAACATAAACAGGATAGTAATAGAAAAAATGCGTAATATTCATGAGAAAACGGGGTGGGGTTAGGGAGACAATGAACATCATATGGTGAAGAAATTCCACAACCTCCTTCTAATGTTATAACTGCTTACATTTAGCAAGAGCTAATGCACATTTCCCGTAAAACCTTTCAAAACAAAAAAAGGAGAGCAGAAATCGCCTTGTCGTTGCAGGAACATAAACGAATCCATCACCCACGTGCTTAGTTTATGATACTGCAACACGGACCTTTCTTGATTGGCATTTAGTTTACATTTTGGGTTGAACAATCCTATCTTCCCCCTTCCTTGTACAAGCGTCATGAGCGGGTGCAAGGTGAACACATAATATATCCTTTTGGATTTGTGTTGTCTATTGCGGGACATTGCGTAACTTATTGTATTCTTGATACTATAGTGCTTTAAAAACATTACACAAATAAATACACCTGATTGAATCTTCTTAATATATGCCTAATGGTACTTCTCTCCTTGCTCATGGAGCTGCTAAGGAGCTACTTTTGTTAAGTATTAACGGAATACCATTTAAAGTACACACATCTTGTACGGAAACTTTGACTATTTACTAACAAAACTTGCTGAAAAATAAAATATTTCTGATATGCATTGATGGCCCGGTGTTATTTGTTTTCAGTTATTAATACCCAGACACCCATGCATACTATACATGCACATGTGCAATAGCCTAGACACATTATAGTGCATGATATATGGGAGACTGTAAAAGCATTATATGGTTTGCTTGTCACAACAATGAATTCATTCATTGATCAACTCGGTAAAGGGTGCCAACCTTCTGGTAGCATGAGAGACTGCATATGAGCTGGGAGATGAAGCGGCTATAGTGCCATGGTGCCAAGTAAGAAGTACAAGTAACGGTATAAGTCAAGTACTGGCGTTAACTATAATTACAATACTTTAAAAAATATATATATCCATAAAGTATCCTTCATTTGTGTTCCCTATCTATCCTACATTAATGCATGGGTGCATGGTTATTAGTTAATTGTCATAGGCCCTATGCTATGTATTTAAGTATATGATCTATACAGGAGGAACCGCTGGAGTTTGCCAGTGATTGTTTATTTTCTGTAGGCATGTGCACGTCTCCCAAAAGGCTTTTGCTTGCTTAGTCATTCCTACAGTTATCTTTAGAATTGATTTTTTGAAATGAATCAAAAAAATCATATGACGAGTGCTAGTACATTGAAGTTCCGTGTGTCATCAAATGCCGAGGATCAAATAATGTCGACGCCTTTTACGGGCACTGAACCGTTCTTCCGTGGACTCAGTGTGAGATCGGGCATAGTCCTACTCAATCATTAATCTTGATTGGTTTATAGGAACATATATAGGAACATATAATGCCCACTTTCACAACTTTCAAAATAAGGCCCTGAAAGAATGATGTGTTAAATGGTCAGTGGTGACACATGATTTCCAAGGAAATGATTACATCTTAAAGTCACTATACACTTTGGGTAAAATGTCTGTAAATGCATCTATGATAACAGTACCGGTACATAATAATAATCAAGATGTATAAAAACCAATCTGTAAAAGTTTCAGCTTATTTCATTGTGTCGTTAACGAGAACATTTTGAACATTTATTTATTATGTGTATTGTTCGTGTTCATTCCATGTGAAATTTCTGCCTTCGGATGAAAACATTAATTTTGGAAATTATTTAACTTATTTTACTAAAACAGTAGCAATATTTCAAGGAATGTTTAATACCATCATTAACACAAAATAGGTTTTATGTAAAACTATGATCATTTTATATTTTACGATTTCCAATGATGTTTAGGGGCTTTAACTCAGCACAGTTGTCATCAAGCTATGGCATTTGTAGGGGTTATGGCCTCCACTTCCAGTGCCCCCGTTTGACATCAAGCTTGTTCATCAGACAGCAACCCTCCCCATGATCCGCTAGAGCGTTTCCTTTATTTAATCATGCCATCTGCTCACATTCAGAGAAAAATCAAATACATTTCTCCGCACCTGCTGGGATACACACCCGGTAACATTAATAACTGAGGATGAATACATTAACCGTAATAAATGAAAATATGTTGTCAAGAATAATTATGGCAGATAGAGTGAGGTGTCTGTACCCTTCCAGATGTTCAATCTACATTTTAATCGATTAATTGAGATTAATCGAGATTAATCTTTGTATTAATCTGTGTCTTATTTGTTTCTTTAAAACATTTAGCCAGGGAACGATTTCGTTCACTGACATTTACATAGCAACACTTTTAGGAAGGAATATGTTTGTGTGTATGTAATCTAAGTACATTATGTAATATTTATTTTGAATAGCAAATTTTGAATTATCATTAGCAGATGATTTATCAATTAGCATTGTTCTATCCGATACAAGCACGATCGTTTACTGGTAGCATATCGTATTTTCATCATGAGCTCGATGCCGTTTTTTTAAACTTTGTTCTTTAATTTTGTTTATGTATCCTTTGTGTTCTGAATTCCTTTTATTGTTTTGCTTTCTTTATGTTTTACCTGTTTTCCCCATTTTAAATATAAATGTAAGTTTGATTTGATTTTGTGCAAATATTTGTATTAGCCGATGGGTGATGCGAGTTTCCCAGTTTAATCAAAGGAATTTATTTAAACAAATTGAAAACAAAATCCCCTAGATTAGAATGGGGAGCATGCTCATTGGGCTTTAATATCTGGATAAACATTTGAGTGAATTAAATCCCGAATACAGTTTTGATAAAATCAAGTAATACAGATAGTGATTAGCAACAAACCTGTGAAATTCTCAATCGGTCCACATATTTCTGAGAGAAAATCATTTGTAATTCTTACACCCGTTAGAGTAGGATTGTTAGTGGTATTTTGATCTTCCACCAGATTTAAATTTAGTTAAATTATAGCGCACATTACATAGATAGATTACAAGGAATGTTGATCGACATTATTTCTTCTATAAGTGTGTGAACTCTCCTCAGTATTGAGATTTGAAGTCTTCAAATAGATAGCAACTTTGGAAAAATCTGTAAAATGTTGTTCCTTGTTTCAACCGGTTTGAGAGAATTTTAGTCTTAATGCTATGGTCCCACAGGAATATTTCGATCTTTCTGTCGAAATATATTTCGATTCTTGGTTTTTTTTTTTTTTTTAATAATTTCGTCAAAATCTCGTATAAATATCGACAAAATATCTTTTTTCCGTGAGAAATTTTTATTGGGTGTATTTTCTCGACAATTTCGATTCATTTTCGATTTTATTTCGACGACTTTCGACTGTTTAGATCATTTCGACTAAGCTCGACTATATCGATTTTTGTCGAAATTTAATTTTTATTTTTTGGAAAATTATTGAAAAACTTTCGACTGTTTCGATGTATTTCGACAAATTTCGACTGTTTAGACTGTTTAGATTGATTTCGATTTTTTTTCGATTAATTTTCGATTTTTAAAAAAGAAATTGACAAATGTTTCGATTTATTTCGACTGTTACGATTGTTTAGACTATTTAGACAGTTTAGATTTATTTCGACTGTTTTTCGAACTTTTAGACTGTTAAGACTATTTCGATTTCATTTTCGACAGTTTCGATACAATTTCGAAAAAATTTCGATAAATTTGATCGAAACTTCATCGAAAAATATTGGTCAGGTTTAATAATTTTCGATTAATGATTTTTTTTTCGACAAATCTCGACAAACCTCGACAAATATCGACAGTTCGATTTTTTTAGACTCTTTAGACTATTTCAACTTTTCTCGAAATTTTTTTGTAAAAAATCAAAAATCTTGACGAAACACGATCGAGAGAGTCGAAATCTCTGTGGGACCATAGCATTAACAAAATGGCTTTTAAGAATTCAGCATGGTTCTTGGATGAGAGAGGTAAGGTAAATGTGAAGGTCATGATGCCAGCTAGATAACCCTAATTTCCTTATATCCGTCAGTTCAGTTTTACCCTATTCCAGAGGCCTGGAAAGTCCGGTAACTTAAAATTCCAACTTAAGGAGTATTTAAAAGTGCTTATTATTCTGCGACGACCTAGAAGAGTCGCAGACAAACACTCAAGATGTATCTGCTGTTATTTGTTGTGATTATTTTATAACCATTGTAATAATTGTTGACTGGATGCATGATGTGAAGTCCGATCGTGATATTTCAATGAACTCATTGGACATTTCTCCCATTCCTTGTCTCGACAACATCTGGAAAAGTGTACAAACCCTACAGCTTTCAATACATGTTAAGCCACTGGTCTATGTTTAGAAGCTTTTTAATATCTGTAATTTAAGTGATCAACATTTTGTATCGTTTAAGCTCATCCCACTTCATCTTATAACCAAGAAATAATTATGCGAACCATCATGTGGTGTCTCAATCATAACAAAATGACAAAATGTGACAATAATTGTTTAGGTGTTCGGTTGTACAATAGATGATGACTTCATGCATACATTCCCAACAGCATGCATAAAGTCATAACTTTAACCCTTGTATATTTTGACCTCTCAAAACTATTTGAAAGGTTTTGAAAGCAATTTGTAGTGGTTTCAAGTGGTTTCAGAGTGCATATAGACAGAATTAATACGTTCTGCGCAGTTATTCCACCTTTCACAAATAATAGATGAAGGGTTTTGGCGGGTCTGTCAACTCGCTGGCAAATAGACTGGTAGCAGCAGGAAGGAGAAATAATGTAGTTGGGCCTACATGGATGATTGTCCAACATGGACATTCGGAACAAGAAGGGTAGAGCCGGGGAGAGATAGTTATATAGTGAAAATCCAAAATGTCATGATAATTACAAAATGTCACGATTATTTATAATTTGTGAAATAGGATTTCATCATACAATCTTAACCTATACATGTGCTAAAGAATTTCATCTGGAACGAGGGGGTTGGGTTGGGTAGGAGAGGAAAAGATAGGGCAGTGAAAATCCAAAAAGGAATGAAGTACAATAAACGATAGGTCATATTCTAAACTATTTTGGTAAAATAGGTGACAGCTATCTATAAGTAATAGCCTTAAGGCATAACTTTTAACATTAAGATGAAATAATGTAGTAAAGACGTAGGGGAAAGTCCAACCTGGGCTATCCATACTTTATGTCAGAATTATGCCATCCGGAATGAGAGAGGTAGGGAAGGGGGAAAAAATAGCCAGTGACAATCCAAAATGCCATTATAATTACTATTTTAATGTCACAATTATTTATAATTTGGTAAAAAGGATTTACTTAATACAATCTACCTACATGTGCTAAAGATTGTCATCCGGACTGAGAGGGGTATAGGGCAGGGTAGGGGAAAAATAGCCAGTGAACATCCTTAGAGGGAACGGAGTACAATACATGATCCATAACGATAGACCATAATTTGTATGAAACTATTTTTGGTAAAATGAATCGGAGGACAACTTCAAGCCTGCTTCCCCTTATAGGCGTAATATGACGTAAGAAGAAATATTTTACCAATCCGGTCATGATATCTTAATTTTTCAACACCACTGCAGGCCAACGAAGGTCATAAAGCTACAAGAACAGAGGTTTTTTTGTAATGTTGTATGACATGTAGGGCTGTGCTGAATAACCGAATGTTCGAATATTCGATCGATGGTTCGAATATACGGTTGTTTTTTCCGGTTGTTTTTGTTGAATTTGTTTTGTTTTATATTGGCGCTTCCATTATCCCCCCCCCCCCCCCAATCATCCTCTCGTCTACATTTGGGCGTCCATCCTAGTCTGGGCGACATTTTGGCCTATGTTTAGTACATTGTTGACCCCACCATATCGTGCGTGCTCGTTTTATCGCGTGGCGCAATTTACAATCGGTGGCCTTCGAATATCGAATATTCGATGGAAATCAAAATCCGAATATCCAGTTAGCAAATTATTCGACAACGGACAGCCCTAATGACATGGTTTACTTTAATATCAGACAAACATGTTCATGTTAACTCTTTCATTTATTCGTTCACCAACAGCCGAAACGTTGCCGCCCACCAATGTCTTAGTCCAATTCACCGGCCCCAATAGCTTCATCGTATCCTGGGACCCGCCAGACCACCCTGTGCTAGGCTACAATCTGGCCTACAGTGGGGGGAATGTCCAAATCGAAGGCAACACAACGTTCATCGAAGTGACTAGCACTAATCCACTTAACCCAAGACAGTTCTCTCTGGGGCTGTACACTCGGACCTCGGCGGGTTACAGCAGAAATGCAGATGGATTCACAATTTTGAATCCTATGGACGCACGTAAGTTTGAAGTACATATCCCCGACTCTACATGTAACGTAAGCAGCGGGTAAACTTGCGACATGGGGCATATGCAGCTGAACTGCCCCCAGAAGAAGAATACCTCGGTGCAATCGAAGCGCCCTCTCTTGATATCCTCTGTTCTGTGGCAATCACGAGTTATGTTTGTTTTATGTACAGTTTATATACCTTTATACACCGCTTTACACCAGTGGTGTAAATTTTACACTGCTACGTTGTTCATATTGAGCGAACTGTCCACAATGAACACAATCGGTGTAGTTTGCATACGGGTCATTCCTGTAATCGGGGGTCCAGTGCATAATATATGCACATTGTGCACATTACATGATCAGCCTCATTAATCTCTTAATTAATTTCACATTAAAAATAAAAAAATTGGTTTTTCGAGTTGTTCTCAAAAAGGGCTAGCTAATGACATCACAATCCATCCGATGTCAGGTCGATTTTTTTTTTTATCTTCAATTATTACTTTCGTGTCCCACGTTTTTCACCAATACGTCTGTGACATTTCATTCGGCAGTGCTTGATCAAATTAATTAACAAAGATCCAGCATAAAAATGATGTAGGATTGTCAATTTTCTGGAAATATACAAACATAGGCAGAAAACAAACTATCTCTTGCTGTTAAGAATGCACGCAGTTTCCCACACGGATCCGCTGAAAAAGTGTTGTCCGACGAAACGGTTTCGTGTCCCACAATAACGTCGGTATTGGTACATTTACACTGAGAAATGTGGCTAACATAGACAGCCCACATGTCAAATCTTTTGCTATCACTCATTACACAATCGTTACCTAACGTTTGATACAGTTTGCCCATTCTTAGCAACTCGAGGAAGAAAAATAAATTCCGTTTGTTGTGGCCCGATGTTTCCGTGTCCCACTCAGTGAGTAACGTCGCAAACTTCGGAGAGCCTAGTTTTCCGTATTCATGATATCGTTTGTTATGAATGAATCGCGATACGCTTGTAGGGTACCCGGATGTCCCTGCACGTGACATCTTACGATCTCCTGCGCCATTGTTCTTCGACCGCTGCAGTTTCAACTTTTTGTGTCCCGAAATCCAACGGCATTACGTCGGTCATGAACATTTATATTTTAATTACCGCTTTACATGGGAGAGTTTTAACTGTAAAATAGTTGTGTTTTAAGTTGTTAGTTTATGATTTAATATCTGGGGTACTAGTTAGTTCCAATTAGGTCCCATTTAGTAGTTGGTTTACGGATTGCGGCGACCAAAATGTCCAGAGCTCTATCGATCCTCGCGGCATGGTTTGCGTGAACATCCGACTGTTACGTACAGTGTACGTGTGCCTCCTTGTCGTTATGGGAAATACATACAGCGCAGAGGGTTGAGCTTAACTGTGAGAACAGCCCATGTGCGATAATCGGTGTGCAAACCAGTGGCCCTGGGGTTGGGTGTTAGACGGGAAGTGCAATACGCGATGTTAACAGAATAGTTTGATACCCGTCCATTACTACTTGATGTAAACAAATGCAGGAAAACAGCCCATTATTTGCTGCAATAATTAGATCAAAAATCAGAATCTTGACTCAATAAAGTGTGCGCTTATAATTTATATAATATATTTTTTTCTTTTCTTTCTTTTCACTCATTTGGAAAAACAAACTTCCTTGGTTTACAACAAAGAGAATTCTAGTTAAGTCGAAGTCAGGAAGGGTCACATTTATTTAATGTTATACTATTTTTATATGATCTGCATGCTAGGCTGCAGGATTATCCATGATTATGAGCATAAACATTCCAACATTAAATTTAGTATCTGCCCAAATTTTAATGATTTTAAACTGAAAGATTACTTTTGAGGCCCTTCCCCAATTTTTTCAAAGTAAAAAGCTTTGTAAATTAGTGCCGTTTTTAAAGCTAAAGTAACATGGGAATTTGTTTAACAAATGATTTGGCCAACCTTTCCTTTTTCAACCGCTACAAGGAATTTACAATTTTCTTCTTTAAAAAGAGAATATCCTGGGCCTGAGAACAATAAGAAAAAATAATTTTATGTTTCCGGTAACCCAACCGACCTGTTTTTCCAAAAATAGATATAATAAACTGTTGTCACTGTGAACTAATTTTGATCATATTGTATGTTGCATAGAATGTATAAAGCTTTAAATCTTAATGAATTTATTCAAGTTTATAAAATTGTTAATTTTAATAATTAATGACTGTTCATAAGATCTTTAATCCAGCAGTGCAGCCAGGAATTTCAAGAGGGGGCAGGAAAATATCCTTGGCGTATTTGCCTTTTAGATTCACTATTCAATGAACTTACAATTTACAAATTAGTCTTTAATATAACAAGGACACATATTTGACATTGTTAAAAAAGGAAAATAATTAATGTCAGACAATTTTGAATTTCTGATGTCCATGTCACACTTTGGACCCCTAATTTAAAGAATGAGCCACATGTGCATAATTGCTGTAGATTGTACACATTTCAGTTAATCAAGACAAGGTAAATTGAGTGTGTGGCTTTACATTTGAAGTACATCGCATTAAACTGTTACATCGTGTCCCACCTGGGTCATTCCCATAATCAGGGGTCCAAAAGTGTGACATTTTTGCTTTGGTGTCCCAGTTATGCGTGACATGTTTAATGCTAATATCTCATCAACTATCATTACAATTGACTTCACAATATTTTTGTTTTACTTGTTGGGTAGATACTTTGCTTCACGTAATCACTCTTGGAGAATATGCACTAAAGAATGTGTCCAGAATAGCAAAATCTTATAGGGTGTCACGCGTAACTGGGACACCAAAAGTGGACCCCAGATTATGGTAAAGTGTTCATAAATGCAGGGTCCAAAAGTGTGACATCTTTTGGTGTCCCTGTTACACCTGACCTGTGCAATTTCCCATCAAGTATCACTAAAATTTTCTTCACACTATTTTGTTTTACTTGTTTGGTACTTTGATTCACATAATCACTCTTGGAGAAGGCATTAGAGAATGTGTCCGGAATTGCAAAATCTTATACCTGTCAGATGTAACAGGGACACCAAAAACTGGACCCCCTAAAGATTGTACACCATGAAATTTTCTGAGAAAATGTTGAATCACCCATTGATCAATATATGGATACTTAAAATCTCTGTTTAATGTTCTAATTCCAATTTATATGTACGTTAACCACTAACTTAATACATGTCGCATAACCGACACTGTCATTGTAGTGTCCCAGTTATGCGCGACATGTTATTAAAAAGCTGAGTTACATAAAATTTACATAAGTTACGAGCATTGTTTACCCTGACTTATGTTGCAAGTACAAACTATGGAAGACCAAGACAAAAAAAAAGATATTGTACTGTGTAGCATGTTGTACAGTAAAAAGAAATAATTCCTTCAAGTGGTTTCCTCAGAAATTGTGTCCCGGTTGTTTTTCATTGTTATTGATATTTTTTTTCCCATTAAAACCTTATGTTCCTGGGAACTTCATTTGTTGAAATTGGTCAGATAACAAGTTTAAAAAAGATGGTTTGGACAGTGGGTGATTTAAGTAATGCACTTTTAAATAGGTCAAGGTACCAATGTTGGTGTCCCAGTTATGCGCGACAAATTGTGTGTTAGCCTAGCATTCAACATGCAATATCTTGAAAATGTGCCAATCCTTGAAAGTGATTTTTGTTTTGTTGGTGGTACTGGTGATACTCTATCACATGAAATACTTGGTAACAATAACAAGTGAATTTGAAATTTTAACCCCTATGTCACAAAAGTGGACCCCTGATTACAGGAATGACCCATATAATTCCCCTGCGTATTTGCAGTGTACATTTTGTACTTTGACATCCATGTAACATCCATGATCCAATAGGCCTGAAGAAACTATAACAATAAATTCGATTTGGGATAATGGCCTTATATTTACTATAACTATTCACCTACACACATTTTTACGGATATCTCATCAAAATATTATTGTAGTGTGTCTGCCATTGGCAACCATAATTATAGCTTTTTTGCCTGCCACAGTCTCACAGAGGGTGCACTTTTGTATACAAAAGTTGTCACGTGTCATATCATCTGCAAAGAGGAACAATTAAATATGTTCAACACGGCAATGTATCAGGATACATTGCTGTTGATTCCCTCCTTCCCGGTGTTTACGGTTTATCCCAGTCCATCCCTCAAGTTGATTTATCCCTCCATCCAACCTCCCATCCACCAATCTCAATCAACATCGATCACCCGAGTCGCTCACTGGCAATTTCGAAAAACCTGGATAACCAGTAGGCGATATTCTGATATCATGAATTTTTATTTTCATAAATTCCACTAATTAATTCCATTTTCCCCAATTAATCCATCCACCTACCCCTCCGATCCCATCCATGCATCCTCATTTCTCTCCCAACAGCCTCCGTTGCGCGGCCGCCCACCAATGTCCTGGTCCAGTTCAACGGTCCCAATAACTTCACCGTGGCTTGGGACCCTCCCGACGAACCCGTGGACGGCTACATTCTGACGTACAGTGGGGGACACAGCGTCCACATTGACGGCGAAGCGACGAGCATCAAAGTGGTCAGTGAAGAGGACATAAACCCAAAACGGTTTTCGCTGGGGCTGTACTCTCACACGGCCGCCGGGTACAGCAGTAATGCGCATGGTTTCATTAATTTGAATGAAGGAAATCAACGTAAGTGGGATTTTGGGATCCCATCTGTCCCCGGTCGTTTGTAATGTGTCAGCCCGTCTTCGTCTGTACATCCTAACGTCCATCATTTACCCACCGAATATCAATGTTTGGAATTTTTACCGATTCCATCCACCTCCCATTCAGGCATTCACGCATCCAGTCAGTCATACACCAATCCATGGAATGCATACACCCCTCCACCCACTGTTTTTATTTATCATTCAATCCAACCATCCATTCAATTGTTTTATTTCTATCCATGGACTCACCTAGTGTCCATCACGTTTTGACCAATGGATTGATTGGTCCACGAATACACCTTTTAAAAGAACTAAGACGTTACTGAGTCAATCTAAATATAAAGTAGATCATGGGAAGTGACTCTCTGCGCAATTTGATTATAGGAGTATTTCATTTTAACATGTTTCATCCAGTCTAGACAAAACTACCCAAAGTTGTTCTCATATATTTTTTAAACAGTATTCCTATTTTGTCGGCAAATTACTGAAATGCCGACTGCTCCGTTGCGTACTTGTTTGTAAAAACAAAATTCAAAACTGGAATACAGTATAAACATCGAATTTGAAACCACAATCATTCTTGCATGTCTCTCAAAACTTAATTAAACGATAGAGCTGTTATTTACCCGAAGTAGAGGGTTCAAGTTTCAACTTAAAATGGAAGCGATACAATTTATTTAATATAATATAATGCCACCGAATGGATTACTGTCCAGTTCAGTGTACCCTTCTGTTCATGTCCAAAAATAGTAGGGATTCATCAAGTTTGAATAAGCAGTTTGCCAGAAGGCGAAGGGAGAGACCGGATGGTATTTCTATTAGCACTAAAGCCTTATAGTGACAATAATGTCTTATAGCTCTTACATGGACCCTGTCTGTGACACTGCTCATAGCCAAGCTTAAAACTAACCGAAAATCCGACGTGCTTGAGGATGGCTAACTTTATGTTGTTCAACCGCATGGTTGTGTGTTTTTTATTATTTCCCCATTCCAAATCTTCGTACTCAAAAACACATAATTCCTATTTAGATCTTCCGCCAAAACCCAGAGGAACAAGGCTTCTCATTGTGCCGAACTCAATACAGCTGAACTGGACGGTACCGAATAGCAATGGGTTTGAGTTCTACCGTCTAATCTACTCGACAGACGGCCGACGTGAGACGGTAGTCGAACTACCTCCGACAACAACATCTTACTTTATCCCAGGAGTGAGTGGACAATTTTACATGAATCTGTACACAGTCAGGAATGGCATAACAAGCGATATGGGGGAATGGGAAGAAAGTACAAATGAAGGTAAGATTCTTATATCGTCATCGACGTGTTTGTGCATCAATGGCGGATCCAGGGGTGCTAGAACGTCATGTTTCTCCTCCCCTTTACATCGACATTGCATGTAAATTTACCATACGTTTCTTGTGTTCCCACTTTTGTTGGCAGTGTGCCCACCCACTAGCATGTGTTCCCCTTCTTCGGCACCCTGGATCTGCCGTGCATGACCGCTTTTTCCAAACAAACTGCCGATTTTGCCCAGATTGAAACAAATATTGGCCAGACCAGTATTATCAGGAAACAACTTCCTGCTCTAGTGCAATCGATGTTTAGTTAACACAGTCAGACAAGCCCAGGGCGGGGTTAGGGAATTGACGGGATAATAAACCCCCTACTTTTAGAAAGATACCTAGCTCAAGTTAGACTGACATTTTCGTGTACAAAGCCTATGTTGAAGAATAAGAGGTAGTAGTCCTACCGTTTTACCAAGTAGATAACATCCCCTTAATAATGAGCATAACGGGGTGGAGCCCTTCCTGTAACGTTTGAAACTATATATAATTAATTTATCTGCAAATTGCACTTTCGGACAACAAATTCAAGCCCCTTTTAGGTAAGGAAAGGGCAGCAGCACACATGTAAGTGGGAGTTGTATGATTCACTTCAGGGGCCCCTTGAGGCACTGTTTTAATAGGTCCTTGTTTATTTATTACGGATCCAAATTCTGAGCGGGGTGGGGGGGCGGGGCACCAGGGCGGTTAAGGGTTTACAATGAGATAATCACAAATTGTTTCATTTTCTTCTTGATTCAGTTCCTCTTCCACCAGTGAATATATTTCTCCAGCAAACTAGCAATATAGCATTCACGATTGCATGGACTCAGCCAAACGACGAAGTGGATGGATATGTGCTTTTATACAGCCCCGATGAAGGTAAAACGAATACCTTAACTTCCTTTTGTATGGATTAACACACAAGCCAGTCAGATTTTACTTATTCAATAATGGAGTCTTATAATACGGTATAGCGAAATTTATCACAATGTAATACCCTATTAAGCGCTTTACATTATGACCCCTCCCTGTACACAAACTTGATGAGCACAGAAAATTTTTGCTTAGCAAAAATAGCTTACTAGCCAAATTGCCACGTAATGTATATTGCTTCTGGAAGGTTCTGAGCTATATTTTGCTTTATAGCAGATACATTTTCTACACAGCTGTATGAAATTGGACCCTGGTCATTTATACGGAGTTCAGAGGAAAGGCCTATCTATGGCTTAAAGGCTTACTTGTGTATTTACATAAGTGGATATACATAGGTCTACTGGGAAGGGGAGGGGCGTCCAGTGTGGGCGTTAATATTGGGAAATGATTATTTTTGGAGGGAGGATGGTCAACAATGTTTTTATTAGGGCGACTGCCAAACCATGCCCGACTGAAATCCCCTCTGTTTTGTGTTTTGTGTTTCACCTGATCGTGGTACTCAAACCTTGACCTCACTGGATGCCCATCTAGTGACGGAAATCTGTCAGGGTTTTCAATTATTTCGATTGCTTCCTTCAACCGACAGTTTCTTTTTTGTTTAAATTACTTTGGCTTTCACGTACTTTCCTTTAAGGATGATATTGTACTATAACCTGTGCCTCCGGCGCTATTGTGACATTTAAAGATGTATCACCCGTGTTTTAACCGGCAATTTCCGGATTATTTGTTTTCATTGGAAAATTGAAAATTTCCTTTTATAAAGAAAACAAATACTTTGAAATGAGATAAGTTGTCAGAAGCTTTGTTTTACAGTAAAACAGTGCCAACATTATTTTAAGACAGGACCCACCATTATATTTCAGTACGTATTTACTGTAAAACTATGCTTCTCACGATCATTTCAAAGTATGTGTTTAATGTCTATGTTATTAAATTCAAATCGCAAATGAATTTCAATCATTATCACGGCTAAAACGTTCAAAACAATATTTTAATTATTTTAATTGATTTTGTTTACACCGAAGCGTCATGTCAAGTTCCCATAGCATCTATATTTCGAAATGGTTACTTTTGTGAATTTCTTAAAATGACGTAATTTTTTATTAAATTTTTGCCCTACACCGACGTGTGTATAACACTGTATACTCAGTGCTTTCTGAGTGTCTGTGGAAAAAAAACTTCACAGGCGACTCGGGAGGGATTCGAACCCACGACATCCTGCTTACTAGTGCAGGCGTGTTAACCTCTCGTCGGTTGATATACAATTGATTTAATTTTTGCCCTACACGTAATTTCTTCGGCTCTCTATAGGTCTATAACATTAAATGTATGAGTGCACATGATGACCATTTATCAAAAGAGTACAGCATATAGGGTTATGATCCATTCATAATAAATTATCGTCCACATTCCACAAGCCCAAAATGGGTGTAAATCTTTATGTACAATTTTGTATTTTAAGTTTTGAGTGTTATCATATTTGTTTAAATTTTAATGTTGATCTATTGTACAATCGAAGGGAAACTGAATGCCATGTATATTTATTGAATTGCATTACTAACACAAAATGTTGAACTTGAACTTCTAACAACTTAGGTGTAGGACATAAACAATTTAAAGCCATTTATTGATTACAGAATCTCTAAAACAATTATTATATTAATTATTATTATTTTTAACTTAGTATCGCCGGAGAAGAAACTGAAGCTCAACAAGTCCATGACAAATATCCATATAGTGTGCGACTCCCCCATCACGAGCCAATTCCGAATTGGGTTAGTGTCTGTAAGGGGATCGTTGTACAGTGAATCTGCCGATGTTCAGGTACTCCCACCAGGACACAGATGTGAGTAGATCCTAAACAGACTTTTAGTCCAATACTTTTTCACGAGTACGAGTACGGGTACAGAAAAATTCGAAAACGAGTATGAGTGGGCCTGAATATTCAATATTTTCATCAAACAGAAACACATTTCCTTATTTACCTTAACTTATTACATCTTATTTTATATTATATTGTATTGTTTTCAAGCGTTTTTTAATTTTTTTTTTTTTTTACAGGGCCTTCAATAATTGATTAGGACACCCTGTTGAAATAAACTGTAAATAAATAAATTTCACATTGATTGTTTAGTAGGAGAAAGTTTGCGGTCACACCTTTAATATCTCAAATGAGTTGTAATAGTGTTGTTACATGACCAAAGATGTGTCTACAGGTCAAAACGTTTGAGACAAATTTGTTTTCACTTCACGGTGCTTGGATACATGCAGCCACACGCGATCGCATCCCAACTATGATATTGTTTCAAAAGTGCCATGACAAAATCCCAGGGACTGTTACTCGAAACCAAGTTATATCTGTACAAAAGTATCGATTACATAACCAAACCTTGCATAACCAGTTGACCATGACACATGTCACATCCTCTGATCATTTTAAATAAGTTTCTGGCGCCTAGATCATGGGAGTGAAACAAAAGATTCCGGATACATTTACGGCCACATTGTGCGCAATGCACCGACCCCTTCACACTCCAAGGATTCCGATATGATATTCAATCACAGGTTATTTTTGGATATGTCTACATCCTAAAGGAACAGTTAGAAATTTCTTTAAAATAATACACCCAAAGCATATTTTGTCATGCATCTTCTATGTAACAAAACTTTTGACTCACTCGATTTTTAAGTTCCTGTACTTGTTTTTTCCGTCGGGGGGGGGGGAGGGGGGAGGGGAGCGGAGTGAATGCATGGTCAGTGTAGGAGGGGCTGAATACATTGGCGGATTCAGGGGGTGGGCAGTGTTTTATAGCCGTGCATGTAAATTTGCCATACGTTCATTTGTGTCCCCCCCCCCCCTTTTCGGCAGTGTGCCCCTTTTTGGTCGTGTGCTCCTCCCCCTTTTTGAGGCCATGGATCCGCCCTTGGTCTGCAGGTCACAGACTTGGAAACCTACATATTTTGAAATTTCCCATATGTCAGGCGCTTGTACTTGTAGAGCAACAAAGGATAATTTAATTCCGGATACATTCACGGTCGAATTGTGTGAAGTGCACCAACCCCAAAGGCACCCCAAAGGATTCCGTAGTACAAATTATGCCAATGGTTGAACCCTTACGTGCTTGGATATCCAGTCTAACGTCTACATCCCCAAGGTTCCGTTACAAATATCTGAAAAATAGAAAACATCCAAAACAGAGCACTTGTTGATCTCAATAAACGTCATTCTGTGTCATGCTTCTTGAATGCAACAAAATCTTTTGACTCACTCGCTTGTTTCCTCCACTTGTTTTTCTTCCGTCTGATGGGGGAACAGGGTAAACGTACGTGGGAGGGGAGCCTATAGGTCATAAACCTATATCAGCCAATTTTTCTTTGCTCGCTACCCGTTTGTAATATTTCAGGTCAGTTTCTCCATATAAATCTACTTTGTGTACAACCACATAAAAGGCTTGTGTCCCGTTTATTGTGTGATCCCCGCTACTGCCGTTACCCGGGTTGTTTGCATCTGACCGGGGCTTGATCCCTGGCTACTCGGCATATATGGTTTGACCTCTGACCTGGCCCCATAGCGCAATAGATAATTGGCATAAGTGGACCGCCTACCAACATAGGGGCTGGTTAGCTCAGTTGGTAGAGCGCTCGCTACCCGTTTATATATATATATATATATATATATATATATAATATTATAATATATATAGTATTATATATATGGATATATTTGAAATTTATCGTCGTCCTGCAAATATCAAAAATGTTATGGTGAAATAATTATAGCAGGGTGGCACAGGTATGAATTATAAGCCAATATATTTTGATTTGTTATCAGTTGATCCGTTCAAGATAGTTCAGGGCCTATACTATTGGTTATTGAAATGCTAGGGATACATGAAAATTTAATTGTTTTCAAAATGATTCTCTTTTGAAAATAATACAGGGGAAAAGTGGGGAATGTGTCCCCTCTATTTTATAGCCGTGCATGTACATTTGCCATACGTTTATTTGTGTGCCCCCTTGGAGGAAAACAATATTGTGTGAGTGGAGTGATGTATTTTGTGTATGAATTGAGCTCAACTGATTTTGTTTTTCTGCGAAATCTGATTGCGTCAACGAGCACAAATTTACATATCGATTGTCGTGGAACATTCAGGTGGATAAATGCCTCGATGACCTGAACACATCAGCTTTCGATAATATCCCTAAATAAACTATTAAAATACGGATTTAATCCATGTCACATGTTTACACAAAGCTTGTCCTTGATTATTTATAGGGCAATTTCATGGCAGACAGCTCTGTGTATGTTTATATGCGCAGATTGTTACTTTGGATATCAACATTGTAAAACGATAACAGATTATTATGACATGAGATGTAGTGCATTACGTGAGAAAGACCAAATTAAACATGTACAGCCTTTGCCTATCACAGTTTGACATTGGGGACCACCATGTGCTTCTTGAAGATATAGACATCAGCCCCCAAACCCACCGTAACCACGGAGGGTTCCTTAGCTCAAGGAGGAAGACTTCCTTGGTCCATGCTTATCATGCTTATCATGCATGCATGCATGCATACATGCATGGAGGTTGATTTCAGTACCCTTAAGAAAGCGTAGCGCAAAGCCAAAACAGCCAGGTGCTTTGCCAGGGGCCCGCCATAGGGCTCGAAAGCTTTAGGGTTATGCTATGTGATGCAAACTGGGGCATATTTTTTAAACAAAAAAATCGTTTAGAATAATAAACTGTTTTAAAGGGTATACAGAGGGTGATGCAAACATGGCAAAATTTGTGTAAAATGAGTGGTGAAAATATTGCCTTCAAATACTTGGGTGTTAAATACTAGCTGTGTGAACTTCAATATTTCCAATTGTTGTAGTTTTCAACACTACAGTTTGTGTGTGTGTGTGTGTGTGGGGGGGGGGGGGGTTATTGCATTAGTCACCCCCAAATTATATACATATATATATATTAAAAAATATATATCCCCCAACCAACCCAGGATTTCAGCCCCTGCACACTAGCCACACTTATCTAGCCAAGTCAAAGTCACTGGTCTACAAAAGGACCCATTTCTGGGTCCAATTCATGGGTCCATCCGTGTTCAATGTCCAGGGTTTTAAAGGCAAGAGAACCCAAAACGTATGCACAGCGGCGTAGCCACGGGGGGTGGGGGCCTGGGGGCCCGTGCCCCCCCCCCCACAAATTTCCAGTGCCCTCCAGGTGCCCCCCCACGAAAAATCCTCATAGTGCCCCAAAAAACAGAAAAGAAAAAGAAAAGGGAAAAAACCCATACCCCCTGGCCCCCCTCCCCCACTGAAAAACAATGCTTCCCCTGTGCCCCCCCTCCCCCCACTGAAAAAGTCCTGGCTACGCCGCTGCGTATGCAGTTTACATGAGGGTGTGTCACCGCCCGTATTGAGTCAATACCCTTGGAAAGACACGTAGGGACTATAGACCGACCCTGGAAATTCACCAACCACCTGTTTTTCTTCGGGAAAGGCCTTCCTGGATTGAGATCCTGACTTGCTGGAGCTTTGGCTGAGCCAAAAATGGACCCAGTTATCGTTAGAATTCGGAAAGGAAAATGATTGAATGAAATTAGCTGCATAAACACTTTAGATAGCCTTGGCTAAATATAATAACAACGTTTGTTTTCGTACCACAAAATGAATGTATACATAACAGCAAAAGAAACGTTACCCCCCTAAATTTTGTTAAGTAATTATATTATTAAACATAATAAATATACAATGTTGTGGGATGGTTGGCTGCCAGGTGAACCAAATTTGCCACATTGTGTTCGTGTTACACTCCATACTCATAATATTCTTCATTAAACAAATTATATTAATTATAAAATGAAAATAATAAATATTTTTAGGGGTGACGTTTCTTTTGCTGTTATGCATATTTTCAGTACAGCGCAACACACATATCTGGAGTGAGAAATAAGGAAGGAAGCGACAAGTAGGGGGATGGGGGTGGATAACAAAATAATTTAACAAAATCGATGCAAAATTTTCAATGTTTGTACTATAGCTAGATTTACGTTCACATTATCCTTCAATGTTAGAATAATTATATATATATATATATATATATATATATATATATATATATATATATATATATATACTTAAATGTAGCGGTCTATCTTGAAGTAGAGTGCTCAATGCCACATAGACAGAGCGTAATATACTTGTAGTAAAACTAGTGGAACGCTGGTAGTTGTAACTCCGAGTTTCACGCGTTATGCATAACGCGTGAAACTCGGAGTTACAACTACCAGTGTTCCACTAATTTTACTACAAGTATATATATATATATATATATATATATATATATATATATATATATATATATATATATATATATATATATATATATATACAAATAGTTGTCCCGATTTGAAATTACAATCTACTTTTAAATCTTTATTTTCATCATAAATGTGATTCCTACCTGTGATTTTTAACGGTGAGGGATCTTGCCGTTCCAGCTGAGTGTATGCATGGTTAACATTAATGTGCTACGGGACAGAGACGGCTGTTTCTGAGTCATAATAATCAAATATTAATTGCAGACACACTAGACTCTCCAGCAGAAAGCTATTTAATGGGAAGGTAAACTATCTGTCAACGAATTATTATATACAATCATCTTACTTGTTATAGGACGAATGTAGATACATGTATCAATTCTCATCAAATAATTATTCCGTCTGAAGTGATTTTATCTTGGAGAAAAAAGTAAACTGTTTTGTCCAGCAACTATACATTATAAAAACATAAATTATAAATTATGTAAGCTCGTTTGGGCCTCTTTTCTGATTCCCTACATCTCTCAAGAGTATTCCTATTTTTAGATACTACAATTTAAGGTGGTTTTGGTAGCTCAGTGGATATTATTCTCTTCCTATGCAGTATTTTGGCAGATTAAAGGGGCAGCATCGGGCATGAAGTCTTGAGGGTGAATTTAAAAACGCTCCCGCTCACGGAGGGCAGTGTGATTGCAAAAACAAATAAAACTGAATACAAGACAGCAATTCACATTTTATACTGTTGATGTTTTGTATATGTGAAGTATAGGTGAAGTCAAATACAAACATTTCATAAAAAAACATTATCGTGAATTGTGTTCTTTAAATCCCCCAGTGTTGCCTCCTACTCCAGTCGTCACTCAACGCCTCCAATCACCATCAACAGCACGGCTCGAATGGAGTACACCAACTGATAGGTCTGACTTTGATAGATACCACATAAATGTAAATGGAACTGTCGAGCCAATCTCAATCCCTCTTGACAAGAGAACATCAGAGTACATTGTGGATGGAATAGTGAGTGGCAGAGAGACTACGGTGTCAGTGATGACCATAAGGAATGGAATCAAAAGTGATCCAGCAACGCTCCGAATTCCCGATCCTAAATTTCCACGTAAGTTGAATGTCCGTGAAGGTTTTGCATTAAAAGGAAGGTACAACGTTGGTAATTACCAGATTATAAATCAAAACGTTGATTTTTTTTCCAGCTTACTTGGTGTTAAATTGGAACACGAATCAATCATCCTGAAAGAGTCTGACTCTGAAGTGCTTTCTTCTTAATAGAGAAAAAAGGACATATTATGTAAAATTTACAGAACATTGCCGGAAAAAGTTGTAAAACATAAAAACAGACGTGTTTCGTTGTTTTCTCAAATAGTATAGATTTTCCCGGCGAATTTCAAACCCTTTTCATTCAATTTAATAACCGACTCATAAAATTTGATTTGAAAATGAATGCTCCTTTACATCATCATTTAATCAGCAAAAATATACATACAAATTCACAAGTTGAGCATTCTATCGTCATTTAATATAATAAGTACCCTACGTTCTAAATGAAAGTGTCCTTAAGGTCATTCCATTTCATCCAAACCAGTCGCAAGCATTTGATCAAGTATTCAGTTTCATCAGTTGGCATTCATTTCTCACATTTTGAATTTCAATTCTCAGGCCTGGATATGAAATTTTAGGATAGATTCAAGTTTCTTAACTGTATCATTTGCCTAGCGCGTCAGGAGATTGCAGGCTAAAGAAAGCAAGCCCCCCCCCAATTTTTTTTTTCTTTTTAAATAAATAAATAAATAAATAAATAAATAAATAAATAAATAAATAAATAAATAAATAAATAAATAAATAAATAAATAAATAAATAAATAAATAAATAAATAAATAAATAAAAATAAATAAAACAACCAAAAAGAGGAGAAAGACAGTAAAACTTAAGGGAAAATGTGAACGAATAACGTGGAAATATTGCAAAGGGGAACAAAATTGTTATGCCCAGATACTCATTTTTGTTTGGTACTTGCACATTGTTGACTTTGGCATTACATATCAAGAAATTGGATAGCGATACAAAAGAAGAAGTTTCGAAAAGGGCCTTAGTGACTTTCATAACTCACAACAACAAAAATCATCAGAAAACTCACTGAAATTTGCCATGGACGCATTTGAAAACTCTTAAGATGAAATTGGTTGCCCATAAACGAAAGCGAAGAAAAACCTTCTACAAAATTATTTGTGCATCGATGATTGTTAACTTGCCTCCATCAATCACGAAAAAGATGCGACACATCAAATTTCAGGATGATATAATTGAAGTCATGAATGCCCCCAAAACGGAATAGAACTAAATAAACGCAATTGTGAATGACAGGACTGAAATAATGACTGCCTTTGTAATTAATTTGAACTCAACCGTCTAAAACATGAAACCCTAATTCGGATCAGTAAAAACGGCATGAATTTGAATGTTCTTTAACGAAACTGAACAAAAAAGTTTTGAAATTGGCCGGGAAAACCTATATTATGATGAAATTTGGTTTTATGATATATTTCTTGCAAACGAAACGTTTGAAGTGAACATTCGTCACCAAACGCCAATGTTGTACCTCGAAAATGTAATTAGGCCTATTTTATTATTCAATTCCAACTTTTGGTAATAACTTAAACTTTCACTGGTGTAATAAAAACTGCATAAAGGTTGTTTGATGTATAACATGTGCCATTGACACATATTATTATCAATCATTCGTAGTCATTCTGTCTCTTCTTTCATGTTTGTATTTGGATCGTGAAGGCCGGTTCATACTTTATGCGAATGTGAAAGCGAAGCGAATTCCATGACGTCAATAATGTTAACATTGTGTGTGGGAAACTTCGTTGTCAATTTCACAGAAATTCGCTTCGCTTTCGCATTCGTGTGAACTGCGGCCTTAAGTCTTTAACCAATAAATTCCGTCCCAGCCAAGACGTAATTTATAACAAATAGAATGTTGTGTTTTTATTTAAAATTAAGCTGATTTGGTTTGCTCAATGATCTTCATGAAGTGTGAATGGAAGTATAATGAACAAATTCAATTAATAATTTTAATTTCTTCAATTGTTTTTTAGTGTAGCGCTTTAATAATTTTGAGGTGTGCCCAAAATGGAAAGGGCGATGAAATGGCATTGTACATGCACTTATACTTTTTCATTATACAAACAATTTTGTATTGTTTAATGTGGCATGATAGTGCGCTGCAGGAAGACAAAGGTGTCGGTACTACAGTGAGGGGAGGGGAGGGGAAAGGGAATACTTTGAGTTGGCAGAATGATTTAATAGTTGTAATAATGTATTGAAGCGCAGCTGTGAATTCCCCCTTCAATGTGGTTCATAAAACAAAATGTTTTATATGTTTTATTTATTACATACACAGTAAGAAATATTGGGCAAACACGGCTGACATGTTGCCCAACACTGGTCAACATATCAACAGGTTACACAGTTGGTTTACCATTGCCCAATGTTGGATAATTTTTGCCAAAATATGTGAACAGTTGTGGTAAATACTGACCAATTGTGGGAGAAATAACCTTACCCAACCCCATGTTGCCCAACGTTTTTACAGTGTAGTGAATTTCTGTCATGAAAAATATTGTTGATACTACTTTGTGAGTTGACGGCTGTTTGGTTCACCAATGATATCATGATGACACACACCCAGAATGTGACTGAAACACCTGCTGTTTTATTTCATCACAATTTGTCACAATTACTTGATGGTAGTTTTGACTTTAATCCCTCAGGATTGGTCGATCGAAAACAGCTGGTCAAAAATCGAATTGCTAAATGTGTTGCCTTAAAATAAAGTTTAGACCCTAGGGTGTTACTGTTGGTGTATACAATGATGACTCCTGTCGTCATGTGGTCTGGAAAAGCAAAAACGAATAGGCATCCGGGAACAAATATGACACATTCCAAAATACCCAGGTGAAGCTCCGCCAGCGGCAAGGTTTGGCATACGTGTATTTATGTGCATGGCACCTGCAGTGGCTCTTTATATGCCTGCAGCTGGTTGGAATGAAAAAGTGGAAATCAAATTCATCAGAGAGAAAATGGTCATGCATTGAGCTTTGTAATTTTGTATATTTTATGTTATGTATGACACACCGCGAATCTCCCTTTCCCACGGGCTAGCTTTAAATACATTGTGAACTTGGTACAAACTGAATCGCATATGAACATCAAAACCATTAATTTTTCTATCCTTGAGAGCAATTACAAGAACTTGTCTGATGTGACATCTCCATTATCCAGAAATAACCTATACAAATATCTAATACAGTCTCACGAATGTCGCATCTTCTAATCATTTCAGACCCAAGTTCTCCAACGTACGTAACAAGGCATAACTTGGACCGCTCCTCCATTGTACTGAACTGGGACACACCTTCCCCTCCCTTTGATCGATACTATCTAGACGTCAGAAGAGACAACGCCCGATCTGGGTCCAACCAAAGACAGAGGTCTGTGCTCCTGAACAAGACAGCCACAAGTTATATTTTATCTCAACCAAAGAGAAGGGAGCGCTACGTTTTTACACTTTTCACAGTGCTGGGCGATTACGATGTTTTTGGTGTGGGGGTTAAAGCAATCTCAGTACCCGGGGGTAAGTAGAGGTGCAGTCGATGACGAATTATTTTACTTCTGGTGTGCAAAACAGGAAATGTGTAAGTTATGACATGGAAGTATGGTCAATTTGATTGAAGAATATCTTAGCAGTAGTATTCATGTAGGATTTCATGTAATAGTGTTCATGTTGTGTAAGATTTTGGAACGAGATAATGATTAAATTCAATATTTCCTTCCAATTTTAAAGCTAATATACACTATTGGTAATCTCGGAAATGATCAAAGCTTTACATTAAACTTATTTGGTGTAAAGTTGATGATGGTATCAATTTTCAAAACGAATATCTCTCATCCGAAGAAAGAAATTCCACGCTGGTATGAAGACGAACAAGACGTACGGATGCATAGAAATTTTACCAAAAGTGTATAGGCCTACTAGCTTTAAAACTGGTTCTTTGGTTCATCGTTATTTTTCTCATGAAGTTAACTATACGTGAAAAGTTGATAAAACATCGGTTACATCCTAAACTTGACAGATCACAGTAAATCATGTGTGCTGCCAACTTGCTCTTATATCAAGTAGGCCCATCTATATAACATTTATTTTCCATGTTATCGTTATTTTGTTCATGCCCTGCAAAAACTACACCAGTATTTTTCATATTGGGCAGCTTGCCCAATGTAAACACCGTGTCAGAAACAAGTTGACACCAATGGGGTTATTTTAACACCCCAGTTTTTCCAAGGTTAAATTGGCTAGGGATTCCACAATTGAGTGAAACTAAGTTGTTTTCAGATCATTGCAATTAGTACTAATATTTTTGGAGCAAACTTTCTGATTGCCTTCCTTCCTTCCTCTTCCTTTCGTCGTGATTCACTCTTACAAATCACTGATAGGTCTAACTTTATCTTTTATCGGGCAGATTTTCAAATCAAACTGACCTTGAACAAGACCTGAATATTTTTTTGAGATTAAATAAAAATGTGTGTCATCAACTGACGTAGGCCTAAAAATAATCTTGTTTGACATATTAACACAAACACAGATCTCAACCAAAATAGAGTCTTAGCCAATATAAATCACGCAGCGCCCATCTTGTTTGTCCAGTCTTAAAAGACCCGTGTCCATTATAAAGCGATCCAGCTATTGCAAACAAACAACATGAATTTACCAATAGGGTTAGGCCTGCGTCTTTCAACAACAATTTAAATAATAATAATAATAATAATGTGTGGATTTATATAGCGCACGTATCCACCAACTAAGTGGTGCTCAAGGCGCATTATATTATTATCCCTGCTCATAAGGCTCATAAGGCTCATAAATCATTCCTGAAACCATCTCAGCTCCCTGGGGAGTATACAGCTCAATTGCTGCCATTTCTAGCGCATATAGAGCAAACCAACTCTGCCTTCACAGGTACCCATTTAACCCCTGGGTGGAGAGAAGCAATTATGATTAAGTGTCTTGCTCAAGGACACAAGTGTCACGGCCGTGATTCGAACCCACATTATGTTGCTAACACCAGAACTTGAATCCGGTAAGCTAGACCGCTCGGCCACGACAAATTAAATCATCTCAGGCACTACATCCATAAACATGCTTCGATGGTTAGAATGTGGCTCGATTTGGTGGTTTATTTGCTATTATTTTCTTTTCAACAATAGCCCCAACCCGATCTAGAGTCAGCATCGGTGCAGTCACACAACACGCTCTGCAGATCACATGGGAACCCGTCCAGGGTTCCACCTCCTACCGGCTTACTCTCATCAGTAACCATGGAGATACCTACACCATTCAATTGCCGACATCTGAGAATCCAGCCGTAGAATACGTGTTTCTTGGGTTAGAAGAAGGGACGGGGTATCATGTGATAGTGGATGCAGTTATTGATGGAAATATGAGGTCAGCTGGGTGGGTCAAAGGTCAAACAGGTGAGTTGACAATGCAATTTTTTTTCTTCTAAAACTCATGGATATAATTATATAAGCATACATGAGTAATACCAAAATATTACCTACAGGTTACAGATCTATGGTAGTACTTAAAGTATCTAGCACATGCACAGGTCATAACACGCACAAGTTATATGTATATATGTTTTTCTAGGGGTGTTCTAAATATCTTTTCAAGAAGACACTTTATGCCCTGGTCATAAATAATAACAACCTACCGTGTCTTTGGTCTGAAAAAGTCTGTGGGCCTATATAGGAATTGTTGTTCTTTATATACAAAAAAAACTGATGTCATTGCGCTAAAACTCTTAAGTCTTGATCCTCATGAAGTATGAATGCACATGACCTTGCAACAAACGTGTATACCGGCTAACCCTCAGAAGCTAGGGGCGTATCCAGGGTCTCAAAAATGGGGGCGTACACTGACAAAAAGGTGGCACATGCTCCCTTTTGCCACCCCTGGATCCGCCAGGTGGTTTCAGTAGCGACCAGTGTTCACGTATCGACCGTAACTTTGAGAGGCAGTAGGTGCAGATCTGCGGATATTACTAATGTCAGGCCTGCGAGGTGAGGTTAGGCCTACACATCAAGATTAATCATATCGACTTGTGAACTGCCAACAGATGTCATGGGGCCCAAGAATAAGGACACTGCCTCCCTTGGCTGAAGGGGCTTGGGAAAAGTTATCCGTGCCAAGAAATTACCTCCACTCATTTTGACAGCTCAGCACTATAAAATAAATTGAAGGGAACACCTGGTTTATCCCTTTCTGGTTCCTGTTATTTTTTGCTTGAATGAATCATAATAAATCATAAACTTGAATGAATCATAATAACAACTTGGTTGTATTTGTATAGTACAAATAGCCAAGATTGAGTTATATTTATGAATGCATTGTTTGACACAGTCTCCTTGAACCCTCACCATGGTGAAAAAGTGTAACAATTATATCAAAGATGTACCGATACCAAGACCAAATTACGCAATCGCTGAAAGTATGCCAGTAAATAACACATATGGGGAGCGTTCGCTGATAACTGAATAGAATCCCCTCTGGTTCAATTCTTAATAAGCTAAATAAGTTATTCTTCCACAATGATTTAGCTCAAATGTTTTTTTTTATTGATGTTTGACATTCAGACGTCCTTTTCAGCGTACTTTGCTAGGCTTTGGAACTTGCTACCTGCCTCTTATGTGGATGCTCCATCCAGTCAAGCCTTCACATTTTATGTTCATAATCATTATTGCTTAAACTGCAACGTGCTCACAGTAAATTAACGTCTTGTGCAGGGTTGACAAAACAAAAATTAAACATTAAACGTTATGATTCAGCCAACTGCAGTGAATGTTTGGAATATACATGAATAACCAGTTAGTTAGGACAGATTTATGTTCCCAAGTTGATCAAACACTCTTTTACCGACTCGTTTGTGAATGCTTATATATTTAAAAGCCATTTACCCCAGTTCCGAAATTAGTTAAGAATTAATCCTCAACTTTATTAATTATTTCCTTTCGGGAAGACATGTCATTGACAATTATTGAGTAGGCTATAGGAAAGATAAGTTTAAATTCCAAAGCGAAGCGCAAACATCTTTTACAAAATAGCATGACAAGTTTGGGTTTGGGCTTTATCGTGCATTTAAGGCTGGCTGCATAACGAATTTCTGTTTTATACAAATCCGTGCTTTTAGGGGTACTAAGTTGAGAATAAATATAATAATAATATTAACATTTATATAGCGCATTTTCCCAAAAACTTATATTCTATATTCTATATAGGCCTATTCTATTTAGTAAAATAATAATAATAAAATAATTAATTTGTGCAGACAATTATTTTAATAGGTAAAACTTGTAGCTTTGCATGGTGAGGATGATAAGTAAGACTAATTGCGGTGACACCATGTGGAATCTCAATTGAGTAGTAATTAGTTCTGAAAAGAACTGGAGGTACAACTCGACGTTTCGATCAGTATGCTCTGATCGTCCTCAGGAGTACATTCTCCTGAGGCCGATCAGTGCATACTGATCGAAATGTCGAGTTGTACCTCCAGTTCTTTTCAGAACTAATTACTACTCAATTGAGATTCCACATGGTGTCACCGCAATTAGTCTTACTTAATTATTTTAATATAATTTAATTTATTAAATATAAAACAAAAAAATTATAAGACATTATTTTGTCTGAGGTGCTATCATTTTTAAGAAATGTGAAATTATTGCCAATTTGTACTCTATCCTAAATTCCACATGAACAATGAATGCAACAATTGTTCTCGTTATCCACTCAAAATAAGCTGTTTTACAAATAAGCTAATTTATGTATTATGTTGATTTAAAATAGAGTAAGCATACTCAAAGAAGCAGTTTTTCCAAGAAACAATGCTTTTTCTTCCCTTTGAAGAGTTTCGTGATGTTTAGTTTGTTTCCCCATGATGTATAAGCCTAGCTGTAAGTATTCATCGAATTTGATGCGAGCTTTCATAATTATTGTTCGGATCTAACACAATGAGTGTTATGTCAGAGTTAAAATTTTAGGTTGGGGTTTTCAACTTGTCATGCCCGTTTGTTTGAGGATTTGGACGTAACATTTGTACCTGAAAAAAGACAAGAATGTGATTGTTTACATAACAGAGCTATAAGTACCATTTTGTAGGGTCCAGTTGCGTTTAATATATTTCCTCTTTCTTACATAGCATCGGAAGGAAACATTCAGCTTGAAGGTCATTTACCCAGCACTCTGGATGTCGACTGGTCCGACCAGTCCCGAGCCTCTGCATACCTCATGTCTGTCATCAGTGCCACTGGTGAGGACGTGCGGGTCATCTCGACCGAAGATTCTCAAAGTACTATCAGTGACGTTGAACCTCAGATTGTATATGAGATAGGCATCCAAGCCATTGTTGATGGAGAGGTGAATGGGGTCGGAGGAATGACCTATGTAATGGGTAAGATCACAGGGTG
Organism: Zoroaster sp. YZ-2022; assembly: GCA_029582265.1. Taxonomy (NCBI): domain Eukaryota; kingdom Metazoa; phylum Echinodermata; class Asteroidea; order Forcipulatida; family Zoroasteridae; genus Zoroaster; species Zoroaster sp. YZ-2022. The sequence continues at coordinate 19,530,535 of CM055819.1, forward strand.
GGAATTGTACTGTAGGGCAAATCAGACTGTAAAGATGTATTTTCCGTAATGTTTTAGGCAATTTTATTTAAATGGTAAAATTGCCTTTTGTTTTGTTTTGAAAGACAACAGATAAAATATTTCACAAAAAACTGTTGACCGAATCACTATTCAAATATTAGACATTCCATAAATTGATGACGCAGCGTCATATTTTAATAGGCCTATGTTCCTATAATAAGGGGCTAAAAGTTCATTTTATTTATCCGTTACCGAGGCTGTTTATAGCGAAATCTTTTTTTTTGTCATAAAAATTGATGGAATCCTAAAATTGTTTTAATTAAAACGAGAACATCAAATTCATATGACAAACTCTAATACTGGTAGTTATTCCCGGTCAATATGTTGACTATTTTTAATAGATGCTGTGCTTGTTGTTGAAAAGAAACATACAGCTGTGTATATTATATATATAGCTCTATGAATAATACAGATCAGTAATAACTTCAAAAATATTGCATCTGCAAATGTATTTTTAGCAAATTATACTTCTAGAAATCAATGCTATTGAAGAACAGTCAAGCAGTGTATATTGTGTATATCTCCACAAATGGCTCTAGAATGGCTAAGCATTAAATCATATGGTAGTATGGAAATATGTATGGTATCCGTACTATGCCAAACACAAATTACTTATAATACTGGAGTTTTTTATTTTTGTCTGCTCGTGGACCCCTAGCTATATATGCCTATGGATGAAGGGTGCCTGCGGCGATTTTAATCATGCAGAAATGTCTTTATGGTAGGTGGGAATTAATGGCACAATTATACACACTCATGTATTTTCTATTAAGTTGTGCGGAACTGCGGATTTGGTATTGATTAAGCGAATGTTAGTCTAACGAATAATTAAGAGCGGTAATAAATGATGAAGTGTTTATTTGTACTACATCACCAAAGATATTTTGAGAAGATTAATCCTCAAATAATTTTATAAATAATTGAATGGTATAGGCCTACTCGTGATTAACAAAAACCTACGAAATTTAAATGTATTATTATATATAGTCAATCTTTAACTGTTTTACAATATCCTTTTATTTAGCGAAAGATAGGACTCCTCCAGTCATCACCATCTGCCCAGATTATGTCACGAAGTCAATTCCTTTGGGTTCCGCTTCCGGTGGAGTCAACGTTGACTGGATGCAGCCGGAAGCAACTGACGATTTTACTCTCGTTCCCCTAAGTCGGTCATCCCATACATCTGGGGAGAAATTTCCTATTGGGAATACAACTGTCTCATATGTTTTCACTGACACGTCTGGGAACAAGGCTTTTTGTAACTTTACTGTTACCGTTGAGGAGGTTGGTAAGTATCAATCGATATGTTGTGATCCATTCAAGATAGTAGTACAATACGGCATTATGAACCGATTTTTCAAGTCTTAGTTGGGTCACTACAATTTAATTGACCAATCAAGAAATCATTTCGTTCTGGTTTCTGCCATTATGGGATTTGATATTTTGGTATTTATTATTTGTGTAATTTCATGTACCTTTTTTCTTCGACATTCGGTTTCTTGGTTCTTCCTTTATGATATTGCTGATAAAAATTTCACGGAAAACCGCTGTTTGCCGTGCATTTGTAGTTATGTCTCAAACTGAAATATTTCATCATCTCTTCCCATGTTTCTTTAGGTTTACGAGCTACAATGATATTGGCGCTCTGGAGGATTCCTTGCATGATTTCATAACCAGAAAATATATATGATACTAAACAAGAGGGTACAAAAGAAGCCTGTCTTTACTTCATGCCATCGTTACCAGCATATTTTGATCATAGATGCCTCACTCTGGGCTGTAGAAGATAATGTGAGAAAAAGAAAAAGGCTGTTATGTAACAAAAGTGACGTATTCTTTTATAATTTGTTATTAGATTCTGTACCACCGATGATCAGCGGCTGTCCTGAAAACATCACCAAATCGGTTTATTCACTGGCTGATGGAGTCGAGGTCGACTGGGCAGAACCAAAAGCTGTTGATAACTCGGGTCAAATCACCACAACTAGAAAAACCCACAGACCCGGGTCTAAGTTCCAGCTGGGGTCAGAAGTTGTGACCTATCAATTTGTCGATCCTTCTGACAACGTAGCAGATTGCAGCTTCTCAGTCAAAGTGGTTCTTCTTGGTTAGTATATAGAAAATGAGTTTTGTTTGTCTGGGTACCGGTATACCTAGTAATTAAGACAACTCAAGTTATCAAAGTATTTGTTTTAAACAAATATTTACAACAGTGATTTGAGACAGATTTGAGAAGGGATTGGGCGACATAATGAAGGACGTAATGACTCCAAATAAGAATGATATGGCTTAACACAATAATGCGGGGGTGGGAGATGACAACCTTCACGTGGTCCACCCTGTTTCAACTAATGTCATCAAACCGATGTATGCAGCTACTAGCACTCTAAGCTGCTCATCATCATACGAAAGAAGAAGAACAATAATGCGGATTTCAGGAGGTGGAATTCTGTATTAGATGCGATACAGCGCATACAGTGTTGAAAAACAAAAATGTTTGAAAGTATTTGAAAGTACAAATGCATAAATTTGCATAAATGGGGTGTCGTGGCCGAGCGGTCTAGCTTACCGCATTCAAGTTCTGGTGTTAGCAACATAATGTGGGTTCGAATCACGGCCGTGACACTTGTGTCCTTGAGCAAGACACTTAATCATAATTGCTTCTCTCCACCCAGGGGTTAAATGGGTACCTGTGAAGGCAGAGTTGGTTTGCTCTATATGCGCTAGAAATGGCAGCAATTGAGCTGTATACTCCCCAGGGAGCTGAGATGGTTTCAGGGATGATTTATGAGCCTTATGAGCAGGGATAATAATATAATGCGCCTTGAGCACCACTTAGTTGGTGGATACGTGCGCTATATAAATCCACACATTATTATTATTATTATTAATTACTTCACAAAAAAGCAAAAGAAAGCACATTACAAATCTTTTAAGATTTATTTTTACTATAACTATCTCTCTTCCATCAAATATCCCTCTCATAAATTCGCCTTGGAGGTTACCAAATAGAACGGTTATTATACAAACAATATGATATTTTGATATTCTTAAAAAATAAATAGTCACCAATAACTTTAATAAACAACTTCTTTTAATGTTTAAAATATGAAGATGATACAGATCCTCCAGTGATAACAAGATGTCCAGATCATATCAATGAGACAATTCGACTTGGAATACCGGGCGTTCTGGTGGACTTTAACATCCCTACAGCCACCGACAACTCTGGTACAGTAAGAATGTTAAGCGCCTCCCACGTTCCCCTGACTGTCTTCAATGGGGGTCATACAACCGTCATTTACATCTTTGCTGACTTGGCAGGGAACACAGCCACTTGTACATTCATCGTGACAGTAGACGTAATTGGTGAGCAAAGCTACAATTCGATCTGATGATTGATGATTCAATCAGTAATGAAACAAAGGTTATATAGTCGGTGTGTGTATACCTTTTGGAATTGTATTTTGCTCGTTTTTTTTATTTCACTAGAAAGTTGATGTTGACCTAATTATTTAAAAGTAATGTTTAAAAAACGTGCTTAAATTATCAGTGTTAACTCCGGCTTTGAACAAATTATAGATTTTATTTTATTTGTATAATTACTTTCAACACTTTGATTATCAGATGATGAACCTCCAGTGATTATTCAGTGCCCATCCGACATCAACAAAACAACCCCCGAACATGTGACTTCTGGTATAATCGTAAAATGGGCGGAGCCGGAAGCGACAGACAACTCAAATTTGCATATTGCCGTGACGAAAACCCACCAACCAGGCACAGCATTTCCAGGGGGTCTAACGAACGTCACGTACACTTTTACTGACACATCCAACAACACAGCAACATGTGAATTTGCAGTTACAATCTTTGAAGGTATTCCCCTCTTTACCTGTCTTTTTGGTTTAGAGGAGTCATTACAAATTTATAAATGATGCTTTATCAGAATGCAACTGCACTGTCAAACAGGATTTAATAGTTGCAGAGTGTATACAGATAAGTGGCAATGAAGTAACTATTTGAGGTGACACTTTATGAAAGTATTTTCTTGAGTTATGGGTAATTCTGATAAGAACCTTTTGGTTTAACTCTTGGATTTTACTGTGTGAAATTCTGAAAAGAAACTGTGGTTTCTTCATATTACTGAAGTCATAAATAGTGCATGATTCACCTTTGTAAAATTTGATTAAAATCCATTCTAATTTGATCAAAATCCATTTTTTGGAGAACACAAAGCCAAAATTAGTGAGACGGGACTCGAACCCCAACCCCTAGGTTACCGTACCAGTGCTCTCCCAACGTATCTATCCATCCATACAGTTGGCGGTCTTAGTATAGCGCCCCCTACAAATATATTGACAATTGGAAGACCAACAAACAAAGGGCTGGATATCTCAGTTGGTACAGGGTATTGGTGCTGCATGGTTATCCAGATGCCGCAGGTTCGAGTCCTGCTTCAGTCAGGTTTTCTTTGTGAACACCAAAAATGTATATTCCCCTTGGGGTTTATTTAGAATGCATACTGACAGGAATGATGATCATTTTCATGGTTCATTGCTTAGTGTTAGATCAACACAGATTGTAAATCTATTAGAGCCTATGAGCAGTCAGGCGATGCTGTGTATTTGTATTGTAACATTTGTATTTTCCCCATGTTCGTTTTTCAGCTCCGACCACAACAACACAAATTCCACTAACTACAACTCAAATTGCAACTACAACTCACAATGCAACCACAACACAAATGCCAATCACTACAACCCAACGTCCTACCACGACACCCAAACAAACCACTCCAACTATCACTGAAACCATGACAACTCGTCTTTCAAGTACAATGACGTCACCATCATCAGAAACTAGCCCATTGCATGCGAGTAGTAGTACTGCATTAACCTTCCCTCCAGTCACCAATCATACCACCATTTCATATATCGATACTACGATAACTGAACGGGTTACAAATGGAAATATACCAGCGGCTATAACGGCTGAATCGTATGGTGAGTATACGAAACACCTATTGTGAAATTCATTGCCACATCTTTGAATTCTCGTTAGATCTCTGATGACAGAGGAAGATGATTAAAAAAGAATTCGATGTTTGTTACTTGTTTTCTTCATAGAATAGTCAATAAAAAGTTTTCGAGTGCAATGATATTAATCAGTTTGTTCATTTCATATCATTTCATCTTCAAATATTGAATCAGTGCTCTGTATCTTAATATAGTTTCTCATGCATGTTATCGTCATAACTCGTCACAGTTCTTTCATGTTTCCATGAAATATAATATGGGTTTTGGTGAAATAATACGTTTCACACCATGAGTAGGGGCAGCAGCGTAGCCACGGGGGGGGGGGCACGTGTCCCCACAAATTTCCAGTGCCCCCAGGTCCCCCCACGAAAATCCCGATAGTGCCCCCCCCCCAAAAAAAGGGGAAAACCCATACCCCCTGGGCCCCCACTGAAAAGCATTCCCCCTGTGCCCCCACTGAAAAAGTCCTGGCTACGCCGCTGAGTAGGGCAGAAAACAAAAATTTTAGGGGGTGGGCTGCTTTGTACAATCCATTCCCGTCTTATAATTTAACACAACCTTAAGGTTCAGTCAATGTTACGCATATTTTTACTATTGATCATCTGCAGGTATTTGTGATTGTTATGTGAAAGAGACAACTCTAAAGATAATGAGTAATTGTATACTGCCCTCAACGTGTGATGCCGACAGACTGCTTGTTAACATGACTAATGTAAGTTAAGAAGATTTAACGGCGTTTAATTCATCATTTAAGTTGTCTTTATTTTTGGATTTAGATTCTTGCTTCTGGGGTGGAAATGGAAACCACCTCTTACAGATTGGAAGCCACCTGGATCAGAATTCATTGTTGTTTGAAATGCCAATTTAAAAGAGTAACTTTTTGTTCTGAAATGGCATTTAATAAAAATTTAATTGTGGTTTTTCTAAAAAGTGGGAATTTAAAGTAATACCAAAATACAAAATTTTAACTTTGAATAATGATAGAAATTGTCTTTGTTTGCCCCAAACAAATGATTTTATAAATGTAGTTTCCCTTGTAAATTATTTGATGATCTGACAAACGATAAATAAGAAAATGTTACATTAATCTTCGTATTTCGTTTTCAATCTTTCCGTTCACAGATAGCAGTAGACAAGGAAAACATCGAAAACTTTTCAGGGGCATTAAACGTGATTTCCACGGGTCACAGTACGATCTCTGCCGACGGTATCGAGTCATTTGCTGCAATATTGGAGCAAATCGCGGTGGTTGGGTCGACATCTTCTAGTGTAAGATTTGTCACGTTTGGAAAAATATATAAAATTTGCCTTTTTTGTATCAATTTCATTTTTATTTTGAGTTAAACAGGATAGAAAAGACATCTTTAAGAGACCTTTTTAAAAATATAGTTAATAAGCCTGTAATATTTGAAAAATAATGCTGAACGAAACTATAGGACTATTTACAATTTATATTTACGTTATACCTGTGATCACCTGTGATGATCTGTGATATCACATTTTTAGTCAATACAATCCGATAAAGTCATGATATTTTGTGCGTTTGTTTTTCAAAATATTTATATGTTGCAGTTCGGTAAAGATTTCATATTATTCACAATTCTCAATTCAACAATATCCACACAAAAGGTTGTCGCAAACGTCATTGCATCTACGGACAACATTTTAAGACTACCCAGCGAAGAATTCAAGCAGGCCCAAGACAGCGGCATGGCCAACACCAGAATCCTCAATTCACTGGATTTCCACCTGCTGTTCGCCCACCGAGGCAGCAAGAATTTTATCCACACGGAGTCCACCCTGGCGGTGTGGACCGCGTCGGTGCCACGGAACTCCACCGTGACTTACACGATACGGAACGGCAGTGCCAGGGTAGATATTGTGGAGGAAGATGATGAGACAAATGCCATTGAGATGAATGACATTGAGAATGACATTGAAGCCTCCATTTCACTCCCGACGGATGTTTACTGGTACGACACCGCTCTAGGTGGGTGCTGTTCTTGTATTTGTTTGCCCGAATTTTTTCAATCCCCATAATTCCATTTCAAATAGCCTATAACGACGAATGAACTACTCGGTTCGCTTTGGTTATTCTCGACCTTTAAAATGATTAAAGAAGAGAAAACACTTATTAATGGATAGTTCTGATTAGGCCTAAATAGGCCTATTTAGTTTTGGTCTGGAATGTTCTGTTAATTAAAAAGTAAGGGCCTACTGAGTACATGTTATACATGATTGATTTATACGCTTCACGGAGAGAAACAGATCAATTTCTTTTCAACGAAACTGATACATTTTATGATCCTTTAAAATTGCCAGCCAAAGCATATGGATCTTTTTTAGCCGTTTCAATTTGATTTCAAATGACCAATATCATTGGCACTAAAAACATTTATGAATAGACCTACACGTTTTAAGATTTTATCTCAAGTATCTGATCCAAGCTGACTTCTTATGATATTATGATGTTTTCTTTGCAGGTATCCCATCATCATCTTACCCAGCCATCTTCACGTTCTACAACAACTCTAAGTTATTCCAATCACCGGAGGAGGATGACATCAACAGTCCAGTGATCGCGGCGAGTGTAGCAGGTGTCAAGAGAGACCTCGATCTCCGTAATGATTCGGTGGCAATTACACTAAGACCACGGCATGTGAGTTTTTCAAAAAGAAGATGATGACAAATTACATTGGTGTAACCAGGGGTGCCCCTTGTTTTTATCGCCTTGGCTGTACATTTACCATACGTTTGTTGGAGTCCCCCACCTTTTTCGCCGTGTGCCCCCTTTTCGAGACCCTGGCTCCGCTCCTGAAAAGTAATTAGTTGAGTATAAATGTTTATATTAAAAAGGCCCATTGGGTCCAAATTCACTTCACTGGGTGGAGAGAAGCATAAATGGCTGTCTTGCTCCTGCAAGCATCACGATCATTTTGGCCGGTACAATGATTCGAGTCGTTACAGTCTGAAGACCATAAGCCAGGTCTAACTTTGGAGCTGCAGAGTAATCGTGATTCCTCCAAAGAAACTGACCTGTATACACTTTAAACAAATAACTGAATGTGTTTCCTCCTCTTTTCAGCAATACCACGGCAGGGAGTCTGAGTGTGTGTTTTGGAATAAATCCTTGGGCGATGGGGAAGGGGCCTGGTCAACCAACGGCTGCCACCTTGCCAAGACACTTGAGTCAGGACACATCGTCTGTGCCTGCAACCATCTCACTCACTTTGCACTTCGTCTCGTAAGTTTCAAGTATAGTTATATTTCTGAAATGTTTAAATTTGGCTCAAATGCATGTCTTGCATACACTGTAAAAACAAGTGTGAATGATTAAATACCATATCAACGCCTCTCTGGTAACACTTTATAAACACCTTTTGCCGTTTATTTTCCGAAGCTTAAACGCGCTGTAGTGATTATTTAAAAAGCAAAACAGCACGTTGTGAATTTAATGAATTTTGACACAAACCAACCACGTTAACACACTATTACGTAGGCACAAAAACACGTTTATTGCGGATAACACTTTAAGAATAACCATCAGGATGATTGGGGGAGGGATAATGATGGAAGCCCCAATATTAAAAAAAAACTCAATACAAACTTAATTATTTTCTTCAAATAATTATTCGAACCTGAAAAAAAACCACCCAGATATTCGAACCATCGATCGAAGATTCGAATATCCAGTTATTCGGCACAGCCCTAACCAGAATACAAGAACGCATTCATAATGAACGCTGTTTTTATTTACAGTGTAAATAACGCCAATTAAATGAAATCGTATTTCAATCTCTACCATTTTAATTTGAAAATCTGACATTTAAACTTGCAGACGCCCAAAGTGTTCCTGATTGATCTAATCGTGTTTGCTGGCTGCGTCCTGTGCATTGGTATGATGACAGCTGCTACAATGATCAGTTTGAGCATCTGGTATGTTTTTAAATTTCACATACTGAAGGCGCTGTGGTATCCTATCAATTTGTTCGTTAGTGCACTGGTCATTTGCATTTATATTTCAGTTTTACAGATTTTATATATTAAGACGAAAATTGGCAAGAAAAAAAGACTATAAAGATATAAATAATGTTTTGGATTTTACCGATTTCTTCGTGCAATTAATTGATAAAGACAATTTTGGCATTCCATAAAATGAAGTAAAAGATCCCATCATCCAACCGCAGAAATCCTTCAGACTGTTAAAGTTATATTCCTCGATGACTGAATGTTCCACTTTATCTTTTCATGAAATGCTGAATTTTTTTATTTTTATTTTTTTACAGTTATGTGGACACTAGCAGGTCTGTTGATGAATGCCTTCTCTTTTCCTTGTACAGAAATATCAACAAAATTAATATCCGCGAACGTGTTGCAGATGAATAATATTGGGCCCATAGTCAAAACTTCCACCAGTATTTCAGGTCTATCTATTATAATTGATATTTGTTCTCATATCAGGGCAAAGATCCCCCAACGTACCATCATCAATCTCTGCATCTCCCTCCTGTTCCTCAACGGTCTGTTTCTCGGCGGTATCGACCAGATCAAGCTCGGTGACGGCATGGGATGTACCGTCGTCGCCGCTCTCCTGCAGTACTTTCTCCTCGTCACCCTGAGCTGGACCGCAGTCGAATCATTGAATCTCTTCTGGCAGGTGGTTCTGATACGGAAAGAATTCCTGAATAGACGCATTATAGGGGTTACTATAGGGTGTTGGGGTGAGTAAAATTCAGATTGTTGATACATTGAATCTTATGATCATAGTGCAATCTATTTGAGTGTTCAACGGAATACATTGCATGCCCCTCCCCTCCCCCTTTGAGCGACATGCATGTATAATATGTGTGATAAGTTTTCATGTGCCCCGATGTTTGTGGCGGTTAATGTTTGTGGCAATGTGCCCCTTTTTTTCTGAGAGCCCTGTTTTGCCACCATGTCCCATCGAAATGGGGAAAAAATTGGTCAGCACTGTGAAAGAAAGAATTTCCATAAGCAATTTTGTTTCTGCAGATTCAGACGTTTACAACTCAAAGTATTAATCTGCAAACCCCACATAAAAAGTAATTATAATATACTACTCAAAGCAATTTAGGGAACACCGGAATAATCTCAGTTAAAGCAAGATCATTTATTTCAGATAAACACAACGTTTCACAGAATTGATGAGAAACAACGGCACAATGAAGGATGCATGTAGTGATTACACATTTCATGACATGACTACTGAAAGAGAGAGGGGGTTGCAAATGAAAATCCCGGTTCATGGAACATTTCAAACCTATTTGATGTTAAAAATCCGGTGTTCCCTAAATTGTTTTGAGTAGTATATTTATAAAGCAATAATTGATAGAAAATTAACCCTTTGTTTCATGTCCATTATAAATGTTTGTAACTATCAAGATTCTTACAATATGACAAACACCAAACTATAATCATTGCCAATATTATCCATGGAATAGATCTTTACAACAATGCTAAGCAATGAAAATAATTAGTTCATTCGACTTTCACATTTGACTGTTTAAAAGTTGACACTTGACTTTTTGTTGTTTCTTCAGGTGTGCCACTCCTGTCTGTTGTTTACTCCCGAGTCATCATCTTCCTCTTAACTTACAACTGGACAGACAACAACAAATTGTAAGTAACTTTACTTTAACCCGAATACAATTAAAAGCTAATTTTGTGTATTTATTATTCAAAAGGATAGTGAAAATGTGTATGGAAATTTAAGTCAATAGGACCTCGAAATTAAGAAAATTTTATGACATTTCTTTCAGTTGCGGACCTCAAACAATCTGGGTTGTATATAATGATTTATTTTCTGGCCAGGATGGAAATTATTTACGATTATATTTTTAAAATAAGATCATATAAAATTGTTGAACCTTATGGTATTATGCGTCAGCACCACCTAAAATCACCTACAATTACCAAAAGTAATAAGTTAATATGTAATTGTTTATTTTGTAAGTAGGCTTAAACATTCTAATAATTACGATGTGTGTTTTTCTTTGATGGTATGTAGCTGTTTTCTGAGTCCCGGTCTGGCCTTGTACATTGGTGTCGTCACACCTTTGGTCTTGCTCTTCGTCTTCCATCTATACATCATTGGTATGATGCTACGCAAGCAATTGTGTAGTCGATTCGGCTGCAGTGACCGTAACATCATGCACGCCATCCGTCGCTGTAAGGTCACCGTACCCATCAGTCTACTCACTTCGGTCGGTTCGGTAGTCTGCTACTTCATGCTAATGCACGTTGACTCGTACATTCTGCGGTCAATATTTAGTATATTTGCCTTCGCCGTGGGGGCATTACTCTTGGCTGGCGTCTATTGCCTCGGTAAGAAGGACCTGATGGAAAAACACTGTTGCTCATTCTGCCGCATCACCGTGGGGAGGACGTCGACCTACCACGTGCACAGGAAAATGGTTGGCAAGAAGCTCTGTCGGAATAATGGAGGTCAGGAGAAAAACAAACAGAATGCGATGCGCGCTACTCGTTTCACAAGAGTGGGAACATTCCGGACGCCTTTCAACTGGAAAGGTGAAGATGTATAAAAATGAAAAAATTTAAGATAAATGATTTGAGCTGTGCCTAATTAATGGTGCCCTCACACCATAGCGATCACCAGTTGCGTATGGTTGCGAATAAAAAATAGTGGTCATAAGTTCCGAACGCAACTCACACGCAACTAATAGGTTTTATAGGTTTGAAGTACGCAACAAGCACGCAGGTGATCGCAGACACACGCAGAGTAAGTTCAGAAATTTTGAACATGTTCAATAATTCTCTGCGAATGCCTGCGATCAATTTATACGCAACAGGGACGCTACGCACGAAACACGATCGCAACACGATCGCAACAGGTACGCAACTCATAAGTTATGAACGCAGGTGATCGCAGGTCCAAATTTGAGGTATCTGGCCAGGTTTTGGTAGCGTACATGTTGCGAATGTGTTGCGTACCTGTTGCGATCATGTTGCGATCGTGTTGCGTGCCTGTTGCAATCCTGTTGCAATCCTGTTGCGTGTGTAGCGTACCCCCAACCTATTGTGCGTATTCCCAGCGTATCCCCAACCTATGCCCTGCGTATCCAACCTATTAGTTGCGTGTGAGTTGCGTGTTAGTTGCGTACTACATGCGTGTTGAGAAATGGTATAAATAGTGGGCCTTTTCTAGATCGGTGTCAGTTGTTGGTGGACCTCCGAGGTGACTCTTCAATGACCAAATCAGTACTGAAGAAAATACTGAATCGGCTCCGCTTTTATAGGTTTTTATCACGTGACCGATATTCGCAACTAGCACGCAACTAGCACGCAGGTCCAACGCAACTTGTAAGTTTTGAACGCAACTCAAACGCAACTCGTAAGTTCTGCACGCAACTCACACGCAACTCGCACGCAACTCGTACGCAGGTGATCGCAGATATTGGGGGATCATAAGTTCAGTTCGCAACCCACACGCAACCCACACGCAACCCACACGCAACCCACACGCAACCCACACGCAACTCACACGCAACCCATAGGTTGAATAGGTTAGAAATTGACAAAATTGTTGATTTGGGTTGCGTTTGGTGCGTATAAAAATATTTTTTACACGCAACTCATAGGTTTCAGCATACGCTATGGTGTGAGGGCACCATAACAAAAGAGCGAAAGAAAGTTAAGATTTAAATTATTAGAAATTCCGAATAGGTCAGTAGATGAATAGGTGTATCAAATGTTTGTTGTTATCGAAAATGTTGTTGCTCTCAACAATTTGTTGTTGCTCTCAACAATTATTTCCGATTGTTTTCAAACTATATTTTAGCATACGTTGATTTAGGCCACTGGCATTTGATAACCTAATACATATAGACCATGGGATGAACTTAAAAATGAGACCTATTTTTTTAATTTTGTGATCCCCATCACAGGACCACATAACATTTGGAACATAGGGGGTTTCAATGGTGCTGAATCTAATTATGATTGTTGTCAAGTCGTAAAATTGCACATTTTAAAGATATTAATTATTACTTTAATATTGATTAACCCTATGAGCGGGGGGGGGGGCGGCGCACAATATGCCCCCTAAGTGTATTCTTTTGCATTTTTTTTAAATTAAATTGTTTTTTTTTAAAGAAATGTGATGGGTATTTGTCACATTATCATATCAGATGCATTATGGGAATTCAAAATGGCCACCACAGCCGACGGCCATCTTGGATTTTGTCTTTTTATTCTGTAATGTTGGGGTAAAACGTATTGAGTTTTCTCAATGGATGCTTCTTACTTTTCATGCCAAGGAAGCATATAGAAATGTCACTTCATCCTCAGAAATGCATTCCAGGCCCCAAAAAGCTGACATCCATGTTGATTTTCAAATGACAAAAACGTATATTATCGTTTTTTCGCCTCAAATTGGGGAAATAATGGATTACAGCACCCCAACAATGACCCCAGGGGAAATCCGATGATATTTTTATTTGCCAAGCTTTATGAAATTTTGCCAAAGGATATAGAAAATATTACGCCTTTTGGGCAAAAACACTTAAACACACCTTCTAGTGGTGACTTTTGGAAATTATTTTTACTTCGCCATGTAGGTTTTGCTGGAAGGAACATTCTTGCCAAGTTTTATGAAAATCGGCCGATGACTTTGGAACATACAGAGGGGTGCTTTATGAGGCCCCCCCCAAAAAAAAAAAATTAAAAAAAAATAAAAAAATAAAAAATGCCTGGTCCTGATCTATCATCTAGGTAAATTAATAAAATGCAAAGTCTAATATTCTTTATAAGTTATTGTAAGATTTATTTACAGCAAATCCATCTGAATGATATTCTAAAACATAAACAAGTTTGATTTTACATTTTGTATGGTCGGCGTTGTAATATTCCCAGTTTCGTCTTTATAAACATGCATGCAGCAAAAACTGGGCTAAATTTCAAGCGATGCCGCCATTGTTTGCTTGTATTTACCACACATTATTTTTGGAATATATGAACGAGGCTGATCAACACGGAATTTCATTGGTCTCGACGATGACGTAATGCGTATATTTCAGAGCTTTCTAATCACGAAATTGTCGTCAAATTCAAATAGATTTAGAGATAGTGTGCAACTTATATGACAAGCAACATTTTGTTTTGACATTTTTATATTTATTTCCTAAATTATACATCAAAATTTCGTGGTCCAAAAGAGGGTATCACGGTTTGAAACAATTTCAGTGTTCATCCCATGGTCTAATACATGCCGCATACACCTTGAGAGGAATTGTCACTGTGTGTATGGAATATGTATATTGTAACTGAGTTGTAAAAAACGTTTTTAAGATAAGAACATACATTTTTACATTAGGCCAAAAAAAAAGAAGATGTTGAGTTGCCCTCCACCGACCGACCCAAAAGTGCTGAAATCTCGGGTCGGGTTTTTTTTTTTTCTTTTTTTTTTCCCCGTCATTCATAGGCCTATTTATTAATTAAACTTACCAATTTTCTTTGTATAAAACATAATACGTTTGATTTGTGAAATTTTCCACTTTTTTTACCGGTAAACTTACCGGTACCCAAGACTCAATCTACATGTTTTCAAATCGAATGGCCCCGGCCCTCACATGGTACACTGCCTTCGCACACACTGTGTGCCAACGATTGCGACTCAATTCTACACGTTTTCCAATCGAATGGCCCTCACACGTTGTGCACTGGCTCCCCGCACTGTATGTGTGTCAACGATTGCGACTCGATCTACACGTTTTCAAATCGAATGGCCACTCACATGTTGCATATTGAGCATTGCACGCAATATGGATGAATTTGCTGTGTCAATCACAGCGAAAAGTACAACAAAAATGCTTGGGATACTTTTATTCTGAAACAAAATTCCTTGCTGATAGGTATACAAATGAAAAACATGGTATGTGGTTTCAGTTCCAATGTATTTCAATCTTAAAATGACAGTCAAGGGAAAAACAAAAATCCCGACCGACCGACCCCTTCAAATATTTTCACTGGAGGGCAACTCAACAATTTTTTTTTGTTGGCCTTATGAGCAAAATCTACCAAATTTCGTCTCGGTCTAAGTAAAAGATATATTTTTTTAATGTTAATCTTTTTAATTCCACAATGGTCAAAATGAGTTTTAAAAAATGCCTGCACCGGCCGGCTTAAGTCAAAATAGTCAAATTACACATGTATATTTAAGGAAAATAACTAGGCAGGTCAAAATCAGTCAGCTAGACAAAAGATCCCTCCAGGCAAAGTGGTTCTAGCAGTCAAAACCAGTCAGATCACTGTTTTTTTTATCAGTATGGCAAATTGGTGGACAATTATTGAAATGAGTGTCGTGGCCGAGCGGTCTAGCTTACCGGACTCAAGTTCTGGTGTTAGTAGCAGAATGTGGGTTCGAATCCCGGCCGTGACACTTGTGTCCTTGAGTAAGACACTTAACCATAATTGCTTCTCTCCACCCAGGGGTTAAATGGGTACCTGTGAGGGCAGAGTTGGTTGATTAGCCATATATGCGCTGTAATTGCAGCAATTGAGCTGTATACTCCCCAGGGAGCTGAGATGGTTTCAGGAATGATTTATGAGCCTTATGAGCAGGGGTAATGATATAATGCGCCTTGAGCACCACTTAGTTGGTGGATACGTGCGCTATATAAGTCCACACATTATTATTATTAATTATTATTATTATTATTATTATTATTATTATTATTATTATTATTATTATTATTATTATTATTATTATTATTATTATTATTATTATTATTATTATTATTATTATTATTATTATTATTATTATTATTATTATTATTATTATTATTATTATTATTATTATTATTATTATTATTATTATTATTATTATTATTATTATTATTATTATTATTATTATTATTATTATTATTATTATTATTATTATTATTATTATTATTATTATTATTATTATTATTATTATTATTATTATTATTATTATTATTATTATTATTATTATTATTATTATTATTATTATTATTATTATTATTATTATTATTATTATTATTATTATTATTATTATTATTATTATTATTATTATTATTATTATTATTATTATTATTATTATTATTATTATTATTATTATTATTATTATTATTATTATTATTATTATTATTATTATTATTATTATTATTATTATTATTATTATTATTATTATTATTATTATTATTATTATTATTATTATTATTATTATTATTATTATTATTATTATTATTATTATTATTATTATTATTATTATTATTATTATTATTATTATTATTATTATTAATGAAAGCAGTTGCTTTTTCTCTACGATAATCATTAAGGGAAGGGGTTTATTTCCCCTTTTGCCCGCTGCCCCTCCTGGGTCCGTCGATGATGGGTGGTGGTTCCAAACAAAATTAAGTAGTATAGAGTTTGATTTTAAACTGTTGGAATATTTGTTAAATCGGAATCAAGTGAGTTTATATATATATTAACGCAAATTCATCAGCAGCGTTCCAAAGACACTTACAGGGAACCTTACAGTGTCTCCAGTACTTTTTTGTTGTTGCATTTCTTGTTTGCATTTCTGCTTTTTGACAATGTTTGGTTACCTATTTAAAAGTTATTTTTACTGTACAGTTATACAAGTTTCTATAATAATATTATGTTGTAGATATTTGTAAAATTGTTTTCTTGCACTTGTTTATTTCGGTTTACAAATGAATTTTAGTTGAGCTTTGTATTTTGAACTTTGAAAGTTGAATTTTACTTGTTACCGATTTTTCAGTGTTGTAAACTTTCGATATTTCAGTGTTGTAAACTTTTCTTTAAAATAAATTTTGAAATTGTTCATTAATTTAGTTTTTCTTATTTAATATTTTAAATAAAATGTTTTTTGACAATTGTTCTTAATATTGAAACGCTAATCTTTCAGTCGGTGCTACCCAAAGCCTTTCAGCCTATATGCATATTTAGTGTTGTTAACAAAATAGTTGTATCCTCTGTGCAGCAATAATGATTGTAATCAACATGCGTGTAACCATTCCTCAAGCTAGCTACGTGTCTGCTCTAAATATGATTTGGAAAACAATAACCTCTAAGAGTGTTTGAGTAAATTGCTGAGGGGGTGCCATGACAGACGAGATTACTGTTAAGCTTCCCTTATGAATGTATTAGATTTCTTATTTACTGTTGGAGAAAAAAAAAAATTAGGCCCTAATTATTATCGTTGTGTAAATACGTTCATGCGTTCCTTTTGAACAACAACAAAACCGTGCCTTGTGTGATTGTGTTATTTTTAGTTGAGAGGTTGTTATAGCCCCAATACATCCTTTATGTGGATCCATACTTCATGAGGATCAACAAATCAAGAAAGCTGAAACTTAAGTAAACTGAGTTTCTGGGAAAAGGGAACACTTTATTTACACGTCTTTAACATGGAGTTTTTACTTTTTTTTTTAAATCGACCTGAAATCGATTTTGTTTCTTCTTTGCTAATATCTATATAAAAAATAACCGATTATTTAGTAAATTTAACTTTGGCTTTACAGTTAAAAATATCTAAATGAAGTTTCAAACAATGTAAGTTGTGCAATTGTCTTCGATCTCTGATCGCGCGACAAAACAATCAATAACAGATTATCCAAGTCCACATAATAGAGTGTGTTCACTCAATGTATTAACACAGTTTGGTTTTATTGGAACTTATTTATTTAAACATATGTTTTAACAATTATCACTTTAAACGAATAAAACATATTTATGCATTTGACTGCTCAACAGAAGTTCCTTTTTTAAAATTTGCACACAAAAAATAAACCAATCCCAAAGCATAGACACAAACACAATATTAACGAGGTAAGATTGATATGCATCATATATTTCATTTCTCAACCGATTAAAAATGGTATTTTATCGTTAAAATGTACTACTAGTGGTATCAAAGACCTTTTTTAAATGCAACCTAACGGCATTGATAATATTTAATGATTTAAATACTAATACAATACAAATTAACAAGAATTTTTTTTAAATGATAAAAATAGTATTTACAGGACAGGAAGTTTATAGGAATTTGTGATCATACAAGGATTTTCAGAATATGTCTACGTGTAATGTATAGCGTGGTAGTGGTTTAGCCAGACCAATTGGGATTCAATTTGAGGCACAACATTTTGTAGAAAACTTTGTTTTAAAATCTTAATTAAAAACAATTTGTGTTGGCATTCACGAATGTGGCATTGACTGACAAAACATCGTTAATGTTTTATACAGCAGTTTGCCCATAAATTGCAAGATGGTTCATGTTATTCGTTGCATCAATGTAAATGCTTCCATACTTTCTAAGGATAAAACTATAAGTTTTAGGTTATCACTGTGTCGTAACTAGCATGCACATGTTCGACCGGTAACTAATTATTATCAAACATTGAAAAAATGTAATAGTTTTTCGTCGGTTTCTCAAAGATTTGAGCACCTATTGTTATAACACTTTGAAACCAAGAGGATTGAAACGAATGTACGTTATTAAAAAGAAATGTCGAACCTTCCCTTTAAGGTTAAAAAAAGTAACTTGAAGTCAGATACAAGGCAGAGGCTTATATAAGTGTTTCATAATTACTATAGGCCTAGTTACTATAATTACTATAAGCATTATAAAGTACTGCTTACGATCTAGCTTAAGTGTTAATAAAGTCACCGAACAGTTTGAAAACACGTTACTTCTGAACGCATTTTCATGCTTGCAATGGGATTATTTGTGTTATTTGAACTTCAACTTTGACTAGGAAGTAAAGGTCATGTCAGGGTCATGACTATGACTTTATCTTTTTTGGTTCAAGATTTGCTATTTTTAAAACCTCGCAATCTCGCAACCTTGCATACGCTATTCCAGACATCAGGAGTGGCGACGTCGGTAGTGGTGTCATCATCATATCGTGTCTGCTACTGCCATCAGCCATCGTATCGCAATGTCATTCATTGAGGTTATGTCTTCCTTCGTCGGTCTTGTGCCATAGTAACAACAGTTATTCATTAGGTGGTCAATGTCACATCTGTCCACTCCACACCGGCAACTCGCGTTTGTTTGATATCCCCAGTCGCATTTTGCAGCTGGTGTGACTGCATGTCCATATCTTACACGGTTCGCTGTTCGCCACACTGGCCAGGGGAGATTATGTCCGGGCGGTAGAGTTTCCACCGGGTGTAAATCATACTTTTTGAGATTGCTCTGGTTCGTATCGTCATCCCAAGTGTCTTTCCATTGATTTATTCTCGCCGTTTCTGGTGTGCCTGTTAGAGGTGGCACTGTTATGAAACTCTTTCGCGATGAGAGACGAGCTACTACTGGTTCATGGTTGAAAACATTGTGTCGGGGGTCAGTTATTTGTTTCAGTCGCTCTTTTTTTGATAGTATACTGCGTCGTATACGAGGTGGAGCAATACCGCTGAGGTTGGATAAATCCTGTGTCGGGGTCGGTCGAATGCACCCGGTGACCATACGCAAAGTCTCGTGTAAAGCAACGTCTACTTCTTTGCTGTGTGTTGATCTTTCCCACACAGGACAACAATACTCCGCTGTGGATAGACACAGCGCCATGGCGGTGGTTCGGAGAGTACTGGCATTCGCGCCCCAGTTGGTACCGGTCAGTTTACGAAGTAGGTTGTTTCGAGTCGATACTTTTTTGCGGGTTTTTTCACAGTGTTTTTTGTATGTTAGCGAGCGGTCTAGAGTTACACCAAGATATACCGGGTTTTCAACATGCTCGAGCTTCACACCATTCCAAGTCACATTTATGTCACGAGGAGTAGCATCAGCGTCAGTAAAGTCATCAGGAGCGGCATCATTGGGAGTGGTTCTTCTTTCCCTTCCCCCTAGACTTCAATGGCAAGAAGTCGTATCTGTTTTTCAGATGGCATAGCCTAGTTTGTCTTGACTGCGATCTATGCCATGGCCAACGCAGTTTCATCCCTCCTTCATGATTGCCAATATCCATGTTCCTATAATATAAAAATAATAATAATAATATCATAATAATAATAAATAAAAGAAACTAAAAATAAAATAAAAACATTTTTAAAACTTATGGTTTGTGTTCAGCTATTTACGATGAATTGTGAATATTTTATTTTTATTATTTATTAAATTATTTATTGTTTTGCTTTCCTTTTAAATGTACATTTAAATGTTTTACGAAAATTATTGTAAAACGTAGACCTATTAGATGGCGATAATTATTTTTTTTAATGTTTTTTATTATTTTTATTTATTTATTTACTATTTTTATTATTAGTTTTTTTTGGGGGAGGGATGAGACGGTGTTTTCAAAAAGTATATATAATTGTGTTGGATAATTCGCGTTTCCCCAAAACTGGCATAGAGATCAAAGCAGGTCCGTCAGATGCAATTGATTGCTTTCATGGTGATTCTATTGTTTATGTCATTAAAGGGAAGATGCATGTATATCATTAGTCAGGTTGGAAAAGCTGCCTCTAGTGTTGGGCGAGTATAGTGTGGTTACTCGAATACTGGCGAGAACCGGGTAGTTATTCGTACTCGGCGATTTTGAAAGCAATATGATTTGTAATTCCCAGTGCCCCGCCCCCCAGGTGCCCCCCACGAAAAATCCTCATAGTGCCCCAAAAACAGAAAAGAACAGGGAAAACCCATACCTCCTGCCCCCCCCCCTTCCCACTGAAAAGCAATGCCCCCTGTGCCCCCCCCCCCCCACTGAAAAAGTCCTGGCTACGCCGCTGGGAAGGATATCGGTAAGCTGGAACGCCAGACCTGAAGAGCCATAATGGAAGCCGGTAAAGGGACCCTATACGACTTTAAAGCCTATGCCTTTAAAGCGCCGGTGGGGATCATCCCGATAAATCGCGGCTCCTGAATGCCTGGTATTCGCCGAGTAACTTTTTATTATTATTTTGTATATATTAATTATATTATAAATATTGTATTATTTTATATAATGTTATATGATATTGTTGCTGAATTGTACCGTTGTACCGTTATCGAGATCGTGTCGGACTAACCCGACACTTAAATATTAAATAATGAAATAATTCTTTAAAAAAGTTATTTGGAAGATCCAAACCTATACAACAATAGTTTACAACCAAGGGCGCAACCACTGGGGGGGGGGGGGTCGGGGTCACGACCCCCCCTACTTTTATGTGGACCTCCCCAACTTCTGGAACATTTTGGTATTTTATGTATACATGATCCTAGTAATGTCATTCATGACATCACAATGGCTGCTTGGGACCCCCCCCCCAACTTTCAACACGTGGTTGCGCCCTTGTTTACAACCGCTACTTGTCCCATATTGTTGTCTGTCTTTGTTAGGTAACAAAGAAGTGGAACCATTAGAAGATCCAAACACATAAACACACAGCAATAGTTTGCAACCGAACTTGCCCGTATTGTTTCCTGTATTCGTGACGTAACACAGAAGTGGATCCATTGGATCCATCCAACGATCCAACGATCAAGACACATAAATTATACACAGCAATATCTATACACAGCAATGAATATATTTAATTGGAAAATCCAAACCTATACAACAACAATAGTTTGCAACTGATCCTTTCCCCATGTTGTTGTCTGTCTTCGTGTCGTAACATTTAGAGTGGACCATTTAATGAGGGTTACCAGTGATATTTGATCACGGCGTTCATGAAGCGAAGGGTAATATGAGCCGTTGCTAGCTGTGATGGGCCAAGACGTTTGGCTTGTGAAGCCTGCTGCAGTGGGTATGAGGTTCAGGGCAAAGGTCACAGGTGTGATAGATCATATTTTGGGGACCTATATCATTTTGGACTAATCCATTGTGTTTTCATGGCTATATCCACGTAGTTAATTTTTTTGTTGTGTAGTTAATTTTAATTTGTTTATACAATCTAAGGCTATATTCCAACAAAGTTCAGTTCATATAATCACACCACTCTCTAAAATGTTTAGATTGAAATTCTCTCTAATCGATTGCAACGTGTTGCAATTTTGTGTACCCTATTAATATTGTCTCCCAACCTGCTAACATAACTATTTTGATGGTTCAGAGAGGGTAAGTGAGAAACAGTCATGATCAGAACTGTTTGACACATCATGACACATCAATATATCAAACTGAGATGTTTGGCTAGGATATCGCGCCGCCAAATGTTTCCACAAAATCATGTTGGTTTTAATTCAAAATATTGTATACAGTGGGTATTTCACACGGGCTCGGTGTTGGGTATATAACGTCATTGTGTGGCTTTCTGATGAAAAGTTTGGTTGTTTAAGTAAATATTTTGAAAACGGAATCCACTGCTTTAAAATGCTCATTGCATGCCCTTCAAGCCATTACGGCCAATAATAACAATGTTCATGCACGGTCGAAGGATTCGCAACTATAAACATCGCAAAGTATGAAAGACCAGTTCCCACCTAATGGTCTGTGCATTAGAACTCAAGGCTGAACAATTACAAAGTCTTGTCCAAATACATTTAAATAACGGATGGATGATTTAGATGAAATAACACACAAGTAGGCCAAGTATGATTTCGTTTCACAATGTTCATTAGGCCTATACGATTTCGTCGTGGAGACAACAGTCAGTCATGGCGGCTATTAAATATCGTATAATAACTTTAAGTTATATAGTCCTTACCGTCTTTGTAGTTAATCTACCTTCCCACACGACTAAACAGACACCAAACCCCAGTTGTCAAGTGTTTGACCCAGCACTAAACGGGACCAAGTTTGAGCAAACATCAACACCGTTTTTTCTGACGATATCGGATCTGTTTTTCTCATCAGGAGATGAAATCACAGGTAATAACTGTTAAAGCTGTTGTACACTATTGGTTATATCGAAAATCATAAAGTGGGTGTAGCCAAATGGGCGTGTAGGGGTGTGACGCCTCAATAATATTCTCAGTCGGCATTTAGAGCCACAGTCGGCAAATAAGCCACCAAATCGACCCTCAATCGGCAAATACACAACTAAATCAAACCAATGATGCAGACATGTGGTGTTATGTGCCGATTTAATTTCAATGGAGAAAATTTCGCACGCCAATCCCCCTCGTTGGGCAATATTGAAGGTGTTCATTCTTTTGAAAAAAAAACACAAAAAAAACCAAAATTTCAGCCACCTCCCATTTCAGTTCTCTATCCGCAAATGAAGTCAGTCGGCAAATTGGCTTCGAGACCCGCCCCCTAAAAAAAGTAAATAAATAATAAATAAATAAAAATAAAATAATAATAAAAATAATAATGCCTTCGGTTCGGCCCTGCAATAAACGATCACAGATTTACATAAAACTTACTTAGTGTAAAGTTGATGAGATTGTACAAAACATCCCTCGTAATAGTTCTGTCTCAGGTGCTATCGAATTAGTGAAATTTGTGGGCCTACAATGTATTTCAACATAAAATGTAATAATACCAATTGTTTTGTGTTTTTTTTATCTAACAGTTGTTCTCATGGGTACTATTCCATTTATTGGAGTTGCTCTGCAAGGGGCTAATTATAAAGACATACCAAGTGAAGATGAATATCCAGCATACATCACGGTGGGTTCTTGGACAGAAACCCCTACAGGATTTGAATTAATTGGATGCGCATCTGCTGGAGACACCGTTATCAGCTCTAGCAGTTTCCACCAGGCTCTAAACGCATCTTTTTCTTGGATTGCCGACGTCACCCGAAATCAAACGATTTTCTTTCGGTAAGATTTAGTTATGAACTTTTTTAACAGATAATTGTTCTGGTGAACGGAAGTTATTTGAAATTTTATGTCCAAAGTCTACAATCGTGGCAAAAAGAGAAAAAGCAAAAAGAATACTCATATAGGGCCTAATGAAGTTTTTAAAACCGGGACGATCATGCATTAAAGCGAAGAAAGAGGTCATTTTATTTGATTTTGTTTCTTTAGTGCGGTCGTAGAAGCAGAAGGCAGTCGTTTATGGGAAGTTAATTCTGTGTCACTTTTAGCAGGTGAGTAGAAAGCTTCTGCTTATGCTTATATCCCTAAACTCATAAACTCTGTTAAGGTATAACTGATGGGTGCACTGTAGGGACACCGACCTTTCACCAAGAATAATAGGTTGTTCAGAAATATTACAAGGATAAACCCATTCCCTTTCTCGATAAGCGTCTTGGGGGAGAAAAAAATCTGGAAATCTAGATAGTTATTCAGGGCAATTGCCGCAGTGGCAATGCTTAAAGAAAGGTAAAGATTAGAAATGGTCTTGAAAAAGGGGGAGGGTGACACGGCAAAAAGGGAACACTGCCACAAAAAGAGGAAATGTATAGTTTCCCCCCACCCCTTGCCCCTCCTGGATGCGCCAATGACTCTCTTAGTTTTACATTTAAAATATAAACGACGTGTGACAGTTTATTAGCTTGTTACGGTGTGTGTGTCATTAATAAGAAAATAGTGATAATGGCATGGGCGGATCCAGAACATTTTTAGGGGGGGCTGAGAATCAAAAACAATTATTTTCAGTACTACAAAGGGTGCCGCCACTTCTTATGTGCAACGGTTAGTACAGTACTAAGTAGGTCACCTCCTTACGTTTATCCCGCACACTGTTGGAATGGGAGTGCGTTCTCCCCTCCCCTCCCCCCTCTCTCTCTCTCTTTTTCTCTTCCTTTAAAAAAAAAACATTTTTTTAAACGATTTTAGGGGGGCTACAGCCCCCCTTAGCCCCCCCACCCCTGGATCCGACAATGAATGGATTCAGATTTGTTGTATTCAGTCTATTTTGGTAGCCGCAGCCAACACACCTCAGTAAAAAAAAAACTACTAATCTGAACAATGCCTTTTAATCATGTAGACTTGATTGGATTTGTTTGTGTTGATTTCCATACCGAATCAGGAGCCTGTCAGCCTTCACCGTGTCAGAATGGTGGTACGTGTTTCCAAAGTCATGCATCCACTAGCCAGTACTACTGCAGTTGTTCAACTGGCTATACGGGAAACGATTGCGAAAGAAAAATTGGTAAATAATGAATTTTTGGGACTGGGCTTATAACTTATATTAGGCCTTAAAGGCAAATGTTATTTTGACGATTTTATGTTAACGTGCAGGAGTTGATGTATAAGCATTAGATATTCTATTGTCCAGATATTCTTTTGAAGACAAAGCAAATGTCTACTTTTCTAGTATATCTTTATATACGTTTTCTAGTATATCTAATATTTATTATGTTTAACCTCTAATCAAATCCACTTATCACGTAATACCATTTCATACACGATGTTGTTTTCTTCCAAAACGTGCCGAGCATAAAGTCACTTTACTGCACAGTTTTGTAACGGGCACGTACAGATATTCATATTTACGTAACTCACAAAAACACGCGAATGTATTGTACCTTTTGGGCTGTAAAAGCCAACAGACATCACGGATTATCAATTGCAATGAAAAACTTTAGTTGATCATGCCAATTGGATTCGAAATCTGGCATTGATGTTGAAGAGCACCGGCGAAACATCTGCCATGTTTGACTACCACTGAGTGACAAACCTGTTTAAATTGATGGGCAACATTCAGTATTGTGCAACATATTAGGCTTATGCTTTACCGAGTACTGAGTAAAATGGTCTGTTGCAAACATAAAAAAGTCTGCTGCTGTTAAAGATGTATCTCTCGTATATTTCACTTTTTCTTAGTATCGATAAGTATTGACAATTTCCTTTTCAGAAAAAACAGAAAACAAATACTTTGAAATAGGATATTGCGCAAAATTTTCAGAAGCTTGGTTTAGCAGAAATTTTTCACCATAAATCCATACATGTAATTGCATATAATTAGTTCATTACTTTGTAAAATGTTAAAGCATTTTGTATTCCTTTTTTCAAGTAAAATAACATTATACCAATATAAAGGACAATTTCCAGTAAAATAGTGATGCATCTTTTTAATACAATTATTTTATCTAATTTCATGAAATAATATTATTTTAATAACATCATGCTATGAATCTCAATCTGTTTTGAAAATGTTTATTTCATTTAAATCATTGGGAACATGTACGTTTTTAATTTTTTAATTTAAATTTTTTTAAATTTTGTTTATTATTGTTATTATTTATACTCAGAATTATGCGTGTGTTATACGAACGCAAAATCCCAGCCAGCGGATGACGTGTGCATTATCGAAGAAAGCTGCAATGTGGATAATGTTCTTCACGATCTGTCTCAAGTAAGTCTCATTACAGTTTCAGCGTATTCCGCATTTAGATTGATTATAATCTTATACCAAGTTATTTTTTATGAAAAACTGTGATCAATTATGTTCAATATATAACCAATTGGCAATTGGGGCTTTAAAACAAATAACCATTTCGGTATTCATGTCCAATGTTAATTTATGTAAATATTTCAGTTACATACCTTTTAAGTTATTTTTTAAAGGTTTTAAAACAATCGATGTTTTTTTAAACTAAAATGTGTGGGTCCACATCATTTTCATGACAAAACGATGAAGGTAAAATGTGTATTATTTATTTTAGAACAATGACCAGTGGCGTAGGCGGGGAGGGGGCGGCGCAAGGGGCGGCGCAAGGGGCAGGCATTTCTGATTGATATAATTTGTCGGTTTATTTGAGTTTTGTGTCAGTATATATTATTTACCCCAAAAAATGTTTGCCCCACGTTTGAAAATCATGGCTACGTCACTGACAATGACGATGTGAGAATTTGTTTAAAACACACAAATTATATTCAGGTCCTAAATATTCCATTTCCCTCGTTTTCTGTAATAGGTTCCTGTCAATAATGGAAACGTTGATCAAATTGCTGCAGTCTTAGCTAATATTACGAGTCACCACGACAGGTTACAACCTGATGGAATTGTATTTGTGGCACATGTACTGGAAAACATCGCCAAGGTTGCGTCACCTTCATTGCAGGTAATGGCTTTGGAGGGCTGCCGCTGTCCATAACTCTAAATTCCAAAATGATTCATCATTATATCTTATTTCATTAATATATTTCACCGAAAGGTCTAAATAAAAGTTTAAACTGGCAAATCCTCTAAATGGTTTTAATTTTTAAACGTGAAAAGTACTGTCCTGTGGCGATACATGGTCTCAGCAAAAAAGGGGCGCACTAAATAAAACGGCGACAAAAGGGGTGGGGCACATCCCGCTTCTGCTGAATGCGTCTAATCTGTAGTAGTATGGTAGGTGGGGGTTCTAGCGCATCTACTTAAAAAATCATTTTTCAAAAAATCATTTTCAAAAAATCACTTTCTAGCGCATCTACTTAAAAAATCATTTTTCAAAAAATCTTTTCAAAAAATCACTTTCTAGCGCATCTACTTAAAAAATCATTTTTCAAAAAAATCATTTTCAAAAAATCACTTTTTAGCGCATCTACTTAAAAATGATTTTTCAAAAAATCATTTTCAAAAAATCACTTTTTAGCGTGAGTACTTAAAAGTGGACATGGTTAATAAGATTTGTAGAAAAAGATTAGAACGCCGATGTAGTAATGAAGTATGTGTGACGTCATTAATTTTTTTGATGACGTCACGCTAGATTTAAATTGCTAGTAGTAGGGGTGGTATATTAAAAAGTAATTTGTTTTTAGTTGGTTTTTTTTTAAAAGTAAGTTTAAAAAATGAGAAATCGAAACGAGAAAAACAAAAAATATTATCTTGTTTAATAATAAAGAGAGTATGGAACCAAGAAGAAAATATTTATCGAGATGGACATTGCCAGAATTGAACATATTTGCGAGAGAACACGGGCTAATTCTTGTACAAAACCAAAATGGTAAAGTAGATAAACGTTCATATTACAACGCGGTAAACAAATATATAAAACGGCGTAAACCAAAGCCGCTGTATAAATTAAGTTTAGTCGAATTAAGAGAGCGTATAGAGTCTGAAAATATTGAGCTACCAGAACGCGGCGCGGGTAAAAGTGGGCGGTTGTTAAAAAAGACTACATCGCCGCTATTAAAAGGTTTCACGGACGAGAAGAAGAGTTGAGATTTAAACCCCCGATTGATGGAGGAAGATATTTACGCGAACGAAGAATGGTTGTCCCGCTGAATCATAGCAAAGAAAAAGATTTAAATATTTTTTGGGAAGCGGTAAAACCAAAGATTAGAGCCAAGTTGGGTATAGACTTGCAAGAATTCACGTCCTTCAAGTTTATGATATATATACGTATTAAATTACGTAAAGAAAACCTAGACGGTACGATCGATTCTGCAGAACCAAGATTTCATAATAATAGGCAAATTGTTTTATTGAATTTGGATGACATTGAAAATATATTTAATACCGTTTTTTCACAAATTCAAGAGGCTTTAGAAAAATGGACGTCTAACGGTTCTGGATGGGAGGTTGATCGTATCGTAGATATGAATATTACTTACGCGAGATATCAACCTTTAAGAGGCGGTTCTTATATCGAGCTACCGGACTATATAAAAAATAAAAAAGCGTGCATCAACGTAAAAAACAACGACGACGATTGTTTGAGGTGGTCGCTTCTTGCTCATCGTTTTCCAACTTTAAAAGATCCCCAAAGAATGTCTAAATATCCAACGGAGGATGTTTTAATTTTAATAATATCGAGGCTCCTACACCTATTAATCAAATTAAGCGAGTGGAGAAACAAAATTGTTTGGCGATAAACATTTTTGGTTACGAATCAAAATCAATACTAGTTTATCGCCTCAGCGATCAACCCGCGGAACTAGATCGTATACATGTATTATTAATTAATAAAGAAGAAGAAGAAGGAACTAGATCTCACTACGTTTGGATTAAAGATGTGAATAAATTACTTTACGATCAAACGAGCCACAAAGATCGTAAACATTTTTGTTTGAGATGTTTACAGGGTTTTTCGACGGAAGCGTATCTCGAAAATCACGTAAAAATGTGTAAGGGAATTAACGACAGACCGGCGATGATCGTTATGCCTGAAAAGGGTAAAAACGATACGCTAAAGTTTAAAAATTTTCATAAAAAGAGTCAAGATTGACGATGAAAACTCTACGAATACTAAAAACTACAAGAACACATCGTTTGTGGTTATTCGTACGTCGTCGTTCGTTGCGACGGTGAAACTAGTTCTCCCGTTGTTTACCGAGGAGAAGATGCGGCTAAACATTTTTTAACTGAATTAGAAAAAGAAGAAGAAAACATTAACGAGATGTTTAAAAACTCTCAAAAAATAATAATGACTGAAGAAGATGTAGAAGATTATACGGGTGCAAAAAAATGTTGGATATGTTTAACGGTACCGAAAGAATGGATGTCACCGTATCAGCTCGAGTTATTAAACGACAAACCAGCCCCAAACGTTGCAAAATTAGTACCAAATTTATACGATAAACGCAACTACGTGATTCATTATCGCAATTTACAATTGTATTTACAACTCGGTATGAAGCTACGAAAATTCATCGCGTTTTAGAATTTGATGAATCATGTTGGATGAAATCATACATCGATTTAAACACTCAGCTCAGAAAAGACGCAACGAGTGATTTTGAAAAAGATTTATACAAACTGATGAACAATTCAGTTTTTGGAAAAACGATGGAAAATGTACGAAAACGCGTTAACGTGAATTTAAAACGGCTAAACGATGAAAAAGCGGAAAATCAAATTCGTTCACTCATCGCGAAACCAAATTTTGCCGAGGCTAGGATTTTTGATAATGATTTAGTGGCGATTCACATGCACAAAATAAAACTCGCTCTCAACCGCCCAGTATACATAGGAATGAGCATACTGGATTTGTCTAAAGCTTACATGTATGATTTTTATTACAATCATTTAAAAACAAAGTACGGTAACGGGTGCGAGTTGATTTACACGGATACGGATAGCTTGTTACTTGAGATTCGAACGGAAGATGTGTATAAAGATTTATATAAAAACAAATCTTTATACGATTTTAGTAATTATAAACAAGATCATTTTTTACATTCGAAAGTTTTTTAAAAAGTAATCGGTAAAATGAAAGACGAAACTGCGGGAATTCCTATAGTAGAATTTGTTGGTTTAAGACCAAAAATGTATTTGATACTTTTACAGGATGGAAAAGAAATTAAAAAAAGCTAAAGGCGTTAAAAAACAAGTTTTAGAAAAAGATATTAAACGAGAGCGATATAAACAAGTTTTATCTCAAAATAATACGCTACATCACCCTATCAATTTTATTAGGCATGAAAAACATAGATTATATACAACGCGAGTAAATAAAATATCGCTATCTCCTTTAGACACAAAAAAATATATTTTAGAGGACGGAATACATACTCGAGCTTACGGTCACTATACAACGCTGCAAGCGTCGCAAAGCGTAGCGTAGCCGCGCTCCGCGCGTTTCTCGTCAGAGTCAGCGTAAAGCTAAAATTAACGTTTAATCGGTGGATTTTCTGTATCTCGCGGTATAATTTGTAATTCTTCTTTTACAAAACTACGAGCGGGGCCCGCGTCTAAATAATACAAGATGGGTTGATTCGCGGCTTTCATCGTTTTAGCTATTCTAAAAAAATTTATACTCCATATAGGATCGGTCGTGCGACGTCTCGTATCTTTTTCAGCTTCACCGGGTGCGTATAAATACCGAACTAACGAGTTTAATGGAATTATTTTTACATTCTATTTACCGCTTACAGCCAGTGAGGCTGGATTTTGTTCGACAGCGCTCAATTTAATCGCGTCTTTAGGTTTTAAATTTATAAGTCGCGTCGTTTCATTATTTAATGCTTTTACAACCGCTGGTAATCTTTTAACCCATTCTCTATTTCTTTCTCCCAACGCTATTTCTTGCGTGTATTGATGAGAAAATAATATTTCGCTTAAAGTTCTATTGAATCGCTCTACTATGCACTGAGCTCGATGATTACCAGCTTCGCTTCTTTGTATTTTAACATTTTGTTTACTCATTGTTACGTTTACGCTACTCATAAATTCTTTTCCGGGATCGACTTTTATAATTTTTGGCCAAGTTAACCGCGAACGTTTATAAATTTTTTCAAACGCGTTGCCGACTTGAACGGCGGTTTTATCGGTTAATGGTTCAGCTTCTTTATATCTACTGGCTTCATCCATAACGGTTAACGCGTACTTGTACGTCTTTCTACCAATCGTATCGTGCGGAAGAAACAATAAATCCGCTTGATGAGCCTCATTTGGTTTTTCAAACGTACTATTTGAACTGGTCGGTCCTGGAATATATTTAGGAAAGGGTAAATAAATTTGCCACAGCGCTTGCTTTTTTATCCAGCGTGAAACTAATTATTTATTCACTTGGCTTTCTTGAGCTAATTTATTAATAGCGTCGAGACCTTTGTAGTATCCTTTCGGACTATAATAAGCGTTTTGTAATTTTAAACGAGTTCGCTCATCCATTTTTAATATTTATAAATATATTTTATTCCGTAGAATTTTAGGCATGATAGAGGATGGTAAAATTCCTTGTTGAACTAACCACATTTGCGTCATCGAAGATAATCCAAGCGTCGCGGTTAGTTTTAACGAGTCTTTTATATCCAATTTATTTAAATTGGCTGGTTCTACGCTTAATACTTTTTTACCGAGCATGCTGTATAAAACAACAAAAAGAGTCAAAACGGCGCTGTGATAGGCTGAATCGGCGATTGTTTTCGTATCTATCATATTTTATACTCGTCAATATAATATTAAAAAAATTAAAAACTTTTATTCCATTTCAAGAACAACATGTTGTTGTCTCGTTGGCGTTGGTGAAACAAGTTTGGGGGCTGCGGGTTCGCTGACGCGGAGCGTAGACGGCTCATTTATCGACGCTGACGCGGAGAGTGCTGGCTCTTTTTCACTAAAAAAAAAAAAAGCGCCAACGGCTAAACCAATAGCGATATAGTAGTAGTAGTAGCTCGATGAGTTGTTTTCTTCTTTTTGAACATAACTCGTCGACTCTGACGGGTAATGAGTTTTACTCGCGTCTTTAGCGAGTTGTAGTTTTTTCTTTTTATTAAGTTCGGCGAGTCTTTTCCCAGCCGCGACTCTTTTTGGGTTGTTTCTTTTTTATTGGCTGGTTTCGTTACAGTCCTCAACGTTTTTACAGCTTGCGGTTGCGTATTCTCCAACTCGTTCGTCTCCATCGCTTTTATTATCTATACAAGATTCTTCTTTTCTTTTTAAATGTTTTGCTGTAATTAACGTTGCACTGAGAGGCGCTAGCATGCTTCCGTACTTGTAGTATATTTCACACGCTACGGTAGAAAGCATGATCGAAATGAATGGATCTTTTTCTAAATCTGAAATTAATTTACCTTCGTCGTCAATTTGAAATTGATGACCGTATAAATCGATACGATTTAAACTAAATCCTAATAGTTTAGCGTATAGCGTTAAAATGGCGCTACCTAAAGACTGCGTTATATCACGACCTAATTTAGTTTCGTATTGCGTGAGTAATACATCTCGCTCTTCCGTATTCAAAGCTTCAATGTCGCTGATGGAATACTCTTTGCCGAATTTTTTTTTCGAATCTCCTCCCGATACAACCGCCAAGAGTTTTTTATCTCGTAGTTTTTGTTTTAATAGTAACGCATCGTCGTTTATATCAACATTGGCGGACGCTAGCGAAGCTGGTGGGGTTAACGCGGAGAGTGGATTTTCTGTCAATAGTTTAGCAACTTCTTCCATTTATTATAAGTATTTATAGAATAATCGGTAACATTTAAAAAAGCAACGAGTAACCAATAATTAATTCTAGATAATCCATCGGTATTAGCAAGTTGATTAAGATTAGATATTAAATCTTTTACTCGTTCAATATCTATACTCGTAAATGTATCTTTTACTTTTTCAGAGTTTGTATTTAAAATTTGTACTAGTTTTTTTCTATCGTTTTCGGTATTAACGAGTTGGTTAAGATCATTTATAAAATTATTTACTCGATTAGTATCTAAACTCGCGAGTGTATCTTTTACTCGTTCAGTATTCATATTTATAAATAGATCCTATAATATTTATTTTAAAAAACTGTAAGTAATTAACGAGTAACCTACGAGCTAACCTATGGATAACCTACAAGTAATTGCTAAGTAACCTATGGGTAATTGCTAAGTAACCTATGGGTAATTACTAACGACCTATGGGTAATTGCTAAGTAACCTATGGGTAATTGCTAACGACTTATGGGTAATTGCTAAGTAACCTATGGGTAATTGCTAAGTAACCTATGGGTAATTTACTAACGACCTATGGGTAATTGCTAAGTAACCTATGGGTAATTACTAACTACCTATGGGTAATTTACTAACGACCTACCAACGACAACTTAGTCACGTATCTCATAACCGGTAGGTTGATCCGTTTTTAAAATCAATTTGCGATGTAAAACTCGTTTTAATTTCTCGCGCGTTTGCTCTCGTAACTCAGCCGTCGGTATAACGTCGTTTTCTCGAAGACAATTCTCGTACGAGTCTCTATCTTTACAATAAAATAAACACGCCCATTTGAGTTGCTCTCTAAAATCTTTCAATACGCTATTATATTTTTGAGAAAGAATCCAACAGCTATGTTTAACGTGTCTACCGCTAAAGGCCAATTGGGTAATCATACATTTATTATTCTCGTCGTATTTTTTATAATGCAACTGTTTATTCGCGCTACAATCGTCGATAATAAACAACGTTTCCTCTCCTTTGAAAACATCGCTATAAATTTGTATAGCTCGGTTTAACGAAATATCGTTTAAATCGTTAACGTGTACATTACCATCGTTTTGAATCCATTTTCTATTTTTATAAGTATCGTTGTCAAAGATGGTGGGGCATAATATAACGATATTTTCAAAATTTTTAAAATATTCTTTTTCTAATAAATTTAAAACAAATTCAGTTTTTCCGCATCCGGTTTGGCCGCAAATGAGCGCAACGTGTGGATATTTAGGTAACATTTCTTTTAATATTAGTATTAATAATCGACGGATTCAAAACGCCCGTTTTTTATATTCAGTTGCGCGTCCATAATAATAAAAGTATACATGTTTAGTTCTCCCGCGGCTTCCGCTTCTTTATCAATTTGAATGGTAATTCCTTCGGATAAGTTTTGTACTCGTCTTCCGCTTCCGTGTATTTTATTGTCGTCGCTCGTTCTCATATCTAAAAATAAACCGTATCGATTTAGTAAATAATCGGCTTGTTTAACGTTGGATAAATTTAAAGCTTTAACGACTTGAATAGCGTGTTGTTGTTTCGCCGAAATATTTTGAAATTTCTTCCCAATGTTGATACCTTTGCATTCCGTGCGCGTAGAGTTGATTGGTAATTGGTAATTCGATGGTAATTGAAACTTTATCAATTTTTGGATTATAAAATTTGTTGCTTTCTTGTACGTCGGGTTCTTTGAATAAAAACAATATTCCTTTCATACTTTTTGCGGGAGTATTTAAATTTATATTCCACGTTGTGTCTTTTTTGTTTAACGGCGTCACACTCTGTCTTAGTACGCGATCAAACAATATCGACAACCGGTTACTATATTGATTTTTAATCGTTCGAGCGAGTTCCGGCATATGAACGACTTGATATTCTAAAGAAATTCCACTTATGATATATTTCACATTATCGTCGGTACTTTTAATCACGTTAGAAAATTTATTAAACACGAGTTCGTAAGTCAATCGATCTCCGATCCCCGATTGGTAGTAGGGTTGATGATCGGTCAACAATTTAAAATCCAGCGGAATGTAATACCTATTTTTATACGTATCCGCGATAGCTTTATCTTTTCCTCCGTTACCCGCGGGAACCTTATCGCTAGCGTCTATTCTTAATTTAGTCACGTTTGCATTTTCGATTCCTTGATACGCTAAATTATCGCGTTGATCTTTGGTTAACCATTCGTCTTTATAACAATTGAATACATCCGCATCGTCTAATTTCCTTCCATTTTAATGATTATATGTTTTACGATAGCTCTACCAACGTTTTGTACCAACGTTCTCGTTTCATCATCGTCAGAATGAAGATTAATGTTGAAAGCTAATCGAACCGTATTCGGAACGATAACGTCGTTCATTCCTAAATTTGGAAAACGAACCGTCAACAATTGATTTTCGTTAATGGTACTCGGATTGTTTGTAATGACGACTTTTTGACGCAATCCTTTTATACCTCTAGATTCTCTTATTCTTCTGTATGGATCGAGCACATCTCCGTACGTATTATTAGCCATAGTTTATATTTACAAACTATAAAATATTTTTATCTTTTTTAAAAATAAAATTGTATCTATAGCGATGATGATTGGAGGCGCGGTAGTCAACGCGTTAGCATTTACCGGATCATTTTTTTATTTTCTGGAGGTGGCAGACAAGAACAAAAAAGGCACGATTTAGCGATATAACAACTTTCGAAAGCCAGAGACGAATTTAGTAAAACGCGTTTAAAATATCTAGACTATTTAAACGAGAAAATACAAAAAGAATCGATCGCAGTAAGAACATTCAACAACATTGACGAAGCGATGAATGAATATTCGCGAGTTTCGCGTGAACGAATAAATTTACCGAAAGATTTATACAACGAACCACAACTAGAAGATTTTTACGTTCCTAGCGAAAATGAAAAAAACACGAGAAATTTTATTTATCGTACTAGGGATGAGTATAGTGGGCTACGCGAGTTATAAATTGTTTAAAAAAAGATAAAAAGTAATTATAAAATGGCGTACGGAGGAGGGTATGAACTTATGCCGCTAGATCCGTTATTACAAAATATTGACGACAACGATGAAGAAGAAGATGAAGATGAAGATTCAGATGGTGAATATATTGAAGATGATACCATCAACACCCAGTTGGGAGAACAAGAAACGTCTTTTAGTACACCAACTTTATCTCAAGAAAATAGATTACGTAAAGATATAGTCGATTATTTTTATGCAAGTTTTGGTCGTGAAGACGTTATAAAAGACTATACTAGATTCAACTACAAACTAAATGAAAAAGGAGTGGGTGAGCTTCTTTTTTTAAAGGTAATAAAGAAATACGTCTAACTAAGAAAGCGGGTGGATTTTTAAATGTAAAATCAATCAAAGGTTTAAAACCATTAACTGATTTATTTCCATTTCAAGCCCCGCTTAAAGGTTTAATAGTTGTTGTAGACAAATCAGAAAAACCATTAACTCCAGATACTCTAAGCGGTCGTAGAAGGTTACCCTCTATACCGATGCAACGGGTAGAAAAATCAGTACAAGTAGGAGAAGCTGTCGAAATGGCTGTTGAGACTCTGAGAGATCAAGACGCTCAAACGGAATTAAATATAGAATGGCGAGAAATAGAAGCGCTCAATGAAATCATGACTACGAATCGAGGTGAACAATTAAATCTTTTAACTAAATTTAAAGTAGTCCAACAAAAAATATCCAATATGGAAGAAATAGTTTCTGACGCTAACGAGCGAGGGCAAAAAGTTGATGAAAAGTATAAACAAGATTTGAAAAAACTAAAAGATGACGAGCAAGTTTTGTTGGAACAAATTGATGCACATGATTACGTTCTTCGTAGTCAAATTAATAGAATTAAAGAAACGGCTCAAAAAATGTTGTCAAGAGATGTAACGTTGGGTGAAACAATTAAAACTTTATTTAGAGAACAAGGTATAACGATCGTTAGTATATTAACGGCTTTTAGTATGACCATCGCTTTTATCATCGAATCGATCGTTGGTGCTGTAAATTCAGTTTTACCCAAACCTATACCACCTAAACCTATACCACCTAAACCCGCGCCACCCAAACCTATACCACCACCAGCACCAGAACCGAGCGTAAAAGAGTGGATACAAAAAACATTAAAAAATCTAGCGAGTGTACTAGCTAAACTAGGAGCTAAAGCTTTAGCCGCTTTACCGGCTATTATCGGATCGATAGTAAGTTGGTTATTTAAAACAGCTTCTAACGTGGTCGCGTGGACGGCAGAACATTTGTGGCTAGCTTTAACGGGGGTTGGAGTTTTAATTTTAACATATACGCAGAAAACGTTAAAATAACAATTCGTAAATCATAATACCGAGTCCGGTTAAAACTGCAAAACCAATAATTAAAGAATTGTTTTCTTCTTTGTGGTTATCGTTTGATTCTTTCAAAGAGCGCTTGCGCGGTGTGGCGTCTTGGGTTAGCGTAGAGAAAGATTCTTGCGCAGCCTCGGTAAAGCTGTCTTTGCTAGCGCGCTCCGCGTCAGCGTGTTTTGCGATTAACGATGACGTTGATTGTAAAGGTAAAATAGGAGCAGGAACGGGTTCTGAATTTGTATCTAAATTTGAACCCAACGAGAATTCACTCGTCGCGATTAATATATTATTGTTGTATCCCGCGTACGTACCTATTCGTAAATTCATCGCTCGGCATCATGTATAAATTTTCTCCGATACAAAAGTTTAATTGCGAACGAGCGTATTGTAAAACATCTTGATATCGTTGAATAGAAGATTGTAAATCAACCGGAGAATCAATCTCAGCATTTACTATATTTATAAATTCACGTTGCGCGTCTAAACCAACGCCGGATGCGAAATATCCACTTTTAACTCGCGCTTGAGCTCCCACTAACGCGTAAACATAAGTTCTTATAGAGTCATTTATGCGTTGCGTACCGACATCCGTAAAACCTCGCGCTAACCCCAAAGATAATATAAATTTAGTCCACGCCGTTTCAATGCGTTTAGATTGAGAAATGTATTCAACGACGTACGAACCTCCAATATCATTATCGCTATTTACTTTATCGAGATTGACATTTTCTACATCAAAATCCATCCTTTTCTCGTTTCGATGACGCAAATTTGAATTGTCATAGTTTTTTCCCGGTACCGGAATGTAGCCGTAAATATTTCTATAATAAGCCGTTCCTAATCCGTTTGAATTTAAATCTACTCGTTGTTTCCAATTATCCGATATTGCGAGGTGAAATTCATTACATAGTTTATTGTACGCGCTTACGTCTATATTGTTGGCAAACGCGTCATAAAAATTTGAAAAAGATGTAGGACAGCTCACTTCTTTGAGCATTCGTCTAATTTGATAATGTACGTGAAATCTGAAAAAACTACGAATCATTAAGTTTGAGTGATTTAAATGCGTGTAACCCACACCGCATCTTGTTGTAGCGCAATACGTCGTAAAATTTATTTGATTTTGATAAAGTTTTAGCGGGTTAGAATGCCAATCATTTACAACGTCGTTGTTAACGACGTGAGGTAACGTATATTTTTGAAATACGTTAACGAATGTTACGCTAAATGACTCTGTTTTGTTGACGTAAATCTTTAAACTCGTTAAATCGCTAGCGTTAAAATTCAGAGGCGCTTTAAAATGTCCAGATTGTGGATATGGATATGTAAAATTACTTTTGAACGGTAATGGAAACGTCATTTTATTATAATAAAATTATAAACTTTAAATATTAAAATGTATCATACCGTCGAAATTGAAAAAAATGGTGGGTCGATTCAATTAAACGACGTTGTCGATAATCGAGAGGGTAATCTCGCGATTACATTACATAGCGTAAACATTTGGGTAGGATATTACAACGTGCGTAAAAAAGAAAGAATAATTTATTGTACGACGGGTGAGCGACAAGATGTCGTCAAGTTTGTCGAAGCGGGGCTTTACAACATTAACGAAATTATCGATATTATAGTAAAAGACGCACCTTGGATAACGTTCGTCATCGATAAAACAACGGGTGTCTTTTTACTAAATTTAACTCTTGAAAACAAATCCGTTAAATTTACATCTGGGTTAGCTAATTTACTCGGGCTTCACAACGAATTTCTAACCGTAGGAGAATATAGTAAAAAGATTGACGTACAACTTTAAAAAATGTTATACATTCATTGCGATCAAATTTCTACGACCGATAATTATTTTAACGGCAAACCGTGTACCATTTTAAACGCTTTTCCCTTGCAAGGTAAATCGTACGGGGAAAGCATGTGGATGGAATATAAAAATCCATTTAAAAAAAAATTAAAAGTCGGTACTTTTAACGCGTTGAGCTTTCAAATTAAAGATTCAAAGGGTAGAGATATAAATAATCACGGTTTCCCCGTTATTTTAAATCTAGAAATTAAAATTTTTTAAATTTCAAACTATAAATAAATGGCGAGTATTTACGGACCTAGTCGAACGAGCGGTAGTAATGTTGTTGCTGCTAGCGGTAGAGACGAAATTGTAAAAACATCGCCTAGCGAAATTTACGAACATTTCGGATACATCAACAGAGATGAAATTTTACAAAGAATATCTCTAGTCGAAAAATACAACGTCGTACTCGGATGGTGGGATACGAATAAACTACCCTTTTTCATGTTTAACGAGGCGCCGTCGTACTGCTCTCTTTTTGTACATTTTACAAAAGCTAATGTTTTTACTTCGTATTCAACGACGCGCGGTTATGCGACCGATATTTATTATATTCCTTCTCCGGGGTTAAATAATGTATTTTATTTTATCGATGATGAAATGTCGCATTTAAGATACGAAATGTGTTTTAAAATACGAGGCGTTCAAAAAGTTTTTGTAGAGGCAACCTTTTTCGGCGCGTTAAATTCTAAAATCTGTTTCAATATAAAAATTTAAACTTTACCGTTAAAATAATTTTATACTATAAATATTGCGAGTATTTACGGACCTAGTCGAACGAGCGGTAGCGTAGTTGCTGCTAGCGTAGCCAGTAGATATGAAATTAACAGCGCTCACACTATTGAAAAAAGTGGACATATAAATAATGTTGAAGAAGACGAAATATTATATAGATATGAAAATATAATTTGGTTCCAGTGGTTTAGGCAAAGGAGTCTGGGTTTTTATGTTACTATACCAATAACAGATTGTACAACTTATCTTAAAATAACTACTAATAATAACTCACAATCATACGTTTCAAAACGTACAATTACCCCGGATGTATCATATTTTTTTTATAGAAGATCTAAGTTTGGTTTATTTTGATAATAAACTAAAGCTTTTAGAATGTGGTATTTGCTTAGAAATAGAACGTGCTTCTGTAAGTTTTAGTGGAATGAAACCAATAACAGTTGGTAGTAAAATCTGTGCACAATTTGTTATTTTCGGCTCTCTAGATACTGGAATCTGTTACGATATGAAAATTAATAATTTTCCATTAAATTAAAATCTTTTTCTATTAATAAAAAACAATGAGCGTGCCTATAGAATCAACGAATGTACTTTATCCAAATTTACCCTCTTTAACGGATGATGTTAAATCATTTCGATTGCAAAAAATCGATGGTATTCAAAAAGAATTACGAATCGAAATTAATCATCGCGAAGCCGTCTATAAAAAATATAATAAAATCATCAACGCTTGCGGCATTGTAGAAACTATCGCAGAATTGAGCTGTATGGGAGCAGGAGCTATCGGAATCGCGAGTATCGCTACCGTTGTATCATCACCCGTAGGATTTGCTTTAGAAGGTTTAGCTTTAGGGCTGGGTGGTGCGGCGTTTGCTCTTAGATACGTAAAATATAAATTATCTAAAAAGCTAAAAAACACGACGAAATAAAAATTCTAGCTTTGTCTAAACTCAACACGATTGAAAACCACGTTTCAAAAGCCATTGAAGACGGCGTCATTACTCAAGAAGAATTTCATTTAATATGCGAAGAGCGAGAAAAATTTTCTAAAATGAAAGAAAATATTCGTAACAACTCGGTCAAAGATGCATCTACGCCGGCTAAAACGGAAGTTAAAACCCCCGATATAAATGTAGAAAAAAAATTCTTATAGAAAAACTGTTAAGTTTAAAGTAAACTTTACCGTACAAAAATCGTATTATAATCCTTCGCGAGTAGCGGAGCGAGTAAAAACGACTGATAGACCTCCCCCGTACGCCCCAGCGGCGCAAACGCTGTAATTTTAATTTTTAATTAAAAGTCGTTAAAAACGTATAGTTTTTTCAACTAACTCATTCATCACGCTATTAAACAAACGTATAGCTTTTCCTTTTGCTTTCTTAAAACTTTGTACATTTAATATCCTTGCGCATTTCGTACACAAACATATCGTTGATTTTGTACCAACTTTACATCTACGACACGCAACGGGTATACTTTTTCCACAACTAAGTTTCCATTTATGTAAGCCACAATATGCGGTATTGGGTGAGCTAAGTATACAACACTTGGATGTTTTGCCAACTAAAAGCCATTCGCAAGGAATTACTTTTTTCTCTCTCAAAGTAGTATTCATACTCATCTTTACTATTAAACAAGATAATATTTTGTGTTTTTTCTCATTTCGATTTCTCATTTTTTTAACTTACTTAAAAAAAAAAACCGACTAAAAACAAATTACTTTTTAATATACCACCCCTACTACTAGCAATTTAAATCTAGCGTGACGTCATCAAAAAAATTAATGACGTCACACATACTTCATTACTACATCGGCGTTCTAATCTTTTTCTACAAATCTTATTAACCATGTCCACTTTTAAGTACTCACGCTAAAAAGTGATTTTTTGAAAATGATTTTTGAAAAATCATTTTTAAGTAGATGCGCTAAAAAGTGATTTTTTGAAAATGATTTTTTTTTAAATGATTTTTTAAGTAGATGCGCTAGCTAGAAAGTGATTTTTTGAAAATGATTTTTTGAAAAATGATTTTTTAAGTAGATGCGCTAGAACCCCCACCTACCATACTACTTCTGTACATAATAATAAAGTACAGTTTTCTGCGCCGCACAATAACCCTCAAAAATTGATGCCTGTATGTTTTTTGTTTTTTTTTCTTCTTTTTTTTCTGGTCAGTCAACTCGCTGTAAAAATCGCCATGCATGAGGCATATTATTTACCATACATTTGCTGGGTTTTTTTGTTTTTTTTTTGCCGTGTCTCACTCCCCCTTTTCAAGACCATTTCTATTTTGTTTTACCTTTCCTTTAAGTATTGCCACTGCGGCAATTGCAATAGATTTTCTTATGTTTTTTCTAGGACGCTTATCGAGAAAGAGAATGAGTTTACCCTTGTAATATTTCTGGAAAACCTATCAGTCTTGGGATCAAATGTAAGACAACTCTACCGTTGTTTTGAAGGCATAGCATGTATATTTATATGAACTGTTGGATTTAACCAATTAAACAGGGTCATTGAGAAACGTTTGCAGACACATTCATTCAGTTAAATTGATCGCTTTAATAACGATATAGGCCTACACGGCTTTTAGACTATCCCCAAAGTCATGATATGAGTTATGTTTTGCGTAATTGACCCCACTCGATCCTCAGAATTTAAATTTAATAGCCATGGCATCGTTTATATTGTGGCTAATCAAGCAATTTTAAGATAATTTTCAGAACCTTTGATTCACTCCACTTCCCATTTAACTCTTTAAAAGGTAAACGAAAAAGTAATCCAGACAATCGACAACATTTTGAATGTCCCAGCCGAAATGTTCCAGGTCAACCGATCCTCTACGGCAAGGATCCTACAAGCCTTTGAGTTACAGCTGACCTTTCCCCAAGACAACATTAGCTTGACATTGGATAACCTTGCCGTAGAGGTTGTTGTGTCATCACCAATGATCTTGGATGACAGTCTTGGATATGCCTCCATACCACAAAACAGTAACATTGATGGTACCCTGACTAATAATGATGAGAAACTATACAGAGGTGATGAACAGACTATACCTGTAGATGAGGCAGAAGCGTCAATTTCAATACCAAAGGAAGCATTACAAGGTACGGTACATCTTTATTCAGTCAAAAGCACAAAACATGAAAGAGGAGCAAATTGTACACAATTTATGGGACTACCACTGAGTGACAAATTAGTTTAGGCCTATTTGTATTTTTAAATGGATGTATTCCACCACCACTTTCCTCCTTCCAAACAGTGAAAAATTATCCATGCGGGTACGGCATATATTGCTTTGATTATGTCACATTTGACGAATGTTCTATAAAATGATGGACTCATGAGCTCTCATTTCCATGTGCAATTCGCAGAATTTAGGAATTCAACGGTGCCCTTGCCGGTTATTTTTGTCGTGTACCTGAACTCCAAGCTTTTTCAGTTACCCCAGAGCACTGATCCCAGTTATCCTAAGGATACTAAGGTGAACAGCCGTGTGATATCAGCAAGCGTAGGTGGGAAAGAGAAACAAGTGAAGAATCTGACAGATCCAGTAGTAACTTCTTTCCGACCTCCTAATGTGAGTTTTAAAGCATTTCTGTCGAACATACATTTGATTTTAAGCCTGTGTTGCGCTGAATATCAATCTCGGCACTAGTATAATTTTTTTTTGTTTAACGGACCCCAAATTACAATCAATCGAGTGTACATATCACTATAATTTGTATAAAGACAGACCAGAGGTTCCATGACTGGGCTTGTCAGTGTTTGGTACCCAGGCGTTCGCACGAAACGTTCATCCTAGTTAGCCTGATTAGTGACTGTCTCATCAGGGCGCACCTTTACATGTAATGGAGACAAAGAATAAGTAATCATCAATATTTCCTCACGTTATTTCTCAATGTTACAGTTGTGATGAGAGATTGATTTGGAAAATAAATGTTGAAAGCTGATATAGTTTGCCTACTGCTTTGTTCTTCTTTAATTGTGATGTACACTCAGGAATATGTACTGGCAAATCTGGGTTGCCATCTGTACGAAAACGTTGAACTAAAACACTATCTTTTTCAGAGCACAATTGTAGGGGAAGCGGTATGTGTCTTTTGGGATCCCTTTTTG
This sequence comes from Zoroaster sp. YZ-2022, assembly GCA_029582265.1. Lineage (NCBI taxonomy): Eukaryota > Metazoa > Echinodermata > Asteroidea > Forcipulatida > Zoroasteridae > Zoroaster > Zoroaster sp. YZ-2022. Next base: position 19,574,377 of record CM055819.1, read on the forward strand.
GTGGCGGGAAACTCCACCGGTAATTGGTCGACGGAGGGATGTCGTCTGTTTGAAGACATTGGGCAAGGCGAGGCTAAAATTTGCCATTGTGATCACCTCACCAACTTTGCGATTTTGATCGTAAGTGTTTTGTTTTGTAAAATGGTTTGTTTTATAAAAAATACATTTAAAGTTGACTTATAAAATGTTATATTTAATTAGCATCAAACGAAGCCGAGTTGACCCATAGAACGTATTTTTCTGTTAGAGCTACCACGGCGACCCTATGGACTTTGTGCTGGATATCTTGAGCAAGATCGGATGTGGTATCTCCATTGCAGCACTCACCCTTACCATTGTGATGGCCTTGCTAGCAAAGTGAGTACTTATGACGACGATTACGATAACGACTTTGATATAAATTACAATATCGACAGACACCGGTCCCACAGACTACTAATGACAAGGAATTGCTTTCATCTTCGAATCAACGTTAACAATTGCGTAATACCTGATGAAGTACAACATATTGTTAAATTTAAGTCAGTATAAATTGTGCAGAAACTCTTAAGCATTTTTTGTGGAAATCAGTACATGTATGTGAAGATTTGAGCTTATGGTCGGCATGGTTGTGTAACAATTGTGAAAATTACAACGCATATACAAAATACCAGAGTCAATAGAGGGCTGTCATTTTTTACTATCGTTTAAATTATTTAAAAATTAAATCTCAGGGTTTTTGAAATTATTAGCCACTATGCTTAAAGGGCCGTACATGGTATTTTGATAATTGATGCTGTCGGAGGTCCGTTTTTAAACGACAACCACACAAAAATGAACACAATGTGATTTTTTAAACAAAATAAATAACGTAATTATTGTCAATACGAACTTCCAGAGACTTTTCTTCCACACCCCGTAAGACCTTGCTGAACCTTTGCGTATCTCTCATCTTGCTCTACGGGGTGTTCCTTGCTGGCATTGAGCAGACACAGTCACGAGTGGCTTGCATCATCTTCGCTGCTCTCATACATTACTTCTTTCTGACGTCAGTCTGTTGGTCATCAGCTGAGGCGATGGTTTGCTTTTACCTGCTCGTTCTAACTCGCAAGCAACTCATGCCAGGGTACCTGCTACGAGTATTGCTATTCTGCTGGGGTAAGTGCTCGAATGACATAGAATGGGACTCTTTAATACCAAATGGTCACCATACCGTTTTAAATATCTTTGTATCTGATCGGTATTTGCACCTAGTACCTTTATAATACCCACTTAGGTGTCAAATTAGACTGGTCCCCTGTCTTTATCCTATGAAGAATAAAGCACATCAACTGCAACATATGCCAAACACAACGCACTATCGCTGCCCTTGTGATGAAAAGTTACCTAAAAATGTGCGCTCAATAGCTCATACACGGTGCAAATAAAATTAATTTTCCCATGTGTGTATTATTTCAAAAGCACAAATTTAATGAAATTTAAGCCTATACCTGGGGAGAGGTACTTCTATGGGACGATTGGTTTGTTATAGCCCACAATATGTTACGCTATAAACTTAAAACATAAATATACCACATAACACATTACATTGTTGTGAAAGTAGTGGAAGGAAACTTTTATTTCAATAAGTGAACGATCATAAAGAGACAATAAGATAGACTTTTCATTTTAACATTCAAAGTCATAAGTAATTCTGTTTTAATTAAAGCATTCTCTTGTTTGTATCTACTCATTAAGGTTATAACATTTAAAATACCTTTCAGGCAAATGTTACTTTGACTGTTTTTCAGGCATGCCTGCACTGATAGTGTTTTTCACGTTAGGTATACCCTCCTACATTGCAGGGAAGTGGAATCTTGCTAGTAGATAGTAAGTACATTTTAATGAAATCTCAAATCATGTAGTGAAATTAAAGGTAAGCAATTAGGCTAGGGCGGTTTAAATTTTCTTGCTAGCCGGTATAGCGCCTGGAAAAAACGCGGTTTTCGGTTTCACTGTAAACAGAAAAACAATAAAAACAGTCCTTATATAACTTATTTCTGATGTTTGTTCACCTTATTGACTTGACCTACCACCCATGACTGACATCCTCCACCCCCTACCCCGTCATTCCCCAATTACCCCACCTTTTTTATACAAACAAATGTCTGGAATATTTCATTGAAAACCGTTCGCATATGGGGTGTAATAAAATCATTGACCTAAAAGGCTAATTGGGGTGACAAAATTAACTACAATTAAACACTCTTTGTTAGGGGGTGATCATTCTTGGGGGTGGACATTGCTAACCCGTCACAAATATTGGGGGATGAGTTGTAGTTCCCCCTCTTCAATGGTGTTATACGACTCCTGTTATTTAACATCATCATAAACACTGACACGAATCTACAATAACAAAATTATTCAATGATAAATAAATTACCATTAAATAGCATTAACATAGTTAACTGGATAAATTAAAGTACACTAATATATACGGTTTAGAGTGACATATAGTCACGAAAATCAGATAAAAAACAAATATAGATTAAGTCTAATTTAATCAGGGCAAAGCAACCCAATCTCTTGTGTAAAGGGGAAATCAATAATCAAACTTGATTATTCATTATTATTAATGTAACAAAGATCATTATTGGGAGCGGGTTGGTGTGAGAAATGATTCAGGTGGAATAGACACGAGAAATGTTGGGGGTAACAATCCCCCAACATTTGTCACGCCTATCCCCCCTCCCCCGAACGAGGGGGGTGCAAAATGCACTCTGTGGTTATTATTTTTTCTACATTACTGTATGAATGATATCAAACAGAGACATTATGGAAGCTGATATAAAACGTGCATGATACAATGCCTCCATTTTTCTTACTCCTGTTTTCTTACTCTTGTTTTCTTACAGCTGTTTTCTTACTCCTGGAAATACAATTTACTTTGGTGTCTTGCTACCCGTTGGCGCACTTCTCCTTTTCAACATCTTCATATTTGTCCTGTTGATTCGCCGTCTGGTTTGCCAGCGAATCGAAAGCAACATCACCCGTCAAGAGACTCGTGTAGAAAGTGTCATCCGCCACACTCGGACCATGGTTCCCCTCAGCATTCTTTTCGGTGGAACATGGTTGTTTGGTTTTCTTGCAGTAGACGTCCTCACTACGACTTTCCAGTACATCTTCGCCATCCTTAACTCTCTCATTGGATTAGCTTTGTTTATTTTCTTTGTTCTTTTCCGTAAGAAAGGGAGACAGGGTCTTATAAAGTTGATATGTTGTTCGTTTTGTACGTCTAATGGTGATCATACACGAGGAAGTAATTCTACATCAGACACCAGAGTAAGAAGCGGTAATAATCAAAATTCTCAATCTTCAGGGCTTTAATTTAAACACTTTCTTTGAGAGAAAAAGTAGGTCTTTGAGAATATTTTAATTGTGTCTATTTCCCACTTTGGGAATTCAGTCATGTATCCGCGGGTTTACTGTAATATTTTGTAATAATAAAGTGCGATGAAGGTTTTTAGTATGTTAGAAATATATTAACAATATTCATCCCAGCTATTATGCATACGTTGGGCCGACGTTGGTGAACGTCGGATAAGTCGGCATGGCGTCAAAAAACGGACGTTGTACGGACGTTGGGAAGCTCGGACACTATCTAAACGTTGTACGGACGTTGGCAAACAGTATGAAGTACAACAGGTCGATTTTCAACGTTGGCACAACGTAGTTATAATACGGACAACGTAACGTCGGCGTACTAAGATTGTGCCAATGTCGGGAAATGTTGTGCAGTATAACAGGTCGATTTTCAACGTTGGCACAACGTAGTTATAATACGGGCAACGTAACGTCGGCGTCCTAAGGTTGTGCCAACGTCGGGAAATGTTGTGCAGTATACAAGGTCGATTTTCAACCTTGGCACAACGTAAGTATTATGTGGGCATTGTAACGTCGGCGTTTTAAGGTTGTGCCAACGTCGGCAAATGTACAGTATAACAGGTCATTTTTCAACGTTGGCACAACGTAGTTATATAAATGTGGGCAACGTAACGTCGGCGTCCTAAGGTTTTGTCAACGTCGGCAAATGTTGTGCAGTATACAAGGTCGATTTTCAACCTTGGCACAACGTAAGTATAGTACTAGTGTGGGTAATGTAACGTCGGCGTTTTAAGGTTTTGTCAACGTCGACAAATGTTGTACAGTATAACAGGTCAATTTTCAACGTTGGCACAACGTAGTTGTAATGTGGGCAACGTAACGTCGGCGTCCTAAGGTTTTGTCAACGTCGGCAAATGTGCAGTATACAAGGTCGATTTTCAACCTTGGCACAACGGAAGTATAATGTGGTCAATGTAACGTCGGCGTTTTAAGGTTGTGCCAATGTTGGCAAATGTTGTACAGTATAACAGGTCGATTTTCAACGTTGGCACAACGTAGTTATAATACGGGCAACGTAACGTCGGCGTCCTAAAGTTGTGCCAACGTCGGGAAATGTTGTGCAGTATACAAGGTCGATTTTCAACCTTGGCACAACGGAAGTATAATGTGGTCAATGTAACGTCGGCGTTTTAAGGTTGTGCCAATGTTGGCAAATGTTGTACAGTATAACAGGTCAATGTTCAACGTTGGCACAACGTAGTTATAATGTGGGCAACGTAACGTCGGCGTCCTAAGGTTTTGTCAACGTCGGCAAATGTGCAGTATACAAGGTCGATTTTCAACCCTTGGCACAACGTAAGTATAGTACTTAGTGTGGGTAATGTAACGTCGGCGTCCTAAGGTTTTGTCAACGTCGGCAAATGTGCAGTATACAAGGTCGATTTTCAACGTTGGCACAACATAGTTATAATGTGGGCAACGTAACGTCTGCGTCCTAAGGTTTTGTCAACGTCGGCAAATATTGTGCAGTATAACAAGGTCGATTTTCAACGTTGGCACAACGTAGTTAAAATGTGTACAACCTAACTACGGCGCATCATACGTTGTGCCGACGTCAAAATCCAATGGTGTTTAATTTCCGAAGAGGCAGGGCATTGTACACTTTAAAAAAAATATCGTAATTTTACGGCGAAAAGTGTGTAAATTCCACGGTGAATTACCGTATCATCCCCTTTTCAGTGTTTTACGGCCGCAACCCGTATTACGGCCGCTCCCATTGCACTCTGGGATATATCCAATATGTAAATCATCTGACTAGCTTTGTGCTCGAATCATTTCCAAGGTTTAAATATGTGAAAATGGGTAATTTTAAGCCATTTTCAAATATTTACTGTTAACTTTATGATAAAAAGGTAAGATTTTGGTGTTCTCTTCTATTTTGATGTAAAAAAAAAGTACATTCAAAATTTCAAATATTGAAATATAGATTATAATTGCATGACACCATGATTTGAAAAGAGATTTGAAAAGACAGTATATATAAAGGATACATGTTCTAAACATTAGTAACTGGAGAGGGGTCGTTGAAAAGGAACCAGACTACGCATACGTGTAGGTAAGTGAAAGACTTTGTGTAAAATAAACAATTGCATTTATTAACCCAAATTAATATCTACAGATCCATCCCATAGTAAATGCAGCATCCCGTGGACGTAATTTCAGCCTTAAACTGCTTAAATACCGAATAATACGTTAACCGTAGATTCATTTCCAGTTATAAAAATACGGTACCCGTGAATATATGGAAATATTTAAATCCCGCTGCATTACGTTTGAACGGGAATTTTTTTACAGTGTAGGTCTACCCAGCCTAGTATGCATAACGTTAGCCCAACGTGTTCCAACGTTGTGGCGGGGTTGACCCGTCATCGGTACAACGTTGGCCTAACGTCTTCGACGTTGGCCCGATGGAGAAAATAAACGTCAAGGCGACGTCAACTGCCGACGTCAGGCCAATCATAAAATATTATGTTGTCCCAACGTGTTACTAATACGTCATACGAACGTTGGACGTGCCGACGTTGGCCCAAATAATACCGACGTTATGGCAGGGTTGGCCCGACGTCGACCAACGTTGGCCCGATGGAAAGATTAACGTCAAGGCGACGTCAACTGCCGACGTTGGGCCAACTGTAAATTCTTACGTTGGCCAACGTTGGCCCAACGTATACATGTTAGCTGGGATGTAATTTGATTTATAATGTATATTCTTTAATTGGCTATTTCGGAAGTTTTCCTTAAAAGTCATCTTAAAAGGACATATTCTAAGGTTCTATATTTAGAGAACCGTAGGTCCGATTGGGTTCAATCGTGGAATGCTAGTAGGCCGGAATGTGTTATAGATGAAAATTGATGTGGCGTCATACGATTTTATAGTAATTTTTGGTTCAATAATTCTTTTTGTACTCCGTTAGGTAGGGCGTACTTCTTTACAATTCTATCAAAACATCGACACCACATATTCACAGCATCAAAATGTTTTTTTTTCTTTTTCTCAACTATTACAAAAGATCTCACAGTCTTAAGAATTAATCATTTCACGAATAACTTCCCTAATATCACATATATCAAGTATCATCATCCTCACATCATCACGTACCACTCACATGACGTCACCTACAATTTCAATACTATTATCTTCAAATATTTCCATGTTCATAGGCACAGCAACGTATTATACCTACATACCGATGTATTATACATATGATAACATCCTCACAAACCACATAACATTTCCACAAAGGTTTATTTCTACACAACCGCAATCAAAATATCTTTGTTAATGCATAACAATATGTTATAGGTACAAAATCAGCCGACCTCATCATGACGTCTTCACATTTCACTGCACATGTGAAATCAAAGATTCAACAGAAATGTCACCAATCCCCGCATATCCAGTTTCATAACAAAACCAATAACAACATCCCAATCCCTTCCATCTTTGCTACCAAACAAACAGGTTTCATTATTCACAGTTCACATCCAAACTACTACAACAACAAACAAAAAAAACAAAAAACGAAACAGCCCTGTGTTTGTCCACGTGACAAACACATAACATGTCTAGTTAGTTGTTGTTTTGTTGTACATGAATAGAAAATGCATTATGGTTTATTTAGTTTCCAAACCTTCGTGAAACTATCATTCGTGAAAATTGAATCCAGAAATAAACAATCAAATCTATGGCATTAGAAAGGCGGTTTGGGGGTTTATTTCACGGACAACTATGAAAGGGAAATTATCCAAAATTCACTCCTAAAAAGAGGATATTCTCAACAATAATACATCGGCTTGTACCTCATGTACGGTAATTACTACGGACTGATAGATCCCCTACTTAACTGATCCCCCTAGTGCTTAACTGATTCAGTTCAGTGAGCACACAATCACCATACACCCACTCCTAGGATCACAGCTCAAATCCCCCAGCAGAGTCTGTTTAAGCAGCAGCGTCTCCCAGAGTCCGGTATTCTCCCGAAGGTGATCAGAGCGTACTGATGGAAACATCGAGTTGTAAACTACCAGTTCTTTTCATAACTAATTACCACTCAAAAGAGAATTTCTACATGGTGTCACTGCAAACAGTCTTTACAATTAGCATTTTACCATGCAAAGCTATAACAACTGCAGCTGTTTGTTTGAAAATGGGGGTCTGAACTGAGTGTTAAAAATCAGTAAAAGGGACCAGCACCCTCTTTGCCTCCTCCATCCACCATTAAGCCTAATGGTGCCCTCACACCATAGCGATCACCAGTTGCGTATGGTTGCGAATAAAAAATAGTGGTCATAAGTTCCGAACGCAACTCACACGCAACTAATAGGTTTTATAGGTTTGAAGTACGCAACAAGCACGCAGGTGATCGCAGACACACGCAGAGTAAGTTCAGAAATGTTGAACATGTTCAATAATTCTCTGCGAATGCCTGCGATCAATTTATACGCAATAGGGACGCTACGCACGAAACACGATCGCAACACGATCGCAACAGGTACGCAACTCATAAGTTATGAACGCAGGTGATCGCAGGTCCAAATTTGAGGTATCTGGCCAGGTTTTGGTAGCGTACATGTTGCGAATGTGTTGCGTACCTGTTGCGATCATGTTGCGATCGTGTTGCGTGCCTGTTGCAATCCTGTTGCGTGTGTAGCGTACCCCCAACCTATTGTGCGTATTCCCAGCGTATCCCCAACCTATGCCCTGCGTATCCAACCTATTAGTTGCGTGTGAGTTGCGTGTTAGTTGCGTACTATACATGCGTGTTGAGAAATGGTATAAATAGTGGGCCTTTTCTAGATCGGTGTCAGTTGTTGGTGGACCTCCGAGGTGACAACATGGAGCTACCTCTTGCTGTTATTGGACATCAGTTTAATCTGGTCAATTTAGCACTCCAACACATACAGAATAGGTTTTTATCACGTGACCGATATTCGCAACTAGCACGCAACTAGCACGCAGGTCCAACGCAACTTGTAAGTTTTGAACGCAACTCAAACGCAACTCGTAAGTTCTGCACGCAACTCACACGCAACTCGCACGCAACTCGTACGCAGGTGATCGCAGATATTGGGGGATCATAAGTTCAGTTCGCAACCCACACGCAACCCACACGCAACCCACACGCAACCCACACGCAACTCACACGCAACCCATAGGTTGAATAGGTTAGAAATTGACAAAATTGTTGATTTGGGTTGCGTTTGGTGCGTATAAAAATATTTTTTACACGCAACTCATAGGTTTCAGCATACGCTATGGTGTGAGGGCACCATAAGTGTATCAGACTATAACCCAAAACACATCGGCTACAAACACCTTATTTAAAGCGATAAAGAAGTATGGGTACGATAATACAGAATCTGATTAGGGACTAGGTTGTGTGCACGTATTATGGGTGATTCCTTAGTGTGCTGCACCTCAATAATAATAATAATAATAATAATAATAATAATAATAATAATAATAATAATAATAATAATAATAATAATAATAATAATAATAATAATAATAATAATAATAATAATAATAATAATAATAATAATAATAATAATAATAATAATAATAATAATAATAATAATAATAATAATAATAATAATAATAATAATAATAATAATAATAATAATAATAATAATAATAATAATAATAATAATAATAATAATAATAATAATAATAATAATAATAATAATAATAATAATAATAATAATAATAATAATAATAATAATAATAATAATAATAATAATAATAATAATAATAATAATAATAATAATAATAATAATAGCAAATGCAATATAATGCTAAACAAAAGAAAAAAAATGCATAAATGAATGTTAGTAGTCCTTGTAGGCAATACACATAAGATGAGTTTTAAGTTCTTCTTGAAGGAGTTAACAGATTGAGATTCACGAATTCTGTTCTGATTCACGAATTCACCTTTGCCCAAATGTAATACTTCGTCTCTGTACACGAAAGTGAATGTCCAACCTGTGCTAGGGTGCACCACTTAGCAACAGTATACAGCAGTTGATAGAGCTCATAGCAGTTACAAAAGAACATAATGGAAATCATTGACCCAGAAATGGGGAATTTCCCTCACTTTCCCAGAAAAGTATCTTTTGTCTTGTTGAGCTGGATGAGGTAGCATAGAAATCGTGCGTGTTTAAAGGGAAAAGTATACCATTGGTATCCTCCAAACAAAATAATTATATAATAAAACAAACTTATTCTATCTAGATTGTTACTTAGGGGAGAATTGTTGTGTCAAAGAATTAAACATTTCAATAAGTTGCCGTCCGACAACGTTTTGAAAAAGTGTATCACAGTTTTTACATAAAAATTACTTGTTGTGAAGCTGATGACTTAATCAAACATCCCTTGAAATATTTCTGATACGCTATTATTTAAGTCAGTAACATTGTTTCTCAAGAGAATGTTTGCCTAAATAAGATGACAATTCCATGTGAGAAAGATGTTTACGTTTTCCAATAGAAACAATTGCTTGATTTTTCACTTGTTTTCATCTCACGAGCGACACGACGTAATAAGCTATAGTTTCTCTCTAATGATTCTGCTCAGAACTAACACTTTTTAAAACTCCTAAGAGAGTGTTAAGGCTGACATGATGCTATCGCAACCTTTAATTCTACTGTATTTCCACCATGCAAATATTCAAATCCTCTTTAAGTAATAGATGTTTTTAATGCAATTTAGCATAATTCGACCGTTTTGTACGTCCAATGGTGATCATACACGAGGAAGTAATTCTACATCAGACACCAGAGTAAGAAGCGGTAATAATCAAAATTCTCAATCTTCAGGGCTTTAATTTAAACATGCACAACTTTCTTTGAGAGAAAAAGTAGGTCTCGGAGAATATTTCAATTGTGTGATCTGTTTATTTCCCGCTTTGGGAATTTAGTCATGTTGAGTTTACTGTAATATTTTGTAATAATAAAGTGCGATGAAGGTTTTTAGTATGTTAGAAATATATTAACAATATTAATGTAATTTGATTTATAATGTATATTCTTTAATTAGTTTTTGTTTTGTTGTACATGAATAGAAATGCATTATGGTTTATTCAGTTTTCAAACCTACCATTCTTGAAAATTGCATCTAGAAATAAACAATCGAATCTATGCCATTAGAAAGGTGGTTTGGGGGTTTATTTCACGGACAACTATGAAAGGGAAATTATCCAAAATTCACTCGTAAAAAGAGGATATTCTTAACAATAATACACCGGCTTGTACCTCATGTAATTACTACGGGCTGATGGATCCCCTACTTCCTAAATCATCCAACTAATAATAATAATAATAATGCATTTATAATGCGCCGTCTATCTAGGCATGCCTATTCCGAGGCGCAACAATTAACACAGCAAAAGTATGAACATTATAGAAAGTACACACTACCCTCCTCTGTGCTTAACTGATTCAGTTCAGTGAGCACAGAATCACCATACACCCACTCCTAGGATCACAGCTCCACCAGATCCATTACTTAAAAGAATTTGAACTTCGAGACGGAGACAAATGTTAGTGTTGGCTGTTAGAATAATACTTGTTTCAATTTAGTGCAATCTTACATTATTTCTATACAAACATATCTAATACAATACAAAGTTCTAAAATTGTGTATGGAGGCATAGTCCTAATAATCCAAGGCTTGTATTGGAGTACATTTAAAGTTCAACAGAATTACAACACAAGAAAAAAACTGAACAAGTGAATATTGAACAAGTGGATAATTATTGTAATGGAATGACTGAAGATAATTACTTATAGTTGAAGAGAAAGTATGCAAATATGTTACATCCTTTATTTGTTTACATGGACACGATATCAGGAGTTTTTAACCGGTCATCATGGAGAGTAATTACACCAAATGCTTCGTGATTTTTTGAGATGGAATGTATCGGTCTATGTATTCCAGAAACTGCATGCAGGCCTGCTTCCTGTACCTGTCTACGTGGTTTATGTTTCGAATAAGCCATACAATGTATGAAAACCTTTATATTGTGAAGAACGGAAACACTGTGAGCGCCTTAGAAATGTGTATACTATATAGGCCTAAATCCATTGAAATTTCTACCCAGACGTGTTTCATATTTATATTAGCAATGTCATTGTCACCAAGCTGAATAACAATAATATGCAGAGGGAAATATCAGTACACCTGTACCTCTGGAACTAGTTGCATATATATATAACACCTGACGTTTGGGTTCCATTGTCAAAGCACTATTATATTTTGACGGTGCATACAATTGCGTAATCCTCTGGTTCACACGAAGTTTTACTACTTAAGTTATTCGTATTCCAGTCACTCCAGCGTATGAAAGTCACGCTGGTGTTAAACACACCATGGGGAGTTTGGTGAGAATTTTTTCCAGTTTACTTCTCATCCTTCTGGCCGCTCAGAGCGGTACCTGTCGACCTAACGGAGCACCCGAGCAAGCCTGTTCCACGCTCACGCCTCAACATGGTAGTGAACCGCAGCTGGATAACACGAGCCCATATAAATTAGACGTGGTGTCCGGCAATACGTACACACCAGGAGGAGCGGTTACAGGTTTGTCAACAACTTTCCGTTATTATTTCGACTTATATCGAGATTGAATACAACCTTTGGTGTGAAATAAGTTATGGATTCACGTGGCTCAGACTTTAAAAATTGGTTTACTTTGCTGTTAAATTATTACTTTGGGTTTGGATAGTCTTTAATTTAATATACTTGTTTTTCCAATCATTTGTTTTCCTTAATAGTAAAACTTATTATGAAAAAACAATGGTATGGTTAAAAGTTTGTTTATAACTATTCTTTGATCATTTTTTACCAAAGTTGCCTTTGCACACAAATACCTTGAATTTCAGTTTAATTACAATAAATATTGACCTTGTTACCTTTTTCAAATGAATGCACTTTTATGAAGTAGTTATTGCTTGCAATACAAACCAAATTACTTGATGATACTTCACTCGAGATAAACTCTAAACTAATTTCAAAAATCCTTCTCACGTTTTAAAACTCTTAAAACTGCCAATAACATGGACAACTTATATAGACGCATGTATGGGCGTCGATCGGTGAGGGGGGAGTGACATGTCCCCTCCATGATCCACTTTTTAAAGTAGGGGAAACAATAGGCCTAAATCAAAAGTCCCTTCCCCTCCTCACACTTTTTGATGGCCCATAGATAAAGAAAAATACCTAAATATGTTAGCCTATCCTAACTACTGAGGAGTATAGGCTGCCGTTTTATCTTGCAATACCACAAAATACATACTCAGAACGCACCAAAAACGTCCCTAGTCGAACACATCGTGAGCTGAATGCTGTAAGGCAGGCCTCTACATTGGGACACTGGAACAAGAATTGACCACCCCATTTTCCCGTCCATTGGCGTCGATCGGTATTCCCAACTATTTTTCCCAGCAAGAAAAAAAATTACTCGCAAATGTTTTGCTCCAAATATAATGATTAAAAGCGTGGGAGGATGTGCGACCCGGGTTGCGCCCCCATATCGGCCAAATCCTGGATCCAATACTGCCTGCATGCCCCCCCCCCCAACACTTGTAAGTAGCGACCAACATCATTGTAAAGATACTGTTAACGCTAATGACTTAACCTCCTTTTCAAAGTAAAACTATTTTCAAAATAAATGGTATTTTTAATTTTAACAACTTTCAGCCCCTGACATAGCAGAGAGGAGAACAATTGCCCAAACATATCTCTTTCGCTGAAGATTAGGTGCTCGCGATGCAGTCAACATGATTGTGTGAAACACATTGCCACGCTCCGCATTCCGCATACCTCGACTAATGGTTTCAAATGAATTAAACTGTGAACATTTTACCCCAAAATATGTCAAAGCTTTGTAGGTGTATAAAGTAACAGCCAACTATTTTCAGGAATGATGAAATTTTAGCAACAAAGGGTTCGACCTAAACACAAATGACCTGCGCACAATCGTGCTTAATCTTTAAAGGGAATGTACAGCATTGGTAATGTAAAATTTCTTCTATGACAATATACACACTGCAAAAAAAAAAACATGTAAATTTACAGCAAAATGCAGGAAACTCTATTTTACACAATTTCTGATTTACACAATTTCTGATTTACACAATTTCTGTAAACGGTTAATAATGAAAATGCAGTACGTTTCCATATTTGTTTGGACATATTCTTTGTGGGCCGAAAAAGAGAATCAGAATGGGTAAAACAGCAAATTTTATATAAAGTTGCCTACATTTTGCTGTAAATTGACATGTTTTTTTTACAGTGCATGAAAACCAACCTGTTAAAGTCTAAGTAATGAGAAAAGAGTGAACAATTATGAAGTATGTTTAGAACAAACATTTGTTCGTGTTTTCTCTGAAATGAGAGCACTTCAGACAGAATACATATTTTCAGTATGATGTTTACCTACACCAACTTCACATCAAGTTAGATTTTAGATAATAATTCAGTAAATTTGTAATTACCAATAAGGGAATAAAGGTTTGTCGGGCGGTTTTTACCGCAGGTTAATGACCAGTTTTGGGCAATGGTAACAGGCGTTAACGACTGAGCCGAAGGCCAGTACAAATGGGCAAACAAAACACTTTCAATGTACATGATTCAGGCACGTGATGCAAAACAGTCTTCTTCGCTCTGATTGGTTTAAATTCGAGTCGTGTGTCGCATACCGGCTAAAATGCTGACAAACAGCTGTCACATACACGCTGTTTTGTCTTTGCATACGTTAATACAACCTCACGTGATTAAATTTTGTCCAATCAGATTGTCTCAACTGTCTTGGGTATTTATGAATGACTTATATACCTTCCTTTTAAAGCTTTCACTGGCAATTTCCATACATTTTTCATCGGAAACTGCTATTTTACTTGCGGAAAGGAAAATAAATGCTTTACCCTGTAAAGTCTATTTGATGTAATACAGTCACAATTTTAGAATTTTGTTGTAGTAGCATTTTATCATTTAGACTGCAAGTATGTTGTACAGAATTCAAGGCCTCATTAATAATATTAAATATTTTCATTTCATTTCATAGAAAAACAAATAAACACAAAATTACATTAAGTTAACAGAAACAGGAACAAAGGTAGCACCCCTGTAGGATTACAAAAAAGTAAACTAAATTACTGTCGAGTTAATCTCCTGATGCTACCACTTAGGAAGTAAACAAATATTGAATCACACAAAGAACGATAAACAACATGGCTTTAGGCACACTTTGAGATTTAAAAACAATATAAAAATTAAAATATTAAAAGTTACTACTACAAAGTTTCAGTTAGGGCATCTCCTAGGTCAGGGACTAATAAATGTTTTCTAAGTGAATTAATAAATAAAGATAAACCATAAATAACTTTAACATCTGCAGGTAGCACCTCCCATAATCTTGGAAATCTATAGAAAAGAGAATTATGAGCAGCATTGGACCTTGCCATTTGATGAGAAAACTTAACAACTTCAGTGCGTCTACGATTAACAGGATTAAGATCAATATGAATGTCAAATTTGTTATATAAACATTTAATAACAAACACAATTGAAAGGAAATGAATTCTGTTGTTTAAAAAGGGAAGACCCAACTTGACACACCTGTCGGGATACTCAATTTCACTATCAGAATTAATTAAAGCCCTTCTCGGCAATATTAAAGCCACTATACACTATTGGGAATCTAACAACAAAAAATATAACTGATCACAGTTTACTTGGTGTAAAGTTGATGATGGTATAAAACATCACTTGAAATCATTATGTTTGTGGTGCTTTCATGTTAGTAAAATTATTAAATCAATTTCCCAACCAAATGTTGATCTTCATGAGACAGAAATTCAATGTTAGAATAAATACGAACAATTTGAATGCAATTTCATTCTTTTTCTCGACACAATGAAATGAGCTAAAACCATTTTATTTATTTGTTTTTATACATATCTCCTGATTTCTTATAAAGCAGGATATACGGATGCATTAACAGACATTTTACCGAAAGAGCAAACTGGCTTTTAAATAATATTTCCAGAAAATAAAATAAAAAAACAAACAAACAAAAAAACAGCAATTTGTTTGAATTTGAGATGTCACTATAAAACAAGTAAATAATAAAGAAATAACAACTGTCTCGATATCTGACGGCGTTCTGAGAACCCGTTATTACTATAATGGTGTTGAAATACATTGTTCTACGAATCAATCATAAACAATTATCGGCAGTACGAAACAGAATTATTTTTTGACACCAAATTTATCTAGTGATTTGAGCATCATCTGGCATAATTACTGACATTATGTGACATAATTTGTATCTTAAAAGATCCGTATATCACCCGTCTTTCTTTATTTGCAGGCAATTTCAGAAAATTTAAATTTCCATCAACACATTGATCAGTATCCTTTTAGAAAGGAAAACAGACACTTTGTTGTGAGTTATGTCACAAAGTAATAGTTGGAAGCTCGGTTTAGCAGTGCCAAAATGAATTTATGACGGGAATCTCAAGGCCCTAAATTAATGTTGGAACAATTTATTTTCTGTACACCGTACTGCTCATCATTATTGGAAGAAATTTGTCATTTAAAAATATTTGTTTTCTTTCCCAAGCAGATCCAGAAGAGGGTCCAAGGGGTGTTTTATTATTTGTATTTAATTTGTTATTTATATATAGTTTTTTTATAAATTTTATTTTGTTATTGTTTATTGTTATTTTTCTGTATATACCATGAGACCTTTTTAACAAAGCCATTCGATTATAAAGCTGTACTAAAAGCACGGTTTCGGGAGTAGTTCGATGCCGTATACTAGCCAGGGCAATGTGTATGATTATGACACAATATTTCCAACCAGTTGAAAAGGGACGGCCTTTCAAAAGCCATGGGTGCTGCGATGGATTTGTTTTCGGATATTGCCTTCAATATAGCGATAAATACTCGATATCCAAATACCTCAGTAATCGGTTTAAATCATTTTATATTTTTTTTCACCGAAATGCACCGAGCTACCATGAGATCACCCGAAGCCAAATACAGGATAATTAATAACAAGATGACAGTACAATGTAATGCAATGGGCACTTACTACAAGTACAATATCCATAGTGCGTACAACTAAATTCACAAAAGTCATGTACCATTAAAAAACAGCGGCTGGGACAACATCGAGTTCAATTTCGCGTAAACACCTTTTGCCATTTTTTTTTTAGATGTGGACCACGTGATCAGTATACAAATTTGGAAAGATCATAGAGTGCTATGTTGACAATAGGTGCCGCATACATTGTTATTGAAATTCGTACACACTTATAGGTCAACTTTACCCAAATGGTTTCGCATTCATGAAACCGTTCATGAATAATAGCAAACATAGTCCATCAACCAGCCAATATTTTGGTACAATCTGGAGGGACTAATTCATTTATATGCTTCCTTGATGGAAAAATATGAAAGTTCTAAAAATGACCAGACGTGGCCTCAAAATATCTCATGTTATACTACGCGCAGTACAAAAATAAACAGCAACATAATACAACCGTTGTACATGTTATGTGTCAATACAGTGCACCAACGAAATCAGAAACTCAGAAACATTTAGAACTTAAAGGGCCAGTTTTCGTTCAGTTTATCGCATTACATTAACATCGAAACCATGTGTACTATTACTGCTTTACGGTCCACAGTCAACTTCCTCAAAATTCACCTTTTTCAGAAAAAAATAATACACTTATTTAAGGGATCGCTTTATGTTGAAACTGGGACCTTTTCAATGACGTTGTAGGGGTTTTTGTTAAAAGTATGAATATAATTTAGGATTTCTGCAACAATCTTCAAAAAATCAATTCCACTTATTCAACAAAATTATCAGCAGGTACCCTACGTTTTAATGTGTGACCCACGAACAAGAAATTGAATGATCAAACACAAAAGGATATACTTGATTTAGGCAATTTATTGTAAATTAAGTCACTTCTAAATCGGTGATTAATAAAACCCTTTAAATTGCAATGTTAAAAGAGGATAATCACAATGAACTAAATAAACGTGAACAGTGCTTCACCAGAGATCAAAATATGATTGACAAGAGAAATGAATAACTCGCAATGTGTAAATAAAATGGCAAAAGAAATTCTCACAATGTTAGAGGGTCAATATTACCTTTACATGTACATGAGTTCACTTAGTTGTACAATTACAAAAGAAAACGGCTAGGTTTACTTTAGGTAAAACTTGTAGCTTTGCATGGTGAGGATGATAAGTAAGACTAATTGCTTTACTTTGTTGTTATGGTTGTCTCAATTGTACCATGCAAAAATAAGCAACAAAACCGGATACAATTTCAACGATACCGCGAAGTTCAGGTGAAATAAATGTTCCACACGTGACAAAGTTCAACAAAAAGTTCCGATGTACATGAAGTTAGGATAAACGCGATGCAACAAGGTGACAAGATGGCCGCTATCGAAATTCATGAAACTGGAACGTATGTTGCTGTTCAGTGTCCCGATCTGATTGCTACTGCGACAGCGAAATCATGCACATCGAGGTCCGACATCAGCGAGGGAAACTGCTTCATTGTGGAAAAAACTGTGTCCGCGAAAAAGGGGCTGCTACTGGGCTGGAATGGAGTAAAAATACTGCACAAGTCCAGATCATCTACGGTATCCAACGCACATGGGACGGAAGTAGCGTTTTACAGTTGTCGACCCGTGCTACGCGGTGCTGTCACACGATGTAAACACACAAAATGGCGGTGCTCAGCTCACAACTCGATGGTCACGAAAACAGTTTAAAAAAACTCACGTTCTCGATGCTGTCAGCTGCTGTACGATGTCTACACAGAATTACGGTCCAGTGAAGAAAACTTATAAAAACTAGATGTAAGTTTTTGTCACAACAAAAACTAGGTGTTCGGTTGAAGTTAAAATGATGACGTCATCAATTCGAAGATTTGGAGAAAGTCAAATGTTAACGTCTGTTGAAGTTCTCGCGAGAAGTTTATTTGAATACAATACAATACTGAATTTAGAAATTATTTTAATATTAAACTTTGACTGCCGGTTTGGACAGGAAGTAAAGGTCAAGTTGGGGGTCATCTTTGTGTAAATATGTTTCAACAATTAACAATCTATACAATGGTGCAAAAAAGTCAATTTACCTCTTGTGTTTGTTGAGATAGGATTATTTTAAATATTAAACTTTGACTTCCGGTTTGGACAGGAAGTAAGGTCAAATTGGGGTCATATTTTAGTAAATATTTTTTGACAATCAACGATCTGTACAATGGTACAAAAATTGTGAATTTATCTCTTGTGGTTGTTCAGATATGATTTTTTTAAATATTAAAATTTGACTTCCGGTTTGGACAGGAAGTAAGGTCAAATTGGGGTCACCTTTGTGTAAATATGTTTCGACAATTAACAATCTATACAATGGTGCAAAAAAATTCAATTTACCTCTTGTGGTTGTTGAGATAGGATTGTTTTAAATATTAAAATTTGACTTCCGGTTTGGACAGGAAGTAAGGTCAAATTGGGGTCATCTTTTAGTAAATATTTTTTTACAATTAACGATCTGTACAATGGTACAAAAATTGTGAATTTACCTCTTGCGGTTGTTGAGATATGATTTTTTTAAATATTAAACTTTGACTTCCAGTTTGGACAGGAAGTAAGGTCAAATTGGGGTCATCTTTTTGTAAATATTTTTTGACATTTAACGATCTGTACAATGATACAAAAATTGTGAATTTACCTCTTGTGGTTGTTCAGATATGATTTTTTTAAATATTAAAATTTTACTTCCGGTTTGGACAGGAAGTAAGGTCAAATTGGGGTCACCTTTGTGTAAATATGTTTCGACAATTAACAATCTATACAATGGTGCAAAAAAATTCAATTTACCTCTTGTGGTTGTTGAGATAGGATTTTTTTAAATATTAAAATTTGACTTCCGGTTTGGACAGGAAGTAAGGTCAAATTGGGGTCATCTTTTAGTAAATATTTTTTTACAATTAACGATCTGTACAATGGTACAAAAATTGTGAATTTACCTCTTGCGGTTGTTGAGATATGATTTTTTTTAAATATTAAACTTTGACTTCCAGTTTGGACAGGAAGTAAGGTCAAATTGGGGTCATCTTTTTGTAAATATTTTTTGACATTTAACGATCTGTACAATGGTGCAAACATTGTATATTTACCTCTTGTGGTTGTTGAGATATGATTTTTTTTTAATATTACAGTTGATTTTAAGTAATTCGATATCTGATGATGTAATCATGACGTCACAAATTCTGTTTCATCTACACATTAGGGTCTATATGTCAATTTCCAAGTTCATGTGAAGATCGCAAGTATGTGTTTTTTGTAGACAATCTATCCGGAGAAGAAGAAGAAGAAGAAGGAGAAGAAACTAGATATAAGTTTTTGTCACAACAAAAACTAGGTGTTCGGTTGAAGTTAAAATGATGACGTCTTCAATTCGAAGATTTGGAGAAAGTCAAATGTTAACGTCTGTTGAAGTTCTCGCGACAAGTTTATTTGAATGCAATACAATACTGAATTTAGAAATTATTTTAATATTAAACTTTGACTGCAGGTTTGGACAGGAAGTAAAGGTCAAATTGGGGTCATGTTTTTGTAAATACTTTTGATAATTAACAATCTGTACAATGGTGCAAAAACTGTGAATTTACCTCTTGTGGTTGTTGAGATGATTTTTTTAAATATTAAAATTTGACTTCCGGTTTGGACAGGAAGTAAGGTCAAATTGGGGTCATCTTTTAATAAATATTTTTTGACAATTAACGATCTGTACAATGATACAAAAATTGTGAATTTACCTATTGTGGTTGTTCAGATATGATTTTTTTAAATATTAAAATTTGACTTCCGGTTTGGACAGGAAGTAAGGTCAAATTGTGGTCACCTTTTTGTAAATATTTTTTGACAATTAAAGATCTGTACAATGGTGCAAAAATTGTGAATTTACCTCTTGTGGTTGTTGAGATATGATTTTTTTAAACATTAAATTTTGATTTATCGAAATTCGATATCTGATGACCTAATCATGACGTCACAACTTGTGTTTCATCTACGTGTTACGTTCTAAGTATATGCCAAGTTTGAAGTTCATGTGAAGTTTGCAAGTATGTATTTTTTGTAGACAATCGATCCGGAAAAGGAGAAGAAAAATAAATAAATAAGATTTGACTTCCGGTTTGGACAGGAAGTAAGGTCAAATTGGGGTCACCTTTGTGTAAATATTTTTCGACAATTAACATTCTATACAATGGAGCAAAAAATGTCAATTTACCGCTTGTGGTTGTTGAGATATGATTTTTGTAAATATTAAACGTTGATTTTAAGTAATTCGATATCTGATGATGTAATCATGACGTCACAAATTCTGTTTCATCTACACATTAGGGTCTAAGTATATGTCAATTTCCAAGTTCATGTGAAGATCGCAAGTGTGTTTTTTTGTAGACAATCTATGCGGCGAAGAAGGAGAAAGAAAAAAAAAACGAACCAAAAACAATAGGTGTTTCGGGTGCATACCCGAACACCTACAAAAAAAAAACCACAAACAAACTACAGATTGGTGTTTGTATTGATAAACACTAGGTGTTCGGGACACGTAAAGGTCAAATTGGGGTCAACTTTGTTTAAATATTTTTTGACAATTAACGATGTGTACCTTGGTGCAAAGATTGTGAATTTACCTCTTGTGGATGATTTTTGTTAATATTAAACTTTGACTTTCGGTTTGGACAGGAAGTAAAGGTCAAATTGGGGTCATGTTTTTGTAAATATTTTTGACAATTAACAATCTGTACAATGGTGCAAAAACTGTGAATTTACCTCTTGTGGTTGTTGAGATAGGATTTTGTTAAATATTAAACTTGACTTCCGGTTTGGACAGGAAGTAAAGTCAAATTGGGGTCACCTTTTTGTAAATATTTTTTGACAATTAACGATCTGTACAATTGTGCAAAAATTGTGAATTTACCTCTTGTGGTTGTTCAGATATGATTTTTTAAATATTAAACTTTGACTTCCGGTTTGGACAGGAAGTAAGGTCAAATTGGGGTCATCTTTTTGTAAATATTTTTTGACACTTAACGATCTGTACAATGGTGCAAAAATTGTGAATTTACCTCTTGTGGTTGTTCAGATATGATTTTTTTAAATATTCAACTTTGACTTCCGGTTTGGACAAGAAGTAAGGTCAAATTGGGGTCACCGTTATATAAATATTTTTTGACACTTAACGATCTGTACAATGGTACAAAAATTCTGAATTTACCTCTGGTGGTTGTTCAGATATGATTTTTTAAATATTAAACTTTGACTTCCGGTTTGGACAGGAAGTAAGGTCAAATTGGGGTCATCTTTTATTAAATATTTTTCGACAATTAACGATCTGTACAATGGTACAAACATTTTGAATTTACCTCTTGTGGTTGTTGAGATATAATTTTTTTAAATATTAAACTTTGACTTCCGGTTTGGACAGGAAGTAAGGTCAAATTGGGGTTAGGCTTGGGTGATATCGATTTTTTTCATCCACGATATATCGTCAAACATATATCGCGATATTCGATAATATCGCGATTATTTTTGTTTTTTACGCATGAATGCTTAAAGCCGATAATGGCAGGGATGTATCCGTCTACAAGTGTCACAATAAATTGCCAGTGCTTACCTGAGAGACACGTGCAATTGCGCCGTTCACGAGTGCAACATATGGGGCGGGTTTTCGCTACCCTAACCAGAAACAAAACGGCACAGCTACGCGAAAATGCGAACGTAACCAGACAATTGTTTTCAGTTTGTGACATGTTCAGTCATCAACGTTTCTCAAAATAGAACTTACTCGTGAGTGCTAGTAACTTGAAAGATATACTGGTGTACGAACAATCACTTCATCATGTTTTAACACTTTTTACAATCCGCCATCTTGAAACTAAGCGTAACCGATCACACAAAGTTCGGTTTATGTTTGGTCAGAACCATGATGTCATCGCAGCACAACCGAACTTGCGAAAACGCTTAACCAATGACCAAAGCCCAAACATGTTTCTGGTTACGGTCGCAAAAATGCACCCATCGCTATTGGCAAATCGTTTGCATAATAATTATGTGGGACGGTTACTGCGTCGTGCGTCCCAATCAAATCATCAGCCCGAGTTCACGTGATTCACGCGTTCCATGTGACTGGGTCATAGTATAAACACGTGACTAGGTTTATTCCTGCATATAGTACCGTGGAGAATAAAACCATGTGATTCAGAAAATGTGGATTGTAGTCACACTATTTTAAATAAACGTCACATGGTTTATCAAGAGTACGTGTATGTGTTTTGTCACACGAGACAAGAGTCCCAGTATGGTACAACAGAATAGTGTCCTAATCCCTGAACTTTGAACGAGCCGCTGCCGATCCATGCTTTGATTTAATTCATGGCTACGTGTTTTTAAGGTAACGCCCATATTCTGCATATATTTAAATATGTATGATATAATATACTCGACTGTGGTGCGCCAGCCAGAGTCACAGACCACCATGGATAGCTAGACAGTGAGACCATAGAGCAAGGACCTTGCTCTATGGTGAGACGTAAACATTGTCTCCACATTGTTGGATCATCATCAAATACCCCATTCAATCGAATCCCAACACTTAAATCAGTCTTAATAGATTGGGAGAGGGCGCCGATACAGCAAAGACCGCCCAACGATCAGTATTGCTGTCAAAAAGCCGGTTACTAGCTTATTAGTAATATTTTTACGCCTTTAAGCTTTGTTACAAGCTTCTATTGCTTCTTGGAGCACTCCTTTAAGTGTCTCTTTTTTCGTATATATTTCGTCGCGGCTTACTGTTCCGTTGAGTTCAGTGAGCCGTTGACCTCCTGTTTTTCTTCTTTGTTCTTTTCTGAATATTTGCGAAGGGCGAAGCTGGCCCTTTGTGTGTGTGTGCGCGTGTGTGTGTGTTTCCCTATGCGACCACGGCCGAAGGGTTGGTGGTTGCATAGGGTACAATACCATTCGTCGCCCAAGGAAACAGAGCACAAAGAATTAGCTTTGTTCTCCTGGTGCTCTTTCTTTTTTGATAGAATTTGTACGGGCTGAGCTAGCCCTTTTTCTTTGTGTGTTCCTTGTGCGACCACAACCGAAAGGTCGGTGGTTGCACAGGGTACCACATTGTTATTTGCCTTGGGAAACAAAACGTAAAGATTTGGTTTTGTTTCCACGGGGTTCTGTTATCTATTATTTGTAGTACGCAATACCAGACCGACAAATAACGGCCTGGAATTGTACATTTTTTGAATAACACTACTACAAGTTGTGGTAGTGTTATTGTACCCGAGTAGGGTATTTGTATTCATAGTATAACACCACTACAAGTTGTAGTGGTGTGTGTGTGTGTAGATATATAGAATCAGCTATTTTCCCGAGTTGGGCATATACTCTTTTTCTATTTCTTAACACCACTACAAGTTGTAGTGGTGAAGATAACATTTGAGTTATCTTAACTGTATTTCCTATTTTTCTCTTTTCTTTTCACCCCTTTTCTTAACACTACTACAGGTAGTAGTAGTGTGAGTCTTTATAGTGTAATAAATACAATTATCCGAGAAGGGTATTTTTCCTACTTTGTCTTTAACCCTTCAAATAGAAGAGTTGTAATTATCATGCCTCCAAGATGGGAAGGCCTTCGACGTGACTGCGCTGCCGAACTTAAGTTCGACAGCAAAGTCACGCCAAGTCAGCTCTTTATAGAGCTTGAGAAAATTGGGATTGATATCAGTGACCATATGGTCGCTGCTCAACCACTTTCGGGAGGGCGATTTGATTTGACTTTCAATCGCCCTCCATTAGAAATCGTTTTCTGCCGGGGTTGGACTCCATCCCCGGTAGTAGACTTTCACATATGGTGGCTATACAATAGTCACCATATTTTCTATACGCATGCAACTGGACGATAACATCATCAGGTCCAGACTTGCGAAGTATGGGGAGGTTCTGTCGGCCAGGAATGCACCTTCGCCGAGAGACCCTCCTATTTAATAACACTCGCCAATACAAGATGAGGGTGAAGGAGAACATCCCCTCGGTGCTCCGCTTTGGGGCGAAAATTCCTGGGTGTCCTATACTGGACAGACCAGGACTTGCACCCAATGCGGAGCACCCAATCATGTGGCCGCGGAATGTAACATTATGAAATGTTACAAATGTTTAGGTTTGGGGCACGCGGCTGCCAAGTGTCCCAACCAGTGGTTGCACGATTTGTGAGGAGGAGGGCATAGCTTTAAAGCGTGCCCTAATTCCTTTGCAAATCGTGCAAACCCATCCAAGAGGTGGACAAACGTGGCGGTCGCGGAGAAGGTTAATCCTTCTTCGCAACCTGTTACTAAGAAGGAGGAGTCTCCCCCCTCACCGGTTTTGGTGGAGGGGGACTCCCCTCCTTCTCCGTCTGGAGCTTCGGCCCCAGTAGAGGCTGTGAGGGGGGATGTTCCCCCTTCGCAGTCTATTTCTTCTAAGAAGGGGAAGCCTCTTCCCCAGCCGGTTTCGGTTGGAGAGGAGTCTTTTCCTATACAGTCTGGGGGTTCGGCCCCAGTAGAGGCTGTGAAGGGGGATGTCCCCCCTTCGCAGTCTGTTTCTTCTGAGAGGGAGGGGTCTCCCCCCTCACCGGTTTCGGTGGAGGGGGACTCCCCTCCTTCTCCGTCTGGAGCTTCGGCCCCTGTAGAGGCTGTGAGGGGGGATGTTCCCCTTTCGCAGCCTGTTTCTTCTAAGAAGGGGAAGCCTCTTCCTCAGCCGGTTTCGGTTGGAGAGGAGTCTTCTCCTATGCAGTCTGGGGTTTCGGCCTCAGTGGTAGTAGGGAACTCTCCCTCCTCCCAGTCCGAATCTTCGGACACGAGCGGAACGGGGAGTTCTTTTTCTTTGTTGTCTGGGTCTTCGGACTCAGACACAGTTTCTGGGCTGAAACCCCCATTACCTTATGTTATAGCCTGCCACCTGCATCCTGCTTGGGATGCAAGAAGGTGGCAGGTCCTTTTAAAGGTGACTCGCCGTGGAAATGTTTCCACTGCGAGTGTACCTTAGATTTGAAATGTTGTTATAGCCTTGTCGGATGCGCAGGCTGCACTGGCGTGAACGCTCACCCAACCTTGGGCTGCGACAAGCCAGATTGCCACGCAGCAGCATTCGACAGGGTTCGCCCGTTTAAGGTCGCGGGTGGAAGGGAAAGAAGAAGAAGGAATCGTTCCTCTTCGGATTCGGACTCTTCCACCGGGCCTAGAATCCCAGCGAAACAGGCCACCCCTGTAAAGGGAAGAATTTATCCGACTCTTCTTCAGAGTCGGAAATGGGCAGGAGGAGGTTAAGGACACTTGTCCTAAACCAACTCCTGCTCCAAAAACTAGGGACACCCCGGAGTCTCCGGAGAATGCCCCACGTAATGTGTTTTGTTTTATTTTAAACACCAATAATTATGGTCGCTATTTTTTCACAAAATGTTAATGGGATGCGCGACTCTGTAAAGAGATCACGCATTTTTAAACTTTATTAGCCAGTATGACATTTCTTGCTTGCAAGAGTGTCATATTGGTTCGGATAATGATTTAGCTTCGTGGAGGGCAGAATGGAAGGGAAAGATGTTTGCCAGTTTTGGCACATCTTTTCCTGTGGTACCATCATCCTTCTGTCCCCACGTTGTACTTATGATTTTATTCACCCTTCGTTTGATAACGAAGGGAGAATTAGATGTTCTTGAAGGCCCATTGGGTAGTATTAAGTTGTGTACGGCTTATGCTCCCAATGAGCCCAAGTCCCGTAAACGTTTCCTTTAAATTTAGCATTTCATTTGACGGGGAATATTCCCATTATTTTAACCGGGGATTTTAATTGTGTTACTGATATTGATTTGGATAGACGTGGCTCTGTTTCCACCTTGTGTGATATTGGAGCCGCTGAGTTACTCAACTCATATCAGATTTTTCTTCAATTGACTGTTGGCGGTTTTACACCCGTCTGGCATTTCTTTTACGTGGCGTAATGCGTCAAACACTGCGTCCAGTAGACTTGACCGTTTTATGTGTCGAGTTCTCTGGACGTGGTGTCTTGTCTGCATTCGCCATGCCATTAACGATCATAACGGTGTTCTTTTAAATTTTAATTGCCCTGAGATTGTGAGTGTTGGTGAGGGTTTTGGAAATGTAATGTTTCCACTCTTTCCGATACCTACTTTCAACGGAATTTCGTAAAGTTTACGCTGGTTGGCGGACTCTCAAGGAGGGTTTGACAATGAACTCCTCTGGTGGGAGGACGTCAAGCAGCGTATTAAAATCTTTATTTCTAGCCACTCGCGGAGGTTATCTAGAAAACGGGGACAGAAGAAGTTCTCTTCAAAAGTCCTTTAATTTTATTGTTTCTAAACTTAACGCTGGTATCACAGATCCTGATCTGTTGCTCCAGCATGAGTCTTTAAAGAAAGAGTTGGAGAAGTTGGATGGCTTTGAAGCAGAGGGTGCACGGGTTCGTTCGCGAGCCCGTGAACTCGAGAAGGGAGAAGCCGTCCAAGCACTTCTTCCGGCTCGAAACAGCTCGTTTAAAACTCGTTTGATTTCATCAGTGCGTGCCCGCGCGAAACGTCTATGACACCGCTGATGATATCATCGATGTTTATAGAAACTTTTATTTCGACCTTTTCTGTGAGGATCCTACCGAAAAGGATCTACAGTCATTTTTTCTAGATAACCTCAATGTGAGTGTAGCTGAGGACCTCCGTGTTGAACTCGAGCTCACTTGAGCTTTCCGAGATTGATGCGGCGGTTCGCAGCATGGCCAACAGTAAGACGCCGGGTGAGGACGGTCTGCAAGGAATTTTACATCTGTTTCTTGGATTTAATTGGGCCAGACCTCCTCGACGTCTTTAATTGTGCTTTTAAAGTTAATTCGCTGGGACTTTCCCAGCGAATGGGTATTATTACCCTTTTAGACAAAAAAGGGGATCCTTTAGATCCCCAAAATAAACGTCCTATTTATCTTTTGAATGTGGACTATAAAATTCTGTCAAAGGTCTTGTGTACTAGGCTCGGCAAAGTTTTGCCAGATATAATTTGTCCTTTTCAGACTTGTGGGGTCAGGGGGAGATCCATCCATGATAACATCAGGCTCCTTCGGGACTCGGTGGCTTTCGCGGATGAGAAGAACCTTGACTCCCTCGTCATTTCTCTGGACCAGAGCAAGGCCTTTGACAGAGTCAATTGGTCTTTTTTATTTAGGGTCTTGGAGCGTTTTGGCTTCGGCCCTAAGTTTATCCACTGGATAAACATTTTGTATACTGATATTTTCAGTAAAGTTTTAATTAACGGTCATTTGTCCGATCCTTTTTTATTATCTAGAGGAGTGAGACAAGGTTGTCCCCTTTCTCCTCTCCTTTATGTTTTATTTATAGAACCTTTTGTGGTTTCTGTCATGAAGGACAGTCGCATCAGTGGCCTTACTGTCCCTGGATCGGGTGGTTTGCAATGCAAAGTCGTTCAGTACGCTGACGACACCACCTGTATCGTAAGGGACCATAGGTCGTTGGTGCGACTGTTCGAAGTAATTAGCTTGTTCGAACGAGCGAGTGGGTCTCGGCTCAATATGAACAAGTCTCAGGGCTTAGTTTTAGGGACTTGGCCTGAGTCAATTTTGTCTGCGGTTCCTATTAAATGGACTGCAGAACCTATACAAATTAACGGTGTTCTATTTGGTAGGGGCGACATGGCTCTGATCAATTGGAATCAACGTGTTTCTTCTGTCATTTCTACTATAAATATGTGGAAAGATAGAACATTAACCCTCTTAGGGAAGGTTTTAATTGTAAATACATTGGTTCTTTCACCTTTGTTTTATTTAGCTCCTATTTATCCCCTTCCTGCTTCTGTAGAGAAGGTGATAACCAGAGCAGTTTTTAATTTTGTTTGGTCGGGTAAAACCGAATTGGTTAGCAGGTCAGTTTTGTACCAGCCACTCGATAAAGGTGGACTTGGTCTCACTGATCTGCGGATAAAATCTGATGCTCTCAAGGGAATGAGGTGTCTGTGGGATGATGATGGCCCGCCATGGAGGTTTTTTGGCCTTTACTGGTCGGCTTTATCGCTTCGCAGAGTTTTCCCAGCTGGCTTCTTTAGTAACTGTACGCCTCATTCCTTTGAGCCTGTTTGTTTTTATGTGTATTTTTGCAGCTTAGTCCTGCTTGTTTTTAACCTGATGCCGGATGTTGACTGGTCTTCTGTGACAGTAAAACATCTTTATGATGTCTTTCTCGACCAGAGGGCAGTCAAGCTTCCCGGCATCTTCGTCTGTAACCTCAATGAGGTTTTAAAAAATATACATAACTCCAATTTGGATCACCGACTTCGGGATCTGAATTGGAGAATAGTTTGGGGTGCTGTGAAAACAGCGCACCGGGTTTTTAAATGGGGTATTGAGATAAAATGCCCGAGGGCCAATTGTGGCAATCGGGAGTGCATTTCTCATGTTTTCTGGGGTTGTTCCTTCCTTTCCCAACTTTGGGTTTGGGTGGAACATGTGGGGGGAAAAATCAAGGGAAAACCTTTTTCCCTTACAGAGAATTGTGTGCTTTATGGTTCGGGTCTGGACACTTGTCCAGATTCCGTGCTAATTTTGTATCTGGTCAGCGTGGTCAAGTGGCTTGTTTGGTCTTCACGATGTGAAGCCTTGTTCGACAAGTCACATGCTACCGCTGACCAGTTACTTTTACGTATTAAAGGTGCCCTAAGGGAACGTATTAGGGCTGATTTTTCTAGATTAAATAGGGATAAATTCTGCAACACTTGGTGTGTTCGCAGAGTATTATGTTTTGTAGAAAATGACCGGTTTTTTTTCCGGCATTTGTAATTTGGTGTAAGGTTTCTTTTAGTGCACCGATTGGGGCAGTTTTGCTCTGTAATCGGGGTTCAAGTTTGAGGTGTTTTTTAGATGACTAAGATTTTTTATTGTCCTTTAAGTGAAATGTTCAAACAAGTATCTGTTCTTTTCAGAAACTCACTTTTGCTGTGCATGTTCTTTTTCGAACATTGTTGTTAGGTAACTTTTAGTTTGGTGAGCAGGGGTGGGTCGTACCCACCTTATGTCGAGGTATAAGTAGCGGGTGCTACACTGCTGGCCATGCTGCTTAGCTCTGTGTTATGTTTATTGACGTGTACTTTTTAAGTTAGTGGGGTAGGGAGGGTCGTACCCTCACGCACTAAGGTATAGCGTGGCTATCCTATCCCCGGAGTGTTATATTCACTTCCAAAACCCCCAAAAATTAGTCTTAATAGATTTCTTTGAGTGGCGGTGGATTATTAAACAACACCCTGTCAGGCGGCTCCTTTGTGATCCGACAGTCAGTTTACTACAGAAGTAGTTCGATTTTGTTTCTCACGAAAGCTGAAAAGATTTCTTAAGTTTTTTCCGATGGAATTTCTGGCCCAAATGACAATCGAGGATTTTGTTTAATCGCGATATATTTTTTTCTTCACGATAATTTTTTTTTCATCGCGATATATTTTTTTCATCGCGATATATTTTTTTCATCGCGATCTGCCGATATCTCGATGATTTAAAAAGTTCTCGATATCATAATTGCGTAAAAAAAATATCGCGATATTCGATATTATCGGGTCATCGCCCAAGCCTAATTGGGGTCACCTTTTTGTAAATATTTTTTGACAATTAACGATCTGTACAATGGTACAAAAATTGTGAATTTACCTCTTGTGGTTGTTGAGATATGATTTCTTTTAAATATTAAACTTTGATTTATCGTAATCGATATCTGATGACCTAATCATGACGTCACAAATTTTGTTTCATCTACGTGATAAGTTCTAAGTATATGCCAAGTTTCAAGTTCATGTGAAGTTTGCAAGTATGTGTTTTTTTGTAGACAATCGATGGGGAGAAGAAGAAGGAGAAGAAAAAAAACTAGAGATTGGTGTTTGTATTGACAAACACTAGGTGGTCGGGACGACGTAAAGGTCAACTTGGGGTCACCTTTGTGTAAAATTGTTTTGTGAATTTACCTCTGGTGGATGATTGTTTTTATTATTAAACTTTGACTTCCGGTTTGGACAGGAAGTAAAGGTCAAATTAGGGTCATGTTTTTGTAAATATTTTTGATAATTAACAATCTGTACAATGGTGCAAAAACTGTGAATTTACCTCTTGTGGTTGTTGAGATATGATTTTTTTTTAATATTAAATTTTGACTTCCGGTTTGGACAGGAAGTAAGGTCAAATTGGGGTCACCTTTATGTAAATATTTTTGATAATTAACAATCTAATACAATAGTGCAAAAAATGTTAATTTACCTCTTGTGGTTGTTGAGATATGATTTTTTTAAATATTAAACTTTGACTTCCGGTTTGGACAGGAAATAAGGTCAAATTGGGGTCACCTTTATGTAAATATTTTTGATAATTAACAATCTATACAATAGTGCAAAAACTGTGAATTTACCTCTTGTGGTTGTTGAGATATGATTTTTTTTAAATATTAAACTTTGACTTCCGGTTTGGACAGGAAGTAAGGTCAAATTGGGGTCACCTTTATGTAAATATTTTTGATAATTAACAATCTAATACAATAGTGCAAAAAATGTTAATTTACCTCTTGTGGTTGTTGAGATATGATTTTTTTAAATATTAAACTTTGACTTCCGGTTTGGACAGGAAATAAGGTCAAATTGGGGTCACCTTTATGTAAATATTTTTGATAATTAACAATCTATACAATAGTGCAAAAACTGTGAATTTACCTCTTGTGGTTGTTGAGATATGATTTTTTTTAAATATTAAACTTTGACTTCCGGTTTGGACAGGAAGTAAGGTCAAATTGGGGTCACCTTTATGTAAATATTTTTGATAATTAACAATCTATACAATAGTGCAAACATTTTTAATTTACCTCTTGTGGTTGTTGAGATATGATTTTTTAAAATATTAAACTTTGACTTCCGGTTTGGACAGGAAATAAGGTCAAATTGGGGTCACCTTTGTGTAAATATTTTTCGACAATTAACAATCTATACAATGGTGCAAAAAATGTCAATTTACCTCTTGTGGTTATTGAGATATGATTTGTTTAAATATTAAACTTTGACTTCCGGTTTGGACAGGAAGTAAGGTCAAATTGGGGTCACCTTTTTGTAAATATTTTTTGACAATTAACGATCTGTACAATGGTGCAAAAATTGTGAATTTACCTCTTGTGGTTGTTGAGATTTTTTTTTTAAATATTAAACTTTGATTTTAAGTAATTCGATATCTGATGATGTAATCATGACGTCACAAATTCTGTTTCATCTACACATTAGGGTCTAAGGATATGTCAATTTCCAAGTTCATGTATCCGGAGAAGAAGAAGAAAAAAAACCGAACAAAAACAATAGGTGTTTCGGGCACATACCCGAACACCTAAAAAAAACGAACAAAAACAATAGGTGTTTCGGGTGCATACCCGAACACCTAATTATAGAACTACTGTAAGCTTGGCATGTGTATATAAAACGAAAACATGGGCGAAGTTTTACTTCTAGAAAAAAACCCAGATACGACAATACAGACACATGTACATCGTGTTATACGAGAGCCAGCAAAGAAAACAACGGAATGACACATGGCCCCAAAAGGAATACTAATTCGGGCTCTGATTGGCTAAGAACTGCGGAATAATGAATATGTTAATTCAAAGACACTCATTGGCTAAGTCATTGAATATAACTACATATTCATCAAGTCTAGGCAAGTTTCTGGGCTGATTGAAAGAAATAATTAGATGCTTGAATTTAACATGGGGAAAAAAATTCTTTACCAAGATTACATAACAACTATGATTAAAATATTAATATCAAATTGTGCTTAAGAAAAAAAAAGTTTTTTTGACTGGTTGCTACAACGTCATTGACGGAGATAATATGTGATATTCAGCACGATTAAAACGTAAAAATATAACTCAAAACATTGAAAATAAATGATCAATTCAAAATGTTTGCATTTGGTTGTTCATCACGAAAAAAGGTAATAGTAATCCTAGGGAGAATTCAGGATGATGGTGCAGGCGGTACATACTAGAATGGGCGGGCGGTACACACAGGATGTTCATTCTGAAGTAAAAGACTACTTTGGACACATTGCTTATTTAATTTTTGGAACAGACTTGAAGGGTTAAAGTCACGGTGATGTACATTGTACATATCGTTCACACAGAGTATTTTCTGTTCGCTTAAAGCTCAAAAAATAATCTGTTGTAATGACAAGCTGCAGCTCATTTACGTATATAAAGTCGGTATTCCCACCGTGTTTAATAGTTTAGTGATCACATTGAAATGTTTGCTTCCTTCTTCTGTAAGATAAGGTATAGAATTGGAAATACAATTTCAATGTAGGGCCCACGTGAACAGAATATTTTTGGAACCACTCCATGTGAAGGAGGCGTGGCTTATGTTGAAATGACATTGACCAACCAGATAGATGGACTTGTTAGAATACAAATAAAATTATTCCAAATATATTGTGAGTTCATTTCTCTTATTTTTCAGTGCGTCTCAGCGGTATTGAAACTCCTTTCCGAGGCCTCGTCCTACAAGCTCGTCAAGCTAATGGTGGAGCCCTAGTCGGGTCTTGGCAGTTATCAAACGAACTAGTTACCTTTCAGTACCTAGCATGTACTGGTGACGCCAGCGGCCAAGCAACCATTACCCATACTGAGAACTCAGACAAGGCTTTGCCGATAACTTTCACTTGGAACGCACCCAAACAGTCAGTTGGCAGGGTGGAGTTCTTGTGAGTTTTTTCCTCTATTATATTTTACCAAAGCTCATCATCATTCGACTCCTGTGCAGGAGACCATGCACGAATTTTTCCATGTTGCTCTATCTTTAGCTGTTCTTTCGACCTTGTAAAACTTCTGCGACCGAACAATCGACCAACCGACTACCCTGCAAAAAACTGAGTTGTTAAAATAACACTAGTGGTGTCAACTTTATTCTTCCATGGTGTTTATATTGTGCGAGTTGCCTAATATAAACACCAATGGTGTAGTTTTTAACACCGCAGATTTTGCAGTGTATTACACCGAATTTTGCAATCGTCCTTCTATCTAATCTCGCTTTGTCTGTTTGTTTATTTAGTCCATTTTAGAAAATACATATTTTTGTCGATATCTATTGATTATTGATCAATGTATATATTTATTTATGTACAGATGTTCTGTTGTCTTGGATTTTACAACATACTGGACAAACATGATAGCATCAGTCAGTGAGTGCATGCAACAATCACAATTATCAGAGAACGTACAACATTTGGTCATTATCAGATAATACAATTTTTTTTAAAGTCGCCTAAATGTTGAGTGTTTTTTGTCACAGACACTCTAAAAGTACGGAGTATACCGTGTTTCATACACACGTCAGCGTGACGCAAGAATGTAATCAATAAATGCAAGTTGCGGTACCCGTTTTTTCTTGGTGACACAAATTGCATGTTTTAAACGAACATAAAAAGGTTTCAATCGAAAACTAGTGATTTCAGAAATGAAAACAAACACTTTGAAATGTATACACTCAATGCCAGTTCATACGAATGCAATTAAAAAAATAACATTATAATCTCATTATTTGAGGTCACAAATGTGGAGTACTGTTTAAATGGAGGTTAACCCCATCAAGCCTTGACTTTTTTTTCGTTCTCAGACCTTGGGGGTGGGTGCTCATTGTGCAGCCAATTTTCGTGAAACGTCGACGTAGGCATTGACACGATTCGGTTTGACACGATCTATCGAATAAAGCCTTAGAAACCTTCATAGATCGCCGTTAGCGGGCGCTATACCCAATTTTTGGTAATTTTTGCCTAATTTTGGCTTTAAAAATTTTTCCTTAATTTTTCTCCGTTGGCCATGAAATTTGGCACAAATGTTGTTTTCAGTACAAGCAACAAGTGACGTCACTTAGATCACCACTAGAGGGCGCCATAAGCAACATTTTGGGTCATTTTGTTAATTCCGAAAACCTTTATAAATCACGTAATAGTGGCCATATTGGATTCTCGGAATACATTGGTCACATGACGCAAGTGGTCACATGAATCAATATTGTCCAGTTCAGAGTTTAAAAGTTGACAACAAACCCCAAAACACATATTAAATGTATTACAGCATAAACAAATCTAGTATATTTAATAAAAAGTGAAATTAAATTTGACCTGTTCAAAATAAATGGTTGCCATGGCAACCATGAACACCCATTATCGTTGATTTTTGCGTGAGGGGATCCCAAAGAATAGTTAGGACAAGTCATAAAATATCAGCATGATCGGGCAAAGCGTACTGGAGATATTAATAAATGTCATGAGAGGCAAATTGTGCTACCCGCCTGTACCCCCACCCCCACCCCCACCATAACCCCTACCTCCACCCCCAGGCTTGATAGCGTTAAGTTGTTCTTTTTTCCCCTGTCAATAATCAGAGTAAAATTGTATAATTTCAGAATAATTTGAACGTTCTGATAAAGATTTTATGGGGAATTATATGGGGCATTTGCATTACTGTTCATAACTGTCTGTGACAACTAGCCCTTCCACCCCCACCATTCATGGGATTGCCATGAATGTTTAGTTATCACTGTTTTACATGCAAACTATGATATTATTTATATTTTCTCCATCCAGATATTTCCTCAATCTCATGTAATTCCAACCCATGTCTGAATGGTGGTACATGTCTCAATATAGATGATGCATTTTATATATGCACATGTATTCCTGGATATAATGGTGTCAACTGTGAAACTAGTAAGTATATTTATGTGACAGTATTGTACTGTTCAACTATTGTCAAGTTTCGGTCTTTTTAATGGTTCTGGCTGCATCCAGTGTAGTTTCAAAACCAAATTCCGTGGGCCAGCTCCCAACAGCATCTTATCTCCCAATATTAACATATAGGCCTAGTTGCTTTTCTGAATTTCATTTTCTCTTTTGTATATTTACAAGTAGGTTATATCGTCAGTCATTTCATTACAATATCCACTTGGTCAATGACCTTCTTGTTTGTCTGTCCTTTTTGTTTGTCTGTCCTTTTTGTTTGTCTGTCAGTTTAAGTAATGAAGTTATCTATCTCCATTTTGTTGTAGTTATGTTCCATGTTAAAGGCACTTCTATACAATTAGCCCTTGGCTTAAAAGGACTGGTCTGTACACAATGTGTTAATGTGCTCAAATAATTATGTCATGCATCAGGTTTGTCTGGATGGACTAGATCACCAGACATTTTTATTGCTGGGGGTTAAGGGGAAGGGGAAAAAATACAGAATTGAGCCATTGCTGATGGACACTGATGGGCGGTTCGTACTTGCTGCATGTATTCGCATACACTCATGCAGTTGTACTCTCAATGGATGTGACGCGACGTTCATACTTTCCTGCATGCTCAATACAACCCATTTGTATCCACATCCATGTTCAAATATTTGAATATTTCTGACATATACAAAAGCAGAGCGTGCACACCCCAGTAGTCTCCTCTGAAAATATGCATGTAATGCCCCTTTCCCACTTACACGATTTTAGCTACGGTAGAGCACGATTTTTCAATTATTTACAATCGCAACGGCGTCGTGGCCATATTCGTGGTCAATCGTGGTCCACCGTAGCGCACCGTAGTAGATCTTTATGGCACCGTGGAGTAGCACGATTTTTTTGGAATGTTCAAAAAAATCTTGCTTTACCGTAGCGGTGGAAAAAATCGTGGTCCACCGCAGCAGCATCGTATTAGAGTCGTAACGTTGTCTTTACGTTGTCGTGGTATGTCGTGACGGCGTCTTGTTCATTCGTACCCATTCGTGGTGGCCGCAACACCTACGGTAGGCCAAGACTTCGCTACGATGCTGATACGATGCCGCTACGATGGTGCTGCGACCTAGCAAGACTTAAACAAGACTTAAACAAGACGCCAGCAAGAACATGATTTTTTTATCACGTGTCTCTGCTGATAGTGTGTATTTTTTATCACATGTCTCTTGTCTCTTGTTTAAAAAATTATGACGACAACGACAACATCCAAATAATTATAAATTCACCAATTGCGCCTTTTCCGTCATGTGATTAATTAAATCGTACAGGCGTCTTGTGAAATCATACTGGCGTCGCACTGGCGTCTTGTGAAATCGTACTGACGCCGTAGTGACGTCGTAGTACAATCTTGGCATTTCTTGGTACGCCGTGACAAATCTTGACGATGTCGTAACTCTACCGTAACACTGTCGTGGCACTATCGCACTACTGCCGTACCACATCTTGACGGCGTCTTGACAAGACGTAGAATTCGATAGACCTTGAACTTTTTGAGTGTGAATTGCTACGGTACAGCACGACTGAGCACGATTTTTCAACTTTGAAAAATCGTGCTCTACCGTAGCAAAAATCGTGTAAGTGGGAAAGGGGCTTAAGGCCCCAGTCACACTGGAGGATACGACAACTTACAACAGGTTACGATCGTCTGCGACTGGAAATTACAAGGAATCGTAGAAAAGTCCTGCGACAAGTCCCGGGTGGTTGCGGGTGGTCTTGGGTAGTAGCAAGACCGAATTCGGTCTTGGGGAGGTTTTCGATCATGTTCAAAAACCTGGCTGCGACCAAACTGGTCGTAGCTGGTCGTAGCTGGTCGTAGGTAGGTCTTCAATAGTCGTGCGATGGTCGTGCTACAAGTCATGGGTGGTCTTACGTAGTCGTGGTTCATCGTGGGACTATCCAGTCGTCCAACCGTCGCACGACTATGCACGACTATTCGCACGACTTGTCGTGCGAATGCACGACTAGTCACACGACTATGCGTGACTAGTCTTGCGACTGCACGACAAGTCATGCGAATAGTCATGCATAGTCGCACGACCAGTCGTGACTAGTCGTGCGACTGATCCTTGACAATCGTAGGTAGTCTTGGGTGATCGTACGACAAGTCCCTCAAAGTCTTGCGACCAGTCGTGCTATCAGTTGGCTACAAGTCGCAGACCAGTCGGGGACAGGTCTTATTGTGTGACTGATAGGCCGACATCGCAGAAAAAACCTACGACCGGGCCAAGACCGCCCTAGGTCGCACGACTGACATGGTCGTAGGCAATCGCAGCTCCAATGTGACTGGGGCATTAGCAAGACAACTCCCATTCAATTCACACAAGCATTAATATACACAATGGAACATTTTTCACCAACTCGGGCATGAAAGCGCAATCCTAAGCACATTTGTCTTTGGATTACTACGAACAGAATAAGATAGCTTTTTACTTGTACTTGTTATATAATGCATTCTTTGTCTGTCTTAGATGAGGTCTTGTGATATGCAATAGTCATTGTGATTGGCCATCACTTAGGATAGCAATGGGTCAGTAATTGTGGACCGAAAACCTAAAATGCCTCTTCTATGGCAGATTTGCAACAGGGAATTTGCATGTCTGTTGCCAATATTTGCAATCGTTTAAGTTCTTTTTACTTTGAAAAGCGATAAAACAAATTATTAGACTTAATACTTCACGGCACGTGACCAAAATTTACTCGGTTAAATATAATAAAAATGCCAGTTTTTGCTCGGATGGTTTTATTGGTATGTTTGTTTGTTTGTTTGTTTTTTGGGGGAGGAAGAATTTCTCCGCCCCCACCCCTCCCCCCGCCGCCTCTCTCCCGTTGAACGACTTTCGAAATCTTCCATTTTGGGAAACAATTTCTGGTTCCGCGCCTGGGCAATAGCGCTCTGATTAAGCTTTTAATGGAGACGAAGTGCATTTGATGAACATTTACAATATTATTCCCTCTTCACAACTATTAGCTACAATAATTATAAGTCGTCCCCCCCCCCTCCATCATTCATGGGATTGCCACCCATGTTTAGTCTATTTCTTCTTTAAAAAAAAAAGATATCAACGAGTGTGCAAGCATCCCATGTCAAAATGGAGGCATCTGTGTGGATTTGATTAATACCTACATCTGCAGCTGTTTACCAGGCTTCACAGGTCTCCAGTGTGAAATCAGTAAGTCTAAACTTCCTTAGCAGATGTTTCGTTAGGGTGCACAGCAAGTGTAGGCACAACAAAAAAGTGAGCGAATATTTCCTCCCAAATGTTTTTCCTTCTTGCAAACAGGCAAACAGGCGCTATTTGCTGTGGAAATGTTTTCTATCATTTAGGCCGCGCATCATTTTCAATAATTGGAGTAAAATTGAACAATTGAATAATTGGAGCGCTCTGATTAATAAGCTTTTAATGGAGACGAAGTGCATTTGATGGACAGTCATTTACATTATTGTTCTCCCTCTTCACAACTATTGGCTACAATAAGTATAAGTCGTCCCCCCCTCCATCATTCATGGGATTGCCACCCATGTTTAGTCTATTGCTTCTTTTTTAAGATATCAACGAGTGTGCAAGCATCCCATGTCAAAATGGAGGCACCTGTGTGGATTTGATTAATACCTACATCTGCAGCTGTTTACCAGGCTTCACAGGTCCCCAGTGTGAAATCAGTAAGTCTAAACTTCCTTAGCAGATGTTTCGTTAGGGCGCACAGCAAGTAGGCACAACAAAAAAGTGAGCAAAGGCGGTACAACTATTCTTTTGTTATGCCTAACAAGTGATGTGATATTTTCTACACCGATTTACACCACTTGTTGTCTGTTGGGTGTTTTTCTCACACACTCTCTGAGATACTGAGTATACAGTGTTTCATACCTAGGTTAGTGTATGGCAAGAATCAAATCAATTGGTTAATATCCTGACGCAAGAATGTAATCAATAAATGGAAGTTGCGGTACCCGTTTTTTCTTTGTGACACAAATTGCATGTTTTAAACGAACATAAAAAGGTTTCACTTGAAAACTGGTGATTTCAGAAATGAAAACAAATACTTTGAAATGTATACGCTCAATGCCAGTTCATACGAATGCAATTAAAAAATTTACATTATAATCTCATTATTTGAGGTCACAAATGTGGAGTACTGTTTAAATGGAGGTTAACCCCATCAAGCCTTGACTTTTTTTTCGTTCTCAGACCTTGGGGGTGGGTGCTCATTGTGCAGCCAATTTTCGTGAAACTTCGACGTAGGCATGTTCGGTTTGACACGATCTATCGAATAAAGCCTTAGAAACCTTCATAGGTCACCGTTGGGGGCGGGCGCTATTTCCATTTTTGATAATCTTTCCTACTTTTGGGTTTAAAAATTATTCCTTATTTTTTCTCCGTTGGCCATGAAATTTGGCACAAATGTTTTCAGTACAAGCAACAATGTGACGTCACTTAGATCACCACTAGAGGGCG
The DNA here is from genome assembly GCA_029582265.1 of Zoroaster sp. YZ-2022. Classification (NCBI taxonomy): domain Eukaryota; kingdom Metazoa; phylum Echinodermata; class Asteroidea; order Forcipulatida; family Zoroasteridae; genus Zoroaster; species Zoroaster sp. YZ-2022. The sequence continues at coordinate 19,614,149 of CM055819.1, forward strand.
CTATAAGCAACGTAATGGCGGCCATATTGGATTCTCGGAATGCATTGGTCACATGACGCAAGTGGTCACATGACTCAATATTGTCCAGTTCAGAGTTTAAAAGTTGACAACAAACCCCAAAATACATATTAAATGTATTAGAGCATCAAAAATCTGGTATATTTAATCAAAAGTGGAAATTAAATTGGACATGTTCAAAATAAACGGTTGCCATGGCAACCATGAACACCCATTATCGTTGACTTTTTCGTGAGGGGGTCCCAAAGAATAGGTGGGACAAGTCATAAAATATCAGCGTTATCGGGCAAAGCGTTCTGGAGATATTAATAAATGTCATGAGAGGCACATTGTGCCACCCGCCCGCACCCCCACCCCCACCATCACCCCCACCATTTCCCCTGTCAATCAGGGTAAAATTTTATAACTTCAGAATAATTTGAACGTTCTGATTGAGCTTTTAATGGGGAATTATATGGGGCATTTGTATTACTGTTCATAACTGTCGGTGACAACTAGCCCCCCCCCCCCACCCCACCATTCATGGGATTGCCATGAATGTTTAGTTATCACTATTTTACATGCAAACTATGATATTATTTATATTTTCTCCATCCAGATATTTCCTCAATCTCATGTAATTCCAACCCATGTCTGAATGGTGGTACATGTCTCAATATAGATGATGCATTTTATATATGCACATGTATTCCTGGATATGTTGGTGACAACTGTGAAATTAGTAAGTATATTTATGTGACAGTATTGTATTGTTCAACTATTGTCAAGTTTCGGTCTTTTTAATGCCTCTTCTCTGGCAGATTTGCAACGGGGAATTTGCATGTCTGTTGCCAGTATTTCTAATCGTTTAAATTCTGTTTACTTTGAAAAGCGATAAAACAAATTATTAGACTTATATATACTTCACGGCACGTGACCAACATTTACTCGGTTAAATATAAAAAAATGCCAGTTTTTCCTCAGATGGTTTTGTTGGTGTGTTTGTTTTGTTTTGTTTTGTTTTGTTTTTTTTGTTTTTTTGGGGGGAGGAAGAATTTCTCTCTCCCCCCCCCTCCCGACCGGCGTGCGTGCAAGAGGTCACAATTTTAACGGGCACATCTGCCTCTCTCCCGTTGAACGACTTTCGAGAGGAAAGGTTTCTCATAGGGAAGGTACAAGATGATAACAACCTGATTACAGAATGAACTAATTATTATCTAAAAGCTAACTTCAGTCATTCATTTTCAAAATCCTGAGGCCTGATGGTCGAGTACAAGTCCCCATTAAAGATTTTTTACGGGCAATTTTCGACAATTTACCGACAATGTTTCATTCAAACATATACACTGAAAAGAAACTTGGTTTAACAGAAAAAGTAAGAAAAGTGTCAACATTCATTATTGATGAGACCCACCATAAATTAAATTCGGTATAGGCCAATATTTAATGTAAAACTGTTCTACCATACAATTATTTTGAGAAATGTGTCATTGGTTTTTCTTCTTCAAGTAAAATACCAGTATTTTTCGTTGAAAAAAAAAGAACATTTCCGGGAATTGCTGTTAAAATAGCAACAAATATGGGCAATATATATCTTTAAAACGTGGTTACTTTAGCCCAGTCTAAGTCACTAATAATGAGACTCAAGTTGAACTGGACTCTGAGTCAGTGACATAAAGTCATACAAGTCTTGTTCATTACTAGGTGATGCTGATATTTCATCCTTTCAACTCTGTCTTTGTTCTTGTTTCTCCCTCATACAGACATCCAAGAATGTAACAGCTTCCCCTGTCTCAACGGTGGACAGTGTGTTGATGGCATCAACGTTTTCACTTGCAACTGTCTGGCTGGATGGACTGGCGTTGTCTGCCAAATGAGTAACTTCCTTTGTTCTAACCACTAACCACACGTTAACCCTTATGATATTTCCTCCCAAATGTTTTCCTTCTTGCAAACAGGCAAACAGGCGCTATTTGCTGTGGAAATGTTTTCTATTATTTAGGCCGCGCATCATTTTCAATAATTGGAGTAAAATTTAACAATTGAATAATTTGAGTGCTCTGATTAAGCTTTTAATGGAGATGAAGTGCATTTGATGGACATTTACAATATTATTCCCTCTTCACAACTATTGGCTACAATAATTATAAGTCCACCCCCCCCATCATTCATGGGATTGCCACCCATGTTTAGTCTATTGCTTCTTTTTTAAAGATATCAACGAGTGTGCAAGCATCCCATGTCAAAATGGAGGCACCTGTGTGGATTTGTTTAATACCTACATCTGCAGCTGTTTACCAGGCTTCACAGGTCCCCAGTGTGAAATCAGTAAGTCTAAACTTCTTTAGCAGATGTTTCGTTAGGGCGCGCAGCAAGTGTAGGCACAGCAAAAATGTGAGCGAAGGCGGTACAACTATTCTTTTGTTATGCCTAACAAGTGATGTGATACTTTGCTACACGGATTTATACCACTGGTCTGTTGGGTGTTTTTTCTCACACACTCTGAGAGTACTGACTATACAGTGTTTCATACATAGGGTTAGTGTATGGCAAGAATCAAATCAATTGGTTAATATCCCGCCACAAGAATATTATCAATAAAATGTAGCCGTTGTATGCATGGGACACAAAATGTTTTAAACGAACACATAAATGGTTTCATTCCAAGATTGATTATTTAAAAAATGAAAACAAACACTTAATACGAAAGCAAATCAAAATTTAACCATATAATCTCATTGTTTGAGATCACAAGTGTAATTATTGTTTAGAGGTTTTAATTTTAAAAATCATCAAATTCAATTTCAGAGTAAGCTTTTTAACGGTGGCGAATTATGTGAGTCATTTGCATTACTGTTCGTAACTTCTGTTGGCAATTAGCCCTCCCCCACCATTATTGGGATTACCACCCATTAATGTTTAGTTATCACTATTTTACACGCAAAGTATGATATTACTTGTATTTTCTCCCATCAGTTATTTCCTCAACCCCGTGTAATTCCAACCCATGTCTGAATGGTGGTACATGTCTCGATGTAGGTGATAGCTATATTTGCCTCTGTGCTGAGGATTTTATTGGAACAAATTGTGAAGGTAAGATGTCTACAATCAAAGTTGGTTAACATGGCAGCAATTAATTATTGCTTAATGACATCACATTTTTTACGTTAATTATATTAAGTGGCTCATCCTTATCTTCAATGAAACATTTTAATTTATTATAAACATTTGTTGATCTATGGCAGCACTTTTAACACTTTACTGTAGCAAACTGTCAATATTAGCATAATACACATATAACATCATTGCACATGTAGGGCAAAATTAAATCAGTCATTACACATGTTATATACTGCACTCATTGTTTTACCTCAGTGTACCTTCGGCTATTCTGATCTCGAAACAAAAGGTATTCGAAGAAAGTTATTTTTTCAGTATATTAATGTGAGTTTAGCTAATACGTGTGTTTAGTGCGTGTTAACTATCCTTATGACATAACCTCCATGTCCCTCATTAAAACTAACATGCTTTTATTTACAACAGTGCTTTTGAAGGAAGTCTGTGTTGAGGTCGTCACTGCCAATTATTATTAAACGCGGCAACTTAAACTAAAGATTTAAACCATTTCCAAGATAACAAGAAGCATGAAGCAGATTTAGATCTGACGTTAGTTTGGAAGACCTGACATGAACAAACGCAGAGGATTAGTATCATCTTAACCTACATTTTTGTTTAATTTTAAATACTGATGCTTTGTTTCTCCATGTACAGTTTTCGTTGCTTCACTTCCCTGCATTTCAAACCCATGTTTTAACGGTGGTTTTGTTTTGTTTTGGTTTTTTTGGGGGAGGGAGAATTTCTCTCCCCCCCCCCCCCCCCCACCGGCGTGCGTGCAAGAGCTGAGCTCACAATTTTAACGGGCACATCTGCCTCTCTCCCGTTTAATGACTTTCGAGATCCTCTATTTTGGGGGACAATCTCTGGTTCCGCGCCTGCGCAATTTCAAAGAGGCGCTTAAGTAGGAAAGGTTGCTCATAGGGAAGGTACAAGATGATAACAACCTGATTACAGAATGAACTAATTATTATCTAAAAGCTAACTTCAGTCATTCATTTTCAAAATCCTGAGGCCTGATGGTCGAGTCCAAGTCCCCGTTAAAGATTTTTTACAGGCAATTTTCGACAATTTACCGACAATGTTTCATTCAAACATATACACTGAAAAGAAGCTTAGTTTAACAGAAAAAGTAAGAAAAGTGTCAACATTAATTTTTGATGAGACCCACCATAAATTAAATTCGGTATAGGCCAATATTTAATGTAAAACTGTTCTACCATACAATTATTTTGAGAAATTTGTCATTGGTTTTTCTTCTTCAAGTAAAATACCAGTATTTTTCGTTGATAAAAAAGCAAATTTCCGGGAATTGCTGTTAAAATAGCAACAAATATGGGCAATATATATCTTTAAAACGTGGTTACTTTCGTCCCAGTCTAAGTCACTAATAATGAGACTCAAGTTGAACTGGACTCTGAGTCAGTGACATAAAGTCATACAAGTCTTGTTCATTACTAGGTGATGCTGATATTTCATCCTTTCAACTCTGTCTTTGTTCTTGTTTCTCCCTCATACAGACATCCAAGAATGTAACAGCTTCCCCTGTCTCAACGGTGGACAGTGTGTTGATGGCATCAACTTTTTCACTTGCAACTGTCTGGCTGGATGGACTGGCGTTGTCTGCGAAATCAGTAACTTCCTTTGTTCTAACCACTAACCACACGTTAACCCTAATGATATTTCCTCCCAAATGTTTTTCCTTCTTGCAAACAGGCAAACAGGCGCTATTTGCTGTGGAAATGTTTTCTATTATTTAGGCCGCGCATCATTTTCAATAATTGGAGTAAAATTGAACAATTGAATAATTTGAGTGCTCTGATTAAGCTTTTAATGGAGACGAAGTGCATTTGATGGACATTTACAATATGATTCCCTCTTCACAACTATTGGCTACAATAATTATAAGTCCCCCCCCCCCCCCATCATTCATGGGATTGCCACCCATGTTTAGTCTATTGCTTCTTTTTTAAAGATATCAACGAGTGTGCAAGCATCCCATGTCAAAATGGAGGCACCTGTGTGGCTTTGATTAATACCTACATCTGCAGCTGTTTACCAGGCTTCACAGGTCTCCAGTGTGAAATCAGTAAGTCTAAACTTCCTTGGCAGATGTTTCGTTAGGGCGCACAGCAAGTGTCGGCACAGCAAAAAAGTGAGCGAAGGCAGTACAACTATTCTTTTGTTATGCCTAACAAGTGATGTGATAGGTAAAACTTGTAGCTTTGCATGGTGAGGATGATAAGTAAGACTAATTGCGGTGACACCATGTGGAATCTCAATTGAGTAGTAATTAGTTCTGAAAAGAACCGGTGGTACAACTCGACGTTTCGATCAGTATGCTCTGATCGTCCTCAGGAGAATGCCGGACTCTGGAAAATGCTGCTGCTTAAGTAGACTGCTGGAGGATCATCACATGAATGGATGCTGGAGGATTAGTTCGTTGAGGCGCGCAGGCAGGAACTGTGAGACTAGGATCCTAGGGGTTGGGGGAGAGGAGTGTGTGCTCACTGAACTGAATCAGTTGTTAACAAGCGCAGGGGGATGGAGGGTGGCTGACTTAGGATATAGGAGATCCCTCAGTCTGGGGTGGGTTATGGACTTTGGATATAGAATATCCTTCAGTCCGTAGTAGTGGTCGCCAAATGTCGCTGATGTAGAAGCCGATGTCCTGTGGCACAGTGTCGTGTTTGACGATCTCGATGGCCTCTCTGATGCGTCTGGGGTGCCATGTGTCGATGGGTGTGATGAGTTGGGCTGCTTGCCAGTCAAGGTGTACATCGGCGAAACAGGACGCAACCTCCCCATCAGATTGAAGGAACACCGAGCACACGGCCGCAGAGGAGATTTCGAGAAGTCCGCCATCGTCAAACACTCGCACATCAAGGACGACCAAATTGACTGGCAGGCAGCCCAACTCATCACACCCATCGACACATGGCACCCCAGACGCATCAGAGAGGCCATCCAGATCGTCAAACACGACACTGTGCCACAGGACATCGGCTTCTACATCAGCGACATTTGGCGACCACTACGGACTGAAGGATCTTCTATATCCAAAGTCCATAACTCACCCCAGACTGAGGGATCTCCTATATCCTAAGTCAGCCACCCTCCATCCACCTGTGCTTGTTAACAACTGATTCAGTTCAGTGAGCACACACTCCTCTCCCCCAACCCCTAGGATCCTAGTCTCACAGTTCCCGCCTGCGCGCCTCAACGAACTAATCCTCCAGCATCCATTCATGGAATGATCCTCCAGCAGTCTAACTTAAGCAGCAGCATTTTCCAGAGTCCGGCATTCTCCTGAGGACGATCAGAGCATACTGATCGAAACGTCGAGTTGTACCACCAGTTCTTTTCAGAACTAATTACTACTCAACTGAGATTCCACATGGTGTCACCGCAATTAGTCTTACTTAAGTGATGTGATACTTTTCTACGCCGATTTACACCACTGGTCTGTTGGGTGTTTTTTCTCACACACTCTCTGAGAGTACTGATTATACAGTGTTTCATACATAGGGTTAGTGTATGACAAGAATAAAATCAATTGGTTAATATCCCGCCACAAGAATATTATCAATAAAATGTAGCCGTTGTGTGTATGTGACACAAAATGTTTTAAACGAACACAAATGGTTTCATTCCAAGACTGATTATTAAACAAATGAAAACAAACACTTAATACGAAAGCAAATTAAAATTTAACCATATAATCTCATTGTTTGAGATCACAAGTATGATTATTGTTTAAATAGAGGTTTGTTTTAATTTTAAAAATCATCAAATTCAATTTCAGAGTAAGCTTTTTAACGGTGGCGAATTATGTGAGTCATTTGCATTACTGTTCATAACTGTTGTTGGCAATTATCCGTCCCCCACCATTATTGGGATTACCACCCATTAATGTTTAGTTATCACTATTATACACGCAAAGTATGATATTAGTTGTATTTTCTCCCATCAGTTATTTCCTCAACCCCGTGTAATTCCATCCCATGTCTGAATGGTGGTATATGTCTCGATGTAGGTGATAGCTATATTTGCCTCTGTGCTGAGGATTTTATTGGAACAAATTGTGAAGGTAAGATGTCTACAATCAAAGTTGGTTAACATGGCAGCAATTAATTATTGCTTAATGACATCACATTTTTTACGTTAATTATATTAAGTGGCTCATCCTTATCTTCAATGAAACATTTTAATTTATTATAAACATTTGTTGATCCATGGCAGCACTTTTAACACTTTACTGTAGCAAACTATCAATATTAGCATAATACACATATAACATCATTGCACATGTAGGGCAAAATTAAATCAGTCATTACACATGTTATATACTGCACTCATTGTTTTACCTCAGTGTACCTTCGGCTATTCTGATCTCGAAACAAAAGGTATTCGAAGAAAGTGACTTTTTTCAGTATATTAATGTGAGTTTAGATAATAATACGTGTGTTTAGTGCGTGTTAACTTTCCTTATGACATAACCTCCAGGTCCCTCATTAAAACTAACATGCTTTTATTTACAACAGTGCTTTTGAAGGAAGTCTGTGTTGAAGTCGTCACTGCCAATTATTATTAAACGCCGCAACTTAAACTAAAGATTTAAACCATTTCCAAGATAACAAGAAGCAGATTTAGATCTGACGTTAGTTTGGAAGTCCTGACATGAACAAAGGCAGAGGATTAGTATCATCTTAACCTACATTTTTGTTTAATTTTAAATACAGTTAATATTTAATTAATGCTTTGTTTCTCCATGTACAGTTTTCGTTGCTTCACTTCCCTGCATTTCAAACCCATGTTTTAACGGTGGTACGTGTTATAATGGAAATAACGCCAACCAGTATGTTTGTATTTGTCCTGTGGGATTCGATGGAATTAGATGCGAAGAAGGCAAGTCATATTACTTGTTTCGTGATTGTTTTTCAAATTGATTAAAGGGATAGTACTGTCACGATTAACATGGCATGGAATCGGAGTGCTATAGTTTTAGATTACCCCTGTAATTGAAAATATTACACCACAAGGTCATATTACCGTTGTTGCTACCAGCGGCGGCGATACGGGGGCAAGGGGGGAAAATGCCCCCCAGTTACTTTCTTTACCCCCCCCTCCAATTTTCCCCCCAATTTTTTCCGTGGTGGTAAGTCAATGCTTTTTCAGCAGTACAAAATTATATTAAAGACTAATGTTTGCCCCCCTTAAATTTAAGCTTTCCCCCTCTTGCCCCCAGTTTAACAGGTCTGGTGCCGCCGCTGGTTGCTACATAACTGAACCAGTAACATTCAGTTATTGTGTTCATATTAAAGTAGGACACCGAGCCCATGCCCTATTGAAAGTCTGCTCTGATCGTGACAATATTGTCCCTTTAAATCAACCAACGGGAGCTGGACAGTTGGGGGATTGATATCTGTTATTTTTGCAAGATGTATTTATGGTGTGACGGATGAGACATACACTATGATCATGAACATACAGCTATCAGTATAGGCTTATAGCTTTCAAATGAACTGTCCGATGAGACCCAGTCTGCTGGGTTATCCATCTCACGTCAAGTTATGTGTATTACATATTTTCTGTATACTGTCTCCGTTAATGTTCGCTTTAAATGACCTCCCTGCTGTTTTAAACCCATTCGTAAATGGCGGTGGTGTGTGTGTGTGTATCAGTGAAGATGCAAGCCATTATAATGATTGTGTGTGTGTTAACTGAGGGATTCGCGCTATCGAAAAAATAATCAATCGGTTTTTCGTCGAATTTGATTTCCTAGAAGAAAATAAATCACTTGGGAAATCGTTTTACTAATTTTACTAAGATGATAGAAAATTTCAAGCAATCATCAATTTTCACTAGTAAGTTTCATCTAAAATTGTGATTTTCAAAAATGTTTTCGAGATTATCAATAGGCAGAAGCTTTAAAAGAGCATTATATGTTACTCAGAAGATCTAAAATTAGGTAGATATTTATTTGTGGTTATTTATATCGTAGTGTTTGATTCCAAACAGTTGTTCTGCCACTCTCATGTAATTCCAATCCATGCTTGAATGGTGGTACATGCAATGAAGGAGATGTTAGCTATACTTGCCTGTGTGCTTCTGGCTTCAGTGGAATTAACTGTGAAAGTGAAAGTAAGTCGTGTATAATTATACTAAAATATGTGTTTCATGAAAACATTTTGAATTGAATATAGCAACCAATGTTAAATAAATTTCAATTCAAGAAACATTTATTTCATATTTTAAACATATAGCAAGCCATGTATATATAGAGCCTACAATTTTGTATTTCAATAAATAATAGTACATGCAAATGAGTTTAAGCTTATAATAAGATAGAGAATTAGCTGTTGGAAACTGCTTACCAACCTAAAGGGCATGTAGTATAAATGCAAAATAGTACTTATATTGGCTTTACGTTTGGAACCTAGCAGGTTTTTTCTCATATTTTAATTTTATGGACATATACGCCTGATGCACATCTTTTCTCTGCTGAGATGGGCCGGTTCCCCGTGGTTACCAAGCGATTCAGTACCCTGCAAAATCATATCAGAAATGGAATAACTGGGTACAGTGAAATGTTGTCCGAAAGGAGCGTTATGCTTATGGGTCTTGACTGTGAATTTGACTGTGGTCACAGATCCACACCATTCACCCCATGGTCTCAACATACACGAAGGGAATGAATAATTTTATTTTTCTTTATCAATAGACATTTCACATTTGTTTTACATTTGTTTTGCCCGTTAGTCCATTTGTCTGTTTTGTTTATCTCTCCCTGTCTGACTTAAATTTTCAGTCATCATTTGCTGTCTTCTTTCATCAGCCATAAATTCCTGCTCTCCCTGTACCCTCATCCTTTGGATAGACAAAACTCTGACATTGTGACATACAAATAAAAAAGACAGGACAAATGTTAAAGACAACACATGAGTGGGAGTGGAATTACCAATAAACCCTATTGCTATTCAAATAGAGTCATATCTCTCAAATATCTCTCCGAACTCTGAGATAGTTCTCAACATATCGATGCATAATTTTTTTCTTTTTTCAGATTGGACTTCACAGTTCCTTTATTTTCAATTCATGATTTCACGTATATGCCTACAACATATACAGATATATCACATATGTATATATATATATATGTATATGTATATGTATATGTATATGTATATGTAATAATGTGTGGATTTATATAGCGCACGTATCCACCAACTAAGTGGTGCTCAAGGCGCATTATATTATTATCCCTGCTCATAAGGCTCATAAATCATTCCTGAAACCATCTCAGCTCCCTGGGGAGTATACAGCTCAATTGCTGCCATTTCTAGCGCATATAGAGCAAACCAACTCTGCCTTCACAGGTACCCATTTAACCCCTTGGTGGAGAGAAGCAATTATGATTAAGTGTCTTGCTCAAGGACACAAGTGTCACGGCCGTGATTCGAACCCACATTCTGTTGCTAACACCAGAACTTGAATCCGGTAAGCTAGACCGCTCGGCCACGACACCTCATGTGTCGTGTATATGTATATATATATGTGTGTGTGTGTATTATATGTATATATATGTGTGTATATGTATATATATATATATATATATATATGTATATATATATATATGTATATATGTATATATATATATATATATATATATATATATATATATATATATATATATATATATATATATATATATATATATATATATATATATATATATATATATATATATATATATATATATATATATATATATATATATATATATATACAGTGTATGTGTATATATATGTATATATATATATGTATATATATATATATATATATATGTATATATATATATATATATATATATATATATATATATATATATATATATATATATATATATATATATATATATATATGTATATATGTGTATATATATTTATCTTGTGTACTTGTATTATCTTGTGTACTTGTTTATGTCCTTATGTGAGTACACTCTAAAATGTACTGAAAAATGGCATGTTAAAAACTCCAGGTGTTCATATTGGGTAACTCACCCAATATGTAAACTGTGGAAGAATTTGAAACATATGATGTTTTTCAGCACCCTAGTTTATATGATAAATAAGACAGTTTAAGAATAAACTGTCCAAAGAAACAAAAGTTAATAGTAGACCTACATTATAAAAACATCCCTTGCATGGGTTATCCCTCTGACGCAAAGATCTCAGTATTTACAATTTTCTGTGTACTTTCTCCACTAGTTATGTCTCCTCTTCCCTGCGCATCAAACCCATGCATGTATGGTGGTACGTGTTTTACTGGGATCCACGCGTATCTGTGTGTGTGTCTTGTGGGATTTAGTGGAACAAACTGCGAAGGTAAGTCATCTTCTTATAAGAGTGTAACTCTCAGACCGCCTCTTTTGTGTTTGTCGTAAGTGTTCGCCAGTGCCTTGGGGTTACCCGGGTCTGGACTTACCACCGGCGCCGTGGAAAAATCCTGACAGTGTCTTGGCCGCCCTTAGAAATCCCCAGACAGCGTCGTTTCCGCGCAAGAGAGGGGAAATAGTATTTTCAGCCCCTGCAGTTACGTTACCCAAACCTGGGCCCGCTGCCTGTGCGTGTTTCCTGGCATGACACCGTCTTGTACATATTGTTCAAAGAAGTTAAGGACCCCAAGTCATGATATTGGACCACTTTTACACAGTCCCGCAAACAGATATTAATTATGGACCTCAAGCTTACTTTTAAAGAAAAGTTTACGACATATAAATTAAGCGTAATGAGCTAGGCAAATGAATTTGGTGACTATTTTATTCAGTGATGTGCATCCGTAATACCAAGCAAGTGTTACAACCATGACTTGCCAACGCTGCATTTTACCAAAGGGCAAATAAAAAGTCTCCGGTTTCTGGTCTCCGTGAGCGTCGCCTCAGACCCGCGCATCGGCATTTTTAATTTTCTTATTTTTGTTATGAAAAGATGTCCAATAGCAGCCAAAATTTCTGGATTGATTGGAATTCGGCCTTGCTACGTTTTACATAGGGGTGTGAACGTTTGCCCGATTTGTGAGGCCTCCCTTAGCCACCATACTTTGTTTTGGGGAAATTTCGTCCCCGCGTATACAATGTGTCACGTATTTCCCTCTTGGCCAAAAAACAAAACAAAACAAAACAAAACAAAACAAAACAAAACAAAACAAACAACAAAACAAAAAAGATGGCCGAAAAAAGCGCGTCACCACATCGATTTTGAAGCAGACTTTTTTTCTTTTTGTTGTTGTTGGCCAAAGAGACCTCTCTCTATGATTTGACCGAACCTCGCCGCATTTACTTATACACAAATAAAATTGGAGCGGGATGTATAGCATACATAAATTAAATGGGAGTGGGCCTACAATGTCTCACTTACCCAAAGTTGAACACACTCACCCATGAGGAGGGGTGGAGTAGGTGTCAGAAATGTTGAGGGTGCGAGGTAGGCGTGAGAAATGTTGAGGGCAAATTACGCGTGAAAACTTCCCCCACCCCTCAATGTGAACATTTTGATAATCACTCTAAGGGTGGCCTTTAATTCAGAGGAGGGGGAGGCTACTTACACCAACACATTCATGAATTTACTATGACATTTGTGTTAAGACGTCTCCAATTCTTAGCAATGTCCATCAACAAGGCCCAACAATGACAAACAGTTACCCTTGAAGTTGTAGGACTTCATCTGTTAAAACCCGACTTTTTTTCACGGACACTTTTATTTTGCGTGCTCAACAGCCAGATCCAAAACTCCCTAAAATGTTTCTACAAAGAAACATACTGCCCAAAAGTGCCCATTTCACATTAGTCATCACAAAACCTTATATCAACCCTACATATTTTATTTAACCTAACAATAACCTATCGTACTTCCTATGTTAACATGCTTCCCCAAATTTGGTAAAGATATTAAGTTCTTTAAGAAAACTCAAAACCATAATTGTTAGCGTTAATAGTGTAATTATGGTTTGTGAGAATAAAGAAAGGAGGCGATCTAATAAACCCTTTTGAAGGAAGTCTTGTTGGCTATCATAATTATGTCAATGTGTTGAAGTCGTCACTATAATTAGTGGCGACTATAATTAGGTAGACATTCTTTTCTGTGACTATTTGTGGTTATTTATATCGTGGTGTTTGATTCCAAACAGTTGTTCTGCCACTCTCGTGTAATTCCAATCCATGTTTGAATGGTGGTACATGCAGCGGAGGAGATGTTAGTTATACTTGCCTGTGTGCTTCTGGCTTCAGTGGAAGTACCTGTGAAAGTAAGTCGTGTATAATTAATTACACTACATTATATGTTTCATGAAAGTTTTTTGAATTGAATATAGGAACCAATCCTAAATGAATTTGAATTCAAGAAACATTTCTTTCATAACAACATATAGCGGCCTAGTATACATGGCATAATAGGGTCTACTAGCCATTAATTTATGTCAATAAATAATAATAAATGTCAATGACGTGATAAGCTGATAATATGATGTTAACAAGTAGGGAAAAGGGAAGGAGATCTTTTATACCTGTCCCTACGTATAGACAAAACTCTGACATTATGACATAGTACATACGAATAAAAAAGACAGGACAAATGTTGAAACGCAATTAATCCACATGTTATTCCATCCGTTGCATGACACAAACTTCTGAGTATATTTACAATGTTTCAATGGAGATATAAGCCAACGGTATGTGTGTGTGGGTGTGTGGGTGTGTGGGGGTGTGGGGGTGTGAACGTACACACCATTCGTTGTGGGGTCCAAAACACAATAGAACAATTGGACCCCACAAGGTAACTATAGAAAATCTTGTACCCCACAGGAGAATTATAAGGAAAAGGGATAATAGAACGAACAAAGGAATACCCCACAAATCAATGTGCGTGAGGGTGTGTGTGTGTGTGTGTGTGTGTGTCGTGAGGGATTTATTGGAATAAACTGTGAAGGTAAGTCATAGGCCTATGTAAGGTTAATTTCGCATCAAATCATAACACTTCCAGCCAGATCAATCTCAGAATTCTACCTCCATGATATAAGGCAGAGGATAATTCTTATCTAAGCCTACATTTTTATTTAAACTTTTAAATAATAATTTGTTTGGCCTTATGTGAGTATATTTTTTCTAAACTTTCTCTAATTTAGTTACCAAAGCAAATGGAAAAGATTGTTTCTTATATTTGCTCGTCACGATATGCATGTACTTTCTCCACTAGTTATTTCTCCTCCCCCCTGCGACTCAAACCCATGCATGAATGGTGGTTTGTGTCTCAATGGAGCTGTAAGCCATCGGTATGTGTGTGTGTGTCCTGACGGATCTAGTGGAACAAACTGTGAAGGTAAGTCATAGAATTTCAATACTGTGGGGATCACAACCCCCACACCACCCCGTAGGCTATGGCCCTGGTAGTTATTGTAAACCTCCCCTAGTCCTGTGAAACTAAATTGCTTAAGAGACTTTTGAATGCAACAAAAAGCAGCGTTTATTATTCAGGTTTTGTTTCAAACTAAGAATTGTCCTTAATTTAGACATTGATGGCTGTGGGTCTTACATTCATGCGAGAATACAGTAGCTTAATTGATTTACCCAATCGCTACCGATGTGACTGTCCACAGGCTATGATGAAATATTCAAAATCTTTACTCTAAACTAATTAATGTGATATTTGTATTTTTATTAGTATTATATCAATATGACATGTTTTAATTGAAGGAAATAAGCTTACGTTGTATTACTCTTCATTGTTGTTCGTGTTAATGACGCACTGCATTTTTCTGCAAACAGTTATTTCTTCAAATCAATGCAGTCCCAACCCGTGCCTGAATGGTGGTACATGTGTCAGTGGAGGTAATACTGGCTTAACCTGTCTGTGTGTTGTGGGTTTTACTGGAACAAACTGTGAAGGTAAGTCATGTATAGTATGATATAATATTTCAGGAAAGCTTCAACGGGGAGACGTTGGTGGGAAGGGCTAGCTTCGCTTGTTTAGATATCAGGTCTCATTTTTGTTGTGTTTTTGGCGTGCTTTCTGGACCATGGGTTGGGGTTGAGGCACATGTAGGAGATTCTTATATTGTATTTTGGAAGACCTTTCCAGAATGCATATTGCTTCCCCTGATATTACATTTCACTCACTCAAAGACTTAATGTCCCTTTTATTTAATTTTTCAGTGGATAGAACCCCACCTGTGGTTACATGCCCTACAGACGTGACAGTTGAGGTCGACTTGGGAAGTGGTGGCAGGAGGGTTAACTGGAATGAACCCACTGTATCTGACAATTCAGGATATTTTACTCTGGTGTCAAAGTCACACAATCCCAATGATTTTTTCCAAGTCGGCCTTACTGGAGTAGCCTACGTATACATGGATGCTGCTAATAACTTGAATACCTGTAGTTTCATAGTATCTATTGTTGAAGGTAAGATTGCTTGTTTTAATACGGTGTTCATGTTATAGTCCGGCAGAAGTTAAACGATGTTTTGAAGATATACAATATATTTTTGCAATTTCTATACCAGAACAACATGCTGAATAAGAATCTGTGCATTTTCAAATATCGATGGTTTTTAATTTATCGATATTTATCAATATAAATATGCTATAGTATAGTGAATCAAACCTACATAAACTCACAACTATAGGATAAGGATAAATGATAACTAACTATTCTTAACGATGAAGAAAGTTTTGGTATGTGAGATATATCGGTGATTTTTAATTTATCAATAATTATCAAAATAAACATTAATTGTACAGTGAATCAAAGCTACATACACCCACAAACTTTAATATTTATAGGATAACTTTTTTTCGCTAAAATATTTTCGGTATTATAGTTGTTTTGTTTTACCGTGTTTCACATCGTAATATCATTGGAACAAACTTTGAAAATAAGTCATAATCAAACATGTTTCACCAGAACTATCTAAATTCAATCAAATAGGCAAATTACTCGGTTGAGTGTTGTGTCTTTAGTACTTGAACAAACTAGGAAGGTTGATCATGTGTGAGCATAGCTTCGCCAATGGGGAGGTTATAGGGCTACACTTCACTGGTTTAATAATCGACCTTATCTTTTTTATGCTGATTATGACTGTTAATAGTTCCAAAGTAAATTACTTATTGTAATTTTTCAGTGGATGGAACACCACCTACGGTTACGTGTCCTAGAGACTTGATATTTGATATCGTCTTTGGAAGTGGTGGAAGGAGAGTCAACTGGACTGAACCCACCGTTTCTGACAATTTGGGAAGTTTTACTCTGGTGTCAAACTCACACAATCCCAATGATTTTTTCCAAATCGGCGTTTCTGTAGTAACATATACATACAAAGATGCTTCTGACAACATGAATAGCTGCAGTTTCATAGTGTGTATTGTCGAAGGTAACACATTTTGTTTTAATACTATGTTTTTGTTTGATATAGTCTATGTTGCTTTGTGATTCGTATAATTATCTGCTCTCATCACAACCATAGAGAAAGGACATGTCAGCACTAAAACAATATCACGTTGAACCAACTGTAAATAGCTGCAGTTTCATAGTATCTATTGCTGAATGTTTTTTGATAATTTTGATAATATGATGGGGGACAAAGTGGACCATGCCCAAAAACTTGTATTACTCTTATTGTGTTATTGTGGTAATAACCTTTTTTCTGCAAACAGTTATTTCCTCAATCCCATGCAATTTCAACCCATGTCTGAATGGTCGATCATCGATGTTTGACGAAAGCTTTCTACTATTACTGCTACTCGTTCGCCCACAGGCAGGCATGGGTATGGCTGTTCCAAGTACTCCTGTCCCACTTGAGGGCGGCTAGCTCGTCGGTAGACTAAAGCTTTCTAGGATTCAATAAAGGAAGTATAACTATATATCATTATTATTATTTGTGGTTATTTTGACAAAAACGTCGTATGCTTTTCTGCGAACAGTTCTCCCATGCAATTCCAACCCATGTTTGAATGGTGGTATATGTCGCAACGTACCAGTAGATGGTAGCTACACTTGCCTGTGTACTGAGGGTTTTACTGGAACAGATTGTGAAGGTAAGTAATTGTTAATCATGTTTAATTAAAGCTTTTACAACACATAAGTTAACATTATTTACTGTATACATATAATGGGGGTTGGGGAAGTGCGCGTGAACATTTGTCATGTTGTCCAGTTCAGAGTTTGAAAGTTGACAACAAACCGAAAAACAAGTAAAGACTGCATGTTTGTGGTGACACCATGTGAAAATTCTCTTTTGAGCAGTAAATAGAAGATGACAGCAAGATCTCTTTTCTCGGCATTGGCATCTCCTGGACGCCAGATGGCTTCTTACATGTAGGAAGATCACCCATACTAATCGCCACCTCAACCAGCGCTCTTTTGGTATGATGATGATGATGATGATGATGATGATGATGATGATGATGATGATGATGATGACTGTGGACTTAAATGGCGCACGTATCCACCAAACTGGTGCTCAAGGCGCATTACATTATTACCCCTGCTCATCGGGCTCATAAATCATTCCTGAAACCATCTCAGCTCCCTTGGGAAGTATACAGCTCAATTGCTGCCATTTCAGCGCATATGGGCTAATCAAACACAACAACCAACTCTGCCCTCACAGGTATCCATTTACCCCTGGGTGGAGAGAAGCAATTACGGTAAAGTTGCGGCTGGGATCCGAACCCACATTTGACGACTCAGCCATCAGAACATAAATCCGATGCACTAAACCGCTCGACCATGGCACTCCACCTCATAGGTATTTTGAAGATAAAATTGATATTGTCATTTTAATAAAAATATGATTATGACGTTATCAATTAACTGCTCACTTGATTGAACCGGAAGTTAACCCGAACACCTAGTTTTTGTGAAGACAAAAACTTATGTCTATTTTTTTTTAGACATATGTGCCATCTATTATGATCAAACATCTGTGTCATGACTCTTTGGAAGATTTCTGGTGCTGACTTTATACCGAATCTAGTGTCACAGTACCTTCCAAATGGACTGTTGAAAGGCAGGTTTGAGCTTTCTGTATCTAGCTGTAACTGATAATACCCACTGCTGGCATCGAGTGCACTGAAAATGTTAGCTTGAGGCAGACGTTTCACCACTTCTTCTATGGTTTTCGTGGGGTATTGTTCTCTTTCAATCCCATCATTTTGGGTCGAAGCAGATTCTCAAATTTTTTGCTAGTTTGATTACAGTTACTATATATTGCTTAATACCCATGGACTCAGTTCTTGTACTTTTACAATGACTCTGAGGTTTTCCATTCTTTCTAGTTTTTAACGTACTTTGGGTCTGATTGCTATTGGCACCTTTCTTTGCAGATGGAACAGCATCTTGTTGCAGCTTTATGTGGTGTTTACGTTCACCTGGAAGTTTTCCAAGGCCTTCAAACATATCTGTGTATTCATTCACTATTTCTGGACAGTTATTTTCCACCGTCTCAATTTCTTTATCAGATCCAACTATTCACAGACATGAAGTCCCAACACTGGTATTATATTGTCCTTAATTACTTCATTTAATGGTGTTTGCGCTCACATACCATGGTATATTTTCCTGTGGTTTTAATTTTTAATTTTTTTTTTTTTCATTTCACTGTTATCGCTGTCATATTTGCCCAGATTTTTAGTTTGACAGTCTAATCTTTCTTGTTCGTTTGAACTGCATCCATATAGAACTCACTTTCTGACGATTCACTGTCGGACTGTTCATTTACTTCATGGGGTTCATTTGATAATCAAAAGTAACGTTCTAGGGGCCCATGGTTGCCAATGCAACTTTTTATTTGTGTAACTTATTTCTTCAATCACATGCATTTCTAGCACGTCTGAATGGTGGTCCATACATGTCTCAATGTCAGAGTGTTTTACTGGAGAACAATTATGTGCAGCTAGCTAGGTCTATATTCATTTTCGATCTACGATACGTTCACGACAGAAGCTTTCTAGGATTCAATAAAGGAGTATTACAATATATATTATGTTATTAATTGTGGTTATTTAATTGTGGTCTTATTTTGTTTATGCATACAGATATACTATCACTTCCATGCAATTCCCAGCCATGTCTGAATGGTGGTAGATGTCGCAATGAAGGTGATAGCTATAATTGCCTGTGTACTGAGGGTTTTACTGGAACAAATTGTGAAGGTAATTAATTTTTGATCTATATGTTTCATGAAAGCTTTTGCAATGCACACGTTAACGTTATTTACTGTATACAAAGCCATCAGGGGCGTAGTAATGGGGGCTGATGTAGGAAGTGCGTTCCAATTGAGGTCTGTGCATCCTATGATGTTGTATATTGGCCCTATCTCCTTAACGCACAAGTTAACATTATATTTATAAAAAAATGGTACCCCTTATTAGTAATTACAGAAAACTCATTTTACTGTATACAAAGCCAGGGGTGTAGTAATGGGGCTGGGCGTGATCTACGATGCTTCACCATGAATCAGTTTTACAATATATTATTATTAATTTTGGTTATTTTTTGTAAAAACGTCGTATTTTGTTTATGCATACAGATGTACCATCACTTCCATGCAATTCCCAGCCATGTCTGAATGGTGGTAGATGTCGCAATGAAGGTGATAGCTATAATTGCCTGTGTACTGAGGGTTTTACTGGAACAAATTGTGAAGGTAATTAATTTTTGATCTATGCGTTTCATGAAAGCTTTCGCAAGGCACACGTTAACATTATTTACTGTAGGCCTATACAAAGCCATCGGGGGTGTAATAATGGGGGCTGATGTAGGAAGTGCGTTCCAATTGAGGTCTGTGCATCCTATGATATTGTATTATACATGCTCTATCTCCTTAACGCTACGGCCACGGCCAATCATGAAACTATCACTTTTCAGAAATATCCTTTGGGATCCCTTTGTTAATAAATGAGTAAAGTTGTAGGAGTCCATGATTGCCATAACGACTATTTATTTTTTACCACGTCCTGTGTAAACAGTTACTTCCTCAGTCACAATGCAATTCAAACCCGTGCCTGAATGGAATGTTTTACAAGGGAAAAATAAATGTGTGAAGTTAAGTTTTTCTTTTTCGACCATGTTAGCTTTCTAGGATTCAATAAAGGAACTAATATTACGATATATTGTTTTTATTTAGGTTTATTTTGGTAAAAATCTTATTTTTTCTGGAAACAGATATTTTCTCAACCCCGTGCAATTCCAACCCATGTCTGAATGGTGGTACATGTCTCGATGTAGGTGATAGCTATACTTGCCTCTGCACTGAGGGTTTTAATGGAACAATCTGTGAAGGTAATTAACTTTTTAACATAATTCTATATGTTTCATGAAATCTTTTGCAAGGCACAAAGTTAACGTTATATAAAAATTGGTACCCCAATTATTAGTTATTACAGAAAACTCCTTTTACTGTATACAAAGCCAGGGGTGCTCTTTAAGGCCAACACTCCTTATAGGGCCCCATTGAGCAATCGTTAAACTACCGTGGTATTGAAAGATGAGTAAGTAAGACTAATTGCGGTGACACCATGTGGAATCTCAATTGAGTAGTAATTAGTTCTGAAAAGAACTGGAGGTACAACTATTGAAAGATGATTCAATAGTCGAACAATTGAGACGATAGTTTGTTCAATGCTTGAATGCACCTCCTGGGTCTTACAAAAGAGCTATGAAGGGATTACTGCCTACTGTGTAGGGAGGATTGGCGGAGGTTTAGTGTTTGTTGCGGAAAAGCTATTCAAATATTTGTCGCGTGATCATAACAAATTTATAAAAATCTGGTTTTTGGCAATTTTTTTAAATTAAGTCATGTAAAGCACTCCTAGCAGTGATTTTTGTTAAAACAAATGACGTCATTGTAGGCCTATAGTTTTTTGTCAAATTAACAAAATGTATACTTTTTGTGAAAATCGGCCGAATATAAATTAGGCCTAATGTTGTAAAATCATTTAGAAATACTAAATGGTTTTTCTGTTTGTTTTGGACTTAGTAAAGTATTTGTTTTAAGGTATTTTGTTTATGTATTTATACAAAGTATACTATGTCAAAAGGATACCTGGTTTCCCCACAGTGGATTTTGCGCCACCAATTGTGACCTGTCCAGTTAATATTACGAAACAGGTGACAGAAGAGTCACTGCAAGGTCTTTTCATTACTTGGGACTTGCCAAATGGTACGGACAACTCCATTCTGAACGTAACAGTAGTACCAGCCTCTCCACAACAGCCGATGCCAGGATCGTTCTTTCCTGTAAGATCCACCACCATTATTCGGTATAATCTCTCTGATTGGGTGGGCAATGTAGCCGTGTGTTCCTTCAGCATCACAGTTGGTGAGTTCACTCTTCAAATCTAGGATACAAAATTTCATCATTCAAGATTCATTGGGTAATTTAGGGAACTTGCACTGAAAAACCAGTGGTGTTCATATGTATTATGGGACATCTTCTTTTTTGAGGGTGTGTTTCAGTGGCGGATGCAGTTTGGCAAAAAGTGTATACAAGTGAGAAACAAAGGGGTGTACACTGCCAAACACTAAGGTCAATTTACATTCATGGCGGTGATGACAAGGGGGTACATGCCCTTCTTTGGTCTCTCCCTTCCTTCGATCTACCACTGGTGTAGTGTAGTGTTCAGGAGAGAAAATGATTCAATTTTGAACAAAAAACATCAGTACAATATGCTTTTGTTGACAACGTAACTATGATGTAGTTTATTAAGTAAAGTACACAAATTGACAAAACAGGAAGCCAATCTAATATAAGAGGAATCCCAAAAAATGTAAAAATGATCGAGGCAGTGGACCTTGAGGTGGGGTAGGGGTTGCCACTCACGTTAAGGATCATTGAAAATGTTGATGCAGAGACATATTGAAGGTGTTGAAATATTAGTACATTCTGGGGGAGAGGTGGATCTACAAAAGTAGTACTCTCTGAAAATGTTGATATAATAAGCCGACAGACTGCCCGAGCTGTATAATATACATGATCTGTGCATCTGTCTATTATTCAGAATTTATTAAACCACTATTATATAAATAATATTTAAATTAATTAAATGGATTTTTCATATGCTCAGATCTATGTATATGTTTTACGAATACAACCGCTCAACCAAATGAAGGGTGCATCATTGAAGATAGTTGCAATGTGAATGACATTCTTCAAAATATATCTCAAGTAAGTTTATGTTAACAAACGGATAAATAACAGGACGACGCAATGAAATTATGAACCAGACAGCACACACAGCCCGTTATCTCAGATTCTCGGAAGCCATAGGCATAGAGCATTATTATTATGTTCTATATCTATTGTAGGATCCACCATGCACGTCTGCGATTTTTTTCTGCGATTTATTTTCCTCCACAAAAAGATCCTCCACAATCGGGAATTATTGTTAATATGTAGAAAGGCTTTCCTTCTGAATTACTTTGGTTAAAATAATTACATTAAGTAAAAAAATGTATTTAAAAAATTAATAAAAACGAATTGATGAAAATGTTGAAAAACCTAGTCTCGATCCCTGTACCTACTGCTTGCAAAGCGAGCGTGCTCACCATTAGACTACCATGCCAGTCGAATTTGTTGCTGATTTATTTATTGAAGAACCTTTTTAAAATTAGATTTCTATGCCAATTTCTAAGCCATTGACAAAGTGTACTTCAGAAAAAAATAGCTGCCCGTCTATAGGTTACGACTGTGGTTTTGCATGGCCTATATTAAACGTATACTAAAGCAATCACCCAATAGTCTGTGCCCTCAGCACCACAGCATCCATGTTAAAGGATGTTGTTCTTACTATTTATGTGAATACGCTTATATTCTAGTCTCTTTGAATCAAGATAAACAACCTGTGAAAGTGTCAGCTTAATAGCTTCCGTTGTTGTTGTGGAAATGCATTCAGATATGTTTTAGGCTATTCTTTTTAACAAGGAAATTTGTAAATTATGTCATTTTTCTTTATGACAAATTATGAAAACAAAAATTATATGGAAGATTAATATCAGTATCATCATCAGCTTTACACTATTAAAGTAAGCGTTATTACTATTTTTTTTATTTTTTTAAATTACCAATCCTATACTTACCTTTAAAATAACAAATTACGTTGATAAAACAACAAACTGTAAAAAAATATCAGATAGTCAGAGACAAAGATATGTAGACACCAACACACCTTTAAAATGTGTATTATCATCAATGTAATGTTAAAGGGCATATGAAATGCAATTTGATGTAGATACCGGTACATATTTTACCAAATATCTATGCTTCTGGGCAGTTTAAACAAAATTATACATCATTAAATCAACCTTTTATTTAGTTTCCATTATCCTTGACACATGAGGGCGCTGTTTCATAAGATCTTAACAGGAACTCAGTGTCACAGCAGCACTAAAAGTGTCAAATAATCAAAACATCAAATTTTGTCCAAGAAAGCAGTCGTTA
Source organism: Zoroaster sp. YZ-2022 (assembly GCA_029582265.1). Taxonomy (NCBI): domain Eukaryota; kingdom Metazoa; phylum Echinodermata; class Asteroidea; order Forcipulatida; family Zoroasteridae; genus Zoroaster; species Zoroaster sp. YZ-2022. The sequence goes on from CM055819.1 coordinate 19,637,752, forward strand.
CCTCAATCAATTTACTCGCAGGTAACCAAACACTCAGTTAACATGACAACATACACATTTCAGAGAACTGACATGTGAAAAGACAATTAATTAATTCAACTTTGATGCACAAACTAGCCATGATGTTGCATCTGATTCCGCTGTGACATCACTGTTGTGCTCATGAATATGCATACTTTTATTTAGCATAAATACAAAAAAGTGCCAAAAAGTTATCAAAACACCCACAAATTGGCAATTAAAAGGAAGAAAAAATTAATAATGTCAGCATCAAGTTAGAAAATTTCTCTATTTCATAGGCCCTTTAAAGTACAACAAGTCACAGGAGTTTCACTGATTCGCAGTGTTGTAGTCGAATCCACCTTGTCCAAATTCCAAGTCCGAGTCAAGCCGACCTAGTTTGAATTTAATAGGAATCGATCAAGGGAATCAAGTTATTGTCGATGATAGGCCCGCCAAAAGTCATTGCGTATTGATTATTTTGTTGGGGGTATTATTTGTTTTTAGAGAAGGAGGTTTCTCTATCCTTTGGACCTCTGAATTTCCAACCTGGGACCATAGAACTCCTCCCCCTTCCCCTCAATCGTAGCTTTGCATAAGCCAGAGTGCTCCCACTGCATATATGTGACGTGTTCTCCCGAAATCAGACACTTTTGGGCAGGTTATCAAAATTGAGTTAGTTATTGATTATGAAAGTAGAGATCCTCAGCTTTACAATGATACCTTTTTTTTAAACTGGACTCCCCAAAGCGGAGTTACGTAATTTTTAGGTTTGTCTTTACGAAAATTACAAACGGAGATAATCGACTTTAAAGTTACAAGTTTCATTTGGTATGTTTTAAGTAATTAACTTCTTACAAAGATACTTCTGTTCCCCTAGCAACAGGCATGTCAACAGATTAATATTGCCTTAAATTGCTTTATTAAGGGTTACCTATTAATGAAATGACTTGCTGAGGAAAACAAAAAACATACTGCGCAAAGTTGGTAAATTTTGCTTCATTTTGAAACCAAATTAGAACAAATTCATCATTTTCTGAACTGACATGCCCTTCTAAATCAGTAAAAACTTGTACTTATCAATGAATTTTTAATCTGAAACTCTCACAAGATGTTATAAACATTATAAATATTGATAATTTACAAGAAACTCAAATTCCACAAAAAACACCCCCAGGCATATTTTTGCCCGTTTCTCAGTTCCGAGCTCTGCCCAAAGGTGTCTGATTTCGGGAGAACACGTCACATATGTTGCTCCTTTTTGCAAAGTCCGCACCTGAACAACTGCCGCCATCAGCATGAGAAGCAAATTGTCTTGTATTCATTGCTTTTCGTAGGTCCCTGTCAACGAAGAAAATGTCGAGCAAATTGGTGCAGTGTTAGCTAATGCAACAAGTCATTACGACGGAATTCTACCCAGTGGTATTGCATCTGTAGCATCTGTACTGGAAAACATTGTCAACGTGTCATCACCTTCAATCAAGGTAATACTGGAAGGATTCTCCCCACAAGTTCTTATTTTCAAAAAGGCTACTGAGCCTAAAGTCACATTTGTATGTATTAATCTATAGTCTGATTTCAATGGTGTGACCTGTTTAACACGATTCACCTGATAATAATAATCGACCGTAAATAATGGTTTTCACTGCTGATAATAATTATAAAAACATTTTATTGTAAAACAAAAAAATAAAATAAATAAAATATAAATATACAAATAATAAAACAACATTTAACTTGGCTGGTTAAAGTCTTTATTTATGCATTTTAATAACCATTTGCTCGCTTCCCGTTTATATTATATTTCAGGTCAGTTTCTTCCTATATATATTTATTCTGTGTACAACCACGTAAAAGGCCTGTGTCCCGTTGTATGATCCCTGCTACTGCCGTTACCCAGGTTTGCATCTGACCGGTGTTGATCCCTGGCTACTCGGCAGATATGGTTTGGCCTCTGACCTGGCCCCAGAGAGCAATAGATAATTGGCATAAGTGGACCGCCCACCAACATAGGCGCTGGTTAGCTCAGTTCGTAGAGCGCTCGTACTGTAATCGAGAGGTCGCGGGTTCGAGTCCGGCATCAGCCAATTTTTCTTTTGCTCGCTACCCGTTTATAATACTTCAGGTCAGTTTCTCCATATAAATCTACTTTGTGTACAACCACATAAAAGGCTTGTGTCCCGTTAATTGTGTGATCCCCGCTACTGCTGTAACCTGGGTTGTTTGGATCTATATAAATTTTTGTAATTCCTTTTAAAATATATGATGAAAGGTGACTGAAACAGGTATCCAATCCATCGACAACATTCTGAACCTCCCAGATGAAATATTCTCAGTCAACCGAACCTCTTCGGCAAGGATCGTAAAAGCCTTTGAGTCCCAGTTGACTTTTCCCCGAGACAACATTAGCGTGACCTTGGATAACATTGCTGTAGACGTCACTAGGGCAGCACCAGCGACGTTGGAAAATCGTCTTGGATATGCCTCCATACCACAAAATGATATCATTGATGATACCTTGGTGAATAATGAACAGAAACTCTATATAGGTGATGATGCGCAGATAATTCCTGTAGATGTGGCTGAAGCGTCAATTTCAATACCACAGGAAGCATTAAATTCAGGTATGTTTATCGCACTACAGCACCGTGATCACAACAAACTTTTTGGCTGCCAAGATATCCTGTTTTATATTGAATATTTGTATAATAATTATATTTTAATAGGTGCATTCGATTGTAATTTTTAACTTTTTTGTGGTAATGTAACCAATGATTCCGCACAAGCGGAATGTATAGTTTCGCTATTCATATGCAGGGGGATGAGTGGGATTCAAGCACATGGGTCCACCTGCATGGATCCACAAAATAATGCGAAAATATCGCTGACCGAATCACTAATAATGAAGATATGAGAATACTGTGAACAAAAGTTGTATTGTCTTCTTGAACAAGAGTTGTATTGACTTCCTATATGTAATTCATTCCTATATGTAATTTACAGAATATACCAGTTCAGTGGTGCCTCTACCGGTAATTTTCGTCGTGTACCTGAACTCCAGGCTTTTTCAGTTACCCCAGAGCATTGATCCCAGTCATCCTAAGAATACTAAGGTGAACAGCCGTGTGATATCAGCAAGCCTTGGTGGGAAAGAGAGACAAGTGAAGAATCTGACAGATCCAGTAGTGACTTCTTTCCTACCACTCAATGTAAGTTTTAGAAAAAACCGAGTTAAGTATACACAATTTACGAGTTAAGTATAACAAATTTATTCGGGGGAAAAACCCGTCTCATTGCATGTTTAAAATCAGAACAGTGGATTTTATTTATATTTATATTTTTTATTCAAGTCTATTGTTTTTTTCACATTATTTCCAAATGCAACAGTTGTGATATGAAATCAATGAGCAAAATTTGGAATAGAAATGGGCACAATGAAGAATAGGTGACGTTGTGCCAACTCTTGTATATACTACCGGTACCCTTCATATTATACTCACAGGGGATCTTGAATTGGGTCTCCTTTTAATAAAGATACAGATTTTCCCACATTATTTCCCTCTATAGGCAAGAGCTTTCCCTCCAGGTAATTAAACTAAAAACAAATTGTGTTAAGAGCCCACAAATTTCTTTTTGGATATACTTTGGATCAATCCCTGAAAAAAGGCAAATATGTTCTGCATTGTATTATTATGCTTATGAGGGAGCAGAATGGTGTATGACATAAAACACAATAAAGGGGGCCACTTTACATCCGTCACGTTAGCAGTTTTTCCAATGGTTGTTATTTATTTTTAAGTACCTGAAATCGACCAAAAAGTGTTTCAACATGTGAATGGACATGCAGGCTTATACTAGAACTAATTAGAGTTGATTTATTTTATTTTTTTATTTATTTTTTTACCCTCAAATTCCATAAAAATTGGACGGAAAAAGTTACCTCACTTTTCCGTCCATTTGTTGGTGGAAATGTTTGGGTAATTAAAAAAAAAGAAGTAATTATCAACTCAAATTATCCTTAGGATAAGCATGCATGTCTATTCAAATGTTGAAATTCTTTTTGGGTGGTTTCAGATATTTAAAAAAAAATTACAACCATTAGAAAAACTGCTAACGTGACGGTAGGAAAGTGGCCCCCTTTATTGTGTTTTATGTCGTATATAAATAGCCTATCATCAAATGAACAATTTGATCAGAAATTATGTTGCAGACCGATCATATGTCTGCAAGTAACGAATAATTTGTTTAATGTTCAAATATCACCATAACGACATTATTTGCCAACCTCCTTGATATTAAACTATATAGGGCATATAACTGACGTTGAAGACAAAAACACAGGTATGCCTATAATGTTAAATGATTTTCAGACCACTAGCACAGGAGAACCGGTGTGTGTCTTTTGGGATCCCTTTTTGGTGGCGGGAAACTCCACCGGTAATTGGTCGACGGAGGGATGTCGTCTGTTTGAAGACATTGGGCAAGGCAAGGCTAAAATTTGCCACTGTGATCATCTCACCAGCTTCGCAATTTTGATAGTAAGTATTTAGAAATGTACGGTACATATAGTTTTCTATGTGTGGGAAATGTACTTTCTGTGTGCATATTCGAATGTATCTTAATGTTGACTTTGATAAAGATCCTGCTAAGTTCGATACTGCCACTTTTGGAATTTAAAGTAGCTAAATCATTTTATCACCTAACTGATCAAATGCATTATACTCAACGAGAAAACATATGCTTTGTTTGCACACGGCACCAAGCAGTTGCATTTCGCCGTCTTGCATGTTTGCGGACGTGTTAGTTATGACTTCCTGTTTTGGAGGATCGAGCGGCGGCCAATAAGCAGCGAGCGGTGCCCGCCAAAAGGTTTGTATCCAATCACATTGCTGGAAAACGCGAAAGTGCGGGAAAAGTGTTAGTTGGGCTCACTTTATGTTGCAGCTTCTTGAAGTAAACAAGTGTGTTCTATTGAAAGTTTTCCCTCCTCCACCCCTTCATCCCTCCCTAGAGGTTAGACTTGGTGCTCTTTTACACGTGGCAATTTTTGTTCGGAATAGAAATCATATCCCTCATCTTGTTTAAGGGCTTGGTTAATTCAATGGGTTGGGTCAATATTTCTTTAAATATGTAAATCATTATTGTAACGTTAATGTTGAAATTGTAAGCTTTATGATCATGGTAGCGCCGTGATGTGCCACACGGGCTATTACAGGCCATACGTACCAATGGCAGGAAATCAACACATTGTATTTGTTTAATTAATAGCTACTTAAAGGTTAGGATTATGATAGCGCCGTGATGTGCCACACGGGCTATTTCAGGCCATATGTACCAATGGCATAAAATCAACACATAATATAATTGTATTATTAATAGCGCCGGGTAATTCCTCTCGGGCTATATCCGTCCGCATGTTCCAGCGGTGGGAGCATGTGTTATCATTGTTATCGTCTGAACTATTTGGAGGAAGAATTAATCTTATAATCCTCAAGGGGTCTGATGACCTAACCAAATTTCTGGTTTTGATGTTAACTTATTGTGATACAGCAACGGCCGTTAGATGCTGGGGGTGGTGCTCACGGGTATCACCTTTCCCTGTATATCTGGTGGTCATGGGTATCACCTTTTATTGTTTGCCTACTGGTGGTCATGGGTATCACCTTTAGCTGTATATCTGGTGGTCATGGGTATCACCTTTTATTGTTTGCCTACTGGTGGTCATGGGTATCACCTTTAGCTGTATATTTGGTGGTCATGGGTATCACCTTTTATTGTTTACCTATACTGGTGGTCATGGGTATCACCTTTCACTGTTTAGCTGATGGCCATTGGTGCCTCCTTTAACGTTGGTGGTTTTTTGGAAGTTAATTGGTAAGAACCGGTTTGCCCACTTTTTGGTATCCGGTGTGAAAGAAGGTTGAATTAAACTGGCTTTAAGCTGCGACATACACACACAACCCATTTTGTTTCCGTTCCCCATTTTCTTGAGTTTGAGTATAAACGGTGGATACATGCCAGCAAATTACATCATGCATACAAATGCACCGCAAGCCTTTGAAATCTTACAGGGCTTAATTAGACCCACTTGACGTGTGGCACAGGGATCCAGTGCTTAGGATGTAAAATGCTTAGGATGTAACTACAACCGTCTGAAAGTATGCCAAACTACGAAATATGTGTCTTTATATTCCATTCGGTAATTTACGATGTATAAGAATTTCGCATATTATTAACAGTATCCAGATGTGCACGGTACACAATTGGGGCTAGACCATGGCTATATGTTACGTTATATTTTAGCTTAGTCCATCCATCTTACATTTTATTCAACTTAATTTTTATAGAGCTATCGCGGCGACCCTATGGACTTGGTGCTGGATATCTTGAGTAAGATCGGATGTGGTATCTCAATTGCAGCACTCATCCTTACTATCGTAACAACAGTGGTAGCAAAGTGAGTCTGCAGGCCTAGCTCTAGCTGTGCTTAGTAGTTCTTTTTTACGACATCTTACCGAACTTTATGAGTGGTCTAGCTGCTGAAAACTTCGGTGACTTGAAGCAGGTGGCGTAAATATAGGGAGAGGAAACGGGTGCTCGTTCTCCCCTCCCCCCCCCCCCCTCGGCCACCCAAGGTCTATGCCCCTGGTGGCCCCAGTTACACCACTGCTAATGGGGTATCTCAACGTTTAGTATGCAATATTATTGACCCGTTGAACTTTAAATTAAAGAAATCTTTCTCTTTCATTACCACCAAACTGTATATATTTGAACTTGACTGCACTGCCACGACCTGCCAAGTCTTGCCAAGTCTTGAGCCACGATCCCAGACTTCTGTGTAAAGATGTAGGCCTATTACTTGGCGAATTTCAGTTTCTGTTTAGGGTGGGCGGGGAATATAACAAAGTAACTTTCTGAAGTACTCACTGTTTTGCACAGGAAACCATTGTGACGGTTTTCTGCATCAACAAATAAACTTTACCCATTTCGAACCCATCGGGGCTTCCTCCACTTTGCCTTTGAGAAAAAGTCCGCTAAGTAGAAAAACGTCGAACCACTTGTATTTATTCTATACTACAGGTCAATTTGGTTGGTATAAAGTGGTTTGCAACATGTAATCCTTTATTATTGTTTTACCAATTCCAGAGACTTTTCTTCTACACCCGGTAAGACCTTGCTGAACCTTTGTGTATCTCTCATCTTGCTCTATGGGGTGTTCCTTGCTGGCATTGAGCAGACACAGTCACGAGTGGCTTGCACCATCTTCGCTGCTCTCATCCATTATTTCTTTCTGACGTCAGTCTGTTGGTCATCAGCTGAAGCGATGGTTTGCTTTTACCTGCTCGTTCTAACTCGTAGGAACCTTGTGCCAGGATATCTGCTACGAATGCTGATTTTCTGTTGGGGTAAGTTGACACGTCACACTAAACTGTAATATTCCTATTCCAAACGGCGTTTCACTTGAAGTTTCAGTACAAAACATTGTTTCTCGAGTTTAGTGTTTATTTGGTATTATGTCTAAATTTAATTTGAATTGTTGGACCTTTGTCAATAAATACTGATTAACAAATAAGGCCTGGCGGGCACAATGTGTCCCTCTATGATATTTTGTATTATATCTCCAGAACGCTGGATCTCCAGAACGCACCGATCACGCAAGAAAAATAATTCCTTACTATTCTTCAGGAACACTGTCATACCAAATGAACGATTTGTGACCGTTTATTTGTTAACAGGCCCAAGTGAATTTATACTTTGTATAGGTAGCCTAAGTACCAGCTAGCTTTTTTATGTATAAAATAAATTGAATGTGTTTTGGGGGTTTGTTGTCAACTTCCAAACGCTACTCTGGAACAAATTGGGGCATGCATGTGACCATGCACCTATATATTCTGGGAATTAAAAGTTACAATTTTCAGGATTTGTTGTTTGTGTTTTTTTGATAATCATCAATGATCATGTTGTTGGCATAAGGACATCACTGTGCCAAGTTTAATTCAGGAAAATATGGGGAAAATACTGTTTTTGACAAATAATTACCAAACAGTTGGTATAGCGACCCCTAACAGTGACATATGGATATTTGTATGACCTCATCCGATAGACACTGTTGAACTCAAATCCCTTCAAAGTATATTATGAAAATTGGCTGAAGATGTAAGACCTTTATGTGACCCCTCCTCCCCATTCCCCCACCCAGCCCGGGGCACGCAAAAAAATTCCAAGTCTGTCAGGAGTTAAACTTCTTGACATAAATATAATCAAAGATTAACTTCTTTCAGGCATACCTGCATTGATTGTATTTGTCACGTTGGCCGTACCATACTTTATTACAACGACGTGGAATATTGCTGATACTTAGTAAGTTACTTTAACAACTTCCATATAATGCTTAATATTGTTTTAATGTTTGAGGCAGTAAAAATATGAATTCTGAAATTTATATCAGGATTCATATTCCGTGCTGGCAGATAGGGAATAAGGAAAATATGAATAATGATTTGTCAGTATCAACAACGTCCTTAAATTATAGTGTTTGATCCATATCTTTCTGCGACAATGAAAAACTTGGATTAACTTCTCAAGCTTGATAGTTCAGGAATAATAAATTAAAGAGTGACATAATTAGCAACGTTTGCGCTGGTAGGCATGCGATCTGGTGAACATAGTGCGCAAACCATGCATAACGAAAAGTGAAAATTTCAGTCAATTATAATCCAGCAAAAAGTGAAGGATCGTACCATGTATTTGTTTCCCAATAACGTGACTTTTTTTCTTCCTTCAGTTGTTTTCTTTCTCCTGGAAATGCAATTTACTTCGGTGTCTTGCTACCCGTCGCCGCACTTCTTCTTTTCAACATGTTCGTATTTGGCTTGTTGATTCGCCGTCTGGTTTGCCAGCGAATCGAAAGCAGCATCACCCGTCAAGAGACTCGTGTAGACGGTATCATCCGCCACACTCGGACCATGGTTCCCCTCAGCATTCTTCTTGGTGGAACGTGGTTGTTTGGTTTTCTTGCAGTAGACGTCCTCACTACGACTTTCCAGTACATCTTCGCCATCCTTAACTCTCTCATTGGGTTAGCTTTGTTCATATTTTTTGTTCTTATGCGAAAGAAAGGGAGACAGGGTCTCAAAGATTTGTTGTGTTTATGCCGTGAGCCGAGGCATGCACAGGGCAGTCGCTCCACATCTGACACAAGAGTTCGAGATACCGGTACAAGTAGTCAAACCGCACAAACTACATAGGGGTTAAAGGGTGACATAGGCCTATGTATAACGTCAAACGTAGCTGGAAAGGTCTTCCAAATATATAAGGTTCTACACAAATAGCGCTGAAAAAATAGTTTTTCCGGTAGGGCTAATTGCTGAAAATAACAAATGTGGTACAAACAATCACGTGATTATAAAGTATAGGTGTGTACACAAGTCGTTCTTCTGTTCGTTGCCTGGGTTAGACAGTGAGCATTATAGTTACTGCTAATTGGTGAAGGCAACCTAGGCCTACCTTGTCTAATCAACGTGCAAAAGGCAGAAAATAATACGTAGGCAAATCTGAATGTGAGGATGTTGGCGCTGCTGTCGGTTGCGTTCACGACTGGAAATACGTACACGTCAAAGCTTTTGTTTATTATCATTTCTTGCAAATTATAAAACAACTGCACGGGTAACAATAAACAATAAACAGCCGTTATTTGGGTACAGTTACAACATTGCATGGAATATAAGCCAGTGTTACAACACTCATTCGATTGCACAAATGCTGCAAATGGGCTCACTTTCAATATTAATTCAATATTAACATTTCACAATGAAATATTCAGTTCAATAATTTACCTAGCCTGAGTGATGAGAAACTAATAAAAACATTTTGGAATTTTTTTTTGAACTTAAAACAACACTGGGTGTATTTAGTTAAAACTTAGATTGTGTTTATGTAACCATATTTTTTAGCAACTTACTTTGTTGAGTATATAAGTTTCCATAGCATTCGAGGTATTTGTGTGATAAAGTCTCGAGACACCTTCCAGATCCAGTCATTATATATAAGTATAATTGTACGTACATACGTATATACATACATTGTATATACGTAATTATAAAAGGTAACCTATATTTTTTTAAACTCACAAACAGATCGTTGTCATTTGGTGACACACACATCATGTGACATCAACTAGTCTTTAATACCATTCTCACGTTTGCTATTGACGTATTGATATTAAACTTAGGTGGGGGTGGGGATGGGCCCTCCCGTTGGGTCCGTTTGATTTTGGTCTGTTTAATGATACCACTTTTCAATGAAAAAAAACCCAAATTGCCACACAGTGAAATATTTGACCCTGGAAGGGGGGGGGGGGGTAGTTGTACTGTGACTTTAATCAAAATATTTTCCGGGTGTACTTTAGTCAAACAAATTGTTCGCCGCCACTAGCCCTCTGATCCATTGAAAAAAACCACATTTTCGGTACCCGCCTGATTTAATTATTCACGAATGACGTCAGGAGGTCGTTTCTGCACTCATTTCACAACTTGAACTTCCATGTTTGTGTAGTTATACAATGTAAAATTAGAAAGACATTTCATGTTCAATCTTTACCTACTGTCTTTGTGTAGATCAAGAAAAGAAAACAATGTTTATACATATGCTACATTCACAACGAGTGTCCCATAATTTGTGTAACTTTGAAATAATTGCATTTATTGAAAATAAAATGACAAGGAGTTATGTGTGAGTTGAATAATAAATAACAGATAATTATACACATTGTAATTATGTAAAAGTTCATATATATATTCCAAAGATATATATTTTCGCACTCAAACTGATTTTACATTTTAGTGTATTGTTTGTGATGGTTCTCCTGAGTCATAAGATTTTAAGACATTGAAACAGTCATGTATTTACTTAGCAACGTATATAATTACATGCTATAATTGAGAATAGTTATGAATTTATAACCTTTTATCTATTTTAATAAGTAGGCCGTACGTAGTTTTAAACAAAATAGTTCGAGGTCTCATTTTAAAGGTCATAATTGTAAACAAATAGCAAATAAAAATAACAATCGATTTCCAAATTTAAAACAGCTTCAACACGGAATGTTTATATTTTAAACAACTAAGTCTTATTTAAATAATTATTTGTTACAAACAGCTTATGCAACATAAATGACTGTAAGTAAGACTTATTGCGGTGACACCAGGTGAAATTCTCTATTGAGTGGTAATTAGTTCTGAAAAGAACTGGACGTTACAACTCGACGTTTCGATCAGTATGCTCTGATCGTCATCAGAGCATAAATGACTAGTTTTGAAGGGTCTATGAAGTAGTTATTATTTTAACTTGAAAACATGCATAACTCTGTATCCATGTTGACATCTGTTTACTTTTTTGACCCTCTTTGGTTATTATAATTATTATTATGATATAATGATGACTATGGCTATATGTAATCATAAGCTACAATATGGCTGTAGACCTGTATACTTTTTTATTCCTATTTTATACAACAACAACAACAACAACAACAACAAAGATTTTTAGCGCGCACATATCCACCCTGCTGGCGTTTAATGCGCGGAAACAAAGAAAAAACATGAATACAAACAATATACAATGATAGCATAGAAAAAAAATTATGTATAGTCGAGATACATGTACAATGCAATTACAAATATACATCATCTTTGAAGAATTGTGACATAAGATCAGTTTTAAGCAGCGACTTAAATCTAGTTATACTATGACAAGATTTGAGTTTAGTTGGAAGATGATTCCAGAGTCTCAGAGCCGCGACAGAAAAAGACCTATCACCCCAGGTCCGTTATAAAGTTGGTTCCTTTAGGAGTGACATGTTGCTGGAGCGCAAATTGCGTGATGGAGTGTAGACTTTAAGCAGTTCAGAAACTTTAGAGCAATGTTATTAAAAGATTTGTGAACAATTAGCATAAGTTTAAAAACAATTCTCTGTGAAACAGGAAGTCAGTGCAGTTCTTTCAAGATTTGAGTGATATGGCATGACTTTCTGGACAAAGTTACAACACGAGCTGCTGTGTTTTGTATGTGCTGAAGACGGGATATTTGATTCTGCGGGAGACCGTAAAGGAGAGCATTCCAGTTATCGAGCCCGTGATGTGACAAACGCATGTAAATATTTGTATGCAGAAACAATGCACCCAGTAACGTTTAGGCCTAAGGCTTTTTCATTGCATGTATAAATTTACAGTCATAGTATCTCCTTGCTTACTTTTGTATATTTTATATGATTTGAAGCTTTGCATGGTGGAAGTATAAAGTAGAAGTAAAGTTTACGGTATCACAATCTCTTAAAAGTAGTTCCTACCTCTAGAGTCCGGCATTCTCCTGAAGACGATCGATTAGTATACTGATCGAAACGTCGAGTTTCTCACAACACAGTTCATCCTAAAATACTGTTTACAGTGCTACTGTAAACCTTACTCCTAATTTTATAAAGGGTCCAGTGTTTAATTAATTATTGTTTCACCCGTTCTTGCTTGGTTTTATTTACAGTCTTGCTTTTCTGACGTACAATGAAAAAATTGCTATCCTTGATACAAGTTGTATAATGGTTGTGTGGTTTTGTTGTTTGCTTTAATGTATGCTTATGCTGTACGTGTTTATATTCTATTATATTAATCTTGATTATGGTTGTGATAACAACATATGTAACCTACATTTCATTGCAGTATATTTGCTATATATGTACGTGTATAATATAAGACCAATATTCAATATGCCATGTTACACAACTTAGTTTTAGGACCTTTCAATACTTTCTATATCTGAAGCATGTATAATTTTGCAATTCATACAAATTGTGTTACATCGTTATTGATAATATGAAGTGAGCTCTAATTTTGAGAACAAAAGTGTTACTTTCTCAACAAAGCGGAGGGATTTTTAAGTAAATGTTACGTTTGATCATTGCAAAATGTCTGTCTTCATGAATACAGAATAATTATTGTTCTTGTCAACAACAGTATACACTTTCACAGGTTTGTTTTATGATACATTTAACTTGATTCTTATAACGTGTGGATGTATATATTTGCAGACATATTATGCTAAGTGCTTTCTTGGTTATTTTTTGGTTTTGGCTGCGGTTTACAAAATAAATAAATCAATCAAATAGTCTTGTCTTTTATGATGCTTTATTCCATAGAGCAAGTGTTTTTCTATTCTTGTGTACACCGTTTATTGTCCATGGACATTGATCTTGAACTTTTATTTTATTTAATTATTTAACAATTATATAATGATAGCGTTCATGTTCTTAGAAAAATGGAATTCAAAAGAAGAAAAGGCTATAGTGTGGGCTGAATTGCATCGGCCAAACTACCTCGTCGACAACGCAGAATTATTGAGCTCAATTTTGCTTGCGTTTTCCTATCATTTCAGACTTAATGATTGACAGTAATTCCTTTTGTTGAAGTTTAATAAATTTCGCATTTCAGGGGTTGAGTGTGGGGGTGTGACTCTCCCCCCATATCGATTTCCATGTCAGCAAATCATGCCTCATCCGGCAAAATCGAGCCTCAGTCGGCAAATAAACCAGCAATCAAAGCATGCAGGCTTCTATAGTTTTTGTGGGGAAATAAATTCCACGCCTACCCCATCCCCCAAAAATATTCAAGCCTACCCCCTTTAAAAATATTTATCATGCCTCTCCACCCGCTCAATAGTTTTCACGACTATTCCCCACCCTCATCATCCAGCAATTTTAAAGGTGTTAATTTTACGGTGTGGGGTCTATAGGCCCCGGAAAAATATTGCTTTCAGGAGGCTCTGTGTGCCATTTGCGAGCTATTTCAGCTTTTATCATTTTCAGCTTATAGGCCTAATGTGAGTCCATTTTAGATCATGATTAATCTTAAAATGATTAATTTTTGTTTAACCCTATCAAGCCTGGGCTTTTCGTTCTCAGACCTGGGGAGGGGCTCATTGTGGCCCCCCTCCGTATTTTCTGTATTCAACAGCCGATTTTCATGAAACTCCGTAGGCATGTTCGGTTTGACGCATTCTATCGAATGAGACGGAAAACTTTAATAGGTCACCGTTAGGTGGCGCTATACCCATTTTCGGAAATTTTTCCTCATTGTTGGTTAAAAATAGTATTTTTTTGTCCGTTGGCCATGAAATTTGGCACAAATGTTATCTTCAGTACAGGCAACAATGTGACAACATTTAAGATACCACTATAGCGCACCATGAGCAATCTTTTGGGTCAATTTGTTCCAAAAACATGATTTTTTAAATATATTTTGACCCAAAATTGTTTTTTTTAACCAAAAGTACAATAAAGGCAGAAATAATAACATTCATGGTACTACTGATGACATAAATTTATACATTGAGCAAAAAATTGAAAACCTTTTAAAAATCAGGTTTTTGGGACAAAATATAAGTTATTGCATTCAAACGTAATGGCGGCCATACTGGATTCCCAGAACGCACTGGAAGTGGTCACATGACTCAATATTGTCCAGTTCAGAGTTTAAAAGTTGACAACAAACCCAAAAACCCATATTAAATGTTTAACAGTATCAAAAAGCTAGTATTTTAAACAAAAAAGTGGAAATTCAATTGACCCCTTCAAAATAAATAATGAACACCCATGATCATTGATTTTTGCGTGAGGGGGTCCCAAAGAATAGTTAGGAAATGACAAATGTGGGGTGTCGTGGCCGAGCGGTCTAGCTTACCGGACTCAAGTTCTGGTGTTAGCAGCAGAATGTGGGTTCGAATCCCAGCCGTGACACTTGTGTCCTTGAGCAAGACACTTAATCATAATTGCTTCTCTCCACCCAGAGGTTAAATGGGTACCTGTGAGGGCAGAGTTGGTTGATTAGCCCTATATGCGCTGTAATGACAGCAATTGAGCTGTATACTCCCCAGGGAGCTGAGATGGTTTCAGGAATGATTTATGAGCCTTATGAGCAGGGGTAATAATATAATGCGCCTTGAGCACCACTCAGTTGGTGGATACGTGCGATATATAAGTCCATACATTATTATTATTATTATTATTATTATTATTATTATTATTATTATTATTATTATTATTATTATTATTATAAAATTTCAGCGTGATCGGACAAAGCGTTCTGGAGATATTATAACAAATGTCATAGGGGGAACATTGTGCCCCCCCCCCCGGCCTGATAGGGTTAAATAACAACCAGAAAATCTCCAATATAAATACTGAATTGACGGTATTACATTAGCATTCGTCTTTAGTGTTCTAGATGCTCTGTTGTTGTGATGCAAATGCACAAATATGATATAAGTTTATAACAATAATGCCCGACAGAATTATTGGATGGATTATTGCATTTGTACGGTAATCCCCTCCAAAATCATTACGGCGTGCGGGCGGGGATAAAAGCCCCTATTCTCAAGGATTTTATCATAGCCTCCCTTCCAATTTTGATTAATTTTCCTTTTGCGGGGAGAACATCAGACGGCTGCCTGTGGTGTAATTTTCAAAGGATGATTTTAAATTACAATTACCGCCTCAAACAAACAAACAAATAATCATTTGGGTTTGAAAAATTATCTTGTATTTAAAAAGAAAATATTATTAACAATTTGAGAACTTTTAAACCATTTTCCAATAATGTTGGGAAATTTGGGCACATTTTAGGCCTACTGGAAGTTTTGAACATTTTAAGCCAGTCTCGATCTGAGATAGGTTTGATTTAGAGAATCATTAACTCCACTCAGGTTACAAACAACAACAATACTCAATACTCAATTGAGATGTTCACATGGTGTCACCGCAATTAGTCTTACTTATCCTCTTCACCATGTAAAGCTACAAGTTTTACAAAAAATACTCAAGGCTACATGGAAACATTTGGTTCAAAAGTGGGGGAAACTCAGGACCGAAATCAGGGGAAAGTGCCCCCAGGGACGTAGCGAAGGCATTTTCCTTGGGGGTTTGGAGCCAATTTGCCGACTGACATCAGAGTTGGGGGCGCAATTTCTTTTGCTGGTAAATTTACCGACCCAACTCTGCAGACAAATTTACAAAATGGACACTCTGTAAAGTCGCTCAAGGGGGGGGGGGGGGTATAGGGACAACTGCCACCCGAAACCGCTGTTTATAAACGACTTATAACAAACAAACAACTCGGCAAATCTTCAGTGGTTAGAAACACAATACATTTTGCAGTCGGCAAACCCATAGCTCTAGCTTTGCTGACTGAATTATTCTGGATCAACCCTTGTTCTAGTACCTTTGACGCTTCATTTGCCGACTGAAGCTCTAAATGCCGACTGAGAAAATTTATTAGGGGTGTCACACCCCCACCCCACCCCGCTCTCTACGGCCCTTCACCCACCCCCGTACCCCCTCCCTCTTCCGCAGCCGGTGTCCTTAACCTGCTACTGGAAACTCCCTGAAAGTGTACACTGGCCCGGTGCGCATGCCCAGGTCCAGAGCGGTGGCTTGAGTACAGTACCAGTTGGAAAGCATACATGTACGGAACGAGTTAGCGTGAATATGAGTTGGTAAGCGACTAAACGTACGCGTTGCCAAGCGAACGAGATGACCAGGTTTTCACTATTGGCCGGCAGGTTTCACCTTGTTCGGTTCCCGCCAATTTTATTTCGTGACCTACAAAGGTCACATTTTTTGTGTCTGATTGTGTTGCGTGATAACCACACACAGTCAGTATACTTTACCATGATTGCTTTACAAGTAGTGAATGAAGTCTGGATATTGATTCAAGGCAGGTTTGCCAAACAATGACGTTTCGCTGATATCCGGCAAGCATGGTTATCTTATGTGTGCATGTGTGACGGTATACCCGTGAGATCAATAAATGCCCCAGCGCCATGTTGCCAGATATATAAAGCGTGCATGCAATGTAACGCATGCTGACTGAAAAGAGAAAACAAAGAAACGAAGAGGAAGTACCGTTTAGTCCTTCAAATCGTCATTTATTCCGACTTTTTGCAGTTTTAGAGGATTCAGCTGTTCAACTGAAGATGTCCTACGGTGGTGGGCCTCCAGAAATCGAGGGTATGACTTCACTGAAAGTAGACAATCTCACCTACCGCACGAAAGTCGAAGACCTCCGCAAAGTTTTCTCCAACTACGGAGATGTTGGCGATGTGTATATTCCGCGTGATCGCTACACGAAAGAGAGCAGGGGATTTGCTTTCGTTCGTTACTACGACAAACGTGATGCTGAAGATGCGATGGACTGCATGGATGGAGCTGCTCTAGATGGGAGAGATTTGAGGGTTCAGATGGCCCGGTACGGCCGCCCAAGCACCGACTACAAGCGACCGCAGCGAAGCCGCTACGGAGACCGGTATGACCGAGGAGGAGGTGGAGGGCGCTATGGTGGCAGTAGCCGACGTGGGAGGTAACCCTTAAGTTGAAATAATATTTAATTTCTGTTATCAAATGAATGTGCTTACTTTCTTTCTTGAAGTAACGAGTGGGATGGTAAATTGCCCCGTTTTGAGAAAATGGCTTAACTGTGTTAACATGGTTAACCTAGACTTAAATTAAAATGAGAAATGAATGTTATTGTTAATGTTAACGTTAATGATTGTTAGTTATAAATACAAAGTGGATATTTAGCCGGCACCGGCTTTCTTTTAGTAATAGTAAACGATATTAAGCAGGCAGATCGTATAGCGCCCTCTTTGACGCATACACGAGTAGCTGACATTATAACGTATTAAATTACCGAGTCAATCGTCTACGTCCTCGTAGCTGAGTGGAAACGATCCCACATCGCTATCGACACGCTGCACGTTCGATACCTGCAATTACCTGGTGACGCTTTTTTTGAATTTTTTTTTCATCCCAAACAATATTTTTTTTTTACCAAAAATTTACTCCTACATTTAAATGGATAGTACTACATTTTTTTCTGATTTGTGGCTCTCAAGAATTTTTTTTAAGGGAAATAAAGTCTGAAATTGTAAATAGTTTGATTCCCATCTAGTGAATACGAAGTCACAACGACAATGTTGGCGTGGAACCAGACTAACAATTAACATTTGTCACGGTAAAATTTCTAAGTACCCAAAAACAGTCACTGCGCATGTTCAGTGCCGTTCCGGCTTTATATCGTTTACTGAAAGAAAGCCGGTGCCGGCTAAATATCCACTGCCTTATAAATACACATGTACATGTAGGCCTACTAATGTTAACATTAGTTGGACATAGGTTAAAATATTGTAGATAAACATGCTACTGTTACAGCCAGTGACCATTCGGCCCTGGCCTGGACAGTGCTGAATCTCACGTGCACATTTTTTCTTATTCTTTATAGGCCTAAATGATTTTAAAATATCATTGTGATTGTATTAAACAATTTTAATTGATTGTAATTAAATGCTTTTTTATATCACATTTGTTTAAGTCATTATTTCTATAAAACGAATGCCAAATGTTTCAACCGGAAAATACCTGAAAGCCCTTGGTTAATACCTACATGTAGCTGTATGAACTCACTTCATATACACTACGTCGGAGTTCTACCGAAGCATAAACAAGTGTTATTATCATCCTTTTTTGCTACTGATATGAGCAACTCATTATTCATGTATGTTTATGTTTTGGCACAGGTCTCGTTCACGTTCCTTCTCTCCTCGTCGATCTTCTCCGCGCAGATCTTCACCCCGTCGTAGACGACGAAGGACGCCATCACGTTCCAGGAGCCGTTCACACAGTCCTAGCCGCCGTTCACACAGTCGCAGTCGCCGCTCTCACAGCCACCGTTCTCACAGTCCGATGCGACGATCTCGCTCACCTATCACTCGGCGCAGTCACAGTAAAAGCCGTTCCCGATCTGGCTCCAAGTCACCGAGGCAAAGGGTGCATTCCCACTCACGGTCTCGTTCCCGATCTGGTTCTTTCAAAGGCGAATAGGAAAGGCACTTTAGCGGATGAAGGTGTTACAGTGTACAGTGAGGGCATCATCACTGCTATCAACTTGAGATTTCAATGATGCCGACTGAAAGGTCAAGATGATATTTTCACATTGATTACTTTTTAATTTCCATTGCATGTTGATTCCCTTGAATCTCCTGAGGAGTTTTTAAGAATTGGCCAGCTTGAACAGTGAACTGTATTACAGTAGAAATTCTTCAAATTTGGATAATGTCAACAAATATATTTCTCCTTGTAATCGTGAACTCTTGGTGACATTTAAACATTGTACATTATTGTTGCATTGAACATTCTTTGTTTTAAATCATGGTGTTTCAGAACGGCAGTGTTTTTTATGGATGAAGCAAATTGTCAAAAAGTATACAGGATGAGATTATGTCCCACTCTTTCATTTCACTCAAAATGTACATGACTCTAAGGATGATGATAAAGTGTAAATTTACAAACAATCCAAAACATGATTTTTTTTTTCTTCTGAAATGGCTAAAAGAAAATTTTTGCTCTTCTGTGTATTAAATGACATTACATTTTCAGGGGTGTCTGTTTTCATCATTTATCTTTCTATCCATGTACATCTTGTCCTTTGGAAGGATTTCTACCAAATACTACATGTATATTGCCAAGTAATGCCCAATTAACCCATCTTCAACTGGTTTAATCATTATCCTTTTTTTCTTCAAAATTTGGGTCGAGTCTTGAACAAACAATATCAACTCAAAGTTTTGAAGAACTTTGAGTTTGTATTGTATTTCATAAAATTAGTACACTACACAATTTTACATTTTTTAATTGGTTGGCTTTAAACACCATGATTTTTTTTTAAAAACACAAGTAAGGTTACATGTATTTGGAAGGCGTGAGTAAAATCTTGCATGCAAAAGCTGTTGTGGAATGCAAATTTGTTTATAAATCTAAACTTTCTAAATGTTGTGGTCTATTATAGGTATACATTTTTTGTACTTTTTTTTTCTCACATTTTTTTTATGTTGTAAATTTCACCAGTCCTTTATGTTTACAAGTATTGGAATTACACATGTATAGTTTTTAGTTTCTGGTTGTCAGACTAATGGTTTCAATGAAAACTCAAAGGTACATCAGCTGCTTAATTAGTTTTCTCATGATGTAATTTCTGAGCCTATAGAATATAACTATAAACAGCTGACTGCAAATATTGTTAATTCAGGGTACAGTGGTAAAGCATCTTGAAGTCTGACATACATAATTGTAGGGAACATTGGTGTATGTAAGACAACCTGTGTAGTTAGTGGTGATACAATATTGCTTGTGTTTATTCCTGAAATGTAATAGGCACGATGACAAATGTTAGGCTTTTAATATGCTTTATAGAAATACAAAATATTCCAGTGTTACAGCATAAATAATCCTATGTGTTTTGTGTTGTTGGTATACAGATTTAGTCCATACATTTAATCCATTTAAGTGAAATCGGGAATATATTACTTGTTTTTAATTAACTTACTGTAGATTAATAGTACATTGTACATGCAAATGTTTGTGACGAGAATATCCCAAATGTTGATGATACTTAAGATGTGCAAAAAATTAACATGATACATGTACGTGTACTTGACCCAAGTATAAAAACATGTTCATGTACATGTAATTAGTTAATGGTGCAACATGGAATACAGTTAGAACAAATTCAGAAACTGAATAATGTAAATCCAACTTAAGATTCATCTTTTTAGTACCAATAGCTCTAAATAAATCTTATATTTTTCATGAAACTGTTGAAAGTCGTCACTTTTTTTTTCTTACAGCGCATGCTTATCTTAAATTTCATTACTGAAATGTAGAGTACTTCATTTGTTTGTTGTTACCCTTGTTTGTTGTTTACCAATTAAAGCAAAGTGTTAATGTATATTCTAACATGATATTTCCTGTTGTTTTCTTACTAATAGGAAGCAGTAATGCAGTTAGTAATAAGGTCATGCAGTGTATCGCCTAGAGGCAGTGCAGTGCAGTAAGGCTGAGTTCATGGGTGTTTACAGTACCAAGATAGCACTGTTAGCGGTGGTGCAGTTGGCAGGTGTTTAGTGCTGCGAAGGCAGTGTTAGCTGTTGGCAGGGATGGCGGTATAAGCAGATTGCTGAAATATCCGGTGGTTAGCTGAGACTAGTCTTGGTGTTCACAGAAGGCAGATAGCAGGGAGGAGTTTTTAAGCAGTACATTGCACAAAAAAATTGTGGCCAGTGTACAATGGGAGCAGATATCCGGTGTTTGCTGTACCGAAATATCTGGTCCTAGCCGTGCTGTAACAGTGGGGAAGGTGGTAGCTGACTTGCAGTCTCAGTCCCTAGATGGCCGTTTGGAGGGTGTTCTGTGATGGGCTGACTAGGTGTTAAATCCAGTGCTGTGAAAAATGGTGGGTGCGTACATTGAGTGTAGGTTGAGTTTAATTTGGGGGAGGGTTGACATGACCCTAAAACAGGACAGTTAATTAGTGTAGTTGATTAGGAAAAATCCCTTCGTTAGGCTCTCTGATCATAAGTGGAGTTTATGTACATGCATGAAATCAAAAGGCAATTTTGTTCACATGATGAATGAACCTGCTAATCAGATTTTCGTTCTACATAACCCGTTTTATGATACATAAAACCACACATATCCTTTGTTGGATCTGTGACTTGAATAAAACCCGAATTCCATAATTTTGTTGAAGTATTTAGTTGGGTGTGACAAAACACAACAGAATATATGCTTCAATTGCAATTAATTCATTCTTGTATAGGTGACTTCTTGCCCACATTTCTATTATTTGGTCCTCAATTATGTGAAAGGAATCTGATGTATGTACATTGTCATAAAAACACTTTCCTCAACAGCTAAGGTAGTGTATCGGAAGTCAACGGCTACAGAACTGGAGTTGTGGGGAACTGGGTAGGGGGGGGGGGGGTTTGGGGGGCAGCTGCCGGCTGCCCTTGAGGTTTTTTTACAGGCCCTTTTGTTTCACCGAGTGCCACAACCACTCTGAAGTACACAACTGGATGTCAAAGGGCTCAACAAAAACGACCAGAAGTAAGTATAATGCAATACTGTATTGTGGAATGAAGTAGATGATATCTGATGTCGGATCATGTGACATGTATAAAGGAAAGCCCTACTTTATGTACCCAGCCAAAACTGTCATTACCCTGTTCTATTTTTTCTGTTCCAATTACCCGCAAACGACTTTAAACTTCCGACTGAACATTTAAGCCACACAAATGAAAGTCTCTTGTTTTTTTCACAAAATGAAGAAAACTTGGATAAAGGTTACAAAGTAACATTTGCCGACGGCCTTTCAAAGACTTACTGGCTTTTGTTTGTATCCAGTTTGGTTTGAGTTGACTGGTGTTACGCCAGTATTACGAGTTAGTATGTGCCAAGTGTTCACAATGATTAGTGCGAGTGTTGGACACATGATTTATTACAGTAAGTCCACATTTATTGTAATAAAACAAGACTAACTTAAGTTCGCATTGGTTATTTTATACATGGGGGAGTATTTACGTGTTACAAAATTGTTTACGGGTACCCAGGTATCTGAAGATTGCCAATTTCGCTTATCTGGTTCCTGAAATAATCGAAAACGCACAGCCTTGAAAAAAAAAAACAGTTGCGCTTATTTTGAAGGGTTAACCAATGGCACAACCATGTCCCTTATTCAGAATTAAATAGGGGCAACATGAGTAGTGTATGGTATATAAAACTTGAACAAACTGAATTTATTCTCTTGACCATACGATAGCTGGTAATTGTTAGCAGTTCAAGTAGTCAACCGCCATATTTTTCTTTTTGATTTCCAAAATACATAAAATGCATAAAATTTTGCAATGTGATGAATTGGGTCTGCTGTATTTCTAAATCAAGTCGGACTTAGGAGACTCGAATTAAGTCATTACAGTGGAATCAATCAATTCAGTGCCACCAAAACGTATCAAATCGGTTGTGGCAGTAAGACGCAAACAGACTTGCATTAGCAATTTGGGGGGGGGGGGGCTGGGAGGGAAGCAGATTTTGCAAACTTAATCGTGCCATTATATTTATGAAAAATAATCGTTGAACTTAATTATTAAAATTCACTGGAGTCAATCTTGTTATAAAGCAATGCTATGTTAATCACTCAAGTATCCAAATTATCTGAATTATATCAACTAGGCACTTTTTGGTTTTTTTAGACGAAATGAAGTGTACATAATGTATTTACTTGTACTGGGAACTTTTTTACTGAATAATCAACTTAAGATAGCTTTTTCATGGGCGTTCATGATTTCGATAAAGGATGGCACTGACAGGGGGAGGGGTGGAGGGCAGCCACAACAAAAACACCAAAGGTTACTTGACGAGCACAGCAATATAGAGGGACAATTCCCGCTCCCTCTACCACAAGATCTCTTGCATTATACCATCGTACACAATTGGTTTAGGATTGGTGCAATATTATTGCCAATAATTTTACTTTTTTGCTTTCTCTATTTTACATGATTAGTTTTGCAATAAAAAGGAAAGGAAAAAAGCTTTGTATGAAATTTGTGTTAATACTTGTGAGTTTACGTGTTAATTTTCCCCGTTGCATGAGTTTTCTCGGGCATACAGTATGTGACTGGCTCTAGCAAAACCTTAAACTTTTTTCAAAAATTAGATTTTGGTATACTTTGATTCTCCTAATTTTTCTCTTTCATTTGATACCAGATTTGTAGAAATATTTTTGATTTCTTACAAATCTGGTATCAAATGAAAGAAAATCAAACTATACCAAAATCTCACTATTGAAAATTGGGTCAAAGTTTTTTGCCACAGCCAGTCACATAAGAGTAACAGATGTCGGACGAGTGGGAAGGGAGAGAACGATTGAGTAGTCATTGAAAGGACAATATCGTCACGATCATAAACAGGGCATGGAATTGAGCCAGTAATTTTCTTTACTGTGATAAGCTTAAACTAGAACACCGATTCCGTGCACTGTTGAAAGTCTGATATTGATAATACTGTCCCTTTAAAGGAAAGGTATAACATTTGTTCAGTATTTTGTATCGTATGTTTAAAAAATTTTTTTTTTTAGTGTGCTCGGGGCCCGTCTGTACACTTTGTCGTTTCATTACGTATACAGTATATCTCATTAGTTTTTGAGACAACAATTTTCTTAGGGTGATCGGCAATCTTCAAAACTGTATATTCACGGGGGGTGGGGGAGGCGGCTTATTAAGGAAAGATGAACAATTATTTCCGAATGCATATGGGTGAGTGTACATAAATGGCAATGGTATTTCTGGACTGCATAAAAAATGCAGCGGGTGGAACGTTGCCCTCCGAGCTCCGTTGGTGACTCGTCCATTTGAAATTGAATTGTACAATAAATACAAGTTTTTCCGAAACGTGCAGCGGATGAATGCACATAAACCCTGTCAGATCATTTGTATATGGGAAATTTGGTCCCCGTGTATACAATGTATCGCGTATTTCCCTGTTGACAAAAAAAAAAGATTGCCGAAAAAAGTGCGTCACCGCACCGATTTAGAAGCTGACTGATGACCAGACACCGGAGAGTTTTTTGTTTGACCTAATAGCCACGTCGATCCATGGACGGCAATAGCGGGGATCATACAACGGGACAAGCCTTTTACGTGGTTATACACAGAATAAATATATAGGAAGAAACTGACCTGAAATATTATATAAACGGGAAGCGAGCAAAGAAGCATATATATGGACAAACAATAACTTGGGCAAAAATTTAAATAAAAATCAGGTTTCTGGTCTCCGCGCGCTGGCATTTGTATTAATTATCTTTTTATTATTATACAGTACATATACATTTATCACGTATTTCACTGGTTGGGGGAATTACTTTCCCCTCCCCCCACAAAAAAAAAAATGACCTAATACAAATTACAGTGTATCTTAAATATAATTATTTTGTCTGAATATTAGGCCTATAGATGGCAATACAGAGTTCGCGGCGCTATACGATATTTGATAGATCCATTACACGTTTGCTATATCACGAGAGGGCGCTCGAGGTGTGATGGCATGTACAGAGATGGCTGTGGCATGGTATGGCGCCAGCATGCACACCACGCGTACGCATGTTGTTTACATGTGATCAGCTGAGCTGCAATTACAATAACAAAAACGTTCCCCATTCGTACACCGTGTCCCGGTTATGGAGCAGGCCGACAGTTTAGTAAAGGATAGGTGCTGCGTTTGTTCAAAGAAAGTAACTTCATTTTTGTACCCACGTCAGCAATTTGAGACAGTCAAACAAGGTTATGGAGGCAAAACCAGCGCTCGACTGGCAAGACTTTTGTGGTGGTTCACAGTTTTGGGTAGGCCCTATGATTGATGACTCTATGTTTAGCATGTTTACTGTTTAGTCATGATTGTTATGTTAGGCCATGAGAATGAAAGTCATAGATTTGCGTCCACCGCCCGCATGTCCCGAAAGCTATCGCCTAAATTTTTCATTATTTGCCAAAAAAATCATTATTTGCACAAAAAAGGTATTTCCACCAAACAAATTTAGTTCCAAATCATCCACATCAGTAAAACGAAGTTTTTACAAAATTTCCACCAGTATGTGCGCTATAATTATAAATCATTACTTAGTCCATAGAGAAAGGACACATGTTCTGTTACAGTCTTAGTCCCGCGTACGTCGTTCACAAAAAAGGTCGCATCACGCTAAAACTGTATGGTAAACTCCGTCCGATCCGCACCTGCAACTGTACCGCCTTCACATGCACAACACGTTCGCTGTTGAGCCTACATGTATAATGGATGCACGTACGTACACAGGCGACCATACGTACGGCGACACTTCAAATTAGAAGAAACATCTTGTGATTGCGCTGTTATTAATGATCAATGGAAATAATGAATAATGAATAATGAAAAAAAGCCTCATGTGTTTTCGAAATTTCCCGGACGCAAATCTATGACTTTCATTCTCTTGGCCTTAGTTATATTATTTCTTTCTTCATATTGGCATAAGCCTTATCGCTAAGAAGCAACTGCCGCAAAGCATACAGGGATACAAACAGGGGCATCTGTTTGGCGCAGCTTTTGTGACGTCAATAATATTTTGTTTGTCTGCGCAGTGGCGCTGTTGCGCCCACAGACATCCAACAATTCCTTGCAGCTGCTAGTATTAGCGATAAGGCTTATTGCCAACCCACCGGTGACTGACCCATTACATTAACACTGTACAGTACATGTATGTACATTTATTTTTACGCAGTGGCTTTTATTATTATTAATGAACTCCAGTTAACGTTATATAACAATAGATGTAATGACAAAGACCCTCCTATCTTAGCCTGTCCTATGGACTATTTTGTGGGCATTGTTATGCCCCAAGGCTATGGAGTATGACTATTGTAATAATTAGAAAAGCGCTCTTACTCTGAGACTTAGTCTAGAGCACATTCCTCCGCCAAGTAGAGCTTTTTCAGAGAAAACAAATTTCTAGAATTCGTCAATCACCCTATTTGATTATAATAATAATAATAATAATGTATAGATTTATATAGCGCACGTATCCACCAACTAAGTGGCGCTCAAGGCGCATTATATTATTATCCCTGCTCATAAGGCTCATAAGGCTCATAAATCATTCCTGAAACCATCTCAGCTCCCTGGGGAGTATACAGCTCAATTGCTGCCATTTCTAGCGCATAGAGAGCAAACCATCTCTGCCTTCACAGGTACCCATTTAACCCCTGGGTGGAGTGAAGCAATTATGGTTAAGTGTCTTGCTCAAGGACACAGGTGTCACGGCTGGGGCTCGAACCCACACTCTGCTGCTGGCAACACCAGAACTTGAGTTCAGTGCGCTAGACCGCTCGGCCACGACAATCCACTTTACGTGCATTATACAACACACGGGACCTCTGGCTTTACGTCCCATCCGAAGGACGAAGCAATTATGGTTAAGTACCTTGCTCAAGGATACAAGTGTCACGACCGGGGCTCGAACCCACACCCTGCTGCTGGCAACACCAGAACTTGAGTTCGGTGCGCTAGACCGCTCGGCCACGACACTCCATACACGTAGATAAATTTTGTTTAACAAATTTTTAAAAACAAGACAAAACAAAAAGGAAAGAATGTCGTATCCGACCACCACTTTTTAAGGGTTTTTGGGAATTTTTTTTACAACCACTAACCAGTTATAAAATGATTCCATCGATTTTTGGGGGTACAGAAAGCGAAAACTATCTTTAAAATCCACTTTTATGATGGTTTTCGGACTTTCCCTTCTAAAAAAATCCTCCCCTTCAGAAAATAGAAGGATCCTATTATAATTGCCACTGCGCATGTACAATGACCGTGTTGGTCACTAACAGGGGAGTTGACAAGATCAGACTGACATGACTGAGGAAGTCATCGTATACCAAAAATGCCTGATTTTTCATGAAATAAATATCCTGGAATAATTTGAAGTATATGTCCATCATCATCCATATGTTCTCCACCTTATTAGGTAGGTAAGATTACATTATTCATTATATTTAATGAGAAAAAGTGTCAGTCTGATACGACATTCTACCCAACAAAACAAAACAAAAACAAAACAAAAAAACATCCCCAGAATTTGAACCAGGGTCTATGACGTGACAGCCATACGCTTATCCCAAATAAGGACTCGATCGCTGTATACACTGAAACGGAGTCCTGTCAGCCTGCAGGTCAGTCGCCCCACAGAAAACGTCTTTTGTGACATTGTTTAAATCTTACCTGTGTGGGGAGTCTGAAACTCGGTACTTAACTTCCATGAACAACTGCTGTATGTATACTAACAAGCGCTAAGGTTCAAATTTCAAAATATCATTTTTACTAAGTCATTTTGTTGAAAACAAATCCAGATTCAACGTTGAAAAATCCTCGAGTTTTTGATGGTTGTTCGTCATTTCAAAGTCCATTTAGCACGTGTACGTGTAGCAACAAAATGGCTGCGTATGTGCGGTACGCGTAAAATATTCCATGCAGCAGGTTTTATGTGTGCTCGTCCATAGATACAGAACATTATATTCATATCTATGTGCTCATCACGCTCATGCCAATGCACCTGTGCCGACACTGGTGTATTTTTTGTCCTAATACTCAAGTGATGAACAGTCATCAAAACTTAAGTAATTCTTTTACGTTAACTTTTGGGATTATTTCATTAAAAACACTTGGTGAAAATTATATTTTGAAATTCAAACCTTGCTGAGATGCATTATATTTGGTCATGGGATTCTACTGCTAGTTTCAGCAGCTTCACACAGGTAAAAAATTCAGCAATTTCTGATTTTACACAAAATATTTATTTTCTGTAAATTAGCAAGTTTTTTTGGGGGGTTAAATCCTGGAAGTCACCGTAGTACATGAAGGTGAAAGTCCAACCTGGGCTACCGTACACCTAACCCTCCAGCTGAGCCACCGATTCTTGAAACTGGATGAAAACATTAGGTTACTAAGCAGGTCATTATATTGCGCCACCTATCGATTCTACTTATTACATGTAGCTCACTGATCCATGTTAGAAACATTAGATATGGTCCTACAAATACACTTTCCTGAAATTCGCCACGACTTGCATCGGTGGAGGTAATAACTAACTTCATGTTTAGGGTCTACTTCCAAAAGTAAAAGGTATTATTAGAAAAGGGTATATGATATGCAATAAGAAAAAATTGTATACCTTGGATGCCTGCAGTTACTGTTCCTTCTTCAAGGTCATTCTAAAGGGTCATACTAAAAGGCGTCAAGGACTATAATCTCAGCGTCAATGCCTACATTTTTTGTACATCTCAAGACGTCAAAGACTGTATTCTCAGCGTCGAGGCCTACATCTCAAGACGTCAAGGACTGTATTCTCAGCGTTGAGGCCTACATCTCAAGGCTTCAAGGACTGTATTCTCAGCGTCAAGGCCTACATCTCAAGGCATCATGGACTGTATTCTCAGCATCAAGGCCTACATCTCAAGACGTCAAGGACTGTATTCTCAGCGTTGAGGCCTACATCTCAAGACGTCAAGGACTGTATTCTCATCATTGAGGCCTACATCTCAAGGCATCAAGGACTGTATTCTCAGCGTCAAGGCCTACATCTCAAGCCATCAAGAACTGTATTCTCAGCATCAATGCCTACATCTCAAGGCGTCAAGGACTGTATTCTCAGCGTCAAGGCCTACATCTCAAGGCATCAAGGACTGTATTCTCAGCATCAAGGCCTACATCTCAAGGCATCAAGGACTGTATTCTCAGCATCAAGGCCTACATCTCAAGGCATCAAGGACTGTATTCTCAGCGTCGAGGCCTACATCTCAAGGCGTCAAGGACTGTATTCTCAGCGTCGAGGCCTACATCTCAAGACGTCAAGGACTGTATTCTCAGCGTTGAGGCCTACATCTCAAGACGTCAAGGACTATTCTCAGCGTTGAGGCCTACATCTCAAGGCGTCAAGGACTGTATTCTCAGCGTCAAGGCCTACATCTCAAGCCATCAAGAACTGTATTCTCAGCGTCAAGGCCTACATGTACATCTCAAGGCATCAAGGACTGTATTCTCAGCGTCAAGTCCTACATCTCAAGGCATCAAGGACTGTATTCTCAGCATCAAGGCCTACATCTCAAGGCATCAAGGACTGTATTATCAGCGTCGAGGCCTACATCTCGAGGCATCAAGGACTGTACATGTATTCTCAGCATCAAGGCCTACATCTCGAGGCGTCAAGGACTGTATTCTCAGCATCAAGGCCTACATCTTGAGGTGTCAAGGACGCCTCGGCGTATTCTCAGCGTATTCTCAGCGTCAAGGACTACATCTCGAGGCGTCAAGGGTTTTTCTACGACAAGTAAAAATAGCCGACAGCAACATGTGAAATACGGTTTAACCCTAACCTTCCCAAATCCTCCAAAATCCTCTGCCAAAGTGAAGGATTTTGAAGGATTGAGGTTACATGCTACATGCTCTTTGCTAAAGTGAAGGATTTTGGAGGATTGACGTTATTAGGCGTACTTGCCTTTCCATGGTACATGTACATCCATGTTTGTTGTAGTGATTGCAAGGTCAGTGCTTGGGTTAGTGGACACTGTTTATTGCTCCATGCATGCAGGGAGGGTTCCTGGCCATGTACATGTACATGTACATGTCACAGATTGGAAACACATGTGTGCATACATGTCATGTGCTTGCTTTACTACTGAAGGATTTGGAGGATTCAGCCTGTGTAAGCAAATGGGTCTAGGGAGGAAGTGTTAATGTTATATACAAATATTTTTTGGAATTTCTAGCTTACCGGATTCAAGTTCTGGTGTTAGCAACAGAATGTGGGTTTGAATCACGGCCGTGACACTTGTGTCCTTGAGCAAGACACTTAATCATAATTGCTTCTCTCCACCCAGGGGTTAAATGGGTACCTGTGAAGGCAGAGTTGGTTTGCTCTATGCGCTAGAAATGGCAGCAATTGAGCTGTATACTCCCCAGGGAGCTGAGATGGTTTCAGGAATGATTTATGAGCCTTATGAGCAGGGATAATAATATAATGCGCCTTGAACACCACTTAGTTGGTGGATACGTGCGCTATATAAATCCACACATTATTATTATTATTAAACATTAACATTTTACGGGGGCCATTTTACCTTTTCCCAGTTCGATCATGCACAGAAATGGTAGTCCTATGCGCATGACCAAAGAGGGAAATGTTGTTTCCAATCCTTAACCCTCCTATGACGTCAAGGGTTAAAATCAGTCAAAATGTTGATGTACAATGTACATACATACATGTACATGTAGTACTGTAGTATTTGCACTAAGGTTCAGCTTAAGTAGGAGGGTTTTAATTGACTACGCTTTCCTCTGTGTGTCATCTATCATCTTTTTAAGGAAAATCTATAAGATAATGTACATGTACATGTACATGTACATGCATGTACATGTACACAGTATACTGTGTGTGCACATGAATTGAACTGGTATTCCATTTCTTAGACTTTTCATAAAGTAAACCAAGCATTGTTTGGGGTTGGATTGAACTTTGTGGAAGGAATGTAGAATTCATGTGCCTCTTGTGCACAAAGTATGTGTGTAGTTTTTGCAGACAACAAAATAGCCAACATCTCAAAGATGTACAGTACATAGTATGTAACTGTTTCCAAATTTCATTTGACTACATTTTCCTCATTTAGTTTGCCCTTGATCATATTTTGCAGGAAACTTACATGAAGTGATATTTGTCAGTTTCCAACTTTTTTTTTTTTTTTACCCAGTGAGAACAATCAAATATTGTTTATTATTGTGTGTATATAAACAAAATGCAAAAATGGTAGTTGGTGGCCTTACTTTCAACCCTGGCTGAGCCTTTCACAATGATTTTTGAGAAAGATCCTGCTTAGGTCAAAATGTAAGGCCACTAAATATAATATTTTTGCATTTATACTACAGGACCTTTTGGTTGGTAAGCAATTTGTGTCAACTCATTCTTTATTTAAATGTGTGTATGTATTTGGGTCATTCCACCAGGTTGGGGCAAGCTTTGTGATAGACCTGTGTCCCTTGTTACGTACATGTAGGTAAATGTACCATATTATTATCATTCCTAATTAACCCTAACTCCCTAGGCCCATTTGCTTACACAAATACCTGAATCCTCCAAAATCCTTCAAGGAAGCACATGACGTGTGCACACATGTTTCTAATCTGTGATACATGTACAAGGCCAGGGACCCTCCCTGCATGCATGGAGCAATAAACAGTGTCCACTAGGGGTGAACGATATCACGATAATATCGTTATGATACGATATTAAACAATTATCAGCTAAATCGTTTATGGTTTTGAAGATATCGAAATATTGCCATATTGACGATATTCCAAAAATATCGCCGATATTCCAAAAATATCGCTGACATTCCAAAATATAGCCGATATCAAATTTATATCGCTCTTTTAAGTTACAATATCACCAGAGTGACAAATTGTCATTCGTGTCATTGTACGGTAAAATCAACAAAGTTACGGTACCGCAAAGAGCTAAAAACCGACGTGGTGCTGCTCATGTCCCCAGGACCGTACCATTATCAGGCATGCAACTTTTCAGCTGATCAGCTGATTTCCTCTTTTTTGGTTACTCAGCTGTGCCATTGAAAACTGAAAAACAAAGTACAAAGTCTGGCTGTGGCTGGCACTTTCCTCTCTTTTGGACAAACTGCAGTTGCATGCCTGCATTATGAAAATGGCATCATTTGAATGGGGAAACATGAGTGGGTCAATCAAAAGTCGGCAGAGAATTGCAGACACAGCACCAACAAGTACATGTACTTGGCTCGTTTTAGTGATTCAATTGCATTTTTGAAAAATTTCAGAGCAGTTTATTACCTATGCAACTTCCCTGTAGAACTTGCATGTAAAAGTAGTTAATATTTTGGTGTCTACTGTCGTTAATGTACGATACATACATTTTTCATGTATTTAAAAAAATCCATGTATTTAAAAAAAAAAATTACAAAAAGTCCCTCATGTCAGTAAAAATGTAGGTTTTTGAGGACCTATAACATAAAACGAAAATGTTGTATACCACTTTTGACAATAGATTCTGATAATTTGGGTGACACTGACAGTCATCATAAATATCAATTTTCAGGGGAATATCTTTTCTGGATTTTGAGAAATAGGCCTCTCAAATTGCCCAAAATTCACTGACCCAGTATAGGGGGTGAAAAAAGGGGACGGGGTTAAATTGTTGCAGGGGTCATATCTTAAAAACGACAAGGATTTGGGAGCCAAAATTTTGTGGGTGTTCATTACATCCCCAGAGGATTGTTGAAAAAAAATATCAACAAAATCTGAGACGGTCACTGTCAACCCCCAGGTGAGTTAGTACGGAATGACCCAATTAACAAAGTAAGCTTACTTACTTTTTAGTCAGTTCAAAGCCATACATTGTTGGAAATACGTTAAAGTCAATCTCTGTTTTAATTAAAAACCGCATCCATGTCGGTTAGTGCATGCAACTACATGAAGTAAATGTACTCGGAAATCATAGTTGATTAACACAGTCCAGGAATAAAACCAATTTTTCAGATGTTTCATGTCCATAAGCAACTGCAGGTGCATACACTGTAGATCTGTTTTAATACACGTGTACTTGTATTTTATGTTGTGGACATTTGCATCGCATACCAGCTGAGATGCTTTCCTCTTATATAACAGCAAAAGAAACGTCGTATGAATACAAGATATCAACAGGTATATTTTGTAACGTAAACTTTGAAAACCATTCAAGTCGCATTCCATCCGCCTATAGGATTTTCAGGCACAGTCATGATTCAGAATGATGTTATAATTAGACTGCATATTTCCCGAAAACGATACATGTAAAACTCTTGTGGTTGAGTTATGTCAACGATTTTAAATCACAGCGTTTCTTTTGCTGTTCAGTATATGTAGCTTCATTAAAGAAAACATCCAAAAGAACAGCCAAAACACTTTTTGACTTGCTGGTGAAGAAAGGGTTGGACTGATGTATACGTGTACGTCATATTTGTATGGTAGATGTACATGTACAGTAGATATTGAAAAACAAAGCCTTCTCTCATTTTAACCTCATTATACATGTACATGTATCTTTGGTCCATTGACTTCTGACTAGTGCATCCCTAACAAAGATAATGACAAAATACAATGTCAGGGAAAATGCCAAAATGGCTTGATGGCTCAGTTAGTACATGTAGATTGCCTGAATGTCAACCCGAAGGAAGCAGGTTCAAAGCCGCTCCAGTAAATTTGTCTCTGTTCACTCCAAACAATGTATTTACTATATGTGTATGTACCCTTACAGTTTCCTTGCTGTTTAAGAATATTGAAAGTTATGAAATACATGTAGAAGAAAAATGGCAACATCGGCTTCATGTTGAACTATTGTAGGTTATTTTCTTGGCTGAAACCTTAATAAACTTTTAAAATCCTTTGCAGGAGTTGATCTCGAGTCACCTTAGTAAGTTACATGTATGTAAGGCAATAAGGAATGTCACACAATGTCAATTAGTCTCACCGAAATTGTCCCTCCAATGACCCCATGGTTTCTTGTGCAAATATACAGAGCAAACCAACTTCTACGTTAACGTCATCTTCTCTCTTTATATTTCATCACTCATTACTGCTGAATTCCAGCCACCCCCTGCTTTCATGAGACTGTGTTGTTAAGGTGCCCTTTGGGTGACCTTACCCTTACATGGAGACACACCATCCATGTTCAAATGTATTTATTTCTTTTTGTTTGTTTTGTTTTTGTTTTTTTGAAGGACTCATCTCTGCTGAATTCCACCATACCTGATCTCACCCCCTGCTTCCAAGAGACAGTGTTGTCATGGCTACCTCTACTCTACCTGTGGTTGGCTGCACCTTTCTACTTCCACTATATGAAGACACACGACCAAGGTTGTATTCAGGTGTCTCATCTATACAGGATGAAAATGGTACGCCAAAACATTTTCTGTTAGAGAAAGCACTATTTATAAGGGCATTTCCATGGTTACTCAGGTTTTGGGCCCATAATATAATGCCATAATATATTTCACTCATCAGGTTTTTTTTTAGCAGTGATTGCTTTATACCCAAACCTTACTTAGTACAAAATAATAATTTCAGAAATTTGTTATAAAATATGTATACATATATGCTATATAAGAGAAAAAACATCATTTTATGCATGTCCAAAAAATGTAACGTGAGTAACCAGAATTTTTTTCTCTTATGTAGCGTACACATAACAAATTTCTGAAATAATTTTTGTTTCTGCTGAGTAAGGTCAGGTTATACATGTAATGCAACTATTGTGAAAAAAATGATGAGGGAAATATACATTTGTAAGTAAAGAAGTTATGGCATTAAGAGTGGGCTCAATACTTCAAAAATGTAACATTATGAGTAATCATGGAAGATCAATGATGAATGATATGTAGCATTTCAATTACCATGCTCATAATTTACATCATGTATGTACAATGTAGGTATGAGTTAGATTATTTGCAATTGTGAAATGGCAAATTGAAGCACACTTTTCACTTTTGATTAAATGTATATTTTCGTTTGATTTGCTTATCTCTTTTCTTCAACCTTTCAGCTTTTCAGTGTTTTGCTGATTATTGTCACCCTGGTTGAAGTTGCCTTCACTATAGCTCAGGTTATCATTCCAAGCCAAGAGAGTGTTCCAGTATACCTTGTAACACCGGCAGCTACCACATTAACCATGGTAAGGCTCTTCAGCACCCAAACTGACATGATATAAAGTCAAAATAGGTTTTACAACACTATTAAATTTGATGTGGTATATGGGTAAATTATGTGGAAATTGGCCTAGTTTTGCCAATACATTTAATTACAACCTGTTGGTACATGTAGGAGTGCTCCATACTTTATTTGATTTGCCCTGTCCCAAGTCCTCGCTGAAGTTGGTCGGACATTTGGATACAGCATTGGTGCGGCCAGTGGTCCCATTAGGGCCCATTGAGTAATTGTTAAACTATTGAAAGACGATTCAGTGGTCAAACATCAAATGGTTTTAAAAATCACAAAGTAAGAGTGGCCTTGTGGACCCTGTCCATAAAGATATACACCGATTGTTCACAACTACCACAGCCAGGTAGGATTACAGCAGGAATAGCAGTGGCAGAGCCACTAATGTTCCAGATTGGAGTAGATCCTTTGTAGGTATTAGGACTGTAAATTCTCACTTCTTTTGTCTGCTTCCAGAAGCTGTTCCACACTGAACAAAGGAAGGACTCAAGCTAAATGAATATTTTAGGCCAATAGTTTAATGATTGCTCATCAGTTGGCCCTGTGGG
Source organism: Zoroaster sp. YZ-2022 (assembly GCA_029582265.1). Classification (NCBI taxonomy): domain Eukaryota; kingdom Metazoa; phylum Echinodermata; class Asteroidea; order Forcipulatida; family Zoroasteridae; genus Zoroaster; species Zoroaster sp. YZ-2022. The sequence goes on from CM055819.1 coordinate 19,673,527, forward strand.
ACTGCTGGCCTTATGTTGGCAAATTTGCTGCTTTGACTGAGTATGCTTTAGGTAAAACTTGTAGCTTTGCATGGTGAGGATGATAAGTAAGACTAATTGCGGTGACACCATGTGGAATCTCAATTGAGTAGTAATTAGTTCTGAAAAGAACTGGGGGTACAACTCGACGTTTCGATCAGTATGCTCTGATCGTCCTCAGGAGAATGCTTTATAAATACATTCTTTGGATTAACCCTAACTGCCCCAAACCATTCAAATTCCAACAGCAGGGTTTGTTGGACTCGTACTGTATAGCCCAGACAGGGGATCCTTTGCATGGGGCCGGGTGTCCCAATTTCAGCTAACTCCAATAGTTGGGTGTGCGTGTTGGATTTTGGCGGATTCAGGAAGGTTCTGAGCTCAAAATAGCTGGGGAATTTAGGGTTAAGATAAACATTAAATAACCAACCTGCTCAATGCGAAATCTAAATTATGAGAAAAGTGTGAAAAGCAAAGCACGTAATAAAAAGTATAAAAAGCAAAACACTTGACAGACAAAAATTACAATTTGGGTTGAAAATTTCTTTTCTATTTTTATATACACCTACACATACGCCAGACCTGTGATTTCTTAGGATTTTTCCTGATTTCAGGATTTTTTACAAATCTCCCTTTGTCTCAGAATTTTCTTGAAAGAAGAGATGTAGCCACTAAGGAAAGAAAGAAGTAACCTGTATTGCGCCCAAACCTATAGTTTCTTGTTTGTGTGGATGTGGAGAGTGTGTAAATCCTCCAAAATTAAACATCCAAGAGGTTCATGGGGGCTCATGTCCTCTAGACCAACGGGAGACCCAGGCCTGCTACCCATTTTTCAGGATTGTTTACTTTTGGTAAATCAACCCCAGATATCCATATTCAGCCATAGTCCTCTCCCCGACTCCCTGCTGACTCGTAGCAATGCTGGAAACCTCGGTCATTCACCTATAGAAAAGCAAAGCATGTGATTGACCAAGTTACAATTGTCTTGAAAGCATGGCCCTATTGCATTATCTGTGTTGTTTGATTTACAGGCTGGATAAGTGTATTCTTTTCAAATCTTCAAATAATTGTGTATAATAAATGTTAGGGAATAAGGTGAGGTTGAATCCACTATGATTACATACCGTGTCTGTTCTTCCAGATGCTAGTGTTTTACATAATCCACAATGGGCGGATCAGAGGTGTTCATTCATCCGGTGTTCTCTTCATGTTCTGGTTATTGCTAGCGTTCTGCGGCATTGTAGAATTCCGCTCCAAAATTCTTGTTGCTGTTGAAGAGGTATGTTTAACCAGTTCGCACCGGGAATAAAAAAGTTTTTCCGAACCCCGTGGCGGGTTTATTTTTACCGCACAAACACGACCAATGGTGCTCACCAGAGCGTGACCGGGGAGACCACGTCTTCCACTGTATGCTTATGGCTCGTTGCCACGTCGACCGGGAATCTATACAAATATTCCCGAGAATCCTGTGGCGTGTTTAGACGCTCTCCGATCCGCTGTCCCAAAAAAATTGCGTGTATACACGGCCTCCGACGCGAACTGGTTAAAGAGAGTGTATCAGATTAAATAGAAGTCCAATAGTCCTTCTCTGGAGATTTTCCTACGGACAAAATAAATATCTGGACAAAAAAACATTAGATAAGAGCCAAGTGATTTGTTTAAAGCCACTTTACCATATTTGTTTTTTAAAAACATTATCACAGTGTTACATGAAACTATCTTGATGTAAAGTTGATATTATCAAACATCCCTTACTGCTATCATTTTAGTAAAATGGTTTCCAAACTATAATTTTGTCTTCACAAGACAAATATTTTACATTAGAAAGAATTTTGACTGTTTTTCTTCTTAACGACAATGAAATAAGCTAAATATTTCACAGGTTAGTCTCTGTATGTACATTTGTATTTATTGTACATTATACATGTAGATGCATACCTAAGTCATTTTAGCCTTTTGGAAATTGTAAATTTTTACACTTTTGTATGTATTCGAAACTTTTTATAATTTTACACCTTACATTTACCTTGTTAAGCGCCTTGGAGCATGTCTTCATGGATTGGGCGCTATATAAATGCGTATTATTATTATTATTATTATTATTATTAAGTATCAGCTCAAAAAGATATCGCATTTCTGAGAAAATGTCAAATATTTTGTCCCAATTTAAGTCATGAAATATTCAGACAACAGTTTTGTGACACGTTTTGTATCATCATGGGGTGGATTGAGTGTTTATCAATTGATTATGTTACTTTCATCCAATCACACCCTTGAGAAGTGCACTAAACCACCGAGTTTACTTTTTTACCCAGGGTATCTGTTCATTTTCAATTTCAGACAGACTGGGACATGTTCCGTTTTGTGACATTCTATGTCTATTACACCCTGGTGCTTGGTCAACTTGTGTGTTCAGTGATTGCTGATCAAATGCCTCTGTATTCATCAGTCAAATTAGAATCGGTAAGATCGCTGTCTAGATTGATTTGAATAATAACAATTTATCCTCGAGGAAGGTTTGTGATAGCACCATTTAAATTCTGTAATGATTTGTTTTCTTCTAAATTTGTGTTTTGGTTCTGACAACTTTGTTCACCGGTCAAATCAGAATCAGTCAGGTCACTGATCTGACTGGATTGATTTCCATAATAGATGTAGGCAGAGATGCCAACATTTACGATTTGGGCGTAATTTGTACGATTTATTAGTCCAATTACTGTACGATCCTTGTATCAATTTTTACGATTTATAAAATTTCCATTGAAATTTCCATTGTAACGTTACAAAATAAGCCGTACACGTTGAACTTGTGTACAAAACACTGTATATTGCATGTTGTGTCTTGAGTCCTGTTTATTTGCATAGCGCTTAACATTAGAATGCAATTGGTATCCGACTATTGGTTGTGCAAATTTTAGCGCATAAAACGGCGCCTACGTGTCGGTGTGTACATGCGGTATACAAACGACAATGATCAAGCGCCATAATGGGCGTAAAAAGTAGCACCCTGGTTTCCGCGGTGTACACACAGGCAGTACGGCTAGTACATTGGCAACCAGCTATGGCCAGCCGCGAAACCAACGATGTAAAGAACCACATGTGTTTACGGCACGCGCACCGTAGTTCATCGGCCGTTTACATGGCAAAAACCTTTCGTTAGGCGAATTACGCTTTTTCAATTTGGAATGTTGGCATCTCTGTGTAGGTCACATGCAAATTAATCCAAATGAAATCCATTTGGGCTGCATTTCAACATAATGATCATAATAAACCTTTAATAGTCCCTAAACTCAAGACGGTAGACTCATCCAGACTGCCAATCAAACAGCACAGATTAACCAATAGGATTATGCCTTATTATGATTACACTGTTGTTCTATAGGTCAAGCACTTTACTGATGTGACTGAATTTTTGGATTAAAGTGTTTTGGCCAAGGACAATAGATTGGAACTCTGATTCTCAATACATGAAACAGGCCAGTGTTTTTTTCTACCAGCATCGATTTGATCATTTAGACTCTTTTGGAAGATAAACAAGAAGGCTGCTGTAAGATAAAGGTTTATAACCATACATTCTTGACAGGTTGTCACCATCAGAATTTAAAAAAAAAATATATATATATTTTCAACAGCAGGGAAAAATATTCTCATTAATTATTTTGTTGGTAAGCTAATGACAATCCAGACGTGCGTGTAGCATGTAAGGAAGTGGAATCGGTTTTGTTTTTTGGTTAATTTTTAAATGATAGTCCATTTCATTATATCAGATTAACGTTATCTTTGTTTTCTACAGAATCCCTGCCCAGAAGACTCTGCTTCCTTCCTATCCGGACTCACATTTTGGTGGTTTACAAGGTCAGTGCCTTTAAAATATTTATTTGGTGTCATACAATTCGTCCCTAATTTGCCATAGTGACCAATCCGACTTTTTTCAATTTTTAAGTTTTCCCGCCCATTAGTACATTCAGGAAGAGACCTACCATTGTATCTAATCCACATGTATTCCTTTTAGTTTTGGAGATAGAGCATGCATTCAAACAACGAATGCTCTAACTGGCTATTTTTGTAATTTGGCAAATTGACCAATACCGCATTGGTTACTATGCCAACTTAATTCGGAATTGGTCACTATGGCAAATTAGGGACGAATTGATCAACAATTTGTTGGAAAATCTGATTTGATTTGATTTTTGTTACTTATCATTTAACGGAAAAAAAAAATATATATATCAAGTTAATTTGTATTTAAAATATTTTAAATTGATAAATTCTGATTTGATTTGATTTCTTGTGTTTATAAATTTCAATCAGGAATAAATTGCAAAAAATATTGGTCCTTTTTGTTAAATTGTTTTGGTTTTTACAGTATGGTTGTACGTGGTTACAAGCGCGCCCTGACCACAAAAGACCTTTGGGCGCTTCGAGACAGAGACAAAGCCAGTACAGTCATACCCAAATTCTTGAAAGAATGGGAAAAAGAAAGGTGAGTGACCTCTGCATTGCACTTGTATTCTGATGTCTGTGTGGTCAAAATGTGGATCATTTGAATCCTGGCCGCTGTATCAATTCAATATTGCAATTATTTCCATTCTCCAGATACATTGTAATTGACAAATTTATAATACAATGTACAATACAGAGTATAAGAATTAAAAAAACGGTTAAAATGAGATGTAGACATAATATTAATAGAAGCTTGTCAATGTCGTGACCTTATGTCTTTGAGCAAGACACTTTACTGTAGTTGCTTTGCTTCAGCTAGGAGTATGGGTACTTTTGAGGGGAGAGATGGTTATTGTATTTGATTAGCTCTGTAGTGCCAGGAAGTAGCCTTTAGTCAAGGCCCACGCAGCAACCTAACGCAAGAATAAAAGACCACGCACACGAGCAGCAGAAGGGTCTTTACCAGTCCGTTCTGTTGTATGTTTTCTCTACCAAATCAGGAGAGAAATGTTAATGCATTAGGTAACTGTTTGTTATTGAATCATAAAATATAGATTAACAATATCGTGACAATACGAACAGCCTTTCAACAGGGCATGGAATTGGTGTCATAGTTTAAGATGAACACATTGACTTAGGATTATACTGGCTCATTTATGCAGCAGCAATGGTAATATGACCATATCATGTGAGGTATTATTTTCAGTAACTGAGTTAATGCACTTCGATTCCATGCCCTGTTGATCGTGATGACAAAGCGGCATTCCACTATACATACTCAGTTTTCTTGTCTTTGTATTTTACCAAATGTTTCTCAGAAAAAAAATGAGCCGTAAGAGTGGTAAGAAAACTGTTTGTGTACCTGCAGAGTCGGTCCGCTTCACACAGGACGACTTACAAGAAGAGCCATCCTCAGAAGTACAGCCAGAGGCTTCGCTGGTCATGGCTATCGTCAAGACATTCAGAGGCGTCTTCTTGATCGGGTCTTTTCTCAAATTGGTAACAGATATCCTGGTGTTTGCAAGTCCAGAGATACTCAAGTAAGTAGATATTCTGACAGTTACAAAATGTTTGGGACATGGAAGGGATTGTGTTTTTAATTTCTCCTTAGGTTTTTTTTATAAAGCAATCTCTATGTATACTTACATGGTGTTTATAGATTTTTATGGTATTTTTAACTATGTAAATTTGACTGTTTTCAGCCCACTGGCTGCTTTGTCAGATTTTAATAAACCATCAAACCACCATTATATAATCAGTGTCCAAGTCCTCTGGATGGGATGTAAATTAGCTAGAGGTCCCATGTTTTGTGTAATGCACGTATTATAAAAATAACCACTAAGGACACGGACACGGACACGTACACATGTCGTGAAATGGGCTTGCCTGGATGTTTCTGGAATTGCAGCAAATTGCTATAGTTTTCATTTAAAAAAAAATGTTTTTTTATGCAAATCGCTCCACCCAAGGCCAATAGCCAATCATTACAATGGATTGCACATCAGCTTTTTATATTAGACTGTAACCAAACAAACACAATACCCTATTGTTCTTTCAGGTTACTCATCCAATATACAGAAGACAAAAGCATCTACCAGTGGTGGGGCTACTTCTACGCTTGTCTTATCTTCCTAGCAGCTGCTGTACAGTCCGTGCTCCAGCATCAACACTATCACATCACGACCACTGTTGGTATGCAACTGCGGACAGCACTCATCGGTGCTATCTATCGAAAGGTTTGTTTAAATACACATCACCTGTGAAGGCAGAGGTGGTAATTGTTATTTGATTAATCCTGCAGCACCAAAAGAGGTTGCATATAATGGGCTGTATACTCCCCAGGGAGCCGAGAAAGATTACAGGAATGATATTGGCCAATTGACAAAGGGGAAATAATGTCAAGTGCATTGGGACATTATCTATGTGTAATGCACTGTATATATTATCTCATCGTTCATTGTCCAAATTACGGGGTTCTTAGGGAGGAGGGGCAAAGTCATGGTACAGGCAAGCTTTTTAGAAGCTCAGCTAGGCCTAGGCTTTGGCCAGGCTAGGGGCCCCTAGCTGAACACAAAAGACCTGTTACTAAATGAATAGACCTCAAATAACTCTTATTGTTAACACAGACTTGACTGACATCTCAGCTGTCAGTATAATGCAGGGTTGCTGATTTGTTTGATTTTTAAAAAAAAAATCTAAAAATCGATTTAAAAAAAATTTAAATCAGATTTTTTTAATTTAAATCGGATTTTTTTTTTTTTTTTTAATTTATAAAATTTAGATTTGCTGGAGTGACTTTTTTCAATTGAATGTAACATAATATAATGCTGCACTAATAAAAGCATTATTTTTATAATCTTAATTGTCTGTAGAAATGTGTAGGCCTGCAAAATTTTGATGACTCTAACTTCAAATTGAACTGACAAAGTTGTAATATTTTTTTCCCATGGAAATCCCCTGTCTGATTACCCAATGGAAATTTCATAGCTTGTGGGTTTTTCCAATTTTTTTGACCATGGTAGAAAGATGATCTTAACCCAATCAATATGGTATCTACTTAAAATTTAGAATAAAATGTAAAAATAAAAGTTATAAAAAACGTTCAAAGTACATGCCCCCCCCCCCCACAAAAATTTCCATTTGTTTTGTGTTAACTTTGTGTTAGTGTAATGTTGATCTAGTACAGATATCATTCCAGAACTTGTTGCCAACCAATTAGAGTATTGTTACCATTAAAGTGTTTTATGTATTAAAAGAAGATAATAGAAAAATAGTTTGTCCGAATGAGTCATTAATAATTTTATATTCGAAATTTAGAAATGCTGTATGAGATTGGTAATTATAAACATCTGCTTGTCAAATTTATGGGGGTGATGGTTTTTGGGGTTCTTTTAAATATTCTAAACCTCTTAATTAGTATGATCCAGTTGGTTATATTAAATTGATGTTACATTAAACTTACAAATGAGAAAAATCTCCGAAAATTAATTTTTCAAAAAATTGATTTAAATCAGTGATTTTTTTTGAAAAAAATCATGTGATTTAAATCGCGATTTAAATAGCGATTTAAATCAACGTGATTTAAATCAAGCAACCCTGATAATGAGCTTTACTTGGCTGAGCTCGGCCCTCCAGAAGCCCAGGTTAGGTTGATTGGAATGTATTGTTAAAGGATTAGAACTAAAAAATACAGATTAGGAGGCCAGGCAGCTGTGGCCAGGCTTCTCAGAGGCTTGTCTGTACCAAGACTTTGGCGCCCCCCCTCCCTTATGCTGTCTGGAAAGACCTGGAATTACAAATTAATGAAAGTCCAATAGGAATGTGATAAATGAGGCAGATGGCCGATGCTTCATCTCAACATCATTGATGCATATAATTTGTTGAGCATGCAGTGACAAGCAAAATTTACATGATGTATCATTCCTGAAACAAGAAGTTCATCAATTAACCCATACTACCCTCCGTTTGTCAAAGTTCAGTTGCTAGTTTTGATTGAATTGGATGGATTTTGTACTGCATAGCCCAGCCACTATTATGTGACATGAGGTCAGGTCACAGTGCATCAATTTCAAGTCCAAAAATTGTTTTTTTTCCAAACCAAAATGTTATAAAATAAATGCCCAGTGTATATTTCCTTGTAGTCACTTTTGCTGTCCTGTTCTGCCCGCCGCAATGCCACCATGGGAGAGATCATCAACTTGATGTCAGTGGACACCCAGCGCTGCATGGATCTATGCACCTACATCAACACTCTCTGGTCCTCCCCGCTGCAGATCATTATCGCCCTGTACCTACTCTGGCAGATCCTGGGTCCGTCAGTCATGGCTGGTTTTGCAGTGACTATCCTCTTGATACCGGTCAATGCAGTCATAGCTATTAAAATTCGCAAATTGCAAGTATGTTTATATTGGTTGAAATTTTTCTCATTTGGTTTTATATTTTTGGGAAGGAGAGAATGTAGAGAAGGGGCTTCTGCAGTTCTTAAAGATTTTTATGTAGCATCCCAATCGTATTTCTGAGGAAAAGCTAAATCCTTAAAGACCATACAAAATGGTAAATATTTTCAACCCTAATTTAAAAAGTAAGTAATTCTAAGTAGGAATCACCAAAAATAAGACTTGCATTATTTTTCTTTAACCCTTCAAAAAACCTGTAAAAATGTACTTCCATCACCATGACGACAGGCCCGAAACAAAAGCCGTCGGGGACACTTTCACTGAGCCTATTTTGATGACGTACATTTACGGGAGGGCGAACGCAACAACTGTTTACTGCGGTACGTTTTGTACACAAAGCATATTACATCGCGTACAGCTGCAAAAATAAGTGTACCAACTACGACTTTCAAAAGTGTTTTTGAAGAAGTTTCCAAAAGTAGTACTGACCAATTGTGTTGTTCATCATCGTCATCATTTGATGGAGATTATACTGATGCCAAAGTTGGTGATATAAGTGACACAGAATCATATCAATTAAGCCCGGAATGGACAAAATCCGGACGAAATCCAGTCGAAAATGGCAAAGACGAGGGAAGGTCTCGAGTCTGGCATAAGCACACATAATGGTACCTTATTTTTCTTGCTTTTTACGAACAAATATTACAAGAGCAACCTAAGTTTTGAATGTCTGGTATTTGATTTATTGAATTTTGTTATCAGGAAAGTTAATCTCACTGCAAAATGTGTCCAAATTGTTCTTGTTTTGTGCCGATAAAAAGTAATCCTTTGGTGATCTTGCAGATGGTGTCAACCAGACTAATAGTTTGACAATGACCCGGCCCCAGTACGTATATGTATGTACTATGTCCACACTGCACACTAGGTGCACACACAATACATGAGTTGCACGTCAAGGGAATCCCAAACACTCATGTACATGTACGGCCACGGACAACGCGGCGGCAGCCAGACCGTTGTTAAGAAGGCTCTTTTCAAGCTCCCGTAAAAGTACGTCATATAAACAGGAAAAATGTTTGCTGCCGGCACTGCCGCAATTGTCCAACAGACGTTGCGGATTTCAACCGCTGGAATTTTGGCTGAAAATCATGATTTTTTCAGCAATTTCTGGTTTGTTTTAATGTTTTTTGGAATAGCATATAAATAACTAAATACATACTGAACAATTTTGAGTAAAAAAATCAAGGTACTTTGTATGGACTTTAAGTAACAACTCCAGCAATAAGACATGGTTCCAGTGCAAGTCCATATATTTGTTTATTGTGGATTAGGCAGCAGACAACGCAGAGAACTTTAATTCAGGTGTACCATGTGACAATAAAATGCCTAATTCCAACATACCATGTTACTGACAACCCCTCCCCCATCCCCTGACTTCATCGTGGAAGACTTTTACATTTGAGGTGTTAGGTGGCAGCATTTAAATCTGAGAATGCGCACGATATTAAAACAAATGGGAAAAGGACTCAGTCTGCTGCAATCTAGAGTTTCAGACATCTGTTTTTAACATTTGTTATTTGTGTTGCACTTGGTCTAGGATGTCTAGGTTACTATGGAAACAAACCAGTGACTTCAAAGCAGCGCATAATGTTACAACTGCACAAAAGTTCATTCTCTTTAATTTGTTTTCACCCAATATCCATCTGTCCACAGGCTCTGCAAATGCAGGCCAAGGATGAGCGAATCAAGCTGATGAATGAGGTCCTGAACGGCATCAAGGTACTGAAGCTGTATGCCTGGGAAACATCTTTCAAGGAGAAGGTGATGGACATCCGCAACAGGGAGGTCAAGATTGAGCTTAAGACGGCGTATCTCGGATCCCTGATGACTTTCATCTGGACAAGTGCTCCATTCTTTGTGAGTATAGTCTTGGAAGGGTTATGTGACTTGCTATTACAAAATATGAGTGGTTCGTATACAAACTTAGTGCAAAGAAAGATTAGACAACTGGATATGAAAGGAGGCAATATCAATCTATGCACACGTCATACATGAAAACACAGAGTATGGAGGCTGTTCATGTAAGCCAAGGCTTGTGGGGAACAACCTTACACAAATGACACATCTGGGGACGGACAAGACCTGACGGAACAGAATTACAGAAAACAGTCCTTAACTATTATACAATGTTGCATTCACATAGTAAAATAATAAAAATTAATAATAATAATAATAAATAACAATAACAATAATAATAATAAAATGTATCAAGTGGAAGCTGATGATGAGAAAAGTTAAGCCATCAGTGACGAGTCACATGTATTTGGGAAGAGAAAGCTAGGTTACATACTGGGAGAGAAGTACTCTTTTATATGATGCCTTAAAACGGCCCACAGACAGTTGATCTTTACCTACAATAAATGGGAGAAGTCAGAAAATGTCAGCGTGATCGGACAAAGCATTCTGGAGATATTATTAAAAATGTCATAAGGGGGCACATTGTGCGCCCCCCCCACCCCGGACAAAGCATTCTGGAGATATTATAAAAAATGCCATAAGGGGCACATTGTCGCCCAACATGAAAACACAGAGTATGGAGGCTGTTCATGTAAGCCAAGGCTTGTGGGGAACAACCTTACACAAATGACACATCTGGGGACGGACAAGACCTGACGGAACAGAATTACAGAAAACAGAGTCCTTAACTATTATACAATGTTGCATTCACATAGTAAAATAATAAAAATTAATAATAATAATAATAAATAATAATAATAATAATTAATAATAATAATAAAATGTATCAAGTGGAAGCTGATGATGAGAAAAGTTAAGCCATCAGTGACGAGTCACATGTATTTGGGAAGAGAAAGCTAGGTTACATACTGGGAGAGAAGTACTCTTTTTATATGATGCCTTAAAACGGCCCACAGACAGTTGATCTTTACCTACAATAAATGGGAAAAGTCAGAAAATGTCGGCGTGATCGGACAAAGCATTCAGGAGATATTATAAAAAATGTCATAAGGGGGCACATTGTGTCCCCCCCCCCCCCCCAGGCCTGATAGGGTTAATTTTGCCCGAGTTGTATCAGGTCCCTCAGCACATGTGCAATCTTGAACATTTTTTGATGTATAAGATGGCTCATGTTACCGTGATAGTCTGTATTGTTAAAGCTAGTACATGTATACACATTTGGTATTACATTGTCTGTAAATTCATGCATATTTTGTAAGAATCGAAAGAAATATGTACAGAAATCATCATCCTGTGATTGTTTCACCTTGCATGTAAATCATTGTGTCGTTAACGAGAAAATAGTGAAAATGCATTCAGATTTTTTCATATTCAACATGGAATGTTCGTCTCCTGAAATTGAAAATTTGTTTATCATTTCTATTAGTTATAATGTTCAGAGTAAATTAACATTTCCACCATGTAGGTATTGCTAACAACGTTTGCAGTGTACGTCATGTCGGACGAAAACAACATCTTAGATGCAGAGAAGGCATTTGTATCTCTCGCCCTATTCAATGTCCTGAGATTACCTTTGGCAATGCTGCCTAGTACCATCTCTCAGGTTATTCAGGTAATTCAGCCCTTAACCCTTCTGTGACTGCAAGGGTCAAAATCAGTCCAAATGTTGATATACTTGCTATTAGGTATATCTAGTGCACTTAAAATCAAACACTGTCAGACCTTACGTGTAAGTAATAATAATAATAATAATAATGTGTGGATTTATATAGCGCACGTATCCACCAACTAAGTGGTGCTCAAGGCGCATTATATTATTATCCCTGCTCATAAGGCTCATAAGGCTCATAAATCATTCCTGAAACCATCTCAGCTCCCTGGGGAGTATACAGCTCAATTGCTGCCATTTCTAGCGCATATAGAGCAAACCAATTCTGCCCTCACAGGTACCCATTTAACCCCTGGGTGGAGAGAAGCAATTATGATTAAGTGTCTTGCTCAAGGACACAAGTGTCACGGCCGTGATTCGAACCCACATTATGTTGCTAACACCAGAACTTGAATCCGGTAAGCTAGACCGCTCGGCCACGACACCTCATTTACAGGTTAAAATGAGTGTACCGTTTTTGACTGGTAAAAGCATTGTCTGGTTATTGTTCAGGGTGATCAAAATGACAGTCAAAACCAGTCAAAAATGCCCCTGTGTGCACATTTGGGTCAACAGACAAAACAGTCAGTTGACTGATTTTGACCTCTATAGCTCCTTGCCACTAAAGTGCAGCTATAGTAGAAGGGTTTATGATGTTTTGTTCTACCTTTTGAGGTAACTATAAGCCTATAATTTCCTTTGTAACTGTGCACCTTAACCCTAACTCTTTAGGCACTTTTGCTAGGAACCATCCCAAATCCTGCAAAATCCATCAGCATGCAGTAAAAAAGTACCCCAATTGTTGGACTTTGATGGAATTAGTACAGTAGCAAATGCAAACCATCCATGGCTTGGCTATACATAGTCCTGAATCCGACAAAAGCAGCCGGTGGAGGTTGATGGATTTGGTACACATGGCTACATGCACTAGTCACTGGGCTATACTGTGGAGTACTGAATCTGCCAAAATCAAGCAAAACCAGGTGGTGGATTTTGATAGACTTGACGTAGTTAGGGTTAAACTAAGTGCTACAGGGTTCTTGCACTTTAATTTGTAGACTTCATGATTCAAAAATCACCAGATGATATAATTTGGCTCTGCGAGATTGGAAATATTGCTGTCTTACAATGTGGATTGTTAAATTGTAAATGAATATTTCCAAATTGTTTTAGTTTACAAGTACACCAAATCAGATTTGGCCATAGTCCTTGCCCATCAGGATATCTTGATCATATACTGTATAAAAACAAAGCATGTGACCAACATAGTAACAATATTCATGGAAAGAAAAGGCTCATGACCCTGGTTAATTGGTTAATCTGTGTCAATTGATTGGCGGGCTGTGTAGTTGTATTGAGTTAAAACTTTTACATGAAATAAGATGTCTTGATCCTCATTTAGTATTGATACATATTAGATGGAGATTTCTTCCAAGGTGTTCAAGGGGATTTTAGACCGGTAATAGGCCATAGTTTGTTTCATATTATCTTTGGTTGATTTTATAAATATATTAACATTTTGGGGTCTTGTCTCATTTTATACTTAGTGTACAAAAAACCCTCTAAATTTGTTTTATTGAGTAAAGTTTTAGGATAGTTTCAGCCTAAAAGAGAACCTTGCTCTTTGGATATTTGTAAACATGGTGTCAAGTGAGATAGTTCCTACATCATTTTCCATAAGTAATTAAAGATCTTTATCAGGCAGTGGCCATCTTCCCTGTATGCATGTGGTATTGTAGTGCTGATAATCAGTGCATAAAAGGGACCAGACTATTTTCCTACCAGCCTTGGTTTGGTCATGTGTATTTGTATGTGATTAAAACAGCATCATGAAAGATGAATTGCAAATGCTCTTTCTGATCGATTACAGGCCAGTGTCTCAGTGAAAAGAATTCAAAACTTCCTTAAGAACGATGAGATGGATCTGTCTAACGTTTCACAGTATACTAAAGATTTAGGTGAGTAAGAATGGGTAATGAGTTTAGCTATATTTGTCAATTATTTAATTCATTCATGTACTTGTATTTCTCTTCTTGGCCAAATAAGTACAATACAAGGTGGTAACAAAATAATAATAATGTGGACTTATATAGCGCACGTATCCACCAAACTGGTGCTCAAGGTGCATTATATTATTACCCCTGCTCATCAGGCTCATAAATCATTCCTGAAACCATCTCAGCTCCCTGGGGAGTATACAGCTCAATTGCTGCCATTACAGCGCATATGGGCTAATCAAACACAACAACCAACTCTGCCCTCACAGGTACCCATTTACCCCAGGGTAGAGAGAAGCAATTGTGGTAAAGTGTCTTGCTCAAGGACACAAGCACCATGGTCGCGGTTGGGATTCGAACCCACATTCTGACGACTCAGCCATCAGAACACAAATCCGATGCACTGAGCCGCTCGACCATGGCACTCCATCATGAAATGCCAATTGAAGAAAGGCCTACATGTACATGTATTACCAAAAGTGCAATGCCAGAAACAATATTCATCATTTCAAAAATGTTATATGATGAATTTAAAGAAAGTGCACACCTTTGGTTATTTTCTGATTACAAAATTACTGATTAATCTAAAAACTTACTTGATGTGAAGTAGGTGATGGTGTGACACTAAATGTTGGCGTATTACCCGAGCTAGCTGTTACAGATAGATTTGTAGACTAGATGAACATGTAAGGAGACAGGCTGAGAGGTTGTATCTTTGGGCTTACTCAAAAACGACTGTAGGGTCGCAAAAGTATTGGACTAGCAGTACAGTAGAGAGGATGATAAACTAAAGAGAGCGAGAGATGGAGAGGGGCAAATAACAACATATATATATATGACACTTAACCATAATTGCTTCTCTCCACCCAGGGGTTAAATGGGTACCTGTGAAGGCAGAGATGGTTTGCTCTATATGCGCTAGAAATGGCAGCAATTGAGCTGTATACTCCCCAGGGAGCTGAGATGGTTTCAGGAATGATTTATGAGCCTTATGAGCAGGGATAATAATATAATGCGCCTTGAGCGCCACTTAGTTGGTGGATACGTGCGCTATATAAATCTATACATTATTATTATTATTATATATATATATATATATATACTGAACAAAATTATAAACGCCCCATGTGGCACTTTGAAACTTTTATTAGCCTTAGAGGTTGCAAAATCATACAAAATTCATTTTGTTGTTCAATATGCTACAGATTACTGGCCGTTAGAACACGATAGTGGCGTCTGGCAATCATGGACATGCATGTGGACACGGTGGGGGTCAGATTGAAACATGGGGCGTTTATATTTTTGCTCAGTGTATATATATATATATATATATAGAGCTAGGTCACTGACATTGGAATAGCCAGTGACTGACATAATATAGTCCCACAGTGGGGCAATGTTACAGGTTTAAGAGTTGTTGTTACAGGTTTAAGAGTAGGTGCTAATTGAACATAATTGTTTGTTATAATTGGGCTAGGCCATTGTTTACAAATCAGCAGGATGTCTCATCCTGAGAAATGACTCAATCTGGGTACTGTCCTTTTTATAGAAAACATGAAATTTAATAAAAATTTGAAATGGATAGTGGCAGGGATCCAACATTAGAATACATACAAATTAAACTATTATGTTATTTTTTAATTGTCACTGCTTATACCTTACCTTTAACTTTCAGAGCAAGTAATTTCGATGGAAAATGGAGAGTTCGCCTGGTCCAAGAATGAAAGTCCAACCTTGAAAAAGTAAGTTGAAATGAATTTTTATCATTCTGGAGCTTTGTAATTGTAGGGTTGTGATCAAGCCCAAGCCCCCCCCCCCCCCATTTCTAATGCCCTATGATTTTCGAGTCCTTATCCAAATATAAGTTTTATACTTGATGCAACGGAACCCCCCTCCCCAAATAATAATAATAAATAAATAAATCGGGCTCTGCAATTTGTAGCATTAGCACAGCTTAGTCTCGAATGTTATTTCATTGCGCACGTATTGCCCAAAACCAACTTCAGAGGAACATCAGCAATTTGAAATAGAAACGGAAACAGTTTTAGTGACATTAACTGTTTAAGTCAAGGAAAACAAAAATCGGTTTTGGTGAAAAAAAAATTAGAAATAATTCATTCAAAACAGAAATGGTTTGAGTGACATTAACTTATCTTAAAAGGCAAAAAAACAAAACTAAAAAATTCTATTAAACCAAAAACAGTTTTAGAGAAAAAAAACAACTGTTAAACATTTGCTGACAAGTTTCCATGTAATTGTTTCCTTAGCATGAATATTGAGGTCAGTTATGGGTCACTGGTGGCTGTAGTAGGTCAAGTGGGTTCAGGCAAGTCATCCCTACTGTCTGCCATGCTGGGAGAGATGGAGAAACTGCAGGGTTCTGTGGCCGTTCAGGTAAGGCTAACCAATAAGCTCTTAATAATGACTGCTCAAAGATGCCAGTTTTCCGACTATTGCCGGAATTCTGGCTTTTTCATGTTTCCCCAAAAAATCCAGTGCTCCATCTTTCGTCCGGCCGGGAAAAAAATCGCCCTTACAGAGCTCGCTCAGTTAGTCTTGGTTATCAAGACGTTCTTACCTTTTCTTTTTTCATGCCATTGCATAATACACTTGAACATTTCACCGACAGTTGTTGTGAAAGTGCATGCTAGAATTTGATGGTTCGTGTATGCAATGGAAAACAATAGTAGCGAGCAATGTCTTCAACTAAGACTATCCCGTTGCTCCGCCATATTGGAAATGGTGTGTGTGGGTCCGTGTGTGTGTTGTATACCATGCATTGTGTACATGGTGATCGCAAATTGGTCATAAAGATTGCATTTCACAGCCCTCATTTTCTGAAATTTTTTTCACTGATTTTACTAAACTTGGCTACCATAATAGAGGTCGGAAGAGGTGTGCATCTGAATAAAAATCGATGCTAGTATAAAGAACAGGTTCAATTGGTATTGGCTTGAATCAAAAGAAAACAAGGGATATTTTCTTTCCATGCCCTTGAATGAACGTTCCCTCTTCCTTTGTGGGAAATTATTTTTTCTGGTTCTGGAGTAAAGAGCTACCGTCATCCCTGTCTGCTCAATGCAAATCAGTAGAAATTTTCACTTGATTTCATGGCGCTATTGCATGTGTCTCTCAGCTAAGTGCTGCCGATTTATTGTGACTCTTGTAGAGTGGTACATACCTGTAGTTATCAGCTCTTAAGCAATCATGCTTGCAGGGAAAAATATAATAGTGATACAAATACAAACAATTTTTTCAATAAATATTACTCAATATTTAAATTTTGAAAGCGAATATGATACAGGCTTTTATTAATACTGATCAAAGTTCACACTTGTATTGTTCTCTGAATCTGACAAAAATTAGTTTACATTCCTGTACGGAGAATTTAATGAGTTGACCCCATTCTGGTTTCAGGGGTCGGTTGCCTACATCCCTCAGCAAGCATGGATCCAGAATGCCACCCTGAGGGATAATATCACCTTTGGGTTACCACTCGAAGAGAAAAAGTACCAGCAGGTGATTGAGGCGTGCGCCTTGGCCCAGGATCTGGACATGCTGCCTGGCGGAGATTTGACCGAGATTGGAGAAAAGGTAGGCTGTGTGGAAGATAACAAACCGTAGATAAGAAATTCTGGATCAACGTATAAACAATCAGTAGAAATTAAGCTTACATGTTTTGTTTCATTGTTTTGAAACTCTGTTTCAGTTATGATCTGGGGTTTTCTTTTAATGGAGAGAGGAAAAACAAACAGGTTAATACTTATTCTTGTTGGGATGAACTTACTCAAAAAAGATTGCCATAGTAACAAACATGTACATCTTTTGGATACTTTGTACACAAATAGTCTTGTAGCTAATGAGCTGTAGATTTCATGACTCGTGAGTAAGGCTATGTAGTGTACTCACATACTCACAAGCAAGTTTGACAAGTAATATTCTACACTTGTGCACTCTCTCAGAAACTACTGTCGTAGTATTTACAATATCGTAATATTGACAACTTACCATCATAAAAGTGCCATAAAGATTGTATATTTGCATGCGAATGCACTGTCATCATCATCATCATCATCATCATCCTCCTTATCCTTCGGCTGTGGAGCAGGTGACCACAATCTTCCTCCATGCAATGCGATCCCTGGCAAGTGCGGCAATCTGGTCCTCCTGTAGCATGCCCTCCCCATCCCCCAGCAAACATTGAATGTATGTCAAATATGACAGGCGCTAGCGTCCTGGTTGTCTTCTGCCTTGCTGAGGTATGTACAGGGCATATCTTCTAGCAGGTTCTTCATGAGACAGACGAAGGATATGCCCCAAGAACCTCAACTGACGAGACCTCACGCAATGCATTAGAAGCTCAGAGCCAGCCATGGTATAATATGCTTGTATTTGGGACATGATCTGTGTGCGTGATATTCAGCATAATCCTGTAGCATGAGGTGGCAAAAGCATTAATATAATTTCAGCAACGACTTTAAGATATTTCTCACAGGGCTTTTAATCATAGTGACAGGAGAAATGAAACACTTGTAATTGTTGTTATAAAGCATGTTGATGTCTATACACTGTGTCATCTTTCCAGGGCATTAACCTTAGTGGTGGTCAGAAGCAGCGAGTCAGTCTGGCTCGAGCCGTCTACAACGATGCGGACATCTACCTCCTAGATGACCCTCTAAGCGCCGTGGACTCACATGTCGGCAAACACATCTTTGATAACGTGATTGGACCAGAGGGACTGCTGAAGAATAAGGTATATTATGGTTCTTACAATTTGTACTAAGTTTTGTTAAGAACTTGTAACTTTTTAGTTTTTACATTTGTTTCTGTTGGTTCCTTATGTGGTTGCCCATGTGCTTGCTTTTGTTGAGTAACTGTTTCTTGAGTAACTCTTCTTATTTATGGCATTCCTAGATCCGTGTTCTTGTGACCCATGGAATTGGCTCAAGTGGACAACGTCATCATCAGTGGAGAAATCACAGAGGCTGGCTCTTACACCGAGCTGCTCTATCACAACAACGCCTTTGCCTAGTAATCATCTCTTATTTATTGTATCCCTAGACCCGTGTTCTTGTGACCCATGGAATTAGCTTCCTGCCTCAAGTGGACATCATCATCATCATCATCGTCAATGGAGAAATCACAGAGGCTGGCTCTTACACCAAGCTGCTCTATCACAACAACGCCTTTGCCTAGTAATCATCTCTTATTTATTGTATCCCTAGACCCGTGTTCTTGTGACCCATGGAATCGGCTTCCTGCCTCAAGTGGACAACATCATCGTCATCGTCAATGGAGAAATCACAGAGGCTGGCTCTTACACCGAGCTGCTCTCGTATGAACGGGCCTTTGCCGAATTCTTACGTAACTATACCAACGGAGCCAATGGCACAGAGAAAGACCAAATAAGAAGTGAGTTAAGGGTCAACATTGTTTCTTGTTAATTTATCAAATTTAAAAAACTGTAACCAAAAATGAACCCAAAATGATTTGTTTTTACTTTCTTACTAAAGCTAACTGACAGGTCCGGCCCCTTCTCCAATCTTGTATCACTTTTGAAAATGACAGAATCAAACGTATAATGGACAGTATCAGGCATGAGAATCTTCCGGTTTAAACCGGAATTCTGTTTTTTTCCCTTTAAAATTTGTGGTCTTCGAGTTCAGTGTGAATTTGATATAAAATTTGGGGGGTGAGTTGTAGGGGGTATACATTTGGATTTCGCTAATCCCTCTTCTCTAATCAGAAATTGTAAGTTTACCTTTGTAATCGTATATCGCGGATCCACACGCCGTTCGTGAAAAAAACGGCACGTTAACAATAAATTGCCGCCCGGCAGCTGGCCCGATATGCGGCTTGCGGTCTTCCATGCACCGCGCATGCAGCAGCGAGAGACGCAATGGATGTATAGACTTGTCTCATTCCTCGCTTCGTTAACGGTACGGTTCAATAATGTTTGCCCGTAATACATTTACTGCTGCAGCAAAGATAAACGTGTGGAGACTTTTGAAAGTCTACTGACAAAACAATGCACGTGTTTTGTACCGTGTGTACTGTGTATATACGTGCAAGTTTGTACACGAACCAATGAGTGGCGCGGCACGACTGAAATCGTAGGCCATGGGAAACTGGTACCTGTTATTGCCTCACAATCAGCGAAAGATATATTGGGAACCAACGAAAACACATGATTGGTGGAAAGTAATATTAACAATGGCGGCAAGGCAGCATGTTTCGCGGTTTGCTATGCGTGGTGATACCGATGTTAAACTTATCGAGAGGAGGCAGAGGAAGCTGTGAAATAGCAATTTATTAAAATGTGTGTTATCCTTCTCATGTATGGTATGTGATTTCTTGTTAATTGATATAAATGCATTAAGGCATTATCCCCACAGCATAGATCTTTACACAGCAATGATTAGATACAAAATTTTTGGGGTGAGGTGTAGGGGGTACATATGGATTTCGCTAATCTCTCTTCCTGAATCAGAAATAGTAATTTTACCTTTGTATTCGTATATGAAAAACTGTTCAAAAGGGTTTAATTTGTCATTGTTCACTTCTTTTTGTTACAGGTGTTTAATCACTAATGGCAATCAATAAAAAGCAAAAATAGTGCACAATTTTACATTCTGTATTTTCCATTAAACCTATTATTTTTTGTTCAAAAAAGGAAAAATCTTACCAGAGTAGCTCACTTCTACCTGGAAAAACAGGTGTCAGAAATGCATCATGACCACCATAGAGCGTCTAAAATACCCAGAGCTTCCAGGGCCCTTAAGCGGGCCCTGGACCCCGGTCAGGGACTTGGCTGCTGTCGTGTTGTGTGCTTCGCACACAAATTTGGGACTCTAACAAGTTGCACTCCAACTTAAAAATTTTTCCTGTTTTTTTATCATCACCCATTCTCATGCCTGCAGTATACCATTATTGTTCGCCCTTGGTGTTAAAAACAAATGACTGCACATAATCTGTTTAATTTTATGAGAATTATTATCAAAGTATAGATGCATTTACAGACATTTTACCACAAATTAGAACGAACCTTGCATTTGAAGCGAGGTGTTAGGGTTAATATACATTTCAAAGAAACAAAATTCTGTAGTTACATGGATGCAAGGATAGTCATCTGTTTGTTTACCAGCAGGTCCTTCCCTGGCTGAACAGATGGCTCTACTGGGTGAGGAATCTACCAGCTCCATTGCAATGCTGTCTGAGGAAGACAGAACAGAAAAGTGTGTGGAATCATTGAGGTAATAAATTTCATTATTAAACCTAACCACCTTTAAGTGCGAAACATGCCAAGTGCAACTTTTGATCTCTGCTCACTTCAACAATATAATAAGGGAAGCCACCAAAAATAAATTAATCGGTGCGCCGCGTCGGGCCGCGGCACAGCCGCTAAGCGCCGCACTCAGTTTTGCCCTGCGGCACTTTGCGGCGCCGAGAGTCAAGCAACAGCTCAGTTTGTAAGCCTGTATTGTTATGCTAAGAAGCCAAGTGTTCCAGAAGGTGGTGCTGCGACAGCTCGGCCAACCAGCAACACGCCGCAAAGACATTCTTTGCCCATTGCGGTCCCACTGTGGCTCCACGGGGCGCTTGTGCAGGAGGCCGACAAAATGCCGTGAATTAAATCCTTTGTTTGTCAGTGCACTAGAATTAGAGCTGTCTTGGTGGAAATAATTAATGAAAATCGTGGGCCGACTGGGGATTTTTACTGCATTTATTTGAACAGATCTGTATTGCACGTTTTTACTGGCAATTTCCGAATATTGCTACTTCAGTTTTTTTTATAAATTGAAAACTGTATTTGATTCCCATCTTCATGTAAAAAAGTATTGTCGGAAATTACCGTCAAAATAGCGAATTTTGCAAAAAGCAAGCGGTCCCATTGTGGCTCCATGGGGCGCTTGTGTGGGAGGCCGACAAAATGCCTTGAATCAAATCCTTTGTTTGTCAGTGCAACTTGTTGTATACACCAGAAATAGAGCCGTTGGTGGAAATAATTAATGAAAATCGTGGGCCGACCGGGAATTTTTACTGCATTTATTTGAAGATTTGTATGGCACGTTTTTACCGGCATTTTCCAATGTTTTAATTTTCAAATGAACATTGCTACTTGAGCTTTTGTAATTGAAAACATATTCAAATGTTGGCAAAAGGCAATTATTTTTCAAAACCTAGTATGTTAACTTTTGAGTTTGACACTTTATGGAAACAGAACTGATACAAACAGAATATTTATTTTAATGAACACCTTTTTTTGTAACAAAAGGGACACTCAAGAAATGTTTGAAATATATACATAGTATACAGAAAAAGGCAATTACGTTTTAATTCACAGATAGGATACTCAAAAGACTTTCAGAATTTATAAACCTAGTTTGGAAGCTATCTTCCTACATTTGCCGTTAACGGCATCCCGCAATGCCTTTCTTGAACTTGCGGATTCAAGGGAATTCGGAAATTCTAAATTTGCTTGAGCAACAATGGCTTGGAACTTCACATTGTGCTTGATTGCATCCTTAAACACCGTCCCCGACTTACAATTGACCCCCCCCCCCCTTGATAGTTGAACCTAGCGAGCTCCTCGTCGTCACAAAGTTTTGAAATCAATTTCAAGACAAGATCCTTAGCATGTGAAAAACGTCATTGTATGTGATCTTCTGCATCACATGGACGGCATTCACATTATCAATTTCTAAATATATAGGTGCGTTTTTTTCTCTGAGGCCTAAATGGTCCTTGATCATTGACAGAGTTTTAAGTTCCTTTAAAATGAGTGACAGCATTGCCAAATTTGAATCTTTGGCGACCTGGAAGCTGTTGTCTGTGTCGGCTGCTGTGGGAGGTGTAGAACTCTGTTGTGGCTCAGGTGGGATGACGGTCTCCGTGGTGGATGTGGGTGGTGGTGTGAGGCCCTGTGGTGGCTTGGGCGCGATGACGGTCTCTGCGGTGGCTGTGGGTGGCGGTGTGAGGCCCTGTGGTGGCTCGGGTGCGATGACGGTCTCCGTGGTGGCTCGGGTGTGATGATGGTCTCCGTGGTGGCTGTGGGTGGCGGTGTGAGGCCCTGTGGTGGCTCGGGTGCGATGACGGTCTCCGTGGTGGCTCGGGTGCGATGACGGTCTCCGTGGTGGCTGTGGGTGGCGGTGTGAGACCCTGCGGTGGCTCAGGTGCGATGGCTGTGGGTGGCTCAGGTGCGATGAGGGTCTCGGTGGCAAGTCGCTTGAAGAGAGCAATCAGAGGAATGTCTTCATCACTGTCACTATCTCCCTCTAGGAACCTCTTCAGACCTTTAGAACAAAATTATAAACAAAAAGTAATAAATTAGAAAAATATCAAAATAGAAATACATAAAAAAAAGTGCACCAACACATTCCAAACTATAAACATATGCAATATTGTCCATAGACGAGCAGCCAAAAAATGCCCAACTGTGTACTTTAAAACATTTTCCTCATGAACATGTATTCTAGAAAATCGTACAGAGACAGAGTTCTTGGAATTAATTCATCCCGGCCAGATAATAAAAGTGAACCAAGGATCTTTGTACAGTATGATTGACAGCCCTATTGTTGTTCAATTATGGTTGATGGGATGCAGCACCTGAAATAAATTCCTGCCATAACAGTGTATCTACAATTACTGGCAACATTCCCAGCCCCATTGTTGCTTAAATACGTCCTCCATCTGGTTTTGCAACTTAAGATTCTCTGTGGAGCCGCTAGGATTTTTGTAGTTTGGGCACTGAAATCAATTGATACATATCTGAAAATCGTCACTGCTTGTGTAAACATTGAATCTAAAGCTGAATGACTTTTGCTACACTGAAAAGCAGGACTGTCAGCAGACATGCAGGTCGCTGCCATCACGCCGCGATCTTTAAACCAACCATGAAGCTGAATGTCTTTTGCTACACTGAAAAGCAGTACCGTCGGCGGACATGCAGCCCGCTGCCACTGCGCAGCGATCTTTAGGAATCCAACCAACCATGAATCTATTACAATGTGCTTTTGTCGCTATTGTAATGTTGGTTTGCTAGTTTGGCCGCACAGCACCGCGCCTTGGCGGCACGCGGAGGGCTGATATGCGGCGCTTCACGACGCGACGCGGCGCGCCAATTTATTTATTTTTGGTGGCTTCCTTAAAAAAATATTGGAGTCTTTTTTTTAGTGTAAAATCTATCACCACGATGTTATACTCTAAGCGCTTTACATTATTACTCCTGATCATTGGGCAAATATCAATCCTTAAACTTTCTCAATTCCCAAGCATGCATTCCTACAGCCTGTGTTCCCAATAGCACGTTCTAGGTGTTATTAGTTATGAGATGCTTTCTAAGCACTTTGGGGCATAAGCAAAGCAGCTGTAACTTCACTATATGAAATCTTCATGGTAGGAATAAAAGTAGAATAATTAACACCTTGAAATATTTGTCCTGTACTTTTAGGATGGGTTCTATTTCTGGTGATTCATCCAGTCTGGATCGGAGTTCATTCCCCGAGTATAAGAAGAGACGTGATAAGAGTGGCAAGAAGACCACCATGGCAGATGATGGAGACACACTGATTGAGGAAGAGACTTCCCAAACGGGCACGGTATGTACTTGGAGAAGGCCATAACAATAGTGATAACAATATAAGAACCGATTCCATCTAGATCATTGCGATTTTAGTATTATCTCTGTCATTGGGCTCCTTTCTTTTCTGGATTGTACTCAACTTCCCGGGAAGTACACAGCCCCTGGCAACCTATTAGGCACTCATCAGTTTATCAAACACAATCTACCCTCACAGGTACCCGTTTATACTGCTGGATGAAGAGAAGCAATTATGGTTCAGTGTCTTGCTCAATGATACAAATGCCGCAACCAGCATAGCTACGCTTTCGAACCCACATTCAAACAAGCTTGACTCGGCCTATAGATTTCCGCGACCCGATTTCACAAAACTCATCTTATCTTTAGATGGTTGGTGCCAGCATGATCACCGTGAGGATTTGTATTGCATCCCCTTATTGCACACCTTATTAACATGCATCTTACTGCTTTATAAAAAAAATCATGCCCTGATCTTTTTATTCAAGGAACCTGATCTACATCTCGGTGCAAGACGTCCGTGGGAGTGTACACGTATTCACCTTGCATTGTACCCTCTGTCTCTGCATCACATATAGATTTGTTGCAGACGTCTTGATGCAACACTAATCATGTCAAATCTTATTGCTATGGTCAAATCCTAACTGGTGTATGATGTATGCACAGTAGGAAGGCAGCATATCTGATTGGTCAATAAGGGGTTGTGACATCTTTTTTTATTGGCCAATCCAACTTCATATTCTTGATGTTTTCTCCCCATTCAGGTAAACCTGTCAGTCTTCACTGCTTACATTCAAGCAGTCGGTACAATCCTGTTCCTGCTGATTGTATTTTTTTTCATTCTGTACAATGTCGCATCTGTGTTGGCCAATGTTTGGCTCAGCGCGTGGAGTAACGAGGTACCAGTTAACGGCACGTTGCCAACAAGCGTACGAAACAAGTACCTCCTTGGATACGGTGCTCTAGGAATCACACAAGGTAATAATTACATGTATAATAAATATCACAGCCCTTGTAAGGCATAATTAATCTGTAAAACATTCAAATGTGCTGATCTAGATGTAAAAAGAAAATATGTGTAAGCAAGGCATGCTTGTACTATAATGTAGCAACCATCCTGAATCACTTTAAACTGTAACGCAATCAATCCTATCTGATATGCATGTATTGCTGTGCTCTAGCAGGAGTATTTTGGTATCGGTTGTGCATTGAGTGGACATCCATTTTATTTTATTTATTTATTTATTTTATTTAAGCTTTCTTTATTCAGGGTAGCACCATTCAGTGAGTAACACTGCTTTCCAAGGTGGCCCTGATACATGTATACATTTACAATAATTTCTAAAAAGAATGTACCGGTAGATCAAACACACAGGACTATTTCAGAATACAAGGTTAGATATGTGTGGATATGGATAATATATACACTAGATATAATACAATTGAATAATTGGATATTAAATAATATTACTAATAGTACAATTTTAGTGAATGAGGGTATTATTTTTAAACTGGTTGATTGACATAGTGTGATAGTTAATGCGAATATTCTGTGGTAATTTGTTCCATAGTTGACAAGATCTAGTTATAAACATGCGTTGACCAGAATTAGAGTTACAATGTGGAATAGCGAGTGAGTTTGAAATCTGACCTCTCGTAGAATAATTATGTACAGAGTGGGTGAACTTAAATTTAGCAGACAAATAATAAGGAGACGTACCATTTAAACATTTGAAAATCATAATAAGCATTTGGTTAGTCCACCTATCATCTAATTTGAGCCAATTAAGGGAAGTCATCATGTCATTAACAGGAGTTCTAATGTCTACAGATAAGATTATTCTAGCTAATTTGTTCTGCTGTTTTGAAGTCTAGATTTTAGTTCATTGTTGCAATTTGACCATACAGGGCTACAATAGTCAAAATTAGGTATGATCATTGCTTCAGCAAGCATTTTAAGGTACAATTTGGTAAATAATACTTTAAATGGTTTAAGACACCACAGCGTTTTGAAACTTTTGATGATACATGATTAATATGACTAAGCCATGTCATTTGGCTATCAAAAATAACACCAAGGTATTTAAAATTATCAACCCTTTCTATTAAATCATTGTTGTAAGTTATGGAAATATTACTAAACTTATCCAAACATTTGTTTGTACCAAAAGCATTAACTCGTTTTGTTGATATTCAATGTCAACTTATTATCTAAGAACCATTTCCGATATTTTAAAGTTATTCTTAAGGTCACTCTGAAGATTCTGTGGGTCTGATGAGCGAAATAATAACGTAGTATCATCAGCATACATTACAGTTTTACAATTTACAGAACTAGGAAGACTATTTACATATATAAGAAAAGCAAGGGTCCTAGTATAGACCCTGGGGAACACCTATATTGATACTTTGAAATGAAGATAAACTACTGCCTATACTAACTGCTTGTTTTCTGTTGTTAAGATATGATATGAACCAGCATAACTCATCTCCCCTTACACCATACATGTTAAGTTTATAAATAAGAAGTCTATGATTTACAGTATCGAAAGCTTTTTTAAGATCAAGAAATATAGCGGCAGTAATACAACGCTCATCAGTATTATTTAAAATAAAATCCTGAACATCTATTAGCGTGGTTGTGGTTGAGTGATGTTTTCTAAAACCTGATTGACAATCGTTTAATATATGATTACACAATAAATGAGAGTACAGCTGGTCATGAACAGATCTTTCAATAATTTTAGATACAATAGATAACACAGATATGGGGCGATAATTATCAACATTTGATTTGTCACCAGACTTATAAATTGGAGTAACCTTTGCCGCTTTCCAGTCACTAGGAAATACAGATGTACATAAGGATAAATTACAAATATAGGCAAGGGAAGCGCAGATGACAGGTGCGGCAGTTTTAACAATTTGGTGCTAATACAATCAATACCAGGAGATTTACTATTTGACATTTTACAAATCTGCTTATAAATGTAACTGGAAGATATTTCACAAAATTTAAATTGATCATAATCTACAGAAGAAGAGTTTATGTTATAAATAGAATTACGATTAACAATAGGTGTACAGTTCTGATCAGCAGTTTGAAATTTGTTTGCGAGATTCATACCAATTGATGTAAAATAATTATTAAATTCGTTAGCAGTAGTCTTTTCAGAGGTTGTAAAACCTTCAGAAGTATTTACATTCCCAATCTTGTTTTGCTTACTTGGAATTATTTTCTTAATAGACTTCCACAATTTGTTTGAGTCCTTCATATTATTTTTAATTTCATTTTGGAAGAAGTTACTTTTAAGAGATTTGTTCATGTTGTTTACTTTATTTCTTAATGTTTTAGCTTTAGCCCAGTCCTGTGCATCATTAGTTTTGTGTGCTTTAGCATAATAATAGTCCCTATCTTTACTTAATTGAAGAAACTCAGTGGTAGCCCATTCTGGTAAGAAACCTTTGACCCTCTTTTGTTTGATGGGTGCATGCTTATTGCATGCATAATTGAACATGTTGACCCAGCAGGACCATGCATCATTTACATTGTTGTAATGTGGTTACCTCCCCCCAGTTTCTATTGTTAAGTGTAGTGAGAAAATCAATGGTGTTAAAATGCTTATAGGAACGTGATTTAGTAACCCTTGGTGGATGTTTTAATTGTTTATATTTTCTAACTAAATAAATAAGAGAATGGTCGCTCAAACCAAGACTATGTACGCCCGATTCAGTAATTGTTTCAGAACGAGAAACAAAAACAAGATCTATAATAGTTTTTGTTTTATCGGTAATCCTTGTGTAATCATGTATTAATTGCTGTAAACTGCAGCTTTTGGCAAAATCATTGATCTTTTAGAATTACTGGCTTTTGAGATATCTAAATTAAAATCTCCAACAATAATTATTTCGTTATAAATAGAAAGACAGGTTTGAAATAAGTTATCAATATTATTTAGGTAATCAGTATTAGCATCAGGAACTCTATATACAGTAGATAAGAGCAAAGGTTTGGTACTAGGTAATACAATTTCAACTAACAGGACTTCAAGGGTATTATCAGTTGAAATATTAGTTTTATCTATATAATTAATTCCATCTTTGATATAATTTATAATGCCCCCATGTTGTCGGTCTAAGTTATCTCTATCTTTACGACAGATGCTGTAACCAGGTATAGCTAATTCATTATTATCAATGTCATCTGTAAGCCAACTTTCAGTTATGCAAAGTATGTTAATATCATTATTATGTAAGAAAATATTTATATGATCAATCTTATTTCAAGACTTTGTATGTTAACATGCGCTATTTTTAAACCTTTGCTAAGACTACAATCATAATCTATCAGTTTATCTGCAAATGGTAACTCATTATACGATAGTTTAAAGAAACATGAATTACACCACCACTTGTAATTATTTTGGTCATTTAGACTATTAACACAATCAGTATGAAAGTGCTGTGAACAATTTATACAAGAAATGCTTGAAGAAATTAATCCTATATTTTTCTTACAGGTGACACAGACATAATTTGTTCCATTGCCAGTTGAATTTTTGATATTATTTATTGAAGGTTTATTTTTAATCAATTTCCTCCTAAAATTACTTCTGAATTTTGAAGGTTTGTATAAATTACTTACATGTACATTTGTAATTAAGTCTTTGGTTGTTGAGGGTACCTGGTAGGGTGTGAGATGGCACTACGCAGGTTGGTGACGAGTCTTGCTATGCCGTGGTTGTTTAGATGAACTTCATCCCAATAGAGGTAATCTCGAATCGTGCATGATGCTGCTACAAAGGAGGGGGTGTGATCTACGAATGTTACTCTGGAGCTTTGATGGCAGTTGCGTTCAAATATGTTGTTCAGTTGGCGGATCTTCTGGTTTGCTAGGCTGTTACTAGTTGTAGGGATCAGTCGTGGAAGAATGCTGGAGATGATGACGTGTGCGGAAGGAAATTTATCGAGAGTGGTGTTTATCAGTGATCTTGATGTGGCATCGCAGGTTGCAACAGAGTCATGTTGTACACTATTTGTCCATGCCTGAAGAATTATGCACCGAGGTTGGCCAAACGGGCATGTCTCAACCATTTCTTCAATATCGGTTATTGTTGCCCCTCCCTTTGCGAATATCTTTGTAGTTTTCCCTGGACAGAATCTTCTTTCATCTATGCGTTTACATATTGAGTTGCTGAAGATTAGAATCTCTGGTGATAGCGATGATGGAGTGTGTGTAGGCTGCGATGAAGGTGGGGAAGATAGGGGGAAAGTTGACGATGGTGGCTTGGGCGATGATTGAGATGGTGGCTTGGGCGGTGGCTTGGGCGGTGGCTTGGGCGGTGGCTTGGACGGTGACTGAGATGGTGGCTTGGACAGTGACTGAGGCGTTGGTGGGTGAGTACAGAGAGGAGCTTGAAGGGTCGTTCTCAACTGCATCAGGCACAGTATCTTCTAAGACACTGAAGCCATTAGAAACAGATATGGTACATGGAGTGTGAGATGAGTTGAGCTTTGATCTGGTTATTTTGGGCCATTGAAATGTGTCATGTGTTGGCTTTAGGCTAGCATTTTCTGCTTCCAGTAAACAGTTACGATTGCTTAGTTCACTGAAGGCAATGGAGAGTTGTGAGTAGGAACTCCTCAGATCTCTGTGTTCCTTCAGTTGTGTTGTCAGGTCTTTTAGTTTATCCTGCAGACTCTGTATTTTTGCTTTGAGTTTTGGAGATTCGTCTTCATGGTGCTCTGTTTGGGTGTAAGTGCTGCAGCTGTTGTTTCTGGTCTGGGTAGATATCTCACATGTGGTGACCAGTTTAGGTGACAGAGAGGCATCATCAGTCTTGAAGTTGATTTTGTTGCATATTACTGGAGTTGATGTTATCAGAGGATCAGTTGGTTCATATGTTGAAAATTCATCATCACCAACCAGTTCAGAGTTAGTGAATCCATTAAAGCTTCCACTAAAGCTTTTCCATAGCTGATTCAGTGAGTCCTTTGTTCTGCCTATTGTGTTGGGCACTGCAGGCTTGAACGAGTCCATTGTGTTGGACACAGCAGGCTTTATAGTGCTGGCAGAAACTACAGCAATGATGAAAAATAATCTCCCAAATGTCTCTAAAATGCTGATAGATTTCAAGAAATGATGCTTACCAGTTGGTTCTAGACATCAAACTGAAGATGTTGATATAAAATTCCAGTGTGTAATTCCAATATATTAGTTATATTTTGTGAAATAATTGAGAGCACACAGAGCAGAGCGTACACACAAACCAGACTTCTGGCAGTTAATTATCACTGCAGAAATTATGGTTGGGAGAAGAATACATGGAAGAAGATCAATATAAACTATTATATTTAAATTGTAATCTGTTGGCTGTATTTCCCCTATAGGCCTTATGCTTCTTGTAGGTACCCTCCTATTGGCCTTTGGAGCCCTCCGGGCTGCAAAATCCCTCTACCAACTTCTTCTTGCCAACGTCCTCCGCGCCCCGATGTCATTCTTCGACACCACGCCCATGGGACGCATACTCAACCGTTTCAGTAAGGATACGTACATGATCGATGATGTGATCCCGAACAACCTGATTTCTTTTCTCTCGGGTGTAATCCGAATTCTATCCACGTTGGTGGTTATCTCCTGGAGCACTCCGATATTTGTGAGTGTCATATTGCCGGTGGCTGTTGTGTACTACTTGATTCAGGTAAGGACATTTCTTATGATAAATACACACACTCGATTCAAAAGGTTTTGTGTTTGCCCCTCATCTCTTTTATGGATTATTGGGGGTTTATATTTTGGGCATATTTGTTTTAAAATCAAATGGCTTACTTACAGGGCATGTGTTGATCCTTAGTGGCTGAGATCATAAGAAGTGAGATAGGTATTTAAGTGAGTTTTCCTTTGTTTGGTGGAATTCCTTATTTCATAAAGCTGTTTTTGATACTGTAATGAAATACATTTGGATCTACTTTTGGCTAACAGGAAAACATGTATATGCGGTTTTTGGAAGCAGACCAAATTTTACAAAGTATGGTGGCTAAGAGAGGCCGCACAAATTGGGCAAATGTTCATAAACGTATGTGAAAAAGTTGTTTAAAAGTATGCAAAGTGGCAGAATTTCAATCGATCCAGAAATTTTGGATACAATTGGACATTGTTTCATAGCAAAAAAAGAAGAAAACTAAATATGCCAACATGCAATTATGAGGCGATACACAAGAAGGCTAGAAAATAGAGACTTTGTTTTGGACCTTAAGCTAGAGAATTGATATTATTACTGACAACTAAATGATAATAATCCAACAGAGATTCTACATAGCTACATCTCGCCAGCTCAAGCGCTTGGAGTCCGTGTCAAGATCGCCGATCTATTCTCATTTCTCTGAGACGGTGACCGGAAGCAGCTCCATACGTGCGTATAATCGCTCGGAACACTTCATACGACAGAATGAGACACTCATTGACAACAACCAGCTGACATATTATCCAAACTTAGTGTCAAACAGGTACGTAGGAAGGGATGAAATTATTGGCAATAAAATGACATTTCATAAAAATATTGATAGGGAAGATTAATACTGTCATCATCTTTACACCAAGTAAGTTTTAGGGCTGTGCCGGGTATCCGGATACCCGACCGAAACGGTCATTACCCGGTTCCATTTTTCGGTTCCAATTACCTGTAAAAGACTTTTTAAAATCTGTGACTCTTGAACAATGCACTTGTACAGACAATTATCTTTAAATTCAAGAGATAACACTCCAATAAAGAAAAGATCGATAGTATGGTATCCTCTGTATTATAAAAGTCAAATTGTTACCATTTACAGTACATGTATTTGTACACCACCGGAGGCATGTTTTCAACAAAATTGAAAACGGGTATCCGGGTATCTGAAGTTTCCTGATCTCGGGTATCCGGTTCCAAAAATATCCGAAAACTCACAGCCCTAGTATGTTTTACATTAAAATTCAAGGAGAGCAGAGGAAAGCTTTAACATAGCTAACCTCTCCCTGCAGGCTGTTTGGCACTTTTTAATAATGTTCAATAATGTTTTTTTCACGATGGCATATAACAAATTAGAAGCGGAATGAAATTTACAATTTTCAAGTATTACATTCACAAATAAATTCAGCATGAGAAAAACAAGTAACTATACATACATGTACATACGTTAACCACTCTCCATGTATTGTGAATGTAGACAAAACTACATTGACACCTCTTAAAATACTGCTTTATTATAGACAGATTTTGCCTAATTCTACCGTCCTACCCCTAACTTCATCCCCTTTGGGAGATAATCAAGGACTTATTTTTTCAATATTTAAAAGTTCGTCCATCTGACCCAATCGATATTTGAATTTTTGTATAACAGATAAAAACAAAATTACACTGTCCATGACCGTTACACGCAGCAGCATCATGCAAAATACCATTCTGTGTGTGACTGCTGTGTTGCACATGTGTACATATGCGTTTTGTGTAAGCTAAGACATTTGTGTTTGGGTTGTTTCACGGCAGACATCCAATTTGTGAATGAGACAATTACTGTTGTTTTTTGGTGGCGCAACTGGCACCATCCTTCCACCCCCCTAAAATTCAACCATTTGTGTATTGTTTAATGACCAATTTTCTCCCCCAATCCTTTCATGATGGACAGATGGATGGCATTGCGTCTTGAGTTCCTTGGCAACACGCTCATCTTGTTTGCGGCACTCTTTGCTGTGATTGGACGTGATTACATCAGCTCGGGCATTGTGGGTCTGTCCATTTCCTATGCACTACAGGTAAAGTGTATTAATTCCACACCATGTTTGAGTTCCTTTACAGCCAGCATACACTTTTGTTAAACATTTGTATTTGCATCCATACTTTATAGGAATCAAGATATGTGTATAAAAAACAACCTTAATTCATTGGGTCTTTAACCCTCTTACTACTACAAGGGTCAAAATCAGTCAAAATGTTGATATACTTGCCAAGGTATATACTTGCCAAGGTATATCGAGTGCACTTAAAAGTCGAACATTGTCAAACCTTACGTGTAGTAAGTACATTTACAGGTCAAAATAAGTCAACCGTTTTTGACTGGTAAAAGCATTGTCTGGTATTGTTCAGGGTGGTCATAATGACAGTAAGAACCAGTCAAAAATGCCTCCGTGTGCACATTTGGGTCAACAGTCAAAACAGGCAACTTCCCACTAAAGTGCAGCTAGAGTAAGGAGGGTTAATGAGAAAATATTGAAAATGTATTCAGTTTGTTTGTATTCATTCCAAAGTGGAATTTCTGTCTTCGGATGACAGAAATACATTTTGGAAATTACCTAACCACTAACTTTACTAAAATGATAGCATTCGTGACGGAAATATTTGATACCATCATTTTATACAAAGTTTATACAAAGTTTATATACATAACAGCAAAAGAAACGTCACCCCCCTAAATTTTGATAAGTCTGAGAACGTGTTTAGCTTATGTGTCCTCGGACGTCATGCATGACGAATTTTGAGGTCAACCAAATTTGCCACATTGTGTTCGTGTTACACTCCATACTCATAATATTCTTCACTAACCCTAACTCCCTAGGCATTGTATTAAAACAATAAAAAATCCTTCAAAATCCTCCAACTGGCTTTGTTGTCTAGGGAGTTAGGGTTAAACAAATTATATTAATTATAAAATGAAAATAATAAATATTTTTAGGGGTGACGTTTCTTTTGCTGTTATGTATACAAAGTAAGTTTTATGTAAAACTGTTGTTATCATTTATATTTATTGAGATTATTAATGGTGTATAGTGGCAGGATACACTATTTGTCATTTGCAAAAATAGAAATATGCAAAATATTATTCTTGGGCCACAAGAATTCCATTAAGTCTCCAGTTAATGGTCAGAGCTTTTTTATTTTTGAAACATTTATATATGAAAGGTAATACATTACAAATAACTATGACTGTAGCACATGATGTAACAATAGCTTAAAAACAATGCCATGATAATAACAGCTTTATGGTAATCTAATTGACTAAGGCTGTGCCGGGTATCCGGATACCCGACCGAAAATGTCATTACCCAGTTCCATTTTTCGGTTCCAATTACCTGTTAACGACTTTTTAAAATTCCGACTGAACATTTTCAGCCACACAAAGTAATAAAAGTTTCTGATTTTTTGCTAACAAAATGAAGAAAACTTGGATGGAGGCTTTAGAAGTAACATTTGTCGACAGCCTTTCACATACTGGCCAGCTTTTGAAACTTGTATTCGCATTGGTTATTTTATACATTCAGGAGTATTTATGCGTGTTTTTACAAAATTGTTTATGGCTACCTGGGTATCCGAAGATTTCATATTTCGGGTATCCGGTTCCCGAAATAACCCAAAACGCACAGCCCTATAATTCGGTCGATTCACAACAAGGGCGCCGCCAGCGGCAAGCCGGGAAAAGGCCAAATTACGCAGTGCATCATGGGAAAAAGTCGACATCGCAAAACCGGAAGCGGGTATCGCCAATGCATCGACCGTACTTCTTACACCCCTTCTCCGCTAAATCTATCAACTCTTCTCTCTTCTTTCCCGCACAAGGTATTCCCCGATTAGTCAAAAATTGATTTAACTCATCCACTCGCATTCGCGCGAAATCCATACTGCTGTACTGACCACCATCTAATACAACGCGATAGACGCGATGTCGACCCTGAAAGTTTGAAATTGGCCTTTCCCGGCTTGCCGCTGGCGGCGCACTGAGTTGTGAATCGACCGAATTGACATAGTATAAACAAAAGTTTTGCCACCTATCATCTGTCATTATAAACATTACATTGATTATTTGCTTTGATTATTTTCTATTGTTATTTTCATAAGAAAATTAGGTTTACGGATAACACCATGTGTAATAATCTCTTCTTGAAAGAAGTGATGTGGTTCTGAAAAGAACTGGTAGTGAGGATAGTTCTCAATGTTTTGAGAACTATTCTCACTGCTGATTCTTTTCAGAACCACATCACCTCTTCTCAGAAGAGATTATTACACTTGGTGTTATCAGTAAACCTAATTTTCCCATCCTATCCACCATGCAAAGCTTGAAATCACATTTTTTCTTTTCATCTTACAGATAACTGGTGCTTTAACATGGTTAGTTCATGTAACTTGTGATTTGGAGAACAACATTGTTGCAGTGGAAAGAGTTAAGGAGTATACTGAAGTGCAGACAGAGGTGAGTATAGCAAGAAATGCAAAGGGCATCAATAAATATAAATTATTATTCTCAGTTCTTGTGTAGTTTAATGTCTCAAAACTGAGCTTTAAAATTAGTTCCACAGTTTAACTCATGATAACAAATATATTCCATGAGTTTGTCTCTACCATGCAAAAGTCACGCTGTCTGCAATAATCATTGTAAGTTTGATGCTGTAAGAGATGCTGTGTTTTTTCCTACAAACCTAGCAGATGTAGTTAGTATTCTTTCGTTAACCTACTAGCTTGAGGCAATTTTGACCCCTACGATGGCATGACCTTCTCTTAGTCTTGTAAGCTGCTTGGGATTGACAATTTTTCTTTGTAATTTTCTGAATGCAACGGCGACTGGTGTCTGGGATGGTTTTCAGTGCGGTATGCTGTTTCAATCAATCAACTGGAAATACGAGCAGCGCCATGCTCCTGCGGCAGTATGTATGACTCAAGGCACGATAAAAAGGATGACCCATTTAAGTTTAAAAGGTCAATTTGGAGGCATTCTGTACGAGTGTGAGCAACGCAGTATGCCTGTTGCGTTGCAGCGTGCCCCATAGTTTGTATTATTTGAAGCTCTTTGCTTGGTGGAAGTACAGCAGAAGTAAGGTTTGCGGTAGCACCATGTAACAATTTCTCAGGAGTTGTAATAATTGTTGGTTCTGAGAAGAACTGGTGGTGAGAAAGTTGACGTTTATGATCGATATACTCTGATCATCTTCCGAGTGTCAGAGCCCTTTCGTAATAGCAAATCCAAACTTTGGTTCCATTTTTGTGTAGGCTGCAGCAATTGTCCCTGATAACAGACCCGACAAAGATTGGCCAATGAGTGGACGAGTAGAGATAAAGGAATATTGTGTGCGCTATCGAGATGGACTTGATCTCACTCTAAAGGGGATATCTTGTATCTTCAAGGCCAAAGAGAAGGTTGGTATGATATTCAGATGAAGAACTCTTGTTTAAATTCTCTTGAAGTGTGCTGACAGATTGGGATATCAAATGTGGAACATAACCTTTTTCCACACCATATTTGCAGGTAATGTTTCTCTCATTTCAAATTAAAAAAAACTGACAGTGAATGTTGTTAACCAACTTTATCAAAGTTGGCTGTCTGAGTTTCAATTCTGCCAGAAATGAAATCATACAGGCTATTCATATTTCATGCTTATACACCAATGCGAAACTAACTTGGTGTCATCAAGCTTTTGCTGTTCCAAATTTTCACATGGTTAAACTTGTTGGCGCAAATCTCAGTTTTTTTTGACGTCACAAACTGCTTCAAATTCATAACAAAGATGAATTGACACTAATGCTCATAACTTTATGTGACTTTCTTATGCACCATGGCCGAGTGATTTAGTGCAACAGATTTGTGTTCTGATGGCCGAGTCATCAGAATGGGGGTTCAAATCCAGGCCACTACCATAGTGCTCATGTCCTTGAGCAAGATACTGTAGTCCTCAACACAGGACTAATGGGTACCTGTGAGGGTTGTTGTGTTTGATGAGCCAAAATGGCAACAATTGCGCTGTAAACATCCAGTGGAGCTGAGATGGTTTCAGGAAATTATTTATGGGCCTTATGACCAGGAGGTAATAAATTAGTGATTTGAGCACCAGGTGGATTCATGCTCATTTGTAAGTCTATTATAACTATTATAATTTTTCAGATTGGAATTGTGGGCAGGACTGGTGCGGGCAAGTCTTCTCTTACCTTGTCTCTGTTCCGCATACTGGAAGCTGCCAGTGGATCCATCAAGATTGATGATGTGGATATCTCGTCTATAGGTCTTCAGGATCTAAGATCACGCATTACCATCATTCCACAGGTATTATGAAATGGATCCTCTCACAAATGTGTGGATAATGTTAAGCGATGAGATGGTTAAGTGATGAGATCTCTCAATTGGGGGAAGGTTTTTTTTTAAAGGCAGCTGGATCTGAAGATCTTTTAGGGGGGCATGCTGACTCTGTAAGAGATCACAGGGTTCCCCTGTTGAGTTTGTTTAAGGGAGTATCTCAAAACTAAAAATGTTTCCTGTCCATTTTGGAACTTTCCTTCATTCCCTGGAACCGCTTGCTGTCCACAGGTAGCATCCAACAATGAGGGGAACAATAGGAGGTCCTAAGTAGGTTCACACCATGAACAAACGTGTGGTCAGTTTGGTCACACACTGTGATATTTACCATGTAATCTATTTTATTATCTACAGGACCCAGTGTTGTTTGCTGGTACTGTGCGCATGAACCTTGACCCCTTTGACCAATACTCAGATGATGCATTGTGGGATGCTTTGCGACACTCCCACCTATACATGTTCATTTCGGGACTGCCCGAGAAACTGTTGTACAAGTGCACCGAGGGGGGAGAAAACCTCAGGTGAGTTGGTCAGTTTTGATTGGTCATCTCTGCAGAAGGAATGAAAGAAACCCTTGAAGCTGATTGGTCTATGGTTTGATGTCGTGCACACTTGATTTGATCTGTCATAAAGCATTGATCATTGTTGTAGGTCAATTGTGGCTGCTTTGCACTTATGAATTAAGATCCATTTCAATATCTTCCTCCTTATTCTTCCCTCATTCTCAATCTCAGTCTTGGTCAGCGCCAGTTGATCTGTCTAGCTCGTGCTCTGCTCCGTAAGACCAAGATTCTAGTCCTGGATGAAGCCACGGCTGCAGTGGATCTAGAGACTGATGACCTGATCCAAGCAACCATACGTAACGAGTTTGAAGATTGTACCGTCATCACCATTGCACACAGACTCAACACTATCATGGACAGCACTAGGTAGGATCAACTCTCCACTAATGTGACATGAGTTTCTGATCATGTAGAATTGAGGTGCAAAGTGTCAATTTCATAGAGCTTCTCAGCAGAAAATACTGCTCAGCAAACTTATCTGCATAGCAAAATTCAGCTGAGAACCAGCCAGAAGCAAAATACATCAATTGGCAACTTGGCTGGTAACATATTTTTGCCATGCACAAATTTTCTGAGCTCACCAAATTTATGTACTTGGCAGTTCTTGAAAGTTGGCTTCAGTTGTGGAATAAGGAAAAGTTGTGGTTAGTCTGCTGCCACCTAGTGTCTCATAAGTGTCCCAATAGTTGATGCATAAGCAGCAGATCTTGTGCAGGTTGGGGGTGGGAGTTGGCTGGTAGAAATTACCATTAGACCAGGGCTAAACTTCATCGCGCTGCTAAATACAGAAATCCACATTTAATCCACAAATATATAATTTTCTGCTTAAACTGCTTTGCACTAGTGTCGTGGCCGAGCGGTCTAGCTTACCGGACTCAAGTTCTGGTGTTAGCAGCAGAATGTGGGTTCGAATCCCGGACGTGACACTTGTGTCCTTGAGCAAGACACTTAACCATAATTGCTTCTCTCCACCCAGGGGTTAAATGGGTACCTGTGAGGGCGAGTTGGTTGATTAGCCCTATATGCGCTGTAATGGCAGCAATTGAGCTGTATACCCCCCAGGGAGCTGAGATGGTTTCAGGAATGATTTATGAGCAGGGGTAATAATATAATGCGCCGGGGTAATAATATAATGCGCCTTGAGCACCACGTGCGCTATATAAGTCCACACATTATTATTATTATTATTTGCACTAGCCGTGTAAGTGTTAAATACCTTAGTTTAGCAAAGTATGTATGAACTCGGAATTTCCTTGCTAGCCCGTGAAGTATACTTACATTAAGCTACGCTTGGGCAGTTCCGGCGGGTACCCAGTTCTACCCAATTCCAAATTGAGAATCGGAAATGCGGTTCCACTCTTTTAAAGAACCGGGTACCCGCAAGAGTCGGTTCTGGAGCCGAGAGCTTCAAATACCCGGTTCCCAATGCCGTGGCTCCGGTAAAATACCCGACTCTGAGGACCAACTCGGCTCCAATTGAAATACCCGGTTGTCTGAGCTCCAACTCTAGAGCCGAGTGCCACCAGCTCCAGTCAAAATACCCAATTCTCTTTGATGAGCAACCGACAAAATGTAACTGTAGACTGCAGCAAATTTGTGAAGGTGCCACACACACAACTGATGCAAACGGCAATGTCTGTGCATTAGTAGTATCATTGTGTGTCACTGAGTTGTTTATAAATTGGCCCCATAACATGGATACTTTGGTCATGGAGATGTTGTTAAAAATGTTGACAGCACGTGTCTTGAGAAGTGGAGTGATCAAGGTGGCCCCGTAATATGGATAATCTTGTGACGAAGTTAGTCATGTTGCTAGTGTTCTTTATGTACTTTCAATAGGCATGGACGGTAGTACAGTACCTTGCGTGTAGGGGGTGATACAATTATTTGGAAATACGTGGCACATGTATACACAGGGACTAAATATCCCATATACAAAGTATGGTGGCTAAGAGAGGCCTCACAGATCAGGCAAACGTTCATACCCCTATGTGAAAAAGTTATTTAAAGCACAGCACAGTAGAATTCCAATCGATTCAGAAATCTTGGCAGCAATTGGACATCTTTCATAGCCAAAAAAACCCAGAAAATTAAAAATGCCGATGTACGGGTCTGATGCGACGCACACAGAGACCAGAAACTAGAGACTATTTTTAATTGGCCTTATTTACAATTGTTTTCTGCAGAATATTGGTGCTAGATGGCGGACAGATAGCTGAATTTGGCTCTCCAGCACAACTCCTTGCAAGTGGTGGTATCTTCTACATGATGGCAAAGGATGCTGGACTGACTTAATAATGAAACAGTGTCACTTTTGGCTTCTTTGTGTCATTATCGTTGACATATGCCTTTTGAGGCACATTCACTTCAACTTGCTACCATTTTGAGCACTGGACTACTATTTGAGCTCTATCAATGTAGAACTTTTTTGAGTCGCCTTAGTTTAGTTTGGATTTGAAAAACCTTTTTTTTTTGTAGCTAATATACTTCAAAGAGAGTGGTGAGGTAAGACAAAAACACTTTCTTTATGTCTACATCACAATTCATTCATACATTTTAAGGGTCCTAGTAGAAGTGGTCTAAACATGTAATAATTTTGTTTTCTTGTAAGAAGCAATTTTATAAACTATAATCTACTTTTTTTCCCAACAAAATTGAAGGTCATAAAATTAGTTAAAGCCATTGTTCTATTGTTTTTAAAGTCAGTTAATATTGAAGTACAAATATTCTTGACAGAAACTGTTTAAGATTAACAATAAGAGATCAACAAATTTGAGGTACATGTAAAAAAGTACTTATAACTGGCAAAAAAGTTGACAAATTAAGAGGCTTTTTTAAGTTCACATGCTTTTGGGGTTTAAGATTGATTTATGCTAAATATCTCGGGAAGGTTATGGCTCTCAATTCCAGAAAATCAAGTAATTTTAATTTGTTTTAAGGAAAGATGATACAGAATAAAGGTATTTTGTGAGTTTTTGTTTAATAGTTTTTCCTATTCACCTATTTATTAAGGTGGAAATAATGTGCAGAGACAGTCTAAGTAGAGACTTATGTTTCTTATTTAGAGTTGAGTTGAATAGAATGCAAAGCAGGTCAAAGGTCAAGAGAGGACAACGCTCACATTTGTATAATATTTTTGTGTTTGTAATTCACTTCATTAATTTTGGATCATCAATTTCATTTTAGTTGAAGTAGTAATTAGTGAATTTTTTACTCAAGGTGTAATTTGGGGTTTTGTATGCCAGTATTTTAGTAATTGTATCAGAATACTAAATATGTTGATGTGTATTTATTATTTTTAATTTGTTTTTCTTGTCATCATTCACTGTGAGGCAAAACAAATGTTTTGTTCCTATTTATTGTTCAAAAATTGGCATATCCATTCAGTATTAAGCTGTTTTCCCCCAATTAGTTTTAACATTAAATACAGGCTTGTGATTCCTCAGAATTTTTCCTGATTTCATGATTTTTTACAAATCTCCCTTTGCCTCAAAATTGAATTGAAAGTAGAGAAGTAGCCACCAAGGAAAGAAAGTAGCCTGTAGTTTCTTCTTAAAACTGAAGCTCTTATCAGAAACATGTTTTGTATTACTCACAACAGTACAAATTTCACATTTTAAGTAGGCTTTTATATTTTTATATATTTTATATATTTTATATATTTTATATATTTTTATATATTTTAGCAACATTATTTATATTAGTGTGCAGTGCCTTATCCGTCCATATTCCATGATGTTGCTTTCAGTACTTTAGACCAAATATAACAGAATCTAGTTTGTATCCACCTTGAATTTTAAATCTTTTACGTGGTACTCTGTATTTATCTAAAATAATGTGATTTGTAGATTTTGGGATTTTTTAACAGAGAAAGAGGCTGTGATGAAATTGTCAAAAGGTTTTTTATGTTACTTTTTTTACATCAAGAATATTTGTATAATTAGCAAAGACGTGGATATGTAATTTCGAAGTGTCACAAGAATTTATAGGGTTTTGTAAAGGAAGACCAATGGCTTTCTTGCATAATTTAATTTGGAATGGGCATAAAAAGCACAATAAATCCCAAGCTTTTTTGTTTGTAGCTTTGAAGAGGTTGGTTAGGTAAGACAAAGCAGATTTCTTTGTCTACATCACAATTTATTTATACATTTTAAGGGTCCTTGTAGTAGAAGTGGTCTAAACATGTCATGATTTTCTTGTAAGAAGCAATTTTACAAACTATAATCTACTTTTTCCAACAAAATATGAAGGTAAAATTATTTAAAGCCATTGTTTTATTGTTTTTAAAGTCAGTTCATATTGAAGAACAAATATTCTTGACAAACTGTTTAAGATTAACAATAAGAGATCAACAAATGTGAGGTAAGAAAGTACTTATGGCCGGCAAAAAGGTTGACAAATTAAGACTTTGTTTTTAAGTTACTAACATGTTTTTGAGCTTTAATATGTTAAGGTTGATAAGGTCAACACACAAGTGTGCTTTTAATACCTCAGGAAGGTTATGGGTCTCGGTTAAGAGAGGGCAGTGTTTAAGATTAACAATAAGAGATCAACAAATGTGAGGTAAGAAATTACTTATGGCCAGCAAAAAGGTTGACAAATTAATGACTTTGTTTTTAAGTTACTAACATGTTTTTGAGCTTTAATATGTTAAGGTTGATAAGGTCAACACACAAGTGTGCTTTTAGTACCTCAGGAAGGTTATGGGTCTCAATTAAGAGAGGGCAGTGTTTAAGATTAACAATAAGAGATCAACAAATGTGAGGTAAGAAATTACTTATGGCCAGCAAAAAGGTTGACAAATTAATGACTTTGTTTTTAAGTTACTAACATGTTTTTGAGCTTTAATATGTTAAGGTTGATAAGGTCAACACACAAGTGTGCTTTTAATACCTCAGGAAGGTTATGGGTCTCAATTAAGAGAGGGCAGTGTTCTTTCCCACTAGACAGTTAATTTCAACCAACTGTGCTTCTTGAACTTGGTGAAGGTTAAAATCTATTTAAATTTGCCCAGCCAAAACAATTCTTCAGCATGTTTCATACAATCAACTCTGTACCAAATATACAAAAACTCAGAATTTATTTATTTACCAATAGTTTTTAGGGGCTTTGAAGACGCATTGCCTGTGTTTTTGACAATTTCACCGGCAATTTCGGTTTTATCTGAAAACACCCGTTTTCCTGGAAGAATGCCATGATTTTGCTGGATTAAGGGACTCCATAATATTTATTGCTGTAAAGCCATGCTTTTGACTTATATTTTGTGAAATGTGTAAATTTCAGGTACTTGTTTGCTTTTCTTCAAGGGAAAACCGCTTTTCAGATGAAGAAATAAAATCAAGAAATTGCAAGTGAAATAGTAAAAATAGAAACAAAATACATCCTTAAAGGTTTAAAAACGGAGCAAAACATGTTTTTTAGATTTCACCCCCAGTTTTATTTTATATTTGATCTACAAATATACAGTGTAGGCTTTTTTAAATTCC
This sequence comes from Zoroaster sp. YZ-2022, assembly GCA_029582265.1. Taxonomy (NCBI): domain Eukaryota; kingdom Metazoa; phylum Echinodermata; class Asteroidea; order Forcipulatida; family Zoroasteridae; genus Zoroaster; species Zoroaster sp. YZ-2022. Next base: position 19,717,244 of record CM055819.1, read on the forward strand.
ATATGCAAGTAAGTGTATACAATTTCACATTATGGAATATATTTTTATTTATGTTCTTCACTATGCACACGTATTGTATTTCTTTATAAATCCAAGTTGACTTATTGAGTATTTTTGTTAGTTTAAATTTTGTAAAATATTCTGAGTGAAATGTGTAAACAAATTGTTTGGTGTTTATTTTCCTTTGTTTGCCTTTAATACGGACGTCGCGTTAGCTGTAATTACCTCCGCCACTGGAGGTAATGTAGTGCGTGCGTGCGTGCGTGCGTGCGTGCGTGCGTGCGTGCGTGCGTGCGTGCGTGCGTGCGTGCGTGCGTGCGTGCGTGCGTGCGTGCGTGCGTGCGTGCGTGCGTGCGTGCGTGCGTGCGTGCGTGCGTGCGTGCCTGCCATATGCTATGTGGACCTAAACAAAAGATGTCCACACTATGCAGGATCTTGAGACGTTATGTGAACTTTCAAACGTCTACACAAGGTTTTCACGAATCAGAAAAATCTCAATTTTCGAATTTTTTTTAGCATTTTAGTATATGTCGCAGTAGCGGAACAAGTTACCGCCGGGCCGGGGGGCAGAGCGCACGGTCGGCCCCCCCTCCCCCAGGCATCATTCCCTAACCACACGTGATTTCCGAGAGGCACGTCATGATTACACTTCATGTTTTCAGGGGAGCTCAAAATAAAGGGCCCGGTTGATTTGTGTAAGTTCCAGCTCGGGCCCGGACCGATGATGCAGGGGGATGGATTGGAGAGGGAATAGAAGGGGAGAGAGAGGAATGGGGATAGGGTAGTGTTGGGTTAGGGACGGACTGACTGACTGACTGACTTAGGGATGGATGGATGGATGGATGGATGGATGGATGGATGGATGGATGGATGGATGGATGGATGGATGGATGGATGGATGGATGGATGGATGGATGGATGGATGGATGGATGGATGGATGGATGGATGGATGGATGGATGGATGGATGGATGGATGGATGGATGGATGGATGGATGGATGGATGGATGGATGGATGGATGGATGGATGGATGGATGGATGGATGGATGGAAGGAAGGAAGGAAGGAAGGAAGGAAGGAAGGAAGGAAGGAAGGAAGGAAGGAAGGAAGGAAGGAAGGAAGGAAGGAAGGAAGGAAGGAAGGAAGGAAGGAAGGAAGGAAGGGGGAGAGAGGAATGGGGGTAGGGAAGTATTGGGTTAGGGATGGATGGAAGTGGAGAGAGGAATGGATGGATGGAAGGGGAGAGGAATGGGGATGGGGATAGGGTAGTATTGGGTTAGGGATGGATGGAAGGGGGACGAGGACATAGGCTATCCATTCTAAGCTAGCCAGGATAGACAAAAGTGGACTCGAACACTGGCTCGAAAGCCTGTCTATCCAAGCTTGAAATTGGAACATAAAACAATTATGATATATATTTATACATGTATATTGAAGAATAGATATAAATATTAATAAAAATTATTTCTAAAGCCTACAAGGCAAGTTGGTGAGGGATAACAAGAGATATCTTAAGTTCAACGGATTCAGTCACCATATAAAAGAGGCTAATAAATAAATTGGTCTTCCAGAACAAGTAAACAAGGGCAACAAGTAAATAATTACATAAATAAATAAATAAAAATAAACAAGTCAATAAAGAAAAATTTGGAAAAAATGAATAGATAAATAAATTAACAAATATAGGTTCGAATATACTAATCAGTCAATAATAGATAAATAAACAAAAAAATCCCCCCAAAACAAAATACAATTAACTATCGTGAAAATGATCTGATAAACTGTTGTGAAAACATTTAAATGAGTCCATAATAAAGAGTTCTTGATGTGTGAAGGCAGACTACTCCATATGCGAGGGAATGAATGGCAAGGGGTGTTCTTGGCAGCTAGAATTCTTGCAAAATGATGGTGAAAAGTAAGGGTGTTCTGGTGTCGAGTATTGACTACTGTGTTGAATTTAATTGTATGGCAATCAATTAGACCAAAGTGACATTTTGTTGTGAATATCAGTGTATGTTTTTGTCTCCTAGAGTCTAGTGATATTCAGTATGTAGTATGTCCTCGTAGGTCATTGTTCCTTTACGTTGGTTTAGACACATTCTGCCTTTGAACCCTTTCAAATTTAGAAATGCTGTTTAATGTATATGGTGACCAAGCTGGCAGCCCATACTCGAGTACTGGTAATACGAGAGACATCAAAGCCTTAGTTGATGATCCACCATCAATCCGCTGAAGTGCTTGAAGATTGAAGTGACACCGAGTGGAACACCTTGTAGAATATATTGCGGGAGATGTGCTGGTTTCTTGGATCTAGATATGTGCAGGACCTTGGTCTTACTGGTATTGAGCTTCATACCATTAAACTCACTCCACTGACTAAGTGTAGTGAGGTCAGATTGGAGGGAGAGTTCATCGCTGGGAGATTGGATTGGCTGGTAGATGACAGTATCATCAGCAAACACTTTTGTAGTCAGGTTTTTGGAAATGTCATTAATGCACAGATTGAAAAGGAGGGGGCCTATACACTACCTTGTGGGACACCTAATGTAACTGGTGTCCATGAAGAAAAACAGCCATGGTATATGACACGCTGCATGTTGTCGACCAATTTAAAAACGATTTCAACCAGGTCCATGTTGGTCCACGGATGTTGAAATTACAGGCCAGCTTTTCAAGTAGAGTGTGGTGTGGCATGATTTCAATTGCTTTGCTGAAGTCTAAGAAAATGTTATCAATACGGGGTGGGTGTGGTCTGTCAAGGATGCTTGCCCAGTCATGAATGATGTCAGTGAGCTGAGTAACACAGGACGTATGAGCAGTAAAGCCATGTTGCTGAGGATTTGCAAGGCACAGTGAAGTCGCATGGTCATTGATGTTATCTGCCACTGCCCTTTCCAAAACTTTTCAGATAATAGAAGTTAACGCAACTGGTCGGCAAGTGAAGATGCTGTAGCTTGATGTACTGTTGGAGAAATGGCATCTGTGAGGATTGAGAGCTAGTAATGCTTTGGTTAGCCCCGGGACGTTAGCAGATATCTCCTTAAAATGCATTGCTCGACAACACTTCGTCTTCCGATATAATTATAGAATACAAGGCTATATATACCCCTTGTGATTATGATGAACAAAATTTTGATGAAAAATATATATAAATACAAGGCTTACCCCTCTAATTTTGTTAAAAACAAAAATATATAAATAATAATTTTGATAAAAAATTGTTAAAATTAAAATCACATGGGGGTAAGCCTTGTATTTTTATGATTTATTAAATTTTTATTTAATATTCTTTTATTACAATATAAAAACAATATAAAAAATACATGGCTTAACTACTTTTTGGCAAAATAGTGTCCAATCATAAATTTTCAAACTGGTTGGTATTTCTGATTGACATAATTTGTCAGTTCATTTGAGTTTTGTGTCGGTAAATTTACTTCCCCCACCCCACTCTATACAATTTTGGCTACACCACTGGACGTACCCCTTGTGATTTTGATGATTTGTTGATGGAAAAACTTTTTTTTTTAAATACTAGGCTTACCCCCTTGTGGTTTTGATGCAAAACATTTAAAATATATATATATATATATAACATTCACAAGGCTCACCCCTTTTGATTAACAAAATTTACAGAATACAAGACTTTGATGAAACAAATGAAAAAACTACAAGGTTTACCCCCTTGTGATTTTGATGACTTTATTGATAGAAAAAACAACATAAAAAATATAGGTGATTTTGATATAAGCCTTGTATTTGTTATATTTCTTTTCATCAGAATCACAAGGGGTAAGTAAACCTTGTATTTTTAATATAAAAAATACAAGGCTTATACTCCATGTTATTTTGATGATTTTGCCACTGAGTAGATTTGGAGACAGGGAACTTCTCGAAATTAGAGGAGTGTAAAATAGTAATGTTATCATTTACGATAGATGAAAGTCTGGGTAATCTGCGGTGATAGGTATTAACCAGAGAAAATCCCAGGGGTTGTGGGCAGGATCGTGGATCGGACGAAGCGACCGGCCGCTTAACTTTTCGTGGAATGACGATGGCTTGTCATTCCTCGGAGTTCACTTAGGAAACAACAAAACGTACGCCGGAAAAAAAACACGTTTATTCGAAACCCTCGCTAGCTGGTCTGGCATCTCGACCTCCCTTTCGTTTAAAGGGAGAGTCTTGATTGCCAACCAGCTAGCCGCATCAAAAAATGTTCATTGTCTGGCGGCACTCACTCCGCCAGACGATTTCCTAAGTGAACTCCAACGGCGGCTGGTTGATTTCGTCTGGTCCAACAAGAGACACTACCTTAAGGAACAAATTGTGTATCAAAGACCTGACAAAGGGGGGTTCGGCCTTGTTAACCTCCAGGCACGAGTTCTCACCTTTAGATTATCACGTATTTTTCGTTACCTTAAAGGTAATTTTCATAACTCTTTTAATTTTTTTAAATATCACCTCTGACGCTACAAAAAATTAAATTTTGATTTTCATCTCTTCTATAAATAAAATGAAGACAGATCCGCTTTTTGACATTGGTATGCCTTCTTTTTACGGTGAGATCATGCGTGCCTGGAGGTTGTCTGGAGCTCGGCTAGAAATAATACACGACTCAGTCAGCCATGTCCTCAATTTACCCATAAACATTCCCTTAATTCAAAATGCAACTGAAGATGGCGCATCCCTCTCTGAGCGGCTCTCGACGCGTGGGGTCGGCCTGGTGAGGGATCTCCTGAACTTCACTTCCGGATCGATCGTGGCACCAGCCTAATGACGTCATCTCTTCTTCTAGTACATCTCGTCCTCCATCTTCACGGCTTCTTCAAAAACAGTTTTCTTCTCTGCACTCGATTCTCATAAGATTGTTCCCCTCTCTGTTCTACGAAAGAGGATTTCTCCCACCTGTTTCAGCTCTACAAAATGTTCCTTCAAAACCAGATCGTCCCCTCAACGTCACCATCAACAACTTGGACAATGCTATCTCCGCACCATCCAAAGCGCTCTACAACATCATCAACACAAACCTCAACTCGCATCCTGCAATCGAAACAACACACTGGCATCAAAATGGAGTCCTGGACACTAATACAAAAATACAATGGAACAGTATCTACAGTCCCCCAACTTCAAAAAAAGAGGGGGACCTTCAATATAAACTACTGCACAACATTCTGCCGTCACAAGTTTTACATCACCTCAACCCGGCCATCTCTTCAACATGTGGATGGTGCGGAGACAAGGGGACGGTCTGCCATCTCTTCATTACGTGTCCGTCTATCCAACCTCTACTCAATTGTCTCCACAGTCTTCTTCACCGTCTTCTCCCTGACCTACCTCTGAACTTTGACCTCTACTGGACCTTGATCCCATGTGCTAGGGCCGCAATAGAGAGGCGGTGCGCCTATCAAACTTCCTCATCGTCAGGTGCAAATTTGTCATCTACAATCTCTATCGAACTTCGAATTTTGTTGATCCCCTTCTAATTTTCACACATCGTATCAAAAACAAAATCATCTTCGAATACAACTATTTTAAGCTTGTCAATAATGATGATGAATTTCTGAAAAAATGGAATATAAATAATGCATTGTTCATCATCATTAATGACAAGCTGACATGGCTGATTTAAACCCGGTTAAAATTTACTTATTTTGCTCCTCCTTTCCGATTTCCTCTCTTTTCTTCTTTTCTTACTTATCTTTGGAAGCCACTGGAGTGTGATATAAGGCCCACACCAGTAATGCCAGTGGCTTCCCCACCCCAGGGGAACCACGGAGGGTTCGGCTCACGCCAAAAAACGTGTTGCCGCACCCTCCGCACTGGAACCCCTTTCCTCTTTTTTTAAATTTTTAAATTTTCTCATTTCTTTGAACTTTCTCTTTTTCTGAGGGAGCTATATACTTATCGGTTTAATTTTTCATGATATTGTTATTGTAGATGTGTATCTATCTCTACACTCAAAATTTGTACTGTTTATTGTTTTCAATAACATGTACCTAACATTCTCTGTTAACTTAAAATGTATTACTGTTTTCCCATATTGTTTGATGTTCTTTAATTTTGTGTTTTGATAATCATATGATTCACTATTCTTTTATTGTATATTTTGACTTTATTTTTAAATTTGTAAATGAAATAAAGTTTCTCATTGAAAAGTCAAAAAAAGTCTCTCTCTCTCTCTCTCTCTCTCTCTCTCTCTCTCTCTCTCTCTCTCTCTCTCTCTCTCTCTCTCTCTCTCTCTCTCTCTCTCTCTCTCTCTCTCTCTCTCTCTCTCTCTCTCTCTCTCTCTCTCTCTCTCTCTCTCTGTCTCATCCCTACCGTACCCCCTTAAAAAAAAAAACATACAAAATTATCAGGTTGGGTTAGGAGTACTGGTAACATGAAGAATTGAAAATTAATTACAGTTTTTCCCAATCGTTTAACCCTTTCGATCCCACGGGCTCTAAAAAGAGCCTTTATTGTGATACGCTTCCTTCCCGTGGGCTCTAAAAGGTGCCGGGAATCGGCATGCCCTTGACGAGCACGGCTACTTAATTCACCACCTGAAAATGCTTGAGTGGTTTTGGGGGTTGGTGCCCTCTATTGACAGGAATGAAGTGTATAAAAGTTTATGAAAAGAAAAGTGCGTCACTTTGCGGTTCCCGGTGCTAGCGTCCACTCGCTTCCACAACGGTCAGTTTTTAGTTGCAATCATGATGGAAACGGACATAAATGATGGCATTTTGGCTGAGATTTTGGCAGACAGTGGCTCAGAATCAGATGACGAAGTAACGGATGACGACAGCGCATTACAAGCAAAAATTCCAGCGGAATTCGTTGAAAAGGTAGGCCAAAATCACAGTAAAAATGAATAACTAGTAACAGTTAACGTTACTCTTCCTGGCCCAATGCAAATTAATGTAATTCACTTATTTTCCTAGGCTATAGCGTAAATAGCGTTACAACTGTTGGAGTTGAGTAACGGTAAATTTAGAAAATGGATCCCTTTAATAGGATTGACCAAATCCCCAGCCCCTGGACTGGGTCAAAAAAGTCAAGTGAAAATGTACAATTAATATTAGTAGTTTGTTGGGGTAATATTTGTATTCATTGAAACAGCAAGTTGATGTATAGATAGCATAGAAATTTTAACATTCACCCATAGCCGGTCGTGCTGTTTAGCGTTAACAGGCTGAAAATGCACTCTTAGTATCAAGCTTCCAAAAGAATAGCCTTGTATTCGAAAGGCCCTTATAAGTCGTATTATGCAAGAAGTTGGGGGAAATTCACATTCACAATCCCACATTAAAACGAAAATTTATCGACAACGAGTTTTGGAGAGTGGATGGAATCTGCCATATTTCTTTTCTCAGCACAATATTCATTTTGCGCATGACCCCCTGTGGCCTGTGCACATGCAGCAAAGTAGCATTGAGATATTGTATTTACAAAGGACCGAGATTAATCCTCCTTTGCCTTGTTTTTCTGTTGCAGCCTACCTACCAAGGTGACAGCCGACCGAGATCAATGAGGACGACAGGAAAGTTAGATTTCCGATCCGGTTGGGAACGACGAGACCATTACGAGTGTGGGACTGTGCAGTTCAATTGACAATTCTGGCCCCACCGGCGACTTTGCCACACTGTCGGTAGTGGAGATCTTCAAGCTGTATTTTTGTCAACTCGTGCGGGATATGCTCGTCGATGAGACTAATCGCTATGCGCAGCAAACAATAGACTCAAATCCTGTTCAACAATTCTCCTGGCACCCAACCAACATTCCAGAAATGATGGCATTTGTGGCACTTCTCATTGCTATGGGCATAAACAAATCCTCTCAATACAAGATGTACTGGTCAACATCTGAAGTTCTTCACATCCCATTCTACCCGTCGATCATGTCCCGAAATCGGTTCAGTTCAATTCTTCGGTTTCTCCACATCTCAAATAACCAAATTCCTCGTAGAGCCTTGGCTAAACGGGACAAACTTTCCAAAGTACGGTCCTTGATAGAAGTCCTCGTCCCGAAGTTTCTCAACCTGTATAACCCTGCGCAGAATCTGTCTCCAGACGAGAGTATGTTGAAATTCAAGGGACGCTTAAGTTTTATTCAGTACATGCCTAAAAACCTATCAAACGGGGTATTAAAGCATTCTCCCTGAACGAGTCCAAAACAGGATACACGTGTGCTTGGAAACTGTACACAGGAGCCGACGACACCCAAACTGTACTACAATCATACACATAGAAGCTTGAAATGGTGGAAAAGAGTTTTTTTTCCATATGCTGAATATCTGTATTGTCAATAGCAGAGTAATATTCACCAGCATAGCAGGGAACAAAAATGTCAGTAACCTTGATTTTCGTATAGGGATTGTACAGGGCTTGCTGTTGGGTTGGGAACGTAACGCAACAAGTCAGTTGAGATACCATATTCCTATCGAGTTGACAGGGCAACAGCACTATCCTGGCAAAAACCCCAATGGAAAGAAACGCGACTGCATTGTTTGCAGTAACCGCAAATTAGGCAGGCGAAAACAAACAAAGATGACCTGTAAACAATGTACACAACCTATGTGCATAGTTCCTTGCTTTGAGAAATACCACATCAATTGACTGTAAATCTGTACTATTTGCCTTCAAACCCCCCCCCCCCCCCCAATTCAATGTTGGGAAAGGTCGGACAAGCCGCAGATTACAGTCCAAACCAACATTGAATTGGGGGGGGGGGGGAGTGGCGGGTGTTAGCATGGATTGTGATGTATGTACACTGAATACAAGTAAATGGTTCATTTCCAAGTAGAAAAGCAAAAAAAATCCCAAAAAATCTCGTCCAAGTTATTGTTTTTCACATGGAAAAGAAATCTTATACATGTACCGTATTTGCATGAAATATCACAAAAACTCTGTGAGACACCACACAGATCTCATCCGACAGATACTGACCAAAAACAATTTCACTTTTCTCGACAGAAAATTCCTCCAGGTAAAAGGTACAGCCATGGGCACTAAAATGGCGCCCTCATACGATAATGTGTTTATGTCCGACCTTGAAGACAGAATGCTATTATAATCTTCTTCCCCCACCGCCTTCTAGTATGGTGGAGATTTATTGATATTTTCTCTATTTGGTGTGGCGGCCAAGATAGCCTAGATGAATTCATCAACTACATTAATTCATTCCATCCCACCTTCACGTTCACAGGGGGTAAGTCCAGTGGTGTAGCCAAAATTGTATAGAGTGGAGTGAGGGAAGTAAATTTACCGACACAAAACTCAAATGAACCGACAAATTATGCCAATCAGAAATACCAACCAGTTTGAAAATTTATGGATGGACACTATTTTGCCAAAAAGTAGTTAAGCCATGTACTTTTTATATTGTTTTCATATTGTAATAAAAGAATATTAAATAAAAATTTAATAAAACATAAAAATACAAGGCTTACCCCCATGGAGTGCCATGGTCGATCGGTTTAGTGCATCGGATTTGTGTTCTGATGGCTGAGTCGTCAGAATGTGGGTTCGAATCCCAGCAACGACCATGGTGCTTGTGTCCTTGAGCAAGACACTTTACCATAATTGCTTCTCTCCACCCAGGGGGTAAATGGGTACCTGTGAGGGCAGAGTAGGTTGTTGTGTTTGATTAGCCCATATGCGCTGAAATGGCAGCAATTGAGCTGTATACTCCCCAGGGAGCTGATATGGTTTCAGGAATGATTTATGAGCCTGATGAGCAGAGGTAATAATGTAATGCGCCTTGAATAAATCGTTAAATATATTTCTTATTTTTAACCATTGTAGAACACTATAGGGACAATGTGCGAGGCTGTGTGAGGCTGTGAAAACTGGGTACTTATTCTAGGGGTGGGTCGAAGGCACCTGGCGACTGTGTGCAGTGTATTGTTCAGGCTCCTGTCCAGTAATGGCGAGATATTTGATCTTCTTTCACCCCGTAAGCTCATTATAAGGGCAAACAAATAATGCGCCAGGGGCGGTATTCACAAAACTACTTAAGTCACAAAATTGTAAGCACCCCACGTAAATACCCAACTTAGATTAACTGTTCAGTTTAAGCGGTATTCACGAAACAATTGCGCTAAGTACCCCGCTTAAATTTGCGTCTTAAATCTAAGCGTGGCAAGGGCGCAACCACTGGGGGGGGGGGGTCGGGGTCACGACCCCACGGCCCCCCCTACTTTTATGTGGACCTCCCCAACTTCTGGAAGACCTTATTTTCTGGGGAGGTCCAAAATAGTCCGATAAGCGTTTATTATCGTGAAACATCCATATTTCACAGGTAAAAGTTAAAATAAATTAAAAAAACAGGTGGTCAAGTGAATCATGCTAACTGTGTCACACAGTTAGCACAGTCTGTGTGTAGCTTTACTACTAGCTTAATCTAATTAATAAAACATTTTGGTATTTTATGTATACATGATCCTAGTAATGTCATTCATGACATCACAATTATGCAACACTTCCATCAACACGCTGAAATACGTGATATTGAACCAAGACCCCAGCTGCTAGTGGCGTGCTCGCTTCGCTCGCCCGCAGATCACGTTGCTATTGGCTGCTTGGGACCCCCCCCCAACTTTCAACACGTGGTTGCACCCTTGAAGCGTGGTCATACCAGTCTTAACTTTCTTAAGCGGGGCGCTTAGGTGTCATGGCGGCTTTTTTACGTGCCGCGCACCGCAGAGATCTAAACGAAAGAGCAATTCGGAGAGAAAGAGTATTTCGTGAAAGGTGCAATCCTCTTGCAGAATTTGATGACGGGGAACTTTACTCACGGTATAGATTCGACCGAAACGGTGTTCTATTTATTACCAATCTAATAAGAGACGAAATTGTATCTCTGACCGAACGAAGCTGTGCCATTCCTCCCGAAATAAAGGTATTAATCGCACTGCAATTTTACGCCTGTGGGACTTTTCAACGAACAGTCGGGGATACAATAAGAATTTCTCAATCTTCGGTATCAAGGATTGTAAATGTAGTTTCAACAAGTCTGTCAAGAAAGCTTGGTGATTTTGTGAGGTGGCCAATAGACGAGGAAATTCCGAATAATCAGAGTTTTTTTTTCAACATCGCAGGATTTCCGGGCATAGTGGGTATAATTGATGGCACACATATCCGAATAGTTGCACCGACGGATCACGAAGAACAGTACGTAAATAGAAAAAACTATCACTCCATTTGTACAAGTTGTTGTGGACAATAATTGTAAATTTATCCAAATCAATGCAAATTGGCCGGGAAGCACGCATGATTCAAGGGTCTTGAGGGAGAGTTTGTTAGGCAATGTTTTTGCACGACGAGGAAATGGACAAGAAGAAAACGAAAGTTACCTTTTAGGCGATACGGGCTACCCCTCGAAATAATGGCTCCTGACACCATTTCTCCAACCAGCAAATCACGCTGAAGCAAGATACAATGCAGCACACAGGTAAGTTGTGTCCCTTTCACAAATTATTTTGTTTCTTAATCAAGGCTGTTGACATTTATTTTATTTGAGAAACAACATCGAGGTGATAATTTTATCACCGTCGAACTTGCGGAATGCTTTAAAAATAAAAGCGCAAAAATCGTGTAAAATGTTGGCATGGAAAAGCCACATGTCGTATGGGCTAGTATGGAATTTCTTCCTTTTAAAGCGATAACGTTAAAGCAAGCAAAATAATAGTACATTTCTTGAATTTCATAGAACAACTCGGAGTATTGTTGAGAGAACCATCGGTCAATTGAAACGACGGTTTCACTGCCTGCACGGTGAAATAAGGCTCTCACCAGAGAGAACATACAGGGTGATTGCTGCATGTGCTGTGCTTCACAACATCGCAAAGCGACGAGGCCTCCCAGACATCATTGATGATTATCCGATGGACGACCCTCCACTTCCTCAACCAGACCAACCACCACAACGTCAAGATGGCAACCTTTTCCCCCTCACCCCACTCACGATTGCCATCCTGCAATATTTCAGCCAATCACATGGCACGTATTTTAAGATGACGTGGGATATTATTAACATATGCATATTATTAGATGCAGGCACACTAATCAGTAGTGCACGCGCATATTATGTGTAATGTAAAATGTATAGTGTGTGAACTATTGTGTATAGTCAATTCAATCCAATGTACAGTACATGTATATCGATGTATATGTACACTGCATGTAGTTAAATGAAATAACTTATGAGCATATGGTACTGATCGAGTTGAAATAACTTTGTCGTGGTACCACTCTTGGATTTCTCTAAAACATTTGTACGTTTTATGTACTGATGCTTACTTTCACAATGGTCACACAATAATGTAATTATATGGGGGTGGCTAGATGAAAGATAATTAAAAACAAAAAGGACACAAACAAATTGTATAAATCAGATGATTTTATTTTTACATAAACTTGTTTAAAGCACCAACCATTATATACTGTTAATTAAAGGAATGTTTATTATGTACATATGTACAACACTGTCCCAAATATGTCCCACATGTTGCCGCATTTTGAGATAACTGTATTTAAACTATAGGCAGGAACACATCATATATGTAATGGAATACACCATTCATCAAATTTTTCTTTTGAAGCCTTTTTGTCTATAATTTCAGTATAACATTTTTTTAAATGAATTTTTAAAGTTCATGAGACAAAAATTTCACATAATAAATACAAACAACCTGAATGTTTTTTGTTTTTTTTACTATTGCTGAAGCTTTCTTTTAGGCTGAAGTTATGCATCAACAAATACATTATCCTAACAGAAAAGAAATATATTTTACTACAGAAAAAACTTTCTTACAGTTCATGAGTTTAAAGCTAAAGTTAAGTCTTAATTGTTAACCTGGAAATTATGGTAAAATTCGAAAAAGCATTTTTATGTATTTTCTGAAAAATGTGAATAGACTTTCACAGGTCAATAGGCTAAGCCTGACCGAGTTCCAATTTTTCATTGTAACTTTGACTTGAGTCACCATATAAAATGACATGTCTGCTATAAAAGTTTAATAAACAGTTAATTCAAAGTTGATGACCATTTGTAACAGTTGTACTTAAAGAATTGCAAATCATGAAAAATTGTTTTGACATTTATTAATACTTCATTTGTAGTGTTACTTTCCTTCTGTTTCTCTGATTTATATTGGATGTTACAAACCTAGAATAGTGACTGAATTATTTTACTTTCTTTCTGATTATTGTTTAATTAGGTGTTCGGGTATGTACCCGAAACACCTATTGTTTTTGTTCGGTTTTTTTCTTTTTTTTTTCTTCTCCTTCTTCTTCTCCCCATCGATTGTCTACAAAAAAACACATACTTGCAAACTTCACATGAACTTGAAACTTGGCATATACTTAGGACTTAACACGTAGATGAAACAAAATTTGTGACGTCATGATTAGGTCATCAGATATCGAATTACGATAAATCAAAGTTTAATATTTAAAAAAATCATATCTCAACAACCACAACAGGTAAATTCACAATTTTTGTACCATTGTACAGATCGTTAATTGTCAAAAAATATTTACAAAAAGGTGACCCCAATTTGACCTTACTTCCTGTCCAAACCGGAAGTGAAAGTTTAATATTAAAAAAAAACATATCTCAACAACCACAAGAGGTAAATTCACAATTTTTGCACCATTGTACAGATCGTTAATTGTCAAAAAATATTTACACAAAGGTGACCCTAATTTGACCTTACTTCCTGTCAAAACCGGAAGTAAAAATTTAATATTTAAAAAAATCATATCTCAACAACCACAAGAGGTAAATTCACAATTTTTGTACCATTGTACAGATCGTTAATTGTCAAAAAATATTTACAAAAGGATGACCCCAATTTGACCTTACTTCCTGTCCAAACCGGAAGTCAAAGTTTAATATTAAAAATAATCCTATCTCAAAAACCACAAGAGGTAAATTGACATTTTTTGCGCCATTGTATAGATTGTTAATTATCGAAACATGTTTACACAAAGATGACCCCAATTTGACCTTACTTCCTGTCCAAACCGGAAGTCAAATTTTAATATAAAAAAAAATCATATCTCAACAACCACAACAGGTAAATTCACAGTTTTTGCACCATTGTACAGATTGTTAATTGTCAAAAATATTTACAAAAACATTCTGACGTCATCATCACTACCCTGACAAAATCCGAACACCTATGTGTTTGTCATATGACAAACACTTAAGTCTAGTTCTTATTACTTTTACTTTATTGCATTTCTCACTTTTGTATTGTTGCCGATTCCTCAGTTAGATCAGTTTGCTTACACTTTTAATTGTAATCTACTGAATGACAGATTTTGTAATTCATCTCGTTTCCACTAATCATTTTGTTGTAAACCTTGTTGTAACAAATTTATATTTCCGAGTTATTTGTAAATTTATAGCCCACCATTGTTCAGTCACTCTGAGAATTAGAAACCCTAAATTCACTGTTCTAGACTTATGCCTCCAGTTGAGTGAATTTACCATTTTCTTAGTTTCCATATCAATTGTGTTAGTACCGGTCGTTATATTATTGTTAAATCCACTATCGATTTTTTCGATACTGTGTTGCAAACGCACAGTGTAAATGTAAATATTAAAGATTTATGTCATTATATTGAATCTCAACTGGAAAATGTAAACCTTGAAGATGGTGAGCTGGATTCTTGTGTCAGTCTATTTGAATCTACTGTCCGTAACATCTTGGACGATCATGCTCCGCAAAAACCTCGAACTGTTAAACTACCATCTGAATCCCCCTGGTTCAATGATGATATTCGTGCTGCAAGGAAAATCCGCCGTCAACTTGAGCGAAAATGGCGTGACAATGGGAAACTTGGAGTACATCGGCAAGAATACTGTAACCAACGTGATATTGTGAAGAACATGATTAACCAGGCAAAAATAACTCACTACTCATCTCTTGTGGAAGAGAGCTCTGGCGATCAGAACAAACTCTTTAACATTGTTGAAAAGCTGCTTCATAAACCCAAAACTCCAGTGCTTCCATCTACACACTCCGATCAGGACCTCGCAAATGCATTTTCAGACTTTTTGTCACAAAAAATTGAGAATATCCGTCGTTCTTTTCACCCAGTACCTGCCATTCTATCACAAACACCGTCACGCAAGGATCCACAATGTAGACTGTCTATGTTTGAGCCTACTAGTGTTACGGAGATCAAGAAACTCATCATGAAATCGCCATCAAAATCATGTGACCTTGTTCCAGTACCAACTTCGCTAATAAAACAAAATATTGATGTGTTTGCTAAGTATATCACAATTATTGTAAACAGATTTCTTTCTTCCGGGTGTTTCCCTGATAGCCAGAAGGTTGCTCACGTTAAACCACTCCTGAAGAAACCCAATTTGGACAAGGAAGTTTTCAAAAATTACCGACCGGTAGCCAATTTAAAGTACCTTGGAAAAACAATCGAGCGAGTTGTTTCATCACGGATCTCTGACCATGTTCGTGCTAATAACCTGTCGGACACATTTCAGTCAGCCTATAAACCATTTCATGGAACGGAAACTGCTCTTCTCCGCGTCAACAATGACATTTATCTGCCATGGATGATGGAAAAATCACTGCATTAGTTTTGTTAGACTTAAGCGCCGCTTTTGACACGGTCGATCACAAAATCCTTCTCTCCCGCCTTCAATATCATCTTGGAATACATGACACAGCCCTGGATTGGTGTAGGTCCTACCTTTTAAATAGGCCTCAGCATGTTTGTATTGGTAACGCTATCTCCGAGCCTGTTATTCTTGACTATTCTGTACCCCAAGGCTCTATGCTCGGCCCACAGTGGTTTACTGTTTATACCTTTCTAGTTCGTGATATCATTTTTAAGTATACTTTAAATTACCATGTCTACGCTGATGACACGCAGCTTTACATTACTTTTAAATCTTCTCAAGAACCTGCCGATTCCTGCATTACAACACTGGAGAAATGTATTCAAGAGATCCAAAGTTGGATGAGACAAAACTTCCTGAAATTGAACGACGAAAAAAACAGAACTTGTTCTATTTGGATCACGTCAGCAATTGTCTAAAGTTTCTCTTCCATTTATTACAATTGGTGACTCGCAGATAACCCCCTCATCACAAGCACGTAATTTGGGTGTTATATTTGACTCGACAATGACTTTAAAACCTCATATCTCCAACATTGTTCGCATATCATAATTTCATATCAGAAATATTAGCCGAATACGGAAATACTTGAATAAAAGTGCTGCTGAACAAATTATACATGCGTTTGTCACATCACGGCTCGATAACGGAAATGCTCTCCTCTACGGTCTCCCGCAGAATCAAATATCTTGTCTTCAGCACATACAAAACACAGCAGCTCGTGTTGTGACTTTGTCCAGAAAGTCATGCCATATCACGCCAATCTTGAAAGAACTGCACTGGCTTCCTGTTTCACAGAGAATCGTTTTTAAACTTATGCTAATTGTTCACAAATCTTTTAATAACATTGCTCCAATTTATATTTCTGAACTGCTTAAAGTCTACACTCCATCACGCAATTTGCGCTCCAGCAACATGTCACTCCTAAAGGAACTAACTTCAAAACGGAACTGGGGTGATAGGTCTTTTTCTGTCGCGGCTCCGAGACTCTGGAATCATCTTCCAACTAAACTAAAATCTTGTCATAGTATAACTAGATTTAAGTCGATGATTAAAACTCATCTTATGTCACAATTATTCAAAGATGATGTATATTTGTAATTGCATTGTAGGTACATGTATCTCAGTACATTTTGTTTTCCCCTATGCTATCATTGTATATTGTTTGTATTCATGTTTTTTCTTTGTTTCCGCGCCTTGAGCGCCCAGCAGGGTGGATATGTGCGCGCTACAAATCTTTGTTATTATTATTATTATTATTATTATTATTATTATTATTATTATTATTATTATTATTATTATTATTATTATTATTATTATTATTATTATTATTATTATTATTATTATTATTATTATTATTATTATTAGTGTGCATATTGTCTATACAGTATAATTGATATGTGATCACTTCACTATCATCAGCCAAGGTATGGCCTTGGGTGGGTTTGTTTACATTCCAAGTTTCTGGCAGAGACCTCTGGTCTGCCTAGGGACTTGGTAGCTCATTATTAAGGACTTGGTAGCTCATTGTTTTGGTAGCTCATTATTAAGTGTTTTGGAACTGATGGAATAAGCAATGAATATGTATAAGACATCTGACTGGCTGAAATATCGCGGGATGGCAATTCTCGTTGCAGAAAAACAAATCGCGCACCCTGCTCACTCAGGCCCTGGGTGGTGGGGATGAGTGAACCCTGTATGATAATAATGTAAGGGCTGTGGAGGACTTTTTTAAAGGAATATAAATCCCAAAATTCATTTTTAGTAACCGTATGCATGCTAGCTGCCGACCAGTCTGGTTGCCGCTTCTGTACTATAATATAAATTGATTTTGCTCGTAAATATATGGCTTTGCACATAACAAATATGGCTTTGCAATTAAATATATGGTTTGGCTGCTTAATAACAGTTCACCATAATTTTATGGCAATGTCAAGGTGATTTCACAGCAAATTCACAGCACTCTCGAGAAGTAATGAGCTGTTCCCAAAAGTGCCACGAGAGGTTCACAGTCATTGTTAGTACCGTATGCATGCTAGCTGCCGACAAGTCTTGTCGCGCTTTTGTATAATTGGTTTTGCTAGTAAATATATGGCTTTGCACATAAAAAATATGGCTTTGCCATTAAATACACATGGTTTGGCTGTTTAACATTTATTTTAGTCTTATATTACTTAGTTAAAATTTAGTCAAAGATAGTAACCCCCATGGATGTGTCACTGTGTAGGGTACAATCACAAACCCATCAAACTCCAATGGTTGGTTGTGT
Source organism: Zoroaster sp. YZ-2022 (assembly GCA_029582265.1). Classification (NCBI taxonomy): domain Eukaryota; kingdom Metazoa; phylum Echinodermata; class Asteroidea; order Forcipulatida; family Zoroasteridae; genus Zoroaster; species Zoroaster sp. YZ-2022. The sequence continues at coordinate 19,735,148 of CM055819.1, forward strand.
TGTATTTTGATGAATTCAGTACTGTATCCGTAGACTAGCTCATTCAGGGATACTTTGCATGAGTCGGGTGTCCCAACTCTATCAAACAGTTAGACCTGTGTAAGTTACTACATATTGTTGTATTTTGGCGGAATCAGTAAGGTTCTGAGCCAAAATAGCGAGAATTTAGTGTGTTTTTTTAATTTACTTACATGTATTTTGTTTACACCAGATCAGTACATTGTATAATCTAATAACATCCAGTAAATTTCAGATCTAATAACTCAATATTTTTGCCCTATGTACCCAATACTTACAGTACACTTTACATTGCTTGCATTAACCTCTGCCCAAAGTCAAAGTTACGCCGATGGAGTTTGAATTAGAGAATATTTTGCAGACCTTTTAAATATTTTTAAAGGCTCATTTGCAATCTTTATTTGGCTTATTTGTCATGTGACTGCAGACCTGTCAAAACATGAACCAATGAATAATCAGGCCCAGAACATACAAATTCAAAAACAAAAACATATGACTATTTAAAATTATAGTGATTCAGTTCCTCCCACATTATGCAATTGACTGTGTATAAAGCAATCAACCACGTTTTCAATATAACCAACAAGTCTGGACAAGTTCATGCAAGACACACACAATATCCTTTGTTGCTGCATGACTCAATGGCAAACATTATAATTAAAACGTATACACTTCATGATATCATTTGAATAACATTAATCATTTGTTTTATCAACAAAGCCATTAATTTTCATGTAATTATACTAACAAGTTTACCTTATTAAAGTTAACTATTAATTGGCAGATCAGGTAAAAAATAATTTCCTTAATATTATAAACACCAACTACTTGTAATTATTATAAATCCACATGCCTCTCAAAAATAACACTGTCCGAAGACTTTCAAGAACGTTTGTGTAAGATATTGAACACAATAAACGCCCAATATTCTAACAAAATGAAACTTTAAGTATCACATAGGGTAGAATGTCGTATCCGACCGCCACTTTTTCTCATTCAATATAACCAATAAAGTAATCTTACCTACCTATTAAGGTGGAGAACATAATGGATGATAATGGACATATACTTCAAATTATTCCAGGATATTTATTTCATGAAAAATCAGGCATTTTTGGTATACGGTGACTTCCTCAGTCATGTCAGTCTGATCTTGTAAACTCCCCAATTAGTGACCAACACAGTCATTGCACATGCGCAGTGGCTACTATAATAGGATCCTTCTATTTTCTGAAGGGGAGGATTTTTTAGAAGGGAAATAAAGTCCGAAAACCATCATATAATAATAATAATAATAATGTGTGGATTTATATAGCGCACGTATCCACCAACTAAGTGGTGCTCAAGGCGCATTATATTATTATCCCTGCTCATAAGGCTCATAAGGCTCATAAATCATTCCTGAAACCATCTCAGCTCCCTGGGGAGTATACAGCTCAATTGCTGCCATTTCTAGCGCATATAGAGCAAACCAACTCTGCCTTCACAGGTACCCATTTAATCCCTGGGTGGAGAGAAGCAATTATGATTAAGTGTCTTGCTCAAGGACACAAGTGTCACGGCCGTGATTCGAACCCACATTCTGTTGCTAACACCAGAACTTGAATCCGGTAAGCTAGACCGCTCGGCCACGACACCTCATATAAGTGGATTTTAAAGATAGTTTTCGCTTTCTGTACCACCAACAATCGATAGAATCATTTTTTAACTGGTTAGTGGTTGCAACAAAAAATATTTTAAAAAAACCTTAAAAAGTGGCGGTCGGATACGACATTATTTCCAATAACAATTTACAGCTCTTATTACCAATATTTTTAGTGTTAAAAACACCGGACATTTACTGACTGTGTTTTGGGACATTTTTGATGACGCCATCTAGTGTTTGGCCTACAATGATAACAACGGGCGGAGCCCAGTCGCATAAAACCGAATGGTTCGCTGCTCATTACTCCGTTTAAATTGTGGCTTTTATAATTTAAGAACATCAGAATAGTTACATAAGTACTTGGCACTTACCACTGTTCTTATGATGTTACAGCCCAAGAAAAATAACGTGCAGGCGAACATCCGGGAACTTGTGATGTTCCGGTATGGGCCAAAAATCTAGCCAATCAAAAGGCGCACTTGTGGTGCTACACAATACAAGAATATGGGTGAATTCATGTGCATAAGATAATTGTCGAGGGTGGGGATGTGATCATTGTATTATAAAAAAAAAGCCAGCCCCCGGAATATGTTCGCCCAGTGAATGTGTTGATTAAGATCACAGAATAACTACCACAATCCTCATCCCCATTGTAACCTACTCTCTCTTTTTAATGGACGTGCTCGTAAATTTACCGTTGTTGTGCCCCCATTTGTAAGACCCTAGATCCGCCCACTGCCCACACCCCCTTTTAAGAGTAAAAAAAATGGGTCAAATATGTTTATTAATAAAACAAGAATTTGGCAATAGTATAATGTAAACTCGTAACGATTTTTGTAAGAAAAAACATGGCATTTTCGTTGAGGGAATAAGGCCAGGGGATAGGGTGATTAAGATGATGAAATAATTTCGATATAATAGGCATTTCACAGGGTGAAACCAAACAAAACATATTTTTGTGCGGATCGAGCTTGTTTCACTATTTTGTGTACATAGCGGTGTATGAATTATTGAAACCGCATACCCCCCCCCCCCCACGGTAAATAAATTAGATTAGATGCTTTTCGCAACGTCAATAGAGACCCATCACACATGATGTTCGATCTTCCTGCTGAAAAGCGAAGGGACAGAAATTCCCACAAAAACGCAAAAAGCGCAAATCACAGGCTACGAAGGTAGGTTCCGATTGAACGCATGCCACTGTTGTCTGCTCTGCAGAGACTCGTGTGTGTGATATTGACGTGTGGTGACGTCACCGAACTCATAGCCAATCGGATAGGTTGGAACGCCCCCATCAGGTGCAATTTTATATAAAAGCCACGACCAGGTGATTCCGGCACTGATTGCAACAGCAGACACAGCAAACGAACCACAGCAACGACATCCATTGCAGTGAGCTAAACCAGACAACACACGCCGAGATAGCCGAGCAAAGTTTCCCGCTTCTCTTTATACACGAACATTCCCTTTTTTCGCAAAGATGAATGCCTCGCTCATGATGAGCCTTGTTGTGGTCACGCTATGCGCTCTTCTAGTTGTCTGTCAAGCCGACCTCACAGACATTGGAAACAGTGACATAATGAACGAGCCTGGTTCGGTAAGTACAACCTTCAGTTTTTGCCCCCCCCCCCCCGCGTTCACAGACCTTTACGTAAATTATAAATCATTGAAAAATGTGAACATTGTCAGCAAAAGCAGTCTTAATACCAAGCCTCGAAATTCACACTTGATCTATCCATTATTTATGTCATGTCCCATAACAACATGACCAGTCGCTGAAATCGGGTAAGTGACTTTTGGAAATGGGTAAGTGAAAATACAAGGGTGGGTAAAGGGTGGGTAAGTGACAAATAATTTAATTTCGAGGTTTGCTTAATATGGACATATTATGGTGTATACTAGCGATTCTTCTAATGACAAGTATTAACAGATATTATGGGGCATCTCATTTTATCTAGGCAACGTTTTAGAATACCACACACCATAATCCCCCATATACGCAATTGGTTTTCTCGAAAAATGCATAAATGATAATAGATCTATCAACATGAAAATTATTTGGTGTAAAGTTGATGGTAGTATTAGGGACAAGGGCCAAAGTCATGGTACAGCCAAGCCTTTGAGAAGCCAGGCCAGGCCCATGCTTTTCCCCCTGCCTACTGGCCTATATAATGAGCTCTGCTTGCCTGGGCTAGGCCCTCCAGAAGCCCAGGTTATGTTGATTGGCAGGTACTGTATTGTTACAGGATCAGGACTCACAAAAGACAATTAAGGGGCCAGGTAGCCTAGGCCTGGCTGGGCTTCTCAAAGGTTTGGCTGTACAATGACTTTGGCCCTCCTCCCTTAAGCAGCCCTTGAATGTTTATGTATGAGGTGCGTCTAGTACAAGATACCAAATTATCCCCCAAATCATAATTGTTGACTTCCACTGACGTTAATTCCACGATGGAATGAATATAAACAATAACTTGTCGTTAAGGACACACTGAAATAAGAAGGTTTTATACCTTTTTTCTTGATTCTTATAAAGCGTAGATGCATTTACAGACATTTTATCAAAAGTTAAGCACTCTTTCCTGATAAAACGGTTATATTTTCCGAATATGGACTTGTCAGCCATCAATGGTGACATAATTTTGTGTTAGGAATGAATCTAAGATGGGAGAGGATATTCCTCCACATACTTCATTTTATCTGGAATGCGAGCGTCACATACATTTTTTTTTCAAAAGGAAGAGACTTTCTCGTACAAGGGTTGGTTTTAATACAGCCATGTATGTAGGATGACCTGATTTTGCATTTGTGTATATTGTGTGGAAAATGAAAAGAATAGACATTCCGTGTGCTAGATATAACTGATGAGTGCCACAAGTCATATTGCGATTACCTAATGATAGTGCATTTAACCACACCCAATAACTATTGCATGAGTTTTATAGCTATATATATCTTGAAGAAAACACATTGTTTATTAGTCCACGATGTCTGCGCTGACGTGCAATTATTATTGTGTTTTAAATTGTTATGTCAAAGGTGGGGTGATGATTTCCCGCGCGCGCTATTCCCATCCCGCCCCCACCCCACTGGCCGAGCAAAATAGTTTGAAACTTCTGGATAATTGAAACTGTATCAAAGCGTTAGCGAGTAAGCTTTGACCGTCATATTTCCAACGGATTCGTAGTTGAAATTCTATAGACCTATTACTTGCTAATATACCTTTTCCCTTTTTAACATTTCCGTGGATTGTTATTATTTCCGTGCTTTAGTCAATTGAGGTTTAGGGCCTACGTGGTTTCACATGACGCGAATACACTAACAGCTAGACAATGCAAATTGTTCGTAATAATCTCAACACGAAATTGGCGTAGCATTCTGACGATCAGTCTTCACAGTCCATAACACCATCAGGCCTATCCGTTCTATACTAAACACATCGGATACCTTGATAACATTGATCGTGAATTCGGTTGTCGGTTACTTTCAAAACAGAACTTGTGTGTTTAAGTACTTTACACGTTGTGTAGTACGGCCTCAGCTCAACTAGTATTCGGTTCCATAAAGAGATAAATAGAGAACGAAGAGTCATTATCATGTGACGTAATTTCAACATAAACCACGCTCACTTCGCACTTGCTCCCTCCAACGATCATCAGAAGCCCATTAGAAATGCATTGCACCTGGGTTTCATGTTGGCGCTGTGCCAAATGTCGCCCAGTATAATTTTTTCACCATACAGTGTAATTCTTATGAAGTTATGTTATTCTTGTAAATACAAATTTTATATGTACGGCTTTTTCTTACTAGTTTTCATAACAGTGCAATATGGGATTGGCTGTTATTAGAGATGCTTGTACACCTATTGGTCTCCTCCCGTCACTGGATTCTATGCATATATTTATATATATTTTCTTTTTGTTAAGGTCAATCATTTATATGATTTTGTTTTGTAATTTTATGCCAGTGTAAAGTCGAATAAATAAATAAATAAATAGACCACCCTTTTCTTTAAGGATTTACACAAGAAATTAGAAATCTTGGGACTTGCATTTAACATAATATGTTGTAAAGACTCAAAATCTTAATTAATAGAGTAAATTTCTTCCTCGAGAATCGCTTTTGAACGTTAAAATTAAGGAATTTAGGCTAAAATACACACAGCGGCATGCTAGTTTTGGAACCGGAAGTAGCAAAAAGAATGTGCGTACTACCAATGCGCACGCGTATTGCGTATCGACTTACAAACAGGATACATTTGCAACATCACACCAGGATGAATTTGATCGTATTCGTAATTAGCTTGTAAATCATGGATACTGATATTTTGTATGTAGGCCTACAATGAATACAGAGATAGAACAAGGTTTACAGTTAAATATCGAATGTAATTACTTGCTTCAATTTGCTTCCGTATTTGTCTGGTTCTCAGACTGCCAATAAAAAGTCACCATGAGAAAACAACAATTTTAGACTGAGGCACCAGTCTACTTTGGATCTCTATGTCTGACACGGGCTCATTTTGACTCTCACAGACTTGGCTTGAAAAAAAAATTGTAAAACATTTAAGTAGTCAGTTTATTCTTTTAAAATGTCTAGAAGACATGATTAGGTGTTCGGGTATGTACCCGAAACAGCTATTGTTTTTGTTCGTTTTTTTTTTTTTTTTACGTGTTCGGGTATGCACCCGAAACACCTATTGGTTTTGTTCGTTTTTTTTTCTTTTCTTCTCCTTCTTCTTCTTCTCCGGATAGATTGTCTACAAAAAACACATACTTGCAAACTTCACATGAACTTCAAACTTGGCATATACTTAGAACTTAACACGTAGATGAAACATAATTTGTGACGTCATGATTAGGTCATCAGATATCGAATTACGATAATTCAAAGTTTAATAATTAAAAAAATCATATCGAGGGATCTGAAAAATCAATAAAATTACTGATTTAGTCGGGGAAAAATATGTAATTTATCATGAGTGTAAAGAGTGTGAAATATGTGACATTAGAGACGAGGATATGTTTGAGTTTGATATTTATTTGTACTGAAAACACGACATTGTTGTAAAAAAAGAAACACACTTTTCGTGAAAATTTACGCGCAATCTGTGCTTTCCACTACGTCCGCAATACTCAATCGAGTGGGCGGGGCATATAAAACAGTCCGGCCGGCCGAACGGTATGTCGCCCTCAATCGGCAGAAACAGATACTGAAATATTTTGCAATCCAAACCATCGTACATAAAATAGCGAGTGCTACGGTTATATTTGTATTTTTATGAAAATAAGAGTGTGAAATATGTGATATTACTGATGAGGAAATGGTTTGAGTTTGACATTAGTTTGGGCAGGAAGTAATGGTCAAATTGGGGTCACCTTTGTGTAAATATTTTTCTCCTTCAGACGATCGATTGTCTACAAAAAACACATACTTGCAAACTTCAGATGAACTTGAAACTTGGCATATACTTAACACGTAGATGAAACATAATTCATGTCATTATTAGGTCATCAGATATCGAATTACGATAAATCAAAGTTTAATATTTAAAACAATCATATCTCAACAACCACAAGAGGTAAATTGACATTTTGTGTACCATTGTAGAGATTGTTAATTGTCGAAAAATATTTACACAAAGGTGACCCCAATTTGACCTTACTTTCTGTCCAAACCGGAAGTCAAATTTTAATATTTAAAAAAATCATATCTCAACAACCACAAGAGATAAATTCACAATTTTTGTACCATTGTATACAGATCGTTAATTGGCAAAAAATATTTACAAAAAGATGACCCCAATTTGACCTTACTTCCTGTCCAAACCGGAAGTCAAAGTTTAATATTAAAAAAAATCATATCTCAACAACCACAAGAGGTAAATTCACAATTTTTATACCATTGTATAGATCGTTAATTGTCAAAAAATATTTACAAAAAGATGACCCCAATTTGACTTTACTCCCTGTCCAAACCGGAAGTAAAAATTTAATATTAAAAAAAATCATACCTCAACAACCACAAGAAGTAAATTGACATTATTTGCGCCATTGTATAGATTGTTAATTGTCGAAACATATTTACACAAATATGACCCCAATTTGACCTTACTTCCTGTCCAAACCGGAAGTCAAAGTTTAATATTAAAATAATTTCTAAATTCAGTATTGTATTGTATTCAAATAAACTTCTCGCGAGAACTTCAACAGACGTTAACATTTGACTTTCTCCAACACTTCGAATTGATGACGTCATCATTTTAACTTCAACCGAACACCTAGTTTTTGTTGTGACAAAAACTTATATCTAGTTTTTAGGTGTTCGGGTATGTACCCGAAACACCTATTGTTTTTGTTCGTTTTTTTTTCTTTTTTTTTTTCTTCTCCTTCTTCTCCCCATCGATTGTCTACAAAAAAACACATACTTGCAAACTTCACATGAACTTGAAACTTGGCATATACTTAGAACATAACGCGTAGATGAAACGAATTTTGTGACGTCATGATTAGGTCATCAGATATCGAATTACGATAAATCAAAGTTTAATATTTAAAAAAATCATATCTCAACAACCACAACAGGTAAATTCACAATTTTTGTACCATTGTACAGATTGTTAATTGGCAAAAAATATTTACAAAAAGGTGACCCTAATTTGACCTTACTTCCTGTCCAAACCGGAAGTCAAAATTTAATATATAAAAAAATCATATCTCAACAACCACAAGAGGTAAATTCACAATTTTTGTACCATTGTACAGATCGTTAATTGTCAAAAAATATTTACAGAAAGATGACCCCAATTTGACTTTACTTCCTGTCCAAACCGGAAGTCAAAGTTTAATATTCAAAAAATTCATATCTCAACAACCACAAGAGGTAAATTCACAATTTTTGTACCATTGTACAGATCGTTAATTGTCAAAAAATATTTACTAAAGGATGACCCCAATTTGACCTTACTTCCTGTCCAAACCGGAAGTCAAAGTTTAATATTTAAAATAATCCTATCTCAACAACCACAAGAGGTAAATTGACATTTTTTGCGCCATTGTATAGATTGTTAATTATCGAAACATGTTTACACAAAGATGACCCCAATTTGACCTTACTTCCTGTCCAAACCGGAAGTCAAATTTTAATATTAAACAACATCATATCTCAACAACCACAACAGGTAAATTCACAGTTTTTGCACCATTGTACAGATTGTTAATTGTCAAAAATATTTACAAAAACATTCTGACGTCATCATCACTACCCTGACAAAATCCGAACACCTATGTGTTTGTCATATGACAAACACTTAAGTCTAGTTTTTTTCTCCTTCTTCTTCTTTTCCGGATCGATTGTCTACAAAAAAACACATACTTGCAAACTTCACATGAACTTGAAACTTGGCATATACTTAGAACTTAACGCGTAGATGAAACAACATTTGTGACGTCATGATTAGGTCATCAGATATCGAATTACGATAAATCAAAGTTTAATAATTAAAAAAATCATATCGATTTTTAATTGTCAAAAGGATTTACAAAAACATGACCCCAATTTGACCTTTACTTGCTGTCCAAACCGGAAGTCAAAGTTTAATATTAAAATAATTTCTAAATTCAGTATTGTATTGTATTCAGATAAACTTTTTGCAAGAACTTCAACAGACGTTAACATTTGACTTTCTCTAACACTTCGAATTGATGACGTCATCATTTTAACTTCAACCGAACACCTAGTTTTTGTTGTGACAAAAACTTATATCTAGTTATGTTTGGTTTCTTTTATAGTGATTAATTATTTATTTGAACTCTTTGGACATAAATTTAAATACGGTCTAGGAGCAAACAAAAGTATAAATTTAAGAGATATCAAACAAATGTGTTTGTCTAAACCACTATAACTATAACAAAATTAACTAGACTTAAGTGTTTGTCATATGACAAACACGTAGGTGTTCGGATTTGGTCAGGGTAGTGATGATGACGTCAGAATGTTTTTGTAAATATTTTTGACAATTAACAATCTGTACAATGGTGCAAAAACTGTGAATTTACCTGTTGTGGTTGTTGAGATATGATTTTTTTTTTATATTAAAATTTGACTTCCGGTTTGGACAGGAAGTAAGGTCAAATTGGGGTCATCTTTGTGTAAATATTTTTCGACAATTAACAATCTTTACAATGGTACAATAAATGTCAATTTTACCTCTTGTGGTTGTTGAGATATGATTTTTATTAATATTAAACTTTGACTTCCGATTTGGACAGGAAGTAAGGTCAAATTGGGGTCATGTTTCGTAAATATTTTTTGACAATTAACGATCTGTACGACATTAGGCGTTTGTCCTTTGGACGAATACAGAGCTGTTACGCTAATTATATGTTGTGGTGGAATTAAATACTATATCATCACAGCTTTATCATTACACATTTTGGCCCCAGAGGTGTGTGCAGGTCTTGTACAATACAATGACAAATTCGATCAAGTGTTATAATATTTAAATGTTTGTTCAGTTTTTTAAAACAATACTTATAGGGAAGAGACAGCACAATGTAATTTGAAGGATAACTGTAAAAATAAAAGAAACAAACAATACTGAAATATGATCTGCGGATTGTTACATGTATTTATGTGTCATTAACTGTTGAAAATACATTTTCATAAATAGTAATGTTAAAGTTATTGTTTAAAGGTGGCAATATCTTCACGATCAACAGGGCATGGAATCAGAGTTCAAGTTCTAGTTTAACTCAGTGACTGAAAATAATACTCACATGATAAGGTCATATTTGCGTTGCTGCGCATAAATGAGCCAGTAATTTTTAGTCACTATGTTCGTCTTTAAACTAGGACACCAATTCCATAGCCCGTTTGTAGAAAAGTATGCTCTGGTCGTGATGAGACGGTCTGTTTAACGAATTGGGGTTATGGGATTGATGGTCTGTACTGTCTCAATGCGAGCATACAAATAAATAGGAACTTTAATTGGGTGATCTGGCAAAGGTATTCAAGGCTGACACACCCATGCAATGAAGATTGGGGGGGGGGGGGTATGTTTACTATGTTTATATGGCCCAACTGCCAGTGATTTACTGTCGGCAATATACATTTTACTAGATCACCAACAGATATTGCTTAATAATTACATTTGTGAGGATGTTTGCGTCCAGTCAAAAAAATAAGAATTCCTCAGTACTATTTTGTTCTAACATGTTAAAGAAATTCCTAGAAAGACCTAGATGTGTCTTGAGGTCCTGAAAAACAATTCCCTTGAGGGTCAAGACTGCCACAGATAGGATAAGTCCATATAAAATAATTTGAATAATACGTTAACTCCTTTGATGAATGGATAAACTTCAAATACTGGCCATTGGATCACAAAGTTACACAGACTCTAACACACCTTGTAGCAGTAGCACAAATGGATATCGTTGATCTGAAATATAAACGAATCATGTAAAACAATATTAAATGTTTTCAAAGAGGGACGAAGAATAATGGGTCATGCTAACAAAACACACATAACTTAGAATGTCTCTTATATGTTATTATCAGGATGATGGATTGATGGATTGATGTAACTTCAGAAAATGATCCCTTCAGAACAATGCCGTTAAGTTAGGTTTTACAATGGAATAGAACTACATGTGACGTCTTCCTTCCTCCATGATGTGACCGTTTCATTATCTCAATAAAGGTGCTGATATTTGTTTCTGGTCTACTTTAGTGAGAAAATTAAGTGCTAGTATAAAGTAAACTGCAATGCAGCCATCACCACACAGGACATAAGTACTACTATTATTATGAGGAACTACAGACACTATAGTGTAGCTAAATTAACTTGTACTTTACCAACGCGTACTCCACCGGATGTCAATCCGTATGCATGCCAGTAAATATTCAGTAATAAATATTTTTGTTGACCAAAATAAGTGTGAATTGGTAAAGTACGAGCACGCATACGAGTTGACCTGTTTCACTTCAGGCGCGGCACACGTGATACCATTGCCACACTAAGGTTTTAACGTTAACCATGGTTTTATGTAATCGGTATCTATAAAATTATACTAAAACGAACATACATCTATAAAAAATGTGAAAGTTTACATACCTTCAAACGAAACCAAGTAATGAAGACCACTTCCATTAATTGTGCACGGATTCTCAAATGATCTGTTAACGTAAGACGTTAAACCATACCATCGTGTAGCCTACAAACTGAAGATTGACTTGAACAGTTACGATACTGCATTTGGATGTGGTGTCAACGCCGTGTCGGGGTGCTGTAGGCTGGAACTTAGTCTGAGCCATGATACATCAGAGTCAACATGCTGTAAAAAAATAATAGGAAAGTTTTATAAGTACATGGACCAAAAATAAAGTATTTAAAATTTCAGAGAAGTTCTAATTTATGTGAATGAGGAAAATAATACATCACAGTGAACATGCTGTACAAAATAGTAGGAAGGTTTTTCAAGTACATGGACCAAGAATAAAGTATTTGAAAATTTAGAGAAGTTCTAATTTATATGAATGGGGAAAATAGTGTATAATTTTGGAGTAGCTGGACCATTAAAATTGAAAAGGGCATTGGTTGTTGTCAAAATTGCACACAATTATTCTTGACAATGTGTAATAAATTAAAGAAATGTTCTTGCATGAAACTCACATAAAAAAAGAAAGGTATTTAAGGAAATTGCTGAGTCTCATAGTTTCATGTGAGAGAGGCACCCCAGGGAGCATGCAGGACTAACATTAACAACTTATACAAGTACATGAAGTATTGTGTCATGAATATTGTGCATTTTTCCTGTGACATAATTGTCTGTGTAAGTTGTATCTAAGAAGGGTAACAAATTAAGGGAAAGTGCAGTAAACAATCACTACTTGACGTTAATTTGTGCACAAACTGAAGATTTTTGGAGAAAACATAAATTACAAAATATGGCATAAAATTTCAACTGAAAAATTGCCATAACCTTAACAACTGAATTTTCCTATCCTTATTTACATTCTAAATACATTTTAGTGACATCTGTTCATATTTTGTTAAAAAAGTGGTGAGTTGTTTACTGTTCAAACTACAATGTATGTTCACATAACTAACGTTAAGAACGTCAGGCACAATGCAATTAACCACATTAACGTTACCAGCCAACCCAACGCTTTTCTTGTATAAAAACACGAAGATAAATACAGGAAATCCTCTTAACAATTAAATTCAAGATACCTACCCTTTATGACTATGTTGGTTGAAGTACGAGTTGGTTGGAGTACGAGTTGGCACGAGTTCATCAGTAATATCACATATTTCACACTCGTATTTTCATAAAAATACAATTTCTTTAGTAAATCTGTTTCTGCCGATTGAGGGCGACATACCGTTCGACCGGCCGGACTCATATGCCCCGCCCAGTCGATTGAGTATTGCGGACGTGGTGGAAATAACAGAAGATTTTCAAGAAAAGTGTGTTTCTTTTTTTACAAAAATGTCGTGTTTTCAGTACAAATAAATATCAAACTCAAACATATCCTCGTCTCTAATGTCACATATTTCACACTCTTTACACTCATGATAAACTACATATTTTTCCCCGACTAAATCAGTAATTTTATTGATTTTTCAGATCCCTCGATATGATTTTTTTAATGATTAAACTTTGAATTATCGTAATTCGATATCTGATGACCTAATCATGACATCACAAATTCTGTTTCATCTACGTGTTAAGTTCTAAGTATATGCCAAGTTTGAAGTTCATGTGAAGTTTGCAAGTATGTGTTTTTTTGTAGACAGTCTATCCGGAGAAGAAGAAGGAGAAGAAAAGAAAAAAACCGAACAAAAACAATAGGTGCTTCGCGCTGTAGCTCGAACACCTAATAACTCCACAAACAATACGAACAAGAATAACTAATTCGATCATTTTGCTCTCGATTGTTTAAAAAGCCAACTTTGGAACCCAATTATTTCCAGAGTGAAGGCTAATCAAGCGGAAATCAATTTAATCTTAGGGGATATCGGTATGACAATATTTTGCTTCAAATGCATAATTATTGCGTTATTGCATTCCTTGGCTTGTAGGGGTTTAATGTAAGATGTCGAGGCAATGTATACAGTCTCGTGGAGTTCTTTTGTTTGCGATCCTGATTCGAACTGATATGCTGATGGTTTCCTAGCTCCCTTCGGAGCTCAAGGACAACAAAAACTGCAGGCTTTTAGGACAATTTATTCAAAATCTAGATTAATGAAATGACTATGTTTGTCGGTATTGCGTTCACTTATTTGTGTCTAATATACAAAGATGAAACGTATCAATATTGGCAGTGAACGGTCGAGTCTATAACCGTGCAACCAGGATTGAAGTGAATGCGGGAAAGTCGAGACAATCATTTCCGCATGCAGCTCAGAATATCGAAGAGTTTGTCCCGTTCATGAATGCAAAGTCAATATTTCAACATCTCATTTCTCCAACAAAACTGAAATATGTTGGAATCTGTAATAGTCCCATTGTTTCGAACAGTCTTTCTTAATATGACACCCAATATTTCAACGCCCCCATAGACCATGATTTCTATATCCGAAGAGTGGGCTGTCGGACTAATGGGTTGTCGCGTCAGTCCCATCAACATGGTTATTACCTTTTGGTTAAACAGTTCATTGGTCCAACATCCGATTGACCCAATTTTTGGACCGCAGGATCCCAGAATATTAAATGGTACCTCCCCGTCCATGAATACCTGCGATCAGCTGGGATCAGAACGCTCCCTCGTGATGTTACTGCTTCATAACCGGCGGTTAGGTGGTGAAGTCTGCCCTGAAATTTATTATTGGAGCTATAAATGTGTCTGTTCTCAAATAATTTCTGTTTTAAAACCTAAACTGTCCAATTTCATCAGTGATATATTAGGCCTAAAATCTGGATGTCTCCCCTGCGACTACTTTCACGGGTCTAATAAATGATTTGCCTCGAGCGCAGACGTCCCACGAGCGTCTCCTTTCGCGCGTAATATGCTTTAATTTGGTCTCGCTCTAAGGGCATGGTTCTCTCCATAAATCGTTTATCAATCATTTGGATCTCCAAGCCGCATTCACATCCGGCGCTTCTTGTATTTTTATTCCTTCATCATAAGGGTTCTCCATGACTCTAGAGGAATTGAAAATAACAAGTGTTTGGCCTAAATGTCGAGAATAAAAACGGGAAAAATTTTAGAACATCTCGTGGGTAGAGAAGGGAAAAGTCTAATTATCTCTTTACTCAATAAAACCGATTGAGTAGGCCTATTTAGCTAATATTAAAATGAATTTTTTTGTTATTGGCTGATTTTGTACAATTTTCAAAGTTATTGCACAATTACATTTGAAAAGAATTTGCAACCTATTTGAGTTAATGGCTGCTCAAAATAATGTACATAAAAACTTATTTTGAACATAAAACATTGATGGGGTGCTATCATGTAGCTAAGAGTCGTTAGGCTTACATTGGAAATTTGTTAAAGGTTATTTTTCTTACACCAAAGTTAACAGTTTTCAGCAACAGTAATGACCAAATTAATAAAGCCATAAAATTTATAAAATACCGGTACTTATTTTAGTACCGGCATTAACTTTCATTCATTAAAAATTTGCATTTTGTCAGAACAAAGTATTGCAATAGTTATTCGAAACGGTAATGTAATAATTTTTTTCATTTTTCTGACAATGAGCAGATACCATAAACTTTAGATGCATGTTGGCGGAAACAATGCTTACTTCCAATTTCTTATATCTACTGAAAATTATGTGTTTGTTTTCGTTGAATTGAGAGATAGTTTATTTGCACTTATTACAGGAATAGGAAAACATGAGACAGAAATATTTCAAGGAATGATTGATACCATCATCAGTTTTACACCAAGTAAGTTTTATGTAAATCTGTGATCATTAATAGTGTTAAAGTAGCTTTTAATGTGTATTTCCAAATGAACAAATATCAAATTGTCCTCTTCCTGGGGAATATAATGTCCGTTCTGTGCCCCTTTGAGCTCACTTGGAGAATCATAACATTCACGGTATGACACTACCTGAATTACTCACGCAGTATCTCGCCATGCATACAAATAAATTGTAGACATTAATGAATGACATTTATTTTTAACTGGAGAGTACGTGTTAATTTTAGAATCTACCGACTAATTTTGACTGATTTGACTAATTGTATTGTATAATGCATTTGGCGCAGCAAAGGTGTAAGAGAATTTACATTTTAACCACATTACTGTTACAAGCTTTAGGAAGTTTGATACCATCATCATCTTTACACCGAGTAAATTTGATGAAAAACTGTGATTATTTATGGTTTAGAGATTACCAGTAGGCCTGAGCGTCTTGTGTGTCGTAGATTTAAAAGGGTTCAGAAATTCCCTGTTTCCACAGCCATCGTAACTGTATGATTAAAGACAACATTAACGCGAAAACGAATTGTTTCTGAACGAAACAAAAAGTTGCTTAGAAAGTTTACCCAAGGGGATTTTATAGATGTCACAACAACCTCCTTTAATTTAATTGACGAAGTGTATGTCACTAATCTGATACGACATTTCCCGTCAAAAAAATGTGATAGCGCTCAAAGCTAAAGATGCTTCACTGAGGATCACTATGGAGGTTGTCACATTGACATTTCTATGCCGTGTAAATTACTTTTGAATTGCCGACTCTGCTTGTTGTGAATCAAGACAAAATTCTATGGAGTATGGAAAATCACCAGTCATGTACATAAAACTATACAATGAAAAAAACCCAGAAACATGAACCGCAAAACCAGTGCCTATTGGTGCCAAATACAGGGCCGTGTTGGCATTTCAGATCATCACGGTTTACTTTACAAGTACCATTCAAACAACCGCGTAATCTGAGCATGATTTTATCCCGAGGTAGTACTACCCTATATAAATCCTTTTCTTCAAATTGGATCCGGAGTTGTGTATGAGCTTTCCATCTTAACGAACTCACTGAAACTGGTGTGGTTTAAGTTTCAGTGAGAAAATCCGAAGCAAAAGTAGAAGTTGATGTCAGTCAGAACATAGAGTTGCCTATGGGGTTTTTGTTCCGAGTCGTCATTGCTCATATTAACGTGATCTTTTGTACAAACTTAGACAACTCACTTTAATTCCCATGTCTACCCCGGTTGCGCGCTCCCCGGTCGTGCCAAAGTGGATTAACCCTACAGAAGTATTCCCCGCCTCTTTGTCAAAAATGTTGACCGAAAAATAAAGGTTTTCGTGAGTTCTATCGGCAAACAACGTAAGGTGTAAATGCTAGGGGGAAGTGGCAGTGGGACGCCAACAGAGCAAATAATATCAGAAGTCATTACCCGTGATTTTAAGTGGCAATGTTGCCCACGGTTAAACAATTTACACAAATTTCCTTTTATTACATTTGCGGCGAAAAATGGGATATGATTCTCCAATTGCCACATAAGGACCCTTGGTAATTGGCGTTGCAAAATGCACACGGAGGGCCTTGTGGTTCACAAAAATATCATTATTGCACGCTAAACTGTACACCTATGGGAGAAGACAAAGTTGAGTACTGGTCAAACGGTGTGCATATTGAATATTATACGGTATTCAATATTTAAGTTAAATTTTTTTTTAAATTTTGCATAGAAAATTTTAAACAATGATGAATTCAGCAATGTAGTCTGTTCAAATATGAACAAATATTTATATTTCTCTTTTGAAACGAAATCATCTTTTAGACTATATTTCTTTAAGGTATTTGATACAAATACTTGGTTCATGTATGCGCGTTGTTGCTGCGCAGTCACGCGTCGACCTCATGCTCAAAAGTATGATATTCATACGGTATCACCCGAGTCGGTTTTCAAAGAGAGGCTCCAAAACAATCAACAGCGACAGTGTTTTGTGAGGGATGTTAGGAAGTACTGCTGCTATTTTCAACCCAACCCCCTTCTCGTCGATTGTCCACAGTATTTTTAAACAATCATGACAGACCCACCAAATACTTATTTTCTTTTACTTGTTCCCTTTTCTTGTTGGCGGTTTGAGTGGGTGTGGGTCTTGCACTCTTTTGATCCATCACTGCAAACCTACCAGCAAGTTTGACTGCGAACTATGGTTTACTATCGTTGGCCTAACTTGACTCTCAACCCTGTCGATGATGATTTTGCTAGTCTATAGTCAATTATTTTGAACTGGCCTTATATGAGGCTGGGCATGGTTGATTCGCTGTTTTCATGATTTGTCAAACGAAGCCAAAGCATAACAGTTAAGTGACATTGACAAGTTGTTGGTTTTTCCACCGTCGTCGTTCGAGCGTTACTGAACGTACGCATTGCTCAAAATAATGATCGACCATTTTGTCATCCACCAGTCAGCACTTGAACTTGCTCAGCGATTATTATAGTCCCCCCCCCCACCACCCACTTAGGCAAAGTCTAACTGCTTCATTTGATCTAAGCATCTCTTTTTCTTTTATTCTCATAGGACAATGGACGATCCTTGCATTTCTTGAGAGATGACGTCGTTCCCAAGTACAACCAATTGGACCCGGTCTCTGAAGTCAAGAGAAGATCAAATGACGGCGGTTGTTTGCCTGACTTCTGGAAGGGCATAGGACGCGTCCCCTGCTAGTGGATATGCTTCTTATTTGCCATCGTACACTGGATCCTGTTTAAACCAGATCTGAGCGGATCAAACCAGATGGTATCGGACTTTTTGACAACATTGGACTATTTTGACGCCGAGTTTGTTTGTAATTGTTACGAATCTTACCCTTTGATTTTGATAAATATTAGCACCCTCTATTTCACTTCTTCCACTTCCAATATTTTGCTTACGATGCAATTTCAAGCAGTCTAGTCCAGGGTTTGTTTCCCCGTACCCTCAATTGTCCGCTATGAATATGCAATCCATACAAGGCCGCTACTTTTGTTCATGCATATCCAGCGCTAACGCAATGCATAATGCAACACCAGCGAGAGCCTTGCGTGCGTGCCACACCCTCCCGCCACGTGGCTTGGAGCCGTCCTTTGGACTTAATAGTATATTTTTCTCCTACTTTCCTCGGAGTCCACCCTACATGCCGAACACGGTTCGTGGGTGTAGCAAACAGTCACCGTGACTGGCCCGCTCAGTCATAGGCCTTGGTCCGTGTGCCGTGCTCCCATGCGCAACCGCTGCTCCACTCATGCAATAGCTTAGCACCCCAGTAAGCATTACCCCTAGAACACGCCCTCCTTTCTGAGTTGTCACTCACTTTACTTTCGTCAAATACCTTTCCTTATATGGAACAAGGACCTGTTGTATACCATGATTTTGCACACGTTTCTACCCTTAGACGCGGAAGGCAAGCTTCTCATTGGCTAAGACGCTAAACTAGGCTAATGTTTTATTCATTCCCAGGCCCCAGATTTCAATATAAACCCAGAGATTTCCTGGTCTCTGCGAAGTGCGATTCGACCCATGACAGTCCAGTGCCTCGTTCGTTGAACCAATGGTGCAGTGCGTCGATATGACCATTGGTTCGCCTAGCTAGTGCGGTCTGATACACACTCTGGCCCCGTCCAGACACCCCGTGTAGTCAAGCCCTGGTGGTCCCCGTCGTCGAGATTGACCAGCCGTCCGTCTCTCGGTGTAGCAGTGCCCGCACCGTATACCGAGTGACAAGCCGCACGAACGAATGATGGTCTTGGCTGTATCCGATCCCTTTGTAGTTGGTATTACTCGTACACACCATTCGGAACTCGTATTATGTCTAACTATTAAGTCTAATTATTGAACTACGCTACCACTCTTTTTATGTCATTAGTGCCTTTTATTGTTGTTGAATGCAGAAAAGATAATAAACCAACCGAACCCCAACTGATATTGTCACAACAAAGTTTGTGTCCGCCCTATTATTTTGTTGACCCACAATAGTGGGGAATGCAACAGTATATAATTAGATGGGAGCCCGGTATGCAGGGATATGATAGGCCTACCAGAGTGGTGCAAAATTTGGCCATGGGTAAATTTGAAATATGGGAAAACGTATCACCGGGATCCTTTGCGAATGTAATCTGCTCAATTATAGGAAAGTCCAGTAAAAAGAAATACGTGTATCGTTTCAAATTGGTCATTTTAAACTCGAAACTCGTCACCGTTTTCACGAAGAGCCACATATCTCAAATGGCGTGATTGAGATTTACATATTACACTGTGCTTAGCTTAAAACTGCAAATCTGCAATACTAAAGCCACGGTTTGCAGTTTAAAACCCCTTACATGATTCTGTAAAAGTTTAACCTCTCCATTGACTAACAAATTTCTTTTAAAATATTGGCTAATTGCCATAGTAATTAGTCAAAGATATGTCTCTTCGTGAAACCTAAAAAGTGAGATGACCTACTTATACGCCCACCTGAATACGTGTTTTACATAGGAAAGGGATGCGCATGTCACGTGATCACGCGCACACTGGCATAATGTGGCTCTTCGTGAAAACGCAAAAACGATTTGACCTACATTTACGCCCTTCTGTTGCAATGTATTACATGCATCTTTGGGGATGTGTGGCTCTTCGTGAAAACGCAAAATGCAATTATTGAGATATACGCCCCTACCTGTATTAATCAATAATTTGTCATTTTAACATAAGTGGCTCTTCGTGAAAACGGTGACGAACTGAGACTCCAGCGAGCTCATCATTGATAATAAACAAATATTGACTACTACGAGTGGTACAGTAAAACTAGCCCCCCGAGGTGATCCCTGGAGCGTTCTATTTCCCCGAAGCGAAGCTGAGGGAAAATAGAACGCTCCAGGGATCACCGAGGGAGACTAGTTTTACTGTACCACGAGTGAAAACAGTCAATATTTGTTTTATAACGTCTCATACACAGATTCTGCACAATTTATTAAGAGACCTGCTACAATAAATCAAACCAATACATGACTTTCATTAACTTGACAGCACTCCGAAATTAATTGAACTTCTGTAACACTTCTGTAACACATATTTATTCATGATGTAACAACAGCAGTGACGCGTTTAGACCAATTTCATTGGTTGCCATGGACTATATCATTGGTTGCCATGGGCTAGACTTTCCTTGGCATTACAGTAAAAATAGCGAACATCATGTGACACGCTCTCAACCAATTGCAAGACAGAATCTATATATGAGGTGTTATAATATTTTCTAGACACGTCATCTATGACACCTTCAAATATTTTGGGATGACGCATGTTATCCTTTTGCACCCTTAGTGAGGGACATCGCATTGAGTGTGAAGTGGCCTCCACTGTGCATCGTAGACTCAAAAATAATTATTTAAACATAATTATGTATATATTTTATTCAAGAGTATTAGACCATAATAAGCTATTGCTTGAAACATAGTATTACTCGCAAGCGTCGATATGTTCCCCTTCCCCAAACTTTCTTATAAGTGAAGACAAAGTATGCCCCTCCTGATCTGTTCCTAGTTTGTCCCCAATGCGGTGCCGACCGCAACCCCCTACCCCCATACCAAGCCCCATCTGTCTACCAAACCCCACTTTCCTGCTGGCGATCTACACGCAGTGTCATGATCATGATCATGATCGCTATAAACAGAGTTTTTGATGCAAATTGAGTCAGATGGATCCCCTGATGTACGGTATAACATAGTCTTGGTTCAAAACTGTGTTTGTATGTTTATGATACACGATCCCACGGCGCTCCACGAACGCTACAATCACGAACCGCTACCACACACACACGAACCACGGTTTGTGTGTGTGTGTGAGTATGTCTAAGGTGTAAACCGAGGACTTATAACAACAGGGAACAATGGGTCCTTGGTTGGCGGTTATTGTTAGCAAATGTCCGCGGTTGAAAAACGTGTACAAATCTAATGTGAGAAGCCTCAAAAAGTTTGTCCAACAACAAAGAGAACACTGGGAACAATAGGAGGTCCTCGGTTTACACCTTAGACAAGATTGTGTGTGTGTGGGGGGAGGGGGAGGGGGTTGTGGTAGCGGTTTGTGATGGTAACGTTCGTGTAGCGTGGGACAAGGTATAACACGGAGGTGTCTGGACTCAATCACCTGCATAATGCGACCACCTGCCATTAATTTGTGACCGTTTGGGTGACCACACAGGTTTGACATAATTATTGTTGAGAGGTTCTCAGATTTACTGTTACGTAATCGCATTGGTGTATAGTATAAGATGTTTACGTTTGCAGCCTAAGTTATAATTCTATTTTAATTCTTCATAGCTGATGGATTAATTATAATATTAATTATGCAGCCACTAAAAATATAAACCCTGGAAATTCTCGGGTCGATTATTTTTGGGTGCCACATTCTTTTTGGGTCAGACTAGCCAGGACAATTAGTCAGAGATAATCTGACTGACTCAGAAACTGGGTCATAGAAAACCCGATTGACCCGAAAACATGGGTCCTTCGGAATTCAATTGACCGAGAACCTGGGTCATTGATAATCCCATTAACCTGGAACCTGGGAATGAGCCCGTGCATGTCAAATAAATACTGACCCAGATTTCGGGTCAATTCTGACCCTAAAAGGGTGTGGCAGCTGAGACTCTTTAAATTTCCGGGTCAATTCTGACCCGGGATCCTTTTTTAGAGTACAGTTGTGTAGTTATTGCTAAACGTAGAGATAAATATTACTTACTTAACCGCTCGGTTAAAATTCCATATCGTCGGTCCCGTTCCGGAAAATCCAAGATGGCGGCGAGGATTATTATTATTATTTATTATTATCTTTGTTTAGCCACGGGTTGCCCATTCAGCCAAGGCTGTTTTTCAAGGGGCCGTGGTAAAATTAGAAACATTAGTAAAACGTAAAGTAAATACATTGAGAATAAATCAGAAGGATAAAAGTTAAGAAAAAATAAAAGTTAAGGATGCTTAATGGAATAAAGCTGCCAAAATACGGCAACCTCAATCAAATAAAAGCGGGTCAAAAAGACAACAAATATTCGATCTCATAACACATTAAAAGTATAAAATACAAAGTTATAATAATACTATAAAATATAAAAATTAAACCACAAATGGTAGCATCAAATAAAAAGTAATGAATTAAAAACAGACGTAAAAAGGTAAATTAATTGGAGTAAAAGTGAGGATTATAAATATAAATATAAATACAGAATCTAATCAAATCAAGAAAAAAGAAAAAGTTAAGAAAGATAAAAATTAAGAATACTTAATGGAGTAAAGCTGCAAAACACGGCAACCTCATTAAAATAAAAACGGGTCAAGAGACAACAAGTATTCGGTCTCATGAACATAAAACATTAAAATTAAAAGTACAGAGTTATAATAATACTATAAAATAAAATAATATAATATAATCAAATCAAATCAGAAATTACTACTAAGGTTTGTTTTGAATACGCTGACATTTTCTGCTGTTTGTGTTGCATAGTTAAGTGAGTTCCACGTTACCGCACCTCTGTAGATGAAGCTACGCTTCAATGAATCTGTTTTGGGCATGGGGACGGTCACTGACATATTACCCCGCCTCATGTTATATCCCGTATCATTTTTGGTAAACTTGGTTGATAGGTAACGTGGCGCTCGATTGTGCTGGATCTTGTGCATCATAATTGCATCATGGTTACGTCTTTTTTTGTTCAAAGTAATCCAATTTAGTCCATTTAAATTAGCAGTACTCGGAGTATTCCAATTTGCGTTTAAAATAAGACGAGCGCCTTTGTTTTGCAGTTTCTGAAGTTTGGTTTGGAGTGTAATGCTACAGTTTCCCCAGACAACATCACAATAAATCTAAGTGTGAGGAAACGAGGGCATTATACACAAGTTTAGTTGTCTTCAACGGGATTATATTTCTAACTTTTTTGATCACATGTAATCCCGCTAAAACTTTTTTTCTCACATGTTCAATGTGGTTTTGCCAAGTCAGGCTCTCATCTACAATGACTCCAAGATGTCGACAGCTATGCACTCGTTTGAGTGGGACTCCATCAATATGCACATTAATCACCTCATCCTGTACGCCGCGTAGCCTTGCCTTTGTACCCAGCAAAATGAATTCTGTTTTCTCAACATTTAGACTCAGTTTGTTTTGGTTGAGCCATTGCCGGACATATGACAGATCTTCGTTAATTTTGTTGATGAGGTCAGATACACTTTTGCTGGCATAGTACAAAGCAGTGTCATCGGCGTACATGCTTACCTCACAATGTGAAACATGCAGTGGAAGGTCATTTATGTAGATGATAAACATGAGTGGGCCAATTATGGACCCTTGGGGAATACCACATTTAATCGGAAGAGGGCAGGAGTCATGTCCACTGATTGAGGTGTAGTGGGTACGACATGTAAGGTAACTGTTGAACCAGTTTATGCCATTATCATCTACACCATAGTACTTGAGCTTTTGAATCAGTATGGTCAAGTCTACCGTGTCAAATGCTTTTTTTAAATCGAGCATAACCACGCCAACCAATTTGCCATTATCGAAACTGCTGAGCCAATCATCAGTAATGTTGATCAGCCCAGTAGAAGTTGAGTGTAATGGTCGAAAACCTGATTGATTCATGCTGATCAACTGATTGCAGTTCAAGTAGCTATAAAGCTGGTTGAAAACTGCTCTTTCCAGGATTTTTGAAAGGATAGGCAGAATAGAAATGGGCCTGAAATTACTCGGTTCCATACAATCACCCATTTATGTATCGGAGTGACCCTGGCTTGCTTCTACTTTTGTGGGAATCTGCCTGTGCTGAGGGAAAGATTAATTAAATATCACTAATTGCTATGATAATGTTTCAATAATGCGCGTCATCACCATGGAGGGCTAGGCTCGGGCAGGGGAGATTTCAGAGTCTCGAAAAAGTGGGGGCACACGGCAATAAAAAGAGGACACATCCCCCCTTTCCCCCTCCCTCCCCCTGGATTCAGGAGTGCGCACAAACTATATTTTGGATGATAAAAATCAGTATAAGCCTAATCGTAAAGGTTACTTCCATGAGCTTTCGGCCCTTGGACCATCGCCATCAGCAACGTTAATATGACCTTGGGGGTATTATGGTAGTCACTGTGTTCATCTAAAACTGGTACTCCGATTCCATGCCCTGTTGATCGTGACGATACTGCCCCTTTAATTCTATTGTACACCCACACATGACAGAGAACAAAGTGACATCACAAAAATGGAGCACTCTGTCAACTGTGGCAATTTATTCTGCTTACCAGCTAAAGTGAAGGCTTTTGAAGGATTGAGGTTACATGCTACATGCTAAAGTGAAGGATTTTGGAGGATTGAGGTTACATGCTACATGCTCTTTGCTAAAGTGAAGGCTTTTGAAGGATTGAGGATACATGCTACATGCTCTTTGCTAAAGTGAAGGCTTTTGAAGGATTGAGGATACATGCTACATGCTCTTTGATAAAGTGAAGGATTTTGAAGGATTGATGTTACATGCTACATGCTCTTTGCTAAAGTGAAGGATTTTGGAGGATTGAGGTTACATGCTACATGCTCTTTGCTAAAGTAAAGGATTTTGAAGGATTGAGGTTACATGCTAAAGTGAAGGATTTTGGAGGATTGAGGTTACATGCCACATGCTCTTTGCTAAAGTGAAGGATTTTGAAGGATTGAGGTTATTAATTAGGCATACTTGCCTTTCAATATCAATGTTTTCGATATTGTGTTGCAAACGCACAGTGTGTATATTGTCTATCCATGCCATAGTACAGTATAATTGATATGTGATCACTTCAGCCAAGGTATGGCCTTGGGTGGGTTTGTTTACATTCCAAATTTCTGGCAGAGACCTCTGGTCTGCCTAGGGACTTTGTTTTGGTAGCTCATTATTAAGTGTTTTGGGACTGATGGAATAAGCAATGAATATGTATAAGACATCTGATTGGCTGAAATATCATGGGATGGCAATTCTCGTTTGCAGAAAAACAAATCGCGCATCCCGCTTGCTAAGGCCCTGGGTAGTGGGGACGAGTGAACCCTGTATAACAATAATGTATGGGCTGTGGAATATAAATCCTAAAAGTCATTTTTAGAACCGTATGCATGCTAGCTGCCGACCAGTCTGATCGTCGCTTTTGCATAAATGGTTTTGCTAGTAAATATATGGCTTTGCCAATAAGGTTTGGCTGCTCAATAACAGTTCACCATAATGTTATGGCAATTTCACGGTGTCTCTTCCTCTCGGATAATAATGTTCACGGTGATTTCACGGCAAATTCACAGCGCTCTTGAGAATTAATGAGCTGTTCCCAAAACTGCCACGAGAAGTTCACAGTCATTGTTAGTACCATATGCATGCTAGCTGCCGACAAGTCTGGTCGCGCTTTTGTACATACAAAATATGGCTTTGCCATTAAATATATGGTTTGGCTGTTTAACATTTATTTTAGTTGAAATTTAGTCACATATGGCTCTTCATACAAGAAAAAACCGTGACGGTGAACACTTCTAGTGCGACGCGTGAACACTTAATAATGAAACAGTGTCACTTTTGGGTTCTGTGTGTCATTATCGTTGTTGACATATGCCTTTTGAGGCACATTCACTTCAACTTGCTACCATTTTGAGCACTGACTACCATTTGAGCTCTATCAACGTAGAACGTTTTTGAGTCGCCTTAGTTTAGTTTGGATTTGAAAAACCTTTTTTTTGTAGCTAATACTTCAAAGAGAGTGGTGAGGTAAGACAAAAACACTTTCTTTATGTCTACATCACAATTCATTCATGCATTTTAAGGGTCCTAGTAGAAGTGGTCTAAACATGTAATGATTTTGTTTACTTGTAAGAAGCAATTTTACAAACTATAATCTACTTTTTTTCAGCAAAATTGAAGGTCATTCTTCTATTGTTTTTAAAGTCAGTTAATATTGAAGTACAATATGCTTGACAGAAACTGTTTAAGATTAACTTATAACTGGCAAAAAAGTTGACAAATTAAGAGGCTTTTTTAAGTTAACATGTTTTTTAAGTTTAAGATTGATTTATGCTAAATATCTCAGGAAGGTTATGGCTCTCAATTCCAGAAAATCAAGTAATTTTAATTTGTTTTATAAAGGAAAGATGATATAAAATAAAGGCATTTTGTGAGTTTTTGTTTAATAGTTGTTTTTCCTATTCACCTATTTATTAAGGTGGAAATAATGTGCAGAGACAGTCTAAGTAGAGACCTATGTTCTTTATTTAGAGTTGAGTTGAATAGAATGCAAAGCAGGTCAAAGGTCAAGAGAGGACAACGCTCACATTTGTATAATATTTTTGTTTTTGTAATTCACTTCATTAATTTTAGATCATCAATTTCGTTTTAGTTGAAGTAGTAATTAGTGAATTTTTTACTCAAGGTGTAATTTGGGGTTTTGTATGCCAGTATTTTAGTAATTGTATCAGAATACTAAATATGTTGATGTGTATTTATTATTGTTTCTTTTTTTTTCTTGACATCATTCACTGTGAGGCAAAACAAATGTTCTGTTCCTATTTATTGTTCAAAAATTGGCATATCATTCAGTATTAAGCTGTTTTTCTCCCAATTAGTTTTAACATTAAATACAGGCTTGTGATTTCTCAGAATTTTTCCTGATTTCAGGATTTTTTACAAATCTCCGTTTGCCTCAAAATTGAATTGAAAGTAGAGAAGTAGCCACCAAGGAAAGAAAGTAGCCTGTAGTTTCTTCTTAAAACTGAAGCTCTTATCAGAAACATGTTTTGTATTACTCACAACAGTACAAATTTCACATTTTAAGTAGGCTTCATATTTTTATATATTTTATATATTTTTATATATTTTAGCAACATTATTTATATTAGTGTGCAGTGCCTTATCCGTCCATATTCCATGATGTTGCTTTCAGTACTTTAGACCAAATATAACAGAATCTAGTTTGTATCCACCTTGAATTTTAAATCTTTTACGTGGTACTCTGTATTTATCTACAATAATGTGATTTGTAGATTTTGGGATTTTTTAACAGAGAAAGAGGCTGTGATGAAATTGTCAAAAGGTTTTTCATGTTGCTTTTTTTACATCAAGAATATTTGTATAATTAGCAAAGACGTGGATATGTAATTTCGAAGTGTCACAAGAATTTATAGGGTTTTTTGTAAAGAAAGACCAATGGCTTTCTTGCATAATTTAATTTGGAATGGGCATAAAAAGTAGAATTAACCCCAAGCTTTTTTTTATTTGTAGCTTTGAAGAGGTTTGTTAGGTAAGACAAAACAGATTTCTTTGTCAACATCACAATTTATTTATACATTTTAAGGGTCCTTGTAGTAGAAGTGGTCTAAACATGTAATGATTTTCTTGTAAGAAGCAATTTTACAAACTATAATCTACTTTTTCCAACAAAATATGAAGGTAAAATTATTTAAAGCCATTGTTTTGTTTTTAAAGTCAGTTAATATTGAAGAACAAATATTTTTGACAAACTGTTTAAGATTAACAAGAGATCAACAAATTTGAGGTAAGAAAGTACTGGGCGGCAAAAAGGTTGACAAATTAAGGACTTTGTTTTTAAGTTACTAACATGTTTTTGAGCTTTAATATGTTAAGGTTGATAAGGTCAACACACAAGTGTGCTTTTAATACCTCGGGAAGGTTATGGGTCTCAGTTAAGAGAGGGCAGTGTTCTTTCCCACTAGACAGTTAATTTCAACCAACCGAGCTTCTTTAATTCTGAACTTGGTGAAGGTTAAAATCTATTTAAATTTGCCCAGCCAAAACAATTCTTCAGGATATTTCATACAATCATCAACTCTGTACCAAATATACTAAAACTCAGAATTTCTTTATTTACCAATAGTTTTTAGGGGCTTTGAAGACGCATTTGACAATTTCACAGGCAATTTTTATTTTATCTGAATTTTTTTTAATTTCAAGGTGAGGGCTAACAAGAAAATTAGTCAAGTTAAGAGAAACCTGTTGACATTACGCTTGAACTTAAATGGATTGTATGCAACAGGGAAACAAGATGAAGGAAGGGAATTCCAAAGTGAAGCAGTACGTGGGAAGAAACTTGTTGAATACATCTTAGAATTGCATTTGGGAACTGTGACTATATGAGGATGTGAATGGACTGAGAAGCGAGCAGTGCGACCAAAAGGACGGTTTGGAGGGACGACCGACGAAAGACCGTTGGAGCACATACCATGATAGTATCTATAGAAGAGACAAAGTGAGGATACATTGCGACGATGAATAAGGGGTTCCAATGAAGCTGCCAGTTCATGGCCTACCAGGTTAACAACACGCCGCTGTATTTTGTCTAGCAGGAATAGGTGACAAGCTGGAGCACCAGACCAGATGTGACAACAGTACCCCATAACAGGGCGAATTGTAGTTTTGTAAAGGTACAGAATGGCAGAGGGGGGAAGACATTTCCGAGCACGGTACAGACAACCTATGCGCTGAGAGGCTCTTTTGGCAATTCCACAGATGTACTTGTCCCAGAATACCTGTTTTCCTGGAAGAATGCCATGATTTTGCTGTAATTAAGGGACTCCATAATATTTATTGCTGTAAAGCCATGCTTTTGACTTATATTTTGTGAAATGTGTAAATTTCAGGTACTTGTTTGCTTTTCTTCAAGGGAAAACCACTTTTCAGATGAAGAAATAAAATCAAGAAATTGCAAGTGAAATAGTAAAAATCAAAATACATCCTTAAAGGTTTAAAAACGGAGCAAAACATGTTTTTTAGATTTCACCCCAGTTTTATTTTATATTTGATCTACAAATATACAAAGTGTAGGCTTTTTTTTATTCCATATGCAAGTAAGTGTATACAATTTCACATTGTGGAATATATTTTTTATTTATGTTCTTCACTATGCACACGTATTGTATTTCTTTATAAATCCAAGTTGACTTATTGAGTATTTTTGTTAGTTTTAATTTTGTAATGTGTAAACAAATTAATTGTTTGGTGTTTATTTTCCTTTGTTTGCCTTTAATACGGACGTGGCGTTAGCTGTAATTACCTCCGCCAGCGGAGGTAATGTAATCACCCCTGTGTGTGTGTGATGGGGGGGGGGGGGGGTAGACAAACGTTACATATGCTATGTGGACCTAAACCAAAGATGTCCACACTAGGCAGGATGTTGAGACGTTATGTGAACTTTCAAACGTCTACACAAGGTTTTCACGACTCAGAAAATCTAAATTTTCGCAAAAAATGAAGCATTTTAGTATATGTCGTTATTAGTTGCAAAATGGAGTAGATTATTCAAGGGAAAGACTGATGGGAAAAAAATCCACTCCAAAAAGAATCTTCAGTGCATAATTATGGCAATGGTTTTTTTATATTATTATTTTCAAAGTAGAAACAACATACATACAAACTCTTTCCATAAATAAAAATGAAACACAATGTAACACATTAATACATACAAGTACATAAATGTAATGGAAACAAGTTGGAATGACTATGATGCAGGGGGATGGGGATGGATTGGAGAGGGATGAAAGGGGAGAGAGGAATAGGGATAGGGCAGGTATTGGGTAGGGATGGATGGAAGGGGAGAGAGAGGAATGGGGATAGGGTAGGTATTGGGTAGGGATGGATGGAAGGGGAGAGAGGAATGGGGATAGGGTAGGTATAGGGTAGGGATGGATGGAAGGGAGAGAGGAATGAGGATAGGGTGGTATTGGGTTAGGGATGGAAGGACTGGGGACGAGGACAAAGGCAACCCATTCTAAGGTAGCCAGGATAGACAAAAGTGGACTCGAACACTGGCTCGAAAGCCTGTCTATCCAAGCTTGAAATGGGAACATAAAACAATTATGATATATATTTATACATGTATATTCAAGAATAGATATGAATATTAATAAAAATTATTTCTAAAGCCTATAAGGCAAGTTGGTGAGGGATAACAAGAGATATCTTAAGTTCAACGAATTCATTCACCATATAAATGAGGCTAATAAATAAATTGGTCTTCCAGAAAAAGTAAACAAGGGCAACAAGTAAATAATTACATAAATAAATAAATAAATAAAAATAAACAATTCAATAAAGAAAAATTAGGAAGAAATGAATGGATAAATAAATTAAGCAATATAGGTTCGAATATGCTAATCAGTCAATAATAGATAAATAAACCCCCCCAAAAATCCCCCAAAAACAAAATACAATTAACTATTGTGAAAATGATCTGATAAACTGTTGTTAAAACATTTAAATGAGTCCCATTATCATAGAGTTCTTGATGTGTGAAGGCAGACTACTCCATATGCGAGGGAATGAATGGCAAGGGGTGTTCTTGAGAGCTAGGCTAGGTTCTTGCATGATGGTGGTGAAACGTAAGGTGTCCTGGTGTCGAGTATTGACTACTGTGTTGAATTTAATTATGTGGCAATCAATTAGACCAAAGACACATTTTGTTGTGAATGTCAATGTATGTTTTTGTCTCCTAGAGTTCAATGATATCCAGTTTAATGCATGTAGTCTGTCCTCGTAGGTCATTGTTCCTGTACGTTGTTTTAGACACATTCTGCTGGCTCGCCTTTGAACTTGTCAAAGTTTAGAAATGGCTGATGTATATGGGGACCAAGCTGGCAGCCCATACTCAAGTACTGGAAATACTAGAGACTTATACAGGGATGTCAAAGCCTTAGTTGATGATCCACCAGCAATCTGCCATATGAAGCCTAATGTCCTATCTGCTTTGGAAACAACAGCATTAACATGGTCGTTCCATGTCAATGTATCGTTGATTGTTAACCCCGAGGTACTTGAAGTTTGAAGTGACACTGAGTGGAACACCTTGTAGAATATATTGTGGAAGATGTGCTGGTTTCTTGGATCTAGATATGTGCAGGACCTTGGTCTTACTGGTATTGAGCTTCATACCATTCAACTCACTCCACTGACCTAAGTGCAGTGAGGTCAGATTGGAGGGAGAGTTCATCGCGGGGAGACTGGATTGGCTGGTAGATGAACAGTATCATCAGCAAAGAGCAAACACTTTTGTAGTCAGGTTTTTGGAAATGTCATTAATGCACAGATTGAAAAGAAGGGGCCTAGAATACTACCTTGAGGGACACCTGATGTAACTGGTGTCCATGAAGAAAAACAGCCATGGTATATGCAAATGGGGGTGTAATGGATAAGACGTTTGACATCCGTGCAGGTCATCACAGTTCGAGTCCCGATTGTGTGTTTTTTCTTTTATTGTGTAGCAAGGGGTAAACCTTGTAATAATTTGTTTTCATCAAAATCACAATGGGTATTTTTTTTAATTTGTTCATTTAAATCACAAGCCTTGTAGTTAATAAACAAATTCTCCAAAAATCACAAGGGGGTAAGCCTCGTAATTTAAAAATTTGCTAGCGTTTGCTTTATTTGTTCATCGTATCAAATGTTGATGAATTTCCTTTCATTACATGCAGTCAGATGAAGCGGTGGTCTAATGGATAAAACGCTTGACTTACGTGCGAGTGTTCCCAGTTCGAATCCCCCCTGTGTTTTGCCTTTTGTTGCGTAGCAATACAATTCAAACCCTTTATTTAAGTAGGTTTAATTTAACCTGTCTAATACCAACATGGTCCAGATGGCGCAGCACGTTGGCTGGACCACTGGAAGTGTCAATCGCGGGGCTTCTAGAGCTGGGACGCACCGGTTCGAAGCCCTAATAGAACAGACCTAATTCAGGGACATGGTAGCTGCGGCAGCAGCAACGGTTTGGGGGCCGCCATGTCTCTCCCCTATTCGATAGTTGGTTACGGTGCGTGAAAGTAAAGGAGCAACCGGGGGTCTGCCGATTCCCCCAGAAGGGTGCTAAGGTGGTTATCACGCTGGGTTCGCCTAGAAGATTCAACGCTCCCCAATGCCTGGTCATCACTCTGACTAACTTTCTGCAGAAATTAGTTTTGAAAACAAAATATTTAGGTGTTCGGGTATGTACCCGAAACACCTATTGTTTTTGTTCGGTTTTTCAGGTGTTCGGGTATGTGCCCGAAACACCACTTCTCCTTACGATAATTCAAAGTTTAATCATTAAAAAAAATCATATCGAGGGATCTGAAAAGTCAATAAAATTACTGATTTAGTCGGGGAAAAATATGTAGTTTATCATGAGTAGAGTGTGAAATATGTGACATTAGAGACGAGGATATGTTTGAGTTTGATATTTATTTGTACTGAAAACACGACATTTTTGTAAAAAAAGAAACACACTTTTCGTGAAAATTTACGCGCAATCTGTTATTTCCACTACGTCCGCAATACTGAATCGAGTGGGCGGGGCATATAAAACAGTCCGGCCAGCGGAACGGTAATACTGTATGTCGCCCTCAATCGGCAGAAACAGATACTGAAATATTTTACAATACAAATGAACGTCGATTTTAGCGAGTGCTACGGTTATATTTCCTGATTTACTCAGAAAGAAATTGTATTTTTATGAAAATAAGAGTGTGAAATATGTGATATTACTGATTGTTTGTGAAATTGATATGTGAAATTGTTTGAGTTTGACATTAGTTTGGGCAGTAAGTAAAGGTCAAATTGGGGTCACCTTTGTGTAAATATTTTTGTCCTTCAGACGATCGATTGTCTACAAAAAACATACTTGCAAACTTCAGATGAACTTGAAACTTGGCATATACTTAGAACTTAACACGTAGATGAAACATGAGTTTGTGACGTCATGATGAGGTCATCAGATATCGAATTACGATAAATCAAAGTTTAATATTTAAAACTAAAATCATATCTCAACAACCACAAGAGGTAAATTCACAATTTTTTTACCATTGTACAGATCTTTTATTGGCAAAAGTATGTCCAAAAAGGTGACCCCAATTTGACGTTACTTCCTGTTCAAACCGGAAGTCAAAGTTTAATATTTAAAAAAAATCATATCTCAACAACCACAAGGTGTAAATTCACAATTTTTGTACCATTGTACAGATCGTTAATTGTCCAAAAATATTTACAAAAAGGTGACCCCAATTTGACCTTACTTCCTGTCCAAACCGGAAGTCAAGGTTTAATATTTAAAAAAATCATATCTCAACAACCACAAGAGGTAAATTCACAATTTTTTTTACCATTGTACAGATCTTTTATTGGCAAAAATATTTCCAAAAAGGTGACGCCAATTTGACCTTACTTCCTGTTCAAACCGGAAGTCAAAGTTTAATATTTAAAAAAGTCATATCTCAACGACCACAAGGGGTAAATTCACAATTGTTGTACCATTGTACAGATCGTTAATTGTCAAAAAATATTTACACAAAGGTGACCCTAATTTGACCTTACTTCCTGTCCAAACCGGAAGTCAAAATTTAATATTTAAAAAAAATCATATATCAACAACCACAAGAGGTAAATTCGCAATTTTTTTACCATTGTACAGATCTTTTATTGGCAAAAATATTTCCAAAAAGGTGACCCCAATTTGACCTTACTTCCTGTTCAAACCGGAAGTCAAAGTTTAATATTTAAAAAAATCATATCTCAACAACCACAAGGGGTAAATTCACAATTTTTGTACCATTGTACAGATCGTTAATTGTCAAAAAATATTTACACAAAGGTGACCCTAATTTGACCTTACTTCCTGTCCAAACCGGAAGTCAAAGTTTAATATTTAAAAAAATTATATCTCAACAACCACAACAGGTAAATTCACAGTTTTTGCACCATTGTATAGATTGTTAATTGTCAAAAAATATTTACACAAATGTAACCCCAATTTGACCTTACTTCCTGTCCAATCAGGAAGTCAAAGTTTAATATTTAAAACAATCATATCTCAACAACCACAACATGTAAATTCACAGTTTTTGCACCATTGTACAGATTGTTAATTGTCAAAAGTATTTACAAAAACATGACCCCAATTTGACCTTTACTTCCTGTCCAAGCCGGAAGTCAAATTTTAATATTAAAATAATTTCTAAATTCAGTATTGTATTGTATTCAAATAAACTTCTCGCGAGAACTTCAACAGACGTTAACATTTGACTTTCTCCAACACTTCGAATTGATGACGTCATCATTTTAACTTCAACTGAACACCTAGTTTTTGTTGTGACAAAAACTTATATCTAGTTTCTTCTCCTTCTTCTTCTCCGGATCGATTGTCTACAAGAAAACACATACTTGCAAACTTCACATGAACTTGAAACTTGGCATGTACTTAGAACTTAACACGTAGATGAAACATAATATGTGACGTCATGATGAGGTCATCAGATATCGAATTACGATAAATCAAAGTTTAATATTTAAAAAAAATCATATCTCAACAACCACAAGAGGTAAATTGACATTTTTTGCACCATTGTATAGATTGTTAATTGTCAACAAATATTTACACAAAGGTGACCCTAATTTGACCTTACTTCCTGTCCAAGCCGGAGGTAAAATTTTAATTTTTAAAAAAATTATATCTCAACAACCACAAGAGATAAATTCACAGTTTTTGCACCATTGTACAGATTGTTAATTGTCAAAAATATTTACAAAAAGATGACCCCAATTTGACCTTTACTTCCTGTCCAAACCGGAAGTCAAAGTTTAATATTAACAAAATCATATCTCAACAACCACAAGGGGTAAATTCACAGTTTTTGCACCATTGTACAGATCGTTAATTGTCAGAAAATATTTACAAAAAGGTGAACCCAATTTGACCTTTACTTCCTGTTCAAATCGGATGTCAAAGTTTAATATTTATAAAAAATCATATCTCAACAACCAAGAGGTAAATTTAAAATCTCAACAACCACAAGGGGTAAATTCACAGTTTTTGCACCATTGTAGAGATCGTCAATTGTCAACAAATAATTTACCCAAAGGTGACCCCAATTTGACCTTTACTTCCTGTCCAAACCGGAAGTCAAAGTTTAATATTTAAAAAAAATCATATATCAACAACCACAAGAGGTAAATTAATTTTTTGAACCATTGTATTGATCCTTAATTGTCAAACATATTTACAAAAAGGTGACCCCAATTTGACCTTTACTTCCTGTCCAAACCGGAAGTCACAGTTTAATATTTAAAAAATCATCCACCAGAGATAAATTCACAATCTTTGCACCATTGTACAGATCGTTAATTGTCAAAACAATTTTACCCAAAGGTAACCCCAATTTGACCTTTACTTCCTGTCCAAACCGGAAGTCAAAGTTTAATATTTTAAAAAATCGTGTCTCAACAACCACAAGAGGTAAATTCACAATTTTTACACCATTCTACAGAGCGTAATACTTGTCAAAACAATTTTACAAAAAGGTGACCCCAATTTGACCTTTACTTCCTGTCCAAACCGGAAGTGAAAGTTTAATATTTAAAAAAAATCATCCACAAGAGGTAAATTCACTATCTTTCCACCATTGTACAGATCGTTATTTGTTAAAAAATATTTAAACAAAGTTGACCCCAATTTGACCTTGACCTCCTCCCGAACACCTAGTGTTTGTCAATACAAACACCAATCTCTAGTTATTCTTATTTTTATTTTGTTTTAAAATTGACTCAATCACAAACCGTGCCAGTTTACGTTACTTTATAGATAACATACAGCTGTTTTATTGCCCCAAAATACTGACAAAATACTACACGGCTTATCCCCCTTGTAATTTGATGAAAAAGGTTACCCATTGTGCTTTTGATGATTTTGATAATGGAAAAACATGTGGTGCTTTATTATCTATTGCCGCTGAGTAGATTGGGAGACGAGGGACGAAATTATCTACACTGCGGCTGAGTGAGATGAGTTGGCTTATTACGTGTTGATTGCGAGAACTTACTACAAGTACAAGACTTGCGTCTTGTTAACTTGTTAAAAATACAGGGCTTACTCGTAATTTTGAAGACAAAACATTTTAAAAATATAAGGAGGCTTACCCAATGTGGCGGTTTGAGGGCCGGCATGTCTCTCCCCTATTCGAGAGTTGGTTACGGTGAAAAGTAAAGGAAGGCCGGGGTTCTGCCGTTTCCCCAGAAGGTTGCTAGAAAGTTTGAATTCTCCTGAATGCCTTGTCTTCACTGTGATTAAATTTCTGCAGAAATTAGTTTTGAAAAAACAAAGGGGCTGGGGAACCCCCTTCCCACACACAAACACTTGACAAAACAGTGTGTCGGTAAATTCACAAAATCAATTTGTTTGGTTCATTTGAGTTTTGTGTCGGTAAATTTATCCTGCAAAATGTTCTGCAACCCCACTCTGAAAATGTTTGCTATGCCATTGGACTTACGCCTTATGATGAAAACAAATACTTGAGAAAATATTAATAATACAAGGCTTAGGCCTACCCCTTGTAATTTTGATGAAAACCAAAATATATAAATACAAGGCTTACCACTAGTGATTTTGATGAAAATAAAAAATATATAAATACAAGGCTTTACCCCTCATCAAGTATGTAAATACAAGGCTTGTGATTTTGATTTTATACAAATACCACCTGTGATTTTGATAAAATCAAAAATATATAAATACAAGGCTTACCCCTTGTGATTTTGATAAATATATTGATTTTATATAAATACAAGGCTTACCCCTTGTGATTTTGAAGAAAACAAAAATATATAAATAAAAGCCTTACCCCTTGTAATCATGAAAATAAAAATATATAAATACAATGCTTACCACTTGTGATTTTGAAGAAAACAAAAATATATAAATAAAAGCCTTACCCCTTGTAATCATGAAAATAAAAATATATAAATACAATGCTTACCACTTGTGATTTTGAAGAAAACAAAAATATATAAATACAAGGCTTGTGATTTTAATGAAAACAACAATATATAAATACAAGGCTTTACCCTTTGTGGATTTTTTTGGAAAATAAAATATTAATAATACAAGGCTTACCCCTTGTGATTTTGATGAAAACAAAAAATATATAAATACAAGGCTTACGTACCCCCTTGTGATTTTGATAAAAACAAAAATATATAAATACAACGCTTACCCCTTGTGATTTTGAAGAAAACAAAAATAGATAAATACAAACTTATCCCTTGTAATGATAAAAATAAAAATATATAAATACAAGGCTTTACCCCTCATCAAGTATGTAAATACAAGGCTTACCACTTGTGCTTTTGATAAAATCAAAAATATATTAATACAAGGCTTACCTCTTGTGATTTTGTAAAGATGAAAACAACAATAATATAAATACAAGGCTTTACCCCTTGTGATTTTGGGGAAAACAAAAAATATATAAATACAAGGCTTACCTACCCCCTTGTGATTTTGATAAAACAAAAATATATAAATACAAGGCTTACCCCTTGTGATTTTGAAGAAAACAAAAATATATAAATACAAGGCTTACCCCTTGTGATTTTGAAGAAAACAAAAATATATAAATACAAGGCTTACCCCTTGTGATTTTGAAAAAACACAAATATATAAATACAAGTGATTTTAATAATAAAAATAACTATATAAATACAAGGCTTAGCCCATGTGATTTTGAAGAAAACAAAAATAGATAAATACAAACTTATCCCTTGTAATGATGAAAATAAAAATATATAAATACAAGGAAATACAGGGCTTTTACCCCCTTGTGATTTTGATAAATATATTTATTTTATAAATACAAGGCTTTACCCCTTGTGATTTTGATAAAAATATTTATTTTATAAATACAAGGCTTACCACTTGTGATTTTGATGGGAAAAAAAATACATAAATATAAGGCTTACTCCTTGTGATTTTGATAAATATATTTGTTTATATAAATACAAGGCTTACCACTTGTGATTATAATAAAAACAAAAATATATAAATACAAGGCTTACCCCATGTGATTTTGAAGAAAACAAAAATATATAAATACAAGGCTTACCCCTTGTGATTTTGATAAAAACAAAAATGTATGAGAGGTATTGGGTTTGTAGAAAACAAACTCAATCTGTTCGGTTCGGTTAATAAAATTAAGGTAGGCCTAAGCCTTGTAATTTTAGTCTGTTTTTTCTCATCAAAATCACAAGGGGTCTGACTAATTTAAAAAAAATTAAAAAAAATAAATAAAAACTACAAGGGGTAACTCCTTGTTTTTTTTTAAATCAAAATCACAACGGGTAAGCCTTTTAGTTTTCTCTTTTTCTTTCCAACATCACAAGGAGAATCCTTTCAGTTTATCTCTAAAATCAATAGGTGTTTAGCCTTGTAGTTTAAAAATACTTCTTATAACTCACGTGGGGTATAGCCTTGTCGTTTAAAACGTCTTAAAATTCACATGATGACATGTTTTGTGATTGAATCAATTTTAAAACAAAATAAAAAATAATAATAAATATTATATTTTGTTTTCAAAACTAATTTCTGCATAAAGTTAGTCAGAGTGATGACCATGCATTGGGAAGCGTTGAATCTTCTTGGCGAACCCAGCGTGATAACCACCTTAGCACGCCTTCTGGGGGAATCGGCAGAACCCGGTCGCTCCTTTACTTTCCTGCACCGTAACCAACTATCGAATAAGGGAGAGACATGGCGGCCCCCAAACCGTTGCTGCTGCCGCAGCTGCCATGTCCCTGAATTAGGTCTGTTCTAAGGCTTTGAACCGGTGCGTTTCAGCTCTGGAAGTCCCGCGATTGAAACTTCCAGTAGTCCAGCCAACGTGTTGCGCCATCTGGACCATGTTGGTATTAGACAGGTTAAATTAAACCTACTTAAATAAAGGGTTTGAATTGTATTGCTACATGATTAAAGAAAAGAAAAGAAAAGAAAAAAAATCATTTGATTTTTGATAAAAACAAAAATGTGTAATTACAAGGCTTACCCCTTGTGAATTTGATAAAAACAAAAATATATACATACAAGGCTTACCCCTTGTGATTTTAATTTTAAAAATATATCATTACAAGGCTTACCCCCTTGTGATTTTGATTTAAAAATATATGATTACAAGGCTATCATGCTATCATGGGCTAAAACAAAGGGAAAAAACTTAAAAGCCCTATAACTCCCAAACAAAATGATTTAGAAACTTTTGCACAAATATTTGTCCCGATATGTAGATATATCTAAAATAATAAAATCCATACAAACTTCATCGGTTACGTTATTATGGACAAAAACAATGAAAACTAGAATTTAGTGTTTATTTTAAAAATACAAACACTAGGTGTTCGAGTTAACTTCCGGTTCAATAAAGGTATCAGGTCAGTTGAAAGTTGTATTATGTGAAACAATAGTACTTTCTCATGAACATGAAAAGTAACGGTGGTACCTACTTTAGTGCAGGAGTTTTCAGAATATAAAATTTAAATTATACAATGTGCTATGCTGAACACCTTAACTTCCAGTTCAGTGACGTTAAAATTAAAACTTCCCAAAAGTAATAAACTGGATGTCTTTGTCATCGTACTAAATTTTGTGAAATTCTATTAGAAAATTTCTGAGATGGGAATATGTTCCCCTTTTAAAACAGGTAATTTGAAGCCTGTGTATATATATGACACAATTATTCTTCCTATGATCATGAAAAAAATAACATTAATACTTTAGTTCAATTTCTGAGATGGGCGCTCTGATCTGTGATGATGTCAGGAAACATATTTTGGAAAAGTCACTATAGTCACTTTATGAATGGACTATACATCACCTACTTTATGTAACACTGTAAAAGCCTGGGGCCCAAAATGAGTAACATCTCCAAAATATCTGATGAAAAGTAAAGATGCGAATACAATAAATGGACTTAAGTGCAGTACATATATCACAGGTCTCTCGAGAGTAAATATCTATTAATAAGAAAATTGGTCGATTCATTTAAAAACACGTATGAGTACATTAAGTACTTAATATTTAAAAGTCAACTAATTTTAATCTTAAAATTATAAGAAAAATTACCTTCTATAGATGTACAGGAAAGTCATATATTGCAGGCACAACATCTGCTGTGACAGTCAGAGCCTTGTAACTGTAGTTTGACCCGTTCTATTTTAAAGCAAGATTATGCGAAGTGGTCTGAGCAAAGCACAAATAATTTCATTGACGCTTCATACACAACGCACATACTCATGTAATACTGCGGGCATGTACTGTACAAATGTCGCATTCAATGAGAATGGTGTAAATTTCCATGCATTTTCCCACAGAAAGACCTACATGTATATGTCATACCTTAACCTGTAGTAATTCTTCCAGTTTGACTTGAGGAAGAAACATTTGTGACCCAAAAAGAGAAATTTTCCACGCTCATTTCATTCCGTTACGCTGTCGGCCTATATTAAACTCCGTGTACTCTGTGCACGCGCGATAATTATATGATATTCGTACATACAGGGAATAGTAATTCAGCATATTGTTTCACTTAACCTTCCGGTTTCGACCGGAAGGAGAGGTTAGATTGGGGCCATGTCTAAAAACGAAATGTGACATAGTTTAAGATCCTTAAGATGATGAAAAGATTGTGAAAATGTCTTCTGTGCTTCATGAGATATGATTTTTTGAAATATTCAACTTCCGGTTTCAACCGGAAGGAGAGGTCAGATTGGGGTCACGTCTGTGTACGAAAAATCACATAATTCAAGATCTTTCAGATGATGCAAAGATTGTGAAAATATCTTTTGTGGTTCATGAGATATAATTTTTTGAAATATTAAACTTTGAGTGTAATTCGATATCTGATGACCTCACCATGACGTCACATCTTAGGACACAACTACATGTTAAGGTCTAAGTATGTGTTAAGTTTTAAGGTGCTGTGAACTTTGCAACTCGAACACCTAATGAAACAGCCCTTTTTGTTGGATATGTCTCATTGAGGAGAAGAAAAAGTGAAAAAAAACGAACAATAACGTGTTCGCGCTATAGCTCGAACACCTAATGAAACAGCCCTAGAATTCCTAACAAAATGAGGTTCAGACTTGTAACTTGGTACAAAAATGTATTATGATAGGTAGATGCACCTAAAATTCATTAAAAAAGTCCATCCGCTTCTTTCTAATGGGCTAAAACAATGGAAATGTAAAAGCACTATAACTCAGTGACGTTCAGAGTTGTAACTTGGCACAATAATTGATAGGATTTACCATTACATGTTAGAGGAACCTTGGTGGTCCAGTGGTTATTGCGTCTGAATGCTAATTGGAATGTGATGAGATCCATCGTGAACATGACCACCTTAATTTTATTGCTTTTCTTTATTTTCTTTTTTATCTGTTCACGGCTCTAATCCGCGGCAAGTAATACGTTCCGAAAAGCTATTTTATTACACTTACTGACTGAATTTATTACTGCACGTTATGGAAGCTCGTTGCTCTAGTGATGAAATCTTCTGACAGTTAATCGTATTGTCCTTAGTTCGAGATCCGCCATGAACATGATCGTAGGAGATTTTGTTGCTCTTTTTGTAATATTGCACAATTATCGACTGGATTTACTGGAAGCTCGGTGGTCCAGTGGTGAATTCCTCTCACTGCTAATCCGAAGATGCCGAGTTTGAAACACGCCATGAACATAACCGCACTAATTTGGTTAATTTGTTTTATTTTCCTCTTTATCCGTTCATGGATATCATCCGTGGACAATGAAATCAGTTCCACAAAAATGCCTGAAAATTTTACATCAACAACTTTAATATGTTTTACTTTCCGACTTTTTACCAATACCAAAACCAAAGACCTTACGTTTGTAACCCAACAAACGTACTTCTCGTTTATATTGTTTTCGGCCGCCCCACCCCCACCCCTGGCTACGCCACTGAGTAAGTCTTATATTTACTTATATTGTTTTTTTTCTTCATCAAAATCCCCCATAACCTTGTATTCTATATTTTTTTCATCATAATCACAAGGGGGTAAGCCTTGTATTATTTAAAAAATTCAGAGTGGGGGGAGGGTGCAGAACATTTTTTGTGGTAAATTTAAGGTAAATAAGCCTTGTATTTTTTAAAGATATTTTGCCATCAATATTACAAGGTGTGAGTCTTGTAGTTTTATTGAATTTGTTTTTTATTCAACTCTTTTTAATTAATCAAAATCACAAGAGGTAAGTTTTGTAGTTTTTAAAATATTTTTTCATCAACATCACAATTGTATTTTGTAAAATAAAATCCTTGTAATTTTATTCTATTTGTATTTGTTATTATCAAAATCACAAGGGGTCTGACAAATTTTTTTTTTTAATAAATAAATAAAA
Organism: Zoroaster sp. YZ-2022; assembly: GCA_029582265.1. NCBI lineage: Eukaryota > Metazoa > Echinodermata > Asteroidea > Forcipulatida > Zoroasteridae > Zoroaster > Zoroaster sp. YZ-2022. Next base: position 19,777,931 of record CM055819.1, read on the forward strand.
AAAACTCAATAGAGTAGCAATAATAAAGAACGACATGTTTTCCATTAACAGAATCGTCAAAAGCACAATATATATATATATTCAAGCTAAGATACGGCAACCACACACAGTCTTTCAGGCATGAGAAGTACCAGAACAGCACGGAACTCTCCAAGCACATTTGGCAATTGAAAAGGAACAAGAAACCATTCACCATCAACTGGTCGGTAGCCTGTAGATCTCAAGCATACAACAGTGAATCGAAACGGTGCAACCTTTGCCTCACAGAGAAGCTCTCCATCATAAACGCCGACAAGAGGATACTCCTGAACAAACGACCCGAACTCATATCAAAATGCCGCCATGAAATCAAGTTCTACCTCTGCAACTTCAAAAGCGATGACACGTGACGAGGAACAGTACCGCGTCAACAAACCACAAACTGCCAACAAACAAGCTTACACACAAGGCCCGCAAACAATAGGTAATTACCACGCATTATTGAGCGAGTAACCTGTACGTGCGCGTGTAGGCCTATATATATATAGGAGTAATCACTTGGTGACTATCAGTTGTCTGATGATCGCATAACGCGTGAAACTCGGAGTTACAACTACCAGCGTTCCACTAGTTTTACTACAAGTATATATATATATATATATATATATATATATATATATATATATATATATATATATATATATATATATATACTACTCAAAATAATTTAGCGAACACCGGATTTTTAACATCAAATAGGTTTGAAATGTTCCATGAACCTGGATTTTCATTTGCAACCCCCCTCTCTCTTTCAGTAGTCATGTCATGAAATGTGTAATCACTACATGCATCCTTTATCATCTGTTTCATTGTGCAGTTGTTTCTCATCAATTCTGTGAAACATTGTGTTTATCTGAAATAAATGATCTCGTATAAATTAGCACAAATGAGTAACATTTTGTGTTTTTAGGCGAGCGAAGATTGTACAGGTTTGAAACGAATCCATTTCACACGATTGGCATACTAATAAGTCAAAACAAAAATATGAAATATTAAAATAATATTAAAACATTATCATTATCCAATCTTTTCAACAAATCCTGTTTGTTACAAGTCTTGGGAACGCTTTTAGTTCGGGTTCCAGCCCCATTTTTTTCCTCACCATGTTTCCCGTCACTCCAATTCAAGCGTTTCTTCGTAGGGAAGGTCCTCTTCGTCAGTGCCATCTCCCGAATCGTTTTCCGATTGTTTGTTTGACTTAGCAAGCTTCATTTTACGCCTAAGTTTGTCAAAGGTATCTCTGTTTTGAGTTTTGAGAAAGCAGGTATGTTTACAGAGCGGTTTTTATAGAAGCCTTATATCAAGGTTCACAAGGCATCCGCATATAGTATACATCACACACACACACACAATCCCGCACGGGGCGTTGTGGGGACAAAATACAAAGGATTTTGGGGATTAAAAACGTTGTGGGGACACACAAAATGTCCCCACAGCTAAGTAATTCCGGATCCCTCTTTTGTTCTCTGTCCCCATAACGCGGCCAGTGCTTGAACACACACACACACACATACACACACACACACACGCACGAAGCCACGAGCTCATTAACCAACTCGTTCTGCTAATCAATTATTCATATATTCGTTGCATATGAAAATTTCCTTTCATACTTTTTTTCATACTTTTTGCTTGAGCTGCACTTTACTAAAAAAAAAAAAAATGCGTTCCCCAGCCAAACCACAGGGCAAAACATAAGGTCAAAGTGATTTACATGGAAAACAAACACAACAGTCAACAACGAAAACTCACCGGTGTAAATATTGTTTTATAAAATTGTGTACGATCCTTAATAAAATTCGTTTATTTATTCAGTAAGGTTATGAGGGCACTGTATAGCGTCGGATTGAGGCAAAGATAATCCCAGGGGGTAAATTTCACCTCTTCCATAGCGGTGACACTGTTTATTATTCATTTCGATAAATACAATACTCAAATTATCATCAAACAAGGGAGCTCGTGAATAACATCAATTCAGAGAATTGTTCATCTTAACAATCTTGGGCGATGTAAAATATTAATAAATACTCAATACGCATACATTGCAGACTTGAATTTCAGAACAAATTTAGCTCATTAAAATTTCATGAAGGGGCCTATATAATTATGTTTGTCACACTGGCGTAAATCCGTGATGAAAAGTGGGGGTTGATTTTGAAATTTGGGTGCACGGTATAGCTTAAAGTTCTGCATGTGCATTTTTATTATAATTATATATTTTTTCAATGCATGGAAAATTCGGGGGGATGATCCTATGGACCATCCCCCGATCCAAAAAGTTGGGGATATATCCCCCGTCCCCCGGGATTTACGCCCGTGGTTCGTCATACTTCATGTCGTATGGATGGATTTTCAAAAGTGATGTTTCCAGTTTGATGGATTGACAAATTAAAAGTTAATGAGTTCCGGTGAACTCATATCATTTACTTCTGAAAAATATATGAGTGCTTTTCCACGATCGAGCGTGGGTGCGCGCATGCTCCACACTTTTACTGCATACTAAAGTATAATTTGGATTGACACAACATGGATAAATATTACAGTAATTTAACTTGCAACTTGCCCTCAGTGACTTGATACTTGATTTGCAACTTGCCCTCAAAGACTTGAGATTTGACTTGCGACTTGACTTGCGACTTGCCCTCAATGACTTGAGACTTGACTCGAGACTTGTCCTCAAAGACTTGAGACTTCACTTGCGACTTGCCCTCAAAGAGACCGTGTCTTCTTTCTGATTGATATAACAATAACAATAACGTGTGGACTTATATAGCGCACGTATCCACCAACTGAGTGGTGCTCAAGGCGCATTATATTATTACCCCTGCTCATAAGGCTCATAAGGCTCATAAATCATTCCTGAAACGATCTCAGCTCCCTGGGGAGTATACAGCTCAATTGCTGCCATTACAGCGCATATAGGGCTAATCAACCAACTCTGCCCTCACAGGTACCCATTTAACCCCTGGGTGGAGAGAAGCAATTATGGTTAAGTGTCTTGCTCAAGGACACAAGTGTCACGGCCGGGTTTCGAACCCACATTCTGCTACTAACACCAGAACTTGAGTCCGGTAAGCTAGACCGCTATATTATATCATGACAAAGATATATTTGTATGGGTAAATCTCATAGGCCTATACAATACTCAAAAGAAATACATGAAAACGGTTTCAAACTTACTTGATTGATTGAATTTATTCAGATAAAAAGATGACAAAAATACAAACCCATTACAAAGATAAGAGAAAACAGGATTATTTATGTAGAATGTCATATTCTACTTTAGGAAGACTTTTCCAGCCATGGTCATCTCTTACTCTGACATTACATGCCACCCATTCAGATACAAATGATGTCCCTGTAATATAAATGAGCAACCCATATTACGTATTATGCAGTTAGTGTTGGGTCAGTATTGGTGATGGTCAGTGTTGGTGACGGTCAGTGTTGGTCAGTTTTATTGACGGTCAGTGGAATAGTGAGGGTTAGTGTTAGTGACGGTCAGTGTTGGTGACGGTAAGTGTCCAGTTGACAGAAAAAAAAAACTAGGAAATTATTGCGCATAATATTGCTGTACTAATAGCGGAAGGTGGGAGGGGCAATTAATTTTGCTCACGGGCAAAATAAAGGTCTATGAAAAGAAGAACATCTGAGATGTCTTTTTTATATTTCCCCTCACCCTCTGCGATTCAGGAACCACCCCTGGTTGACCCCTTGATCCGCTACTGCAGGTGTCATTTGGCAAGCCTTTGTAAATTTCTGCTTCATTGAGTTAAGAAGTTAATCTGTATATTGAACCAAAACCATTTGACCCATAATGTCGTCGCCACATTACAAATTACTTGTGCAACGATGCTTAACAAATTACACAGCAATTGATTATTTATGTCATCAATGTCAAATTCACTCAATTTAGTTACGCTACACGTACTTTTCAATTATAATGTAATTGTTATTCTATCATTATGACTCCATTTATTATCACAGGTGCTCACGTACACTGCAGGTGAACAGGTACCGGCGTGGCAATTAGGGATGGAGGTAAGGAAATAAGTGAAGAAATAGGGGCGTATCGAGGGAGGTTTAAAAGGGGAGGCATATGGATAAATAAGAGAGACTCATTCAGTTATGTGCAGTTTCAGGTGGATACCCAGTACAAAATAAATAACACAATCGCATCATACCTTGTCTACCAGGGAATATGATATTTGATGAAAACAACTAGTGCTATAATTGGTTACAAGTTGTATAATTAATTGACAAGACACAGGCGTGGCGGACGCCAGTTTTACGTGGTCGAGTGTACAATTGACATAATGGCGTTTCTGATGTTTTCCTGAACTTCTGTATGATATATAACATTTTAAGGTTTTGCCAAATAACATTATCATAGATCAACAGAAGGAAAGAAGAGCATGTTTCTATCTCAAAATTTCACTTAGTTCGTTTGGAAACTCTGATTAACTCCAGCGGCGACGATTTCTTGCGACAATAACGGGCGTGGATGGGGAGCAACATGAAGCAGGCATCCTAACCTAGCCCCCACGACTGATTCCCTGACTGACTCCAATTATGATTTTGGCCTGTTGTGACTGGGGCATTATTTCGCTGGGGACATAGCCATTACTGTGCCCCCTCCATACATATCGGGGGCTGGGGCATTATATCGCTAAGAAACATAGCCAATACGGTGCCCACGCCTATCGGGGGTTGGGGGTATTATGTCACTTGTTCTCCAGCACTGCCGCCCATGTTGAATATACCTATCCAGATTGACCAAGAAGGTTACAGTATCCCTGACAACTGTTACTATCCACCATGTCGGTCAAGCTTTCCAGGGTTATTTGGTCGTATGTATCCACTTTTACGGTGAATGGTAAAATACTGCTTTTGCAGTAGTTGTTCATACGACACTATATATCCAAATCACATAAGAAAAGAAAAACATGTTAGTACGTTAACTATTTGCTCCGACAAAAACCCTAAACATATTACTGAACATTTTAAACGTTTTTCCGCAAATGCCGTAAATTTGCAGCCGTTCGATTTTTTGTTCATGGTTGGCTAAGTTAGGAAACCGAAATAAAGTGATTTCGTGAAATAAAAGTAAGCATTTCAATTTACAAAAATATGATCAGGTTACCTTTCTCGTTATTTTCTCCTCACAACATAACCATGGGCGGATCCAGAACATTTTTAGGGGGGCTGAGAATCAAAAACAATTATTTGTTAGTACTACAAAAAATACAATGAAATAATCAAAGGGAGAGAAAAACAAAGCACACTGTGGGAATGGAAGTGCGTTCTCCCCTCCCCTTCCCCTCTCTCTCTCCCTCTCCCTCTCTCTCTCCCTCTCTCCCTCTATTTTTTTAATTTTTTTTAAAAACGATTTTAGGGGGGGCTATAGCCCCCCTGGATCCACCAATGATAGCAGGTTGTTATTTAATGTATAAGAAAGTAAGGTTACTTTTAGAAGCAGTTTTTCCAATATTACACTAGTTTATAATGACTTTAAACGTGAAAATTACCAATTGCTTCTGTTTAATGTAGGCCTGCATTATTTCATTCAGTGAGTAATGAAAACCAATACGATCGCCTCAACTCAACATCAATCAGAACTAATTACTACTCAATAATAATAATAATAATATTAAATCCACCAACTGAGTGGTGCTCAAGGCGCATTATATTATTACCCCTGCTCATAAGGCTCATAAATCATTCCTGAAACCATATCAGCTCCCTGGGGAGTATACAGCTCAATTGCTGCCATTACAGCGCATATAGGGCTAATCAACCAACTCTGCCCTCACAGGTACCCATTTAACCCCTGGGTGGAGAGAAGCAATTATGGTTAAGTATCTTGCTCAAGGACACAAGTGTCACGGCCGGGATTCGAACCCACATTCTGCTGCTAATACCAGAACTTGAGTCCGATAAGCTAGACCGCTCGGCCACGACACTCCAGTAGAGATTTTCACATGGTGTCACCGCAATTAGTCTTACTTATCAATAAAAAAAGAGCTCCTTTGTCAATTTATGAGTTCATACTTTACTATGTCATAGTTACTATGGTTACAGCAGACACAACGAAAACAGAGTAAAGATGTGTGCAGTTGTGGTACGGTGCGGCGTCACTTGGCAAGCTGGCCGTCGTTGGAGCGGATGTGTATTCCTGAATTCAGTCAGCATCACGTACTCTCTGAAGTTTAGAATGAAATATTCTAGTTTATTTTTAGCCCTGATTTTGCCATTTACTTTGGCAATCACCATGTCCCTTGTGATATGTGTAAATGGTGACATGTGTGGGGCCATGACCCAGGCCGAACCCGGTGATGACCGCGCCGCGCTTATGACGAAGGCTTTCGCCAACTTTAGATCAACTTGTCGAAAGGGCGGGAACAACTTGCCGAAAAAACATGGTAAGTAATCACTTTGTACATTAATCTGCGCTGAAAATCATTTTGAATAACAATACATTTCAAATAATGCAATTTTAAAGAAGAAAATACACTTCTGAGAAAATGCACAATTCTATAAAATATAATCTATTACTAGATTTTAATTCAGTAAAAATAATTTGACAACTTTTTCTATAAAAGGATAGGAATTCTGACACAGATGTCTGATAGCATATTGTACATTACACTAAATACGTGTCATGTACATTTGTGATAATTTATTACTTTTGAAATTAACAGTAGTGTACAAGAGTCTTGAAGCGACTTCAATCTGTCATACCTGCAAAAGGACATTTTTACAATTAAAAACAAATCCTCTCTATTTCATTAATTTTGGACAAGAACTAAAAATATAATTTTCGCCGTAAAAATCATTTCATTCCACGAATGCCTCGAGTCGATAAGTATTGGGTGAAAGGGAAAGTACCCGAGTGAAACAGATTTTTACCAGGGGTGCTGAATTGTGTCGATAATACCGGCGAGCGAGTAGCACGAAGATATATTGGCATGGTGACAAAAGATGTTGGTAAACTCTTGCTAATTGGTAAACTCGTTTGGGTGCCCTAGACCCGCGGTCACTACTGCATGTTAACGTTGGATGTTTCATTATCATGGAGGGCATTTTGAAACGAGTAAACATGATCAAAACCAAACTATTGATACGCTGTCTGGAAGCGTTGATTATAAATAAATATGCTGCTTTAGCTTGTTCTCCCAAGTACAGACTTATGTAGGTGAATCACGTGAAGAGGTAAATATTAATAATTTACTTTTTCACATTTTAAGAGAGGTGATGTCATAAGGAAAACAAACAACATACATTTTTATTATTTTGTATTTATTTTTTATTATTTATATCAACCAAACATAAAATATTGTGAAAAGTAATTTTGTCCGAAGCTCTGGTGTGAAAACAAAATGGTCTCTCTTACATTTACACATGTACCACTGCTGATATTTTATTACAACATTATTTGGCCAATACTAGAGTGATTATATTCACTGAAGGCTGTCTCTGCAAGTGCTACATGCTTTCCACCAGTGGACATTGGCCTTTCTCTGAATTTGAGACAAAAGAGGATCGGAGAAAGTGACTTTTTACAATATTTTACTGTGTGTTTATAATAAAAATGCATGTTGTTAAGTTTCCTTATGACATAAACTCTCTCAAAATGGGGAATGGTTCATTATTAATATAAGAGCCCCAGTATTTTCAATCCGATTCCACTCACGTCCAGACTTGCTTGTGGCCGAGTCTCTTCCCCAAGGATCACCCTCTCCTCGGCCGTGTCAGCTCGGCCGTGCCAGCTCGATCGACGCGGTTGCACATCCGTCCTCGGACTCCCGCGACTCTCATCCAAAGTAGGCACACAGTACACTACAGCCACATGTACACTACGTTGGGATGGGACATTTAAGGAAGCTTTAGCCGCATTAATTTACCAATGTTAAAACTGTGAAAAGGAATACCTCTGTTCTTCTGCAATATAATGTAAAAACATATTCGTGCCATAAATACATTGGGAAAAGAATGTGCATACTTTTTATTATTATTATACTTGTTAAACCACGGTCTGGTTTAAATCAAAATTAAAACAGGTTATACATTAATTAAAATATTGTGAAAAGTTGCATCAAATTAATTGAAATGTTTCCCTTTACCATTTATGATGAAGTTTGCCATAATTCTGAAGCTACTGTCGCAGCATGAATGAACATGTTAGTCTCCCCTACCTCCCTTTTCAGCTCCCCCTGACGAAGACCACTCTAACTCCCACTACAACCACCCCGTACCCCTAATTAAAATAATAAATATAAAACAAAACAAGATGTAATTCATATGTAATTCCTCACTGTCAGTCAGGGTTTAAGCCTTTACACTCAACTGAAGACACCCTACATGAACCTGATCGTAATCAGTCTGTGAACATTGATGGTAAAATATCAAAGGCCCTGCCACTGAACATAGGCGTACCAAAGGGCTCAATTCTGGGACCACTGTAATTCATTATACCAGTGATCTACCACTTTGTGTCCCCCAAAACTGTAAGTTATCTATGTATTCCGATGACTCAACATTAAAATGTAGTTCCTCCTGTCTTTTATCAGAAAATAATTTGAATATAGAAAAAGCTAAGAGTTCACGATCGGATTAGTCCGTTAGAAATAAACTCACAATAAATGACAACAACACTGGATCTACAGTTTAATTCGCCCTACACCAACGTGTGTATAGCACGTTTGGGTGGGATTCGAACCCACGACCTCCTGCTTATTATTATTATTGCAGAAATCTTAACCTCTCGACCACCGAGCTTGCCCAATGGTGATTGGCCGGCTAGAATCCAATATAGCAGCGGGTTCCGAGGACCCACACCTCTAACAAGATAGAGTATGAATCACCGAATGTAAAACCGGCGAAACCTACACAAAATCAGTCCGAAGATTACGTTTAATTTATAGAACAAAATAAGCAAAATATTGTTCAATGTATGCCATTAATTAAACTTAATTAATCAACAGAAAACATCTAGATAATTAATATTAAAATACAGTGGATTTGAGAATGTAACAAATGGAAAGAAGTACGTTATGGACCTCGCATGTAAATGACATGCTGTGGTGATACGGTCCGGTCACATGCAATTGTATGTAAATGTATTAAAGTGGAACGTCCATACCGCCACATTAAATGTTAAAAATCGTGGTTGTCTAGAAACGAACGGGAGACATTCAATTTAAACACGTCAAATAGGTTAAAAGTTATTTTAAACAAAATTAAAAATTTTGTTATAGCCTGACCATATTTTTAATTTTGTAATTTCAAAATAACTTTGTCAGAATTCATTTTTATTATTTTCTGGAAATAATGCAACCAAATTTTTACTTTTATTTCTTTTAGATTCTGTTATTTTACTAAGTGGGCTAAGGATCTATCGACCGTTTTTCGTGCTATATTTTAACAGCAATTTCCAGAAATGTTCTTTTTCATCCGAACACAGCAATGATACTAGAGCACTCAGTAGAATACACTTTTTAAAATAAAGAGACATGTACAGAAAGAATCGCGCACCATGGATTTCCCATTGGAGTGGGGTTCACATTCTCATAACTCGACAAGTTGCATTTTACAACCCCTATGAATTGTGTTCAATGAACATTTAAATAAAGGTGAGCTTTATTGGTAAATTTCATCACGGGTTAATTGCAAAATTGTAAATATTAAATGATAATTAGCTCCTCAGTTCGAATCATTTCAAAGGATGTTTGATACCATCATTAAAGCCAGTTTTGTTGTAAAACTGTGATATTTGATTTTAGCGACGTTAAAGTGAGGCTCTAAGCAAATATCAATAATTTACCTTTCCCCGTGTTTAGTGAGGTTATGTCATCTTAACAACATAAGTTTTATCATCTCAACCCAAGGTAACATTTTGTTTTCCGTCTGCTGTAGGAAAACAAATGGCCACCTGCAAAAGCGCCGACATCGTTGGTCTTTGTTGCCAGTTTGTGCCCAATTTGTGCCCAGTTTGTGGTCAATACTTGCGTGATTTTGCAAACTGAAGGGGTGAATATGCAATGGCTGAAAATGTTTTTGAAGCCAGTAATACTTGTTAGGGGAAAACATGCATGGCCAAAATTGTATAATAGTAGAAAACAGAAACAGATGGTTGATGTATGCCTTTTTAATTCTCCAAGAAATCCATTCATTAAAATCCATTCAACATCTATTTGTAGGCTGGTGGCTGCTTTTCAATAGAGCTACACCTACATGTACATGTATTGTTGTTACATTACAGTACTACAGTAATGTAACTTGTGCATGTAGAAAGGAAGATATTGGGCCTACATTCGTAACAAAAATTGCATAAATCTACAAAACTGAATGGATACGGCAAGTCATTTTGTCACTCAATAAAAATAACCTTTGTAGAATTATTTTGAGAAATAGTTTCTTTCTGCAAAGGATATATGCTTGTTTCCATAACAAATTAATAGTACATTCTGAAACATGTTTCATCCCTTGCTATTTTCACATTTCAAGTACATTGTTCTCGTCACTTGTATTGTGAGTACATTTTGGCGAGTACGAGTACGAGTTTAATACGATCTATCGAATGATGCCTTGAAAACTTCCATATGTCAACCGTTAGGGGGCTCTATACCCATTTTTGGTAATTTTTCCTCATTTACGGTCAAACAAATAGTATTTTCCCCATAACTTTCTTAATTTCCATCTGTTGGCCATGAAGATTGGCACAAATGTCTTCAGTACAAGCAAGAATGTGACGTTACTTAGATCACAGGCTAGAGGTCGAAATAAGCAAAAGTTTGGGTAATTATGTTGCTCAAAAAAAATTGTTTTAGATTTTGACCAAAAGTTATGATTTTAGTTTACTAAAGGTACAATAAAGGCATATATAATAACATCCACGGTACGATTCATGTCATGAATGTATACAGGGTGTCCCAGAAAAAAAGGTAATTCTGACAATAAGGGTTAATTTTGACGAAGATATGCTTTTTATGGCTATTAATCATGTTTTACCATAAAGTAGGAGCAAAATGCTTTTCAGTGGTATCTTGATTGCATTCCTCTGGTCATGCATCACTGAGCACCATTGTTTGGAAAATGCTATGTGAAAACCCTTTTGGGACAGTTCATGGCCAGACATGCTGTGGAATGGCCGGCCAGGTCACCGGATTTCACTCCTTGTGACTTTTTCTTGTGGGGTATTTGAAGAACAAAGTGTTCACCAGTCCACCACGTAACCTTCAGGATTTGCAAGCCCGCATTCAACATGAGGTCGAAATCTTACGTGATGATCCTACAATGGTGAGACGAGCTGTGGCTGACATGCGCCGCCGTTGTGGACTTTGCATCGAAAGAGGAGGTGGGCACGTGGAAGGTGTTGGTGCATAATTCAGTACTGAATAAATATCACCAATTGATAAACATCTTGTACGTATCACATGCTTTCAAACGGTTAGATTTCCCTCGGGCCATATCTGAATGTGCTGCTCATGTCTGACCATGAACTGTCCCAAAAGGGTTTTCACATAGCATTTTCCAAACAATGATGCTCAGTGATGCATGACCAGAGGAATGCAATCAAGATACCACTGGAAAGCATTTTGCTCCTACTTTATGGTAAAACATGATAAATAGCCATAAAAAGCATATCTTTGTCAAAATTAACACTTATTGTCAGAATTACATTTTTTCTGGGACACCCTGTATATTGAGCAAAAACAACTTTAAAAAATCATGTTTTGGGGACAAAATATAAGATATTGTATTTAAACGTAATGGCAGCTATATTGCATTCCCATAATGCATTAGAAGTGGTCACATGACTCAGTGTTGTCCAAAAACACATATTAAATGTCTTACAGTATCAAAAATCTAATGTTTTTAACAAAAAAATGGAAATTCAATTGACCTGTTCAAAATAAACGGTTTCCATGGTAAATATGAACATCCATTATCGTTGATTTTAGCATGAGGAGGTTCCAAAGGATATTTAGGACAAGTAAGACAATTTCAGTGTGATCGGACAAAGCGCATTCTCCCACCCACTTCCAGGCCTGAGAGGGTTTACAGAATAACCAACTTTCATCCTGTGAAAAATAATAAATTACGCCGCTCGGAGGGCTTTCGCGCTACGCGCTAACGCCTTAGGTGCCATATTTGGACCTCTCCTTCCACAATTCCTCCCATCCATGGTCAAAAACAGATAGTATAATAATTTGTGTGTTGTTTATACCGAGGAAGCATGTCTTAATCTATTTGTAGAGTTTACCTAATAGTATAATGTATTTGTATATGAAGTATACCTACACCAGTAAAAAAAAATATGTATGTAACGATTAAAAGAACACTGACTTTTTCTAGTCAAGATTTTGACTAATAAAAATAATTTCATAGTATTTCCTAAATCGATGACATCAAAACAGGACGTTGTTCACGCTATTCATCTTTATAATGGACACTCACGACAGACATTGTGATTGAATGTACGTGATGTGAATGGGAAACCCGGAATGGGAAACTTTGAAACATTTGGATAACAAAATAATATTAATAAATACATTTTGAAAAAAATAGGCATTTATATTTATTTATATTTTGTTTTTTTCTTTAAGCTTTTTCAATAATTATCTCAATGTCTCCCAAGCTTTCATAATTCGTCTCCTTGCTATTCAAGGTCGCCCAAAGATCGAATAGTTAGCCTAAATGCTATCCTATTTAACCTTATTGCCTGACTTTTCTTCAATACACTTCACTTGTATCCAGCGTCTCCTCAGATTTCCGAGTTTTCCTCCGTGGTATGCAAGGTCGTTTCAATCGTAATTTGCCTCAATGACACCCACCTGCAGTGTTACTCGTCTAAATTAACGTAATATAATATTGCTAAGGTTTTCATAATTCGCCTCAGTGTTATTCAACCTCACATCATATTATTTTACGCAATGTAGCATCAGGATCTCATAGTTAGCCTCAACGTTTATTCATTGGTAATCCAACGTTACCTAAGTTTTACTGATTCGCCTCTGTGTAATTCAAGGTCGTCTCATGCTTTCCTAAATCGCCTTGATGAGTAGGTTCCCAATAGTTGCCACATGCACAAACAGTATTCTGAAAACTCTTGGGTCAGACTTGATCCTGAAATGAAAAAAAGGCCTGCTTTTGTTAAACCCATTTTTGGGGTCTGACTAACCTGGAAACTGATTTGATTTTGCCTTTACCGACGTCCCATATCTCGACGCAAGAATTTCATCAACTAATGTAAATTGTGGTACCCTTTACTAGGGTTGTAGCCGGCCTTTCGCCATCGGACAAGGTCAGTGTTCGAGAGATTCAGACGTCTTCAAATGTATATAGCAGGAGGTTGTTGGCGTTTGAATCCCGCCTCACCCTTGTCCATATATGTGGATTTTGCTCCCGCATACACTCAAAAACATACTCATTAGATAAAATCAAATCAGACCTTACACAGAAAATGGTCCGCTTGTGCAATATCCATATTTTGTTCAGTACTCTTTCTAAAACCAATTACAAGGTCAACTGAATTTTCTCTGACCCGATTTCATTGTCAGTGTTACTCAACATTAGGCTGGCTCTTATGGCGCCCCTTTCTGGGTCAATTCTGACTTGGGAGTAGTTAGAGTGAAGATGCTTCATTTTGAATCTAAAACATGTTACATTTTTTCAGTGGCAGAACCACCAAGAGCAATCTTTTCAGATTGCCCCGCTGCCGATATCATAGCCACCGACCCGATGGTCAACTTTACGATCCCCAATGCTACCGATGCTAACACAGGCAAGCCACTCGTCGTGTCGTGCAGCCCAATGCCGGGGACGAATTTCACCGAGAACAGCACGGTGGTTAATTGTACGGCGAGCGATGCTCAGGGACACGTGGCACAACAAGTTTGTTCTTTTAACGTTCAACTTGGTAAAGAAAACTCATTATGCTTCCTTTTATGACCTACAGGGTGTTCCAAAATGTCCCTTTATTGTTCGTGTCATAATTTTACAACAAAATTGCCAACAAGTATTTCACCATTATTATGCATAATTGTTATGGTCCAATGTTGTATTTGTTCCAATTTTGCTAAATGTTAGTCGAATTTAGTTGAATGGTTTTAAACACGAAGAGGATTGTGTAACACTAGTGTCATTCACGCTGTTCCAAGTTTGAGAATAAGAATGCTCATTATAAATATTATAAAACTTTTGCACTCAATCTGATTAAAGTTTCACAGAACAGAGTAAAAGAAATGTGCACAGTTAGTTTTATAAGATCATACAATTCAGACATGTATAGGTCATCCTGTAGATTCTATTTATCTGTGACTCTGCTTAACAATACATTATAACCCCAAAATAATGAAAATGCAACATTTCATTTAGTCCATTTATTTAATCAGGGTCAAGAAACATGAAAAGTTACATTTTATTTTTAAAATCACAAAGATCATCGCCATCGTCCAATTTGCAATTAACAGTACATTAACAAATACAGGACCCAAATATTTAAGTTGGAATCTAGAACCTTTTCCATATTTGCACTGGCAGATCCCCAAAATATCACATTTTGTTCAGCTGAGTAAAGAAAATATCAAAAGCTTCCTAAAAATTACTTTTACACTGCAGCCTCTTTATTTTCTGACCAAGCTCATCAATTTTACACCACAATATAACTAAACTTTACTTGGTATATTATTAAAGTTGATGATGGTATCAAGTATTTTATTTTTTTAAATATGTCTGTTTTTGATGTGCTATCAATTAAGCAATAAAAGTCAAATCATATTTGAACTTGAAGTCTGAAGGCTGATAAGAATTCTACAAATAATTCTACATTGTTTTCTGCCATGTATTACTTCGTATGAAAGCACAAAGTGTGTTTCAACTTCACGAGGGTAAAATATAGATATATGCACAGAAACCAATCGGAACTAATAATGTTCAGCTCAAAAGACATAGGTTATTTCACATAATGTTTCCTGTATTGCCTTCTGGGAGCCAGGTGGGGGCGTGTGAAAATACTGGTGATTGAAAATGCTTCTCATAAGCATTTAAGAAAACGTATGGACCTTGTGTGAATGTGGGGAAATTTCGCTCATGCGTAATAAATAACGGAAATAATGTGCTCAACGTTGTACGAATTTTTTCCCTTTAACCCTCCACCCCTTCTGCGAGTGATGCCGGTGATTACAAAAAAAGCCCATGTTTGATGTTTGACAGTTACAAGCGAATAATAGCAACAATCGACGAGCTGGGAATTAAGTAATTGTCCTTTACATCATTATGTTCATATCATACTCAGGATGTTTTACGGCTCCTATCACTGTGTGGGCAAGTTATTTTCAGATTGTAGTTATTGTATTTGTTTGTTTTTTATCATTCAGCTTGCCGTGATCCTCTTGGGATGGAGAGTGGGGCTATACCTGACAGCAGTTTGTCCGTCTCGTCTACCTTTGGGAGTAACCCTAAGGCACATTCTCGGCTCAATTCTGCTGGTAATCCTTATCTTCTATATTCCTTATCTTCTAAATTTGTTCTCCCTTAAATAAAGAAAATGTATTAATGGCCACTAATTATTCACAAAGTGCAACGTCACATTTACTAAGCATGACAGACATGGTACAGGTCTTCCGCAATAGAACATGTCAAGTCTTCAATTTAATAAGTGCAAGTTTCTATACTTAAACGAAATCATTAAACAACTAGAAAAGCACTCGTATAGCGCAAACCTAAAATCGTTTAAAAGAATTTAAAAAAATAATTTTTTAAATTTAAAAAAAAATTAAAAAGGAGAGAAAGAGAGAGAGAGAGAGAGAGAGGGAAGGGAGGGGAGAACGCACTCCCATTCCCTCACTGTGCTTTGTTTTTCTCTCCCTTTGATTATTTCATTGTAATTTTTGTAGTACTGAAAAATAATTGTTTTTGATTCTCAGCCCCCCCCTAAAAAATGTTCTGGATCCGCCCATGCACTTTGAGGCTCGTGAATTACGCCAGATACCAGCCGCACACGTATTTTTTTCCAGGACGAACGTGGGCAATTAACATGCAATTAATTGGCGTGCCTAAACTCTAAAAAAAATACCCTCGCGCGTGTCTACTATTGACAAATGATTATTGGAGTTTCATTAAACTTGACTGAGTTTCATTAAACTTAAAGCTGTCGATTACAGTTAAATATCATCTCGTTTTGCATCGGATCAGAGACACTTTAGTATTTTCCTTCAAGAACTTGTGGTATTGGCAATTGCACAAAAGGGCAGTAATAATCTATAACGTGTCTATGTACAATACATATACATGTACATGTACATGTACGTATACACTAGTACAGGATCGTATGATCATACCAGTAGCCACTCGACTCGTCGAAGGCTTATGTTGTTAGCGATACGAAGCGCAATTTGGTGTAGTGTTATGCAGCATGGTCTCTGTCAACTAAGTGGGGCCGTCAAACATAGCAGTTAAAACAATGTGTGTAATGTTAAGTGATTCCAAAGGGAATTTTGGAATGAAAAAGTACATTTTTAATTTTGATACTGCCAGTTCATACACCACCAATGTACTATTATTCTATTGTATAGGCCCTAGATGCAGATGGGCATAACTAACTGATGGGAATTCCATTCAATACTAGAGAATGGTACATATTATGTGTACTTTGCATTTGATTAAAACAAATAATAGGCGTTTTATACCTTTAAATGTTCCTGTATATTCAAAAGCCACTAACGTTATCAATTATTTTCACAGGGAATACATGAACAAGTTAACAACATATTTATTCACTGGATCGGAAATAATTCAATGTCATTATTCATGGTACAATATTTTGATTTTCCATCTTTGTCTTAATGAATTTTTAACTGTACGCGAATACTGACTCTACGTATGTTTATACCTGTCCCATAGTTCTGCGCCGCCTTGCTGTGATTGCGCAATAATCGCTCCATTGATTATGTCCTTGTTAGGTCCTGGCTGTGTCAGTGTCTTAATTTAGTCTTGTCCAAGACGGTTCTATAACATTGTATTTTTGGTACACGATACATTGCAATCCACATGAATTAAGTCCACTGATAGAGTACGCATGCACAGCCAGCGATCTGTTCTCGTGTATGAGTTTTCAGGAACTGTCGAGTTTCATCTAACAATATTTTCCTTATTTTGGCAGTTTTTAAAAAGGAAATGCCATGAATAACAGTTTTGTACCTTTAAATTTAAGTTATATGTAATTTTTCTTTAAAATAAATGATTTTATTTATAAAACAAATAATTACAAATATAGCGTGTCAATGTTGGGAAAAGGCAATTATTCTAAGGCATCTTTCTAATGTTCTTTAGTTATGTTAACGTTGTGCTTATCACAACGTTTGAAGAAAGAATTCAAACAAAGTCACACATTGCTTTTCAGACAAGCAAAGAGTGTATATGTGGAGTATGGTGAGTTTTTTATTTGCTAAGTTTCAGTACGACATGCACTAGAACCGCGTCAGCAGACGACCTCTCGCCGAACTTGTACTCACGCTCTGATCTGCCGCAGCATGTATGTGCGACAATATGTATATACAGCACGTGTGTATTGCACATGAACAATAACGTAATGTCTGTTCCGGACCATAATGTCCGCAAGTGCCATTATGTCCGCGAACCGATTTGGACCCATTACGTCCGCAGGCCCATTATGTCCGACCCATTACGTCCGCGGGCCCATTATGACACCTGACACACACCTTATCTTTTTGTCTACATTTTATTTATATAAAGTTTATCGTGGGATTTATATTATGTTACATAAACTTGGAACGCCTGCTACATTTCTTGGTGGCTTGGCCTATGTATTTTAACTGTTTATTATTGTCCATAATAATATTGTTTGTTTTAGTTAAGAATTGGCTGTTTCAAACTGCTTTTAACAACCATACCAAATCCGTTAAAATGGATTCGAAATATAAAACTACAGATTGTAATTTATTCTTCAGGGGCATCAATGGGCTTCCTACTTACAGTGCAAAAACTGGTATGTTAAATAGTACACCAGTGGTGCTCATATGAAGCACAATAATTCAGACCTTTATTAAATTAACACCAGTGGTTTTTAACAACCCAATTTTGCAGTAGAGCGCTGTGACATGAAATTTTTCTAAGTAATTGGTGTTAACTTCCCCAACGTTACGTGTTCAAACATTATTTGAGTTATGGGCCCGCGGATACAATGTCCGAACATAATGGGCCCGCGGACGTAATGGGCCGGATATAATGGGCCCGCGGACGTAATGGGTCGGACATAATGGGCACGCGAACGTAATGGGTCGGAAATAATGGGCCTGCGGACGTAATGGGTCGGACGTAATGGGCCCGCGGATGTAATGGGTTGGACGTAATGGGCCTGCGGACGTAATGGGTCGGACATAATGAGCCCGCGGACGTAATGGGTCGGACATAATGGGCCCAAATCGGTTCGCGGACATAATGGCACTTGCGGACATTATGGTCCGGAACAAACGTCTTACCGCACATGCATGTTTGTTCTTTCATTTCCTGCCACTGACTTAGCACATTTAATTGATAAGATTGGATAATGATATTGTTTTAAATTTGTTTTAATATTTAATAATTTATTTTATTTTGTATTTTGACAACGCCGATTTTACTTTTTAGTATGCCAATCACTGTGCAGAAAGTCTATAAATTAATGAAATAGATTATCGTATAAAATGCATTCGTCTTAAAACTGTATCTTTGCTCGCCTAAAAATACTAAAATGTTATTCATTTTGTGCTGATTTATACGACAGTATGCTGTTTTATTTAGGTAAACTAAAGAAATAGTTCAAAATAGTAATTGTTTATGGGAATAGAAAACTTCATTGGTTTTTTAAGTAATTCTTTCCACTTAAGTTTCGATTTAGTTTTTCTTGCAAATCGTTTTTCAACTGTTTGAGCCAAACATATTTAAATATAATAAATATTTTGTATATTGACAGACGGGACACAAACCTTTTACGTGGTTGTACACAAAGTAGATTTATAGAGAAAACTGACCTAAAATATTATATAAACGTGAAGCCAGCAAAGCAGAACTGGCTGATGCCGGATTCGAACCTGCGACCTCTCGAATGCCGTACGAGTGCTCTACCAACTGAGCTAACCAGCCTTGAGGGGAGAAGCCTATAGCGCCTTGAGGGGAGAAGAGAGTACTCCTCGTAATTTTTAATTTGTTTATTCTGATTTTCATATCATCAAATTTCAAACCCTAAATATTTTCCCAAACCAGACTGATCTGAACCGGACCAAACTAAACTAATAAACAGCAATCCTCCTTTATCGGCAGGTGCATGGTGTGCAATGGACACTAATCAACACGAATTCATTCGTGTGGACCTGGCAGAGTCAGTTACAGTCTCTGGCATCATCACGCAAGGGCGTATTCATGGGTATCGGACTGAGTCATATAAAATAAAGTACAGTGACAGCGGGATTGAGTGGATCAGCGTGACTGGAGCAAATGGGTTACCATTGGAGGTAAGGTCCTATCAAGATGGTATACTTGCACTGTTGTAATTTTCCCCTCAAATCAATATACACCTATGGCAACTGAGACCCATGGTTGTTATTCACATAGTATTACGTTAGCACAGCATGAAAAGAAAGATCTTGTTTTCCTTTGTGCCGGTTAGACAAGTCAAGTTACATCCCGTAGCCTTAGATCTCAAGTGTCTTTCGCATAATCCTTGCTGTCCCTAAGAGTGCCGCCTTCTGTATAGTAATTCCACTCTAACAGATGTTCCTATCTCCTTAAGATGTTTCTCCAACGCCTTCGGGATTGTACCCAGTGCTCCCATTACCACAGGAACAACCTCTTGAATTGCCACAGTTTGCGGAGTTCTCTTGCTAAATCTGATATTATTGTATGTACCTTCTCATTCACCTTCGATGCTACTCTACTATCACCCGGCACAGCTATATCGATAAGATGACACATCTTGTCATGCTTATCTAAGACAACAACATCCAACCGTCTATGTTCTATAACATGATCTGTCTGGATGTTGAAGTCCCAGAGAATCTTGACACGGTCCGTTTCTTCTACCTTTTTCCGGCACAAGGTCGTACCACTTCTATTGCACCTTGACACCATACGTCTTACACAAATCCCAATGAATCACCCTGGTCAACTTGTCGTGTCTGTCTTTGTACTCTGTCCAAGTGTCTGTGAAAAAAAAAACTACACAGGCGACTCGGGCGGGATTCGAACCCACGTCCTCCTGCTTACTAGTGCAGACGTCTTAAACTCTCGACCACCGAGCTTACCCGATGACAATTGGCCGGCTAGAATCCCATATAACAGCGGGTTCCGCGATATATATAGGTTGGTGAAATTCTTGCGTCGGGAGATAAACAATTGATTTAATTTTGCCTTACACCGACGTGTGTATAGCACTGTATACTCAGTGCTTTCCGAGTGTCTGTGAAAAAAACTACACAGGCGACTCGGGCGGGATTCGAACCCACGTCCTCCTGCTTACTAGTGCAGACGTCTTAACCTCTCAACCACCGAGCTTGCCCGATGACAATTGGCCGGCTAGAATCCTATATAGCAGCAGGTTCCGCGATATATATATAGGTTGGTGAAATTCTTGCGTCGGGTCGCCTGTGTAGTTTTGTTTTCACAGACACTCGGAAAGCACTGAGTATACAGTGCTATACACACGTCGGTGTAAGGCAAAATTAAATCAATTGTTTATCTTCCGACGCAAGAATTTCACCAACCTAAAGATAAATATCATCTTGTAGACTTCTACAAGATAACTGACAACATCATGTAGATATCTACAAGATAAAAATCATCTTATAGACTTCTACAAGATAACCGATATCATCGTGTAGACTTCTACAAGATAGAAATCATCCTGTAGACTTCTACAAGATAACCGACAACATCATGTAGACTTCTACAAGATAACCGACATCATCATGTAGACTTCTACAATATAACTGACATCATTATGTAGACTTCTACAAGATAACCGACATCATTATGTAGACTTCTACACGATAACCGACAACATCATGTAGACTTCTACAAGATAACCGACAACATCATGTAGACTTCTACAAGATAATCGACAACATCATGTAGACTTCTACACGATAACCGACATCATCATGTAGACTTCTACAATATAACTGACATCATTATGTAGACTTCTACAAGGTAACCGACATCATTATGTAGACTTCTACACGATAACCGACAACATCATGTAGACTTCTACAAGATAACCGACAACATCATGTAGACTTCTACACGATAACCGACATCATCATGTAGACTTCTACAATATAACTGACATCATCATGTAGACTTCTATAAGATAACCGTCATCATCAAGTAGACTTCTACAAGATAACCGACAACATCATGTAGACTTCTACAAGATAACCGACATCATTATGTAGACTTCTACAAGATAACCGACATCATTATGTAGACTTCTACAAGATAACCGACATCATCATGTAGACTTCTATATAAAGATAACCGACAACCGACAACCGACAATCATGTAGACTTCTACAAGATAAATATCATCATGTAGACTTCCACAAGATAACCGACATCATCATGTAGACTTCTACAAGATAAAATCATTCTGTAGACTTCTACAAGATAACCGACATCATCATGTAGACTTCTACAAGATAAAATCATTCTGTAGACTTCTACAAGATAACCGACATCATCATGTAGACTTCTACAATATAACTGACATCATCATGTAGACTTCTATAAGATAACCGTCATCATCAAGTAGACTTCTACAAGATAGAAATCATCCTGTAGACTTCTACAAGATAACCGACAACATCATGTAGACTTCTACAAGATAACCGACATCATTATGTAGACTTCTACAAGATAACCGACAACATCATGTAGACTTCTACAAGATAACCGACATCATTATGTAGACTTCTACAAGATAACCGACATCATTATGTAGACTTCTACAAGATAACCGACAACATCATGTAGACTTCTACAAGATAACCGACATCATTATGTAGACTTCTACAAGATAACCGACATCATTATGTAGACTTCTACAAGATAACCGACATCATCATGTAGACTTCTACAATATAACTGACATCATCATGTAGACTTCTATAAGATAACCGTCATCATCATGTAGACTTCTACAAGATAGAAATCATCCTGTAGACTTCTACAAGATAACCGACAACATCATAATGAAAAGTATGTATACAAAATAGGACAAAAGCCCCTTGTGTGAACTGAACACGCGCGCCCTATTAAACGTGTACAAAATTACGTACACACACACACACAGGCGCTGCGCGCCACTGCACTCCACACAAAACTTTTTGACCAAAGAATCGTCAACGTCAACTACTGAAAACTGGCATATTAAATCAACCTAATGAGGACTAAATCCTACCTCCCATTCCCCCAAACATGTCACAAATGATGCTTTGTATTTCCCAGGAGCATTTTCTTAGCTTTGTCTATGTTTTTCGACAGAAATATAACATTAAATTTACATGAAATTTACTCATCTTCGTTTGGTTTATCACAAACGCAAGAGACGGCATTCGAAGAGCAGATTGGTACCTAGACTCACAGTACATGTGTTATACATTGTTCTGTAAATGGTATGTGCCCTGTAATATCCCAACATAACCGTAGATCTGATTGGGTATAAGTTTGTTAATTATAAATGGTCGTTGGAAAATATTGTCCAATAGACACAGCTGTTGTATCACTGTGAAGGGAATTTCATGGGCTTAAATAATGACGTCACCCCAAAGAACAAACATACTTCTTGTTTTGGTTACCAGACGTTGAACAAGGCCATGAGATTAAAAAAATAGTTTCTGTTTGCGTTTCGTGCATTATTGAATAGGCTTTTCTGCCAAGTCGTGGTATGAATCAAGTTTTGTAAATTATATTGGGGTAATCATTTTCATGGTAATAATGTAAAACATTAATATCATTAGAAAGGCCTTGAATTTTTATTTCATATTCTGATCACCCCGAGTTTACAGGCTTGTCCATTTCAGTGCTATGACAGATTTTAAGGAGCAACTGCTTTTAAAATGTAATGCTTAGACGTGCTTTGTGTGTGACGTGCACAGTGGTGATGCGCAAGTGTCCATAACTTTTCATTATGCATGTAGACTTCTACAAGATAACCGACATCATTATGTAGACTTCTACAAGATAACCGACATCATTATGTAGACTTCTACAGGATAACCGACATCATCATGTAGACTTCTATATAAAGATAACCGACAACCGACAACCGACAATCATGTAGACTTCTACAAGATAAATATCATCATGTAGACTTCCACAAGATAACCGTCATCATCGTGTAGACTTCTACAATATAAAATCATCATGTAGACTTCTACAAGATGACCGACAATATCATGCACACTGTTACAAGATAAATATCATCATGTAGATTTCTACAAGATAACTGACAACATCATGTAGACTTCTACAAAATAAAAGAATCATCTTGTAGACTTCTACAAGATAACCGACATCATCGTGTAGACTTCTACAAGATAACTGATATCATCATGTAGACTTCTCCAAGATAACTGACATCATCATGTAGACTTCTACAAGATAACGTCATCATCGTGTAGACTTCTACAAGATAAAATCATCATGTAGACTTCTACAAGATGACCGACAACATCATGTACACTTCTACAAGCCCTCTGACCTCGACTGACATTCGACCATGGATGTAACATACCGTGCATCGTCATCAATTTCCTCGTTTTCCTGTCAGTAACATCTAGATCTGCCCAAGTGTTGATCGCCTTTACCATATTCCCTCCAATTCAGCTTAGACTTCAAACACTTCTTCAGTCGTCTTATATACTCTTTCTTAAGCCTATCTTTTGATTCCTCGTGCATTACGTACACTCTAAAAACATTCTTTGTAAATTGACAGAAAGTGCTGTCAACAGAGTTGCCGGCACTTTGCCTGTTATTTTATTTAACCGTTAATTTTGGAAAATATAATTACAGACCTGTTATTATTTTGCTATAGAAAGCCAAACACATGTACATTTACTACACAACTGCTGTAAAAAAACAAAGAATTCGCATAATTCGACTGTATTTTTACAAATTCTATGGTTAAATTATGAAAGTATGGGTAAAATGAAAAAAATATGTGAAAATAAATACAATAATAATGACAGATACAGGTTTATTTACATCAAAAAACACGTAAAAGGAAAAAACAGACAAAAAACTGTGTAAAAATACAGACATTTTTTACAGTGTAATCTGCTTCAAGCACTCCAAGATACTTGTAACACCCAATTGTGTGCCATCTGGTAAAGCAATTTCATCCGAATGTATCATTTTACCCCTCTTCGTGGTCATCGCAGCACATTTCTCCAGACCAAACTTCATGCAGATTTTATCGCTGAAGATCTGTACAGTCTGCACCAAGAAATCAATCTCTTTCTCATTTTTCGCAAACAACTTCAGGTCATCCATGACGAGCAGATATAATCCTGCATCATTCGTCATCTCATATCCCGCACTAAACATTCCCCATTCAAAAATGTACAGACCCATATATTTGAAATCTGACGTCATTCGATGTTTTTGGATGTTAACAAATTTCGCACTGGAAGGATATCAAATACAATGGCATTTTACACCGTTTTAATGTGAGGTAAGAGACTTGTGATATTTTTTCCACTTTCATAAGGACTCTATCTACTGGAAAATGAGTGCATCACAAAACTGAATTTGACCATAGAACCCCTCTTTAAATAAACCCGTTAGCAATCAATCTATTTCTATCTATCTGCATTGATAAATTTCAGAATTATTTTTGTAAACAATCGTTTCCACTTTTTTAAGCTAAAGTGTATAAAATGTTCACACCTTGGTTTCAAACTTGATTACTTGATCTTCATAAAGTAATATGAATTAACAAAATGACATTTCCCAAAAGTGTACGGAGGTTTTATCTTTAAATATAAAGAATTACCATGTGTCCGTTTCTTTGTTCTTTGTCTTCAGTTTCAGGGCAACACAGACGACCACACACCGGTAACTGTCTACTTTCCTGCGACTCTGCAGACTAGATTCATACAGATAATACCCGTCACGTGGAATAGGTTGAAATGCATACGCTTTGAACTACTTGGATGCAGAGGTGTGCGTAAGACGTGTTACGGACAATAATGTCCGGCAGGACCATTATGTCCGCGAGCCGATTTGGCCTATTATGTCCGGCCCATAACGTCCGCAGGCCCATTACGTCCACCGGCCCATTATGTCCGGCCCATTACGTCCGTAGGACCATTATGTCCGGTCCGTTATGTCCGTAGGCCTATTAAGTCCGGCTCATTATGTACGTAGGCCCATTATGTCCGCCGGCGCCTCTGTAGCATAAGCCTTGGCAAAGTACTAATTTCTGATCAACGAAATTGAGTACACACGGAGAGGGCGCTGTCCCCAGATAGGGTCGACACACTGTATAGCGAGATCAATAACTAAGTTGTGGGTACGGTTGTGCATTGCGACCTCGTATATGTTCGAACTCAATCAACAGCCTTGGATCTTCTGTAATCGAAAGTTTATGTGTAATATATCTTTATATTCCTATTGAAAACCCGATGAAAATTTCTCATGCAAGAATTGTTGGTTTGTTGGCGGTTTAGTTTAAAGGATGGTCAATCACAGGCCTCTAGCTATGACCTCAATAATGACGTATTTGACCTTAATGCATACCACATATTATGTACATGACATCGCAGGGAGCACTTGCTGTGCCAAAAATAACTAATGAGAATATGTCTTTCTTTGTTAAAATTGGTTTTTAAAATTATATTAGCATAATGAGGTACTCTTTGAATTTTGGCAAGTACAGAAGGGTCAAGACGACGATATGTGTACACATCCACATTTTCATACAGTGTACTAATCTTGTCCATGTGTGCATATGGATCCATGCATCTATCTTGGGTACACCCTGGTAACGAGAGGGAAAACAATGAGCGACAAAAGCTTAGCTTTCAAAATGTTCGTTAAATCAAATTCACTTCATTATTATTTCAAATTAAATTGTCTGCTATGCTATTTTCCATGTGTTTTCATGTGAACATTGATAATTTCCACCGAGTATAATTAGGAATACAAATGGGTTTATACTTCGAGATTCACAAAATAGTTGTCATCAGAAGCTTGATTTAACAGCCAAAATAATTGATTTATGACGGGACCTGGGACCCACCATGAATTCATTCGGTAAATATTAAAACCATGTTTCTCACCATAGAGTAGCCTTGACCAAGTCGAGTCTGAACGGTTTGGTTGCATAATTTTGCCCCGCTTAGATATTCAAATTGTTGGTGTTAGCGCACATTACAAAGTGTAATGTACAAGTACACTGTATGTACATGTGTATACGTGTAGTGACCATTCGTCGACGGCAGGGAGACGGGCCTTGATCCTTCTGTACATTCAAGGCGGAGCTCATTGTCATAACAATACCAAATTTATATGCATGCATATAGGCCTATGTTTATGTCAAATACGTCATTATTCGGGTCAAAGCTAGGGGCCTAGGATTGACCATCATTTAAAAAAAAACACCGACAAATTAAAAACTCTTGCGTGAGAAATCTCCATCGGCATTCTAATGGTAAAATGAAGACACACAGAAACTCTCGATTACAGAAGAATCGAGGCTGTTGATTGAGTTCGAACATATACGAGGTCGCAATGCACAATTGTACCCACGACACAGTTATTTATCTTGCTGTACAATGCAGGGGGTGTCGACCACTGTGTGGTGCCGACCCCATCCGGGGACAGCGCCCCCTTCGTGTATGCTGAATTTCGCTGGCAAGAAATTACTACAACAGCCATGGGTAAGGCTTACGCTATAGCCTTTAGTTAAGGCCCACGCAACACCCGGATCACAACACACGAAAAAACACGCCCGAGAGTACCGCACGCGCCGAGGGACTTTATCAGTCCGATCTGAAGTCTTCTGAACAAACTAATGAAGTAATCTGTTGGTAACACCTATGGATAAAAAGCATTAAGGCTCAGGACTTTTCAAAACTCTTTCCAAAAGGATATGGTGCTCCCCGGAGCGCCTTTATGCCGTCATTGTGCTGTATGGCCAGAACTGGGAGAGTCAGTGCACTTTCAATACAAAGTTTTTGTGTACATTTCTGCTGAATTATGTTCTCCTGTGTGGTGCAGTAGCAAACATACTCCTGTGGTGGACAGGAGCCTGAACAATACCCTGCACACAGTCACCAGGTGCCTTCGACCTAACCCTAGAATAAGTACCCAGCCTACACAGCCTCACACAGCCTCGCATTGTCCCTATAGCGTACTACGATGGTTAAAAATAAGAAATATATTTACCCATTTATTCATTTGCGCATAATATTTATCAAAATACAGCGCTCTCTAGAGGTAGTTTCTATGGCAACCAATGACGTCATCCTGACGACATATACATAACATTTAATTAATGTGTCAAGTTTTATTAATGTAAGAACTTAAAATACCAACTTTTCCTAAATTCACTACACCCTAATAAGCATGGGTGGCGATACGGGGAGGGGGTTCATGTCCACCCAATATTTGTGACGGGAACGGTAACGGCAATGTCCCTCACTAATTATCAACCCCCTAAGAGAGTTATTCCGAGAGCACTATTATTACATAATATTAGTTATGGGGAGGGGGAGTATTAGGTCAGGGGTCAGTTCAGATTCCTGCCAACGCCGCGGCTGATTGGTGGCGCATTCGAACTGCATGATGATCGTCAGTATGTGTTATGAACATTGTTTATTTAGCCTAGAATTATGCTAACATTATTCTGATTTGTTTCTCTGCAGCAAACTAATGACGTATACATTCCTTAGCCGATCAACAGCGTTCGTGAAGAGGAAAGGACGAGTCTCCATAAATCACTTCAAATTAAACGTATATAAAGTCAATTATGGTGTATATCCCGTCCGTCACGTCATAAACCCACACAATTGACTTTCACTGGATCAGTAGTCGACACAAGCGTAACGGACGGGACAAAATACAACTTTACCTATAGGAAGTAACTATGACGCTATTACTACACTTCTTCTTAATATTCCCAAGAAACTTGATCGCAGACTCCACCGATTGGAGTAAATTACTACCACTAATAAATGACAAATATTTGCAATTTATAATGTTTGCTCTTTACATTGCACTTGCGATTTTAGTAATTTTTGATCGTATAATCGTGTCATTTGACAATAACTATTTTAATATTTAGTAGTGGTTTAAAGTGAACCTTGTTTATAGGGTCTATAAAATGAAATGTTTACTTCTGCAAAGTTGAACAATCTCCCAAATCTTGCAGGGATTTTCTATTCTATTAAGAAAATACTCAACTTTGTTACCTACAAATGCATTTCCAATGCGCATGCGCACACATCCGCTGGGGAAAACAAAGCCTATGACGTAGCTCCATACCATACATAGCCCTGAGAAGGAGGAAACTGTAACTGAGACGGTACCATCATCTCCTTAAGCTTATTTCGGTGCTGATTACAGGGCCGACTCTCATGTATTTAGGTTTTAGGTTGTGGTTGTGGTTGTGCTTGTGCTTGTTGACTAGGAGCTAAGGTCAAGATTGCATCAACTATCCTCACGGCAATAGTGGTCACAGATCTTGGTAATGTGGGCGAACTGTTGTGACGAAAAGTTGTTTAGCATCCCCTCGGAGTGCTTTAGTGCGAGCTAAGTAGAATTTTAAGGACCCGACAGGGCACCAGAGATTGTCCTCTTGGACACTTGAAAATGAAGTCAGGCTGGGAACGAAAATGTATGGAGGAGAGAAATCCGGAGATTGGTTATTGGTCAGGATCTGAATGTGTGGAATCAAGCGGACGCCTCCCAGTTCCCAATGTATAAAGTGGCCTGATTCAATTGTCAGGGCATGGAGTCCCAGCTGGTTCAAACAGAGCTCTGGCCAGTTTGTGAAGAATCGAGCCAAGGTCCCAGGAGGGGATAAAGTTTCTTCAAAGGAGGTATCTTTATGAACATTCCCCTAATCAGGTGTGAAAATGCCAAGTTGTTTGATAGGTTAGAACCATCTTCATAGCCACCATGGATAATGGAAATCGCAGGGTATGTCGCTACATCAAAGGCTTTGTTTTTCCCAGCGGATTTGTGTGCGCATGCACATTGAAAATGCATTTGCGGGTAAAGAAGGTGATTATTTTCTGTAATAGAAAAATGTAGTTAACATTTAAAATTAAACCAAAAACTGATTATTGAAAAGAAATGTGTATAGAACAAAATCCCCAAAACATTGATCATGCAACTAGTGGTTATGTACCTTCACAAGTTTATTGGCAGCTAAACAAACGCTTTTCTGCACAAACTAACCATGATGTCGCATCTGATTTTGCTATAATGTGCTCATGAATATACACATTTTCATTAATATAATTGCTATCAATTGCCATATATAAATCATCCACACAGTTATAAATCATTGTTTTGTTTCAAGGTTATAAATAATTCCCTATTGCACAGGCTCTTAAAAAAATACAAAATACAAAAATAAATAAATAAATAAAATGTTAATGTTAGCAGTTTACATTACATTTGCAATTTCAGTCTTTTTCGATCGTGCAGTCGTGTCATTTGATGTTTATAATATTTAATAGTCGGTGGTGTTCCATGCCAAACATAGAACCTTTGCAATTTGTTTGTGTAAGAGCGACTACGTTGTGTTAACAAAATTCAATTATTTTCGATTGTGTAATCGAACCTCCCGCACCATTTCAGTAAAATGTGATCATGAAGGGGGAGAGGCATTCGGATTACATGCCTTGTTCAATATTTATTCATACTTAAATTTATTATTTCCATTACCTCGAGAGTTCTTTAGTGTGTGTACATAAAAAAAACATTATTAATATATAACGTAATGCATGGGTCAAGGCCGCTATACATTAGCATAGAAATGTGACATTTTGTTCTGGTTTACCTTGCCATATGGGAGTCTCAAACCCAGCCCGAATATAACTTCAGAGTTAGTTAAAGGGTTGGAAAACAAATCTTGTTATAAAAGAAGCAGCGTATGAAACCGCGCTTGTTTATGTAGCTACGTCGTACTCTGTTTGACATGGAACCATAGTAATTTTAGCTGTTTACATTGCATTTTGTAATTTCAGTAATTTTTGGATCGATTATTGTCATTTAACAATTTAAACATTTTAATATTCAGTGTTGGTTTTGAAGTAACATTTGTTGAATATTGAACATTTTCAATTTGTGATGTTAGCTGCTAATATTGCATTTGCAGTTTGTCTTTTTCGACCGTGTCATTTGACCTTTAACCCCATCAGGCTGGAAGTGCCGTCCATGACATGTTTACGTGTATGTCTTGACGGCTATCGCGCTTTAAATTGACTGCCTTTTCCTAATTATCGTTTAGGGCCGCCCCCCCCCATACCTAAATCACCGATGTTTGTGTGTTCAAGGTTACCGTGTCATTTTTCTTTTACACAAAGGCCAGGTGAATGTCCGCTTTATGACAACTTTACCCACATTTTGTGCAGTAAAATCTAAGCCCCGATACAACATACAGAGCTTTCATTGACTAAGCATGTGGAAATCTAATACAGCCACCGTTGCATGAAATGATTAATCATAATATTTCGTCTTGTCCATGTTTGATTGTTTGGTTTCAGAGCGTTTTCTGGATAAATGTATAAATTAACTGCTTAAATATGGATGTGATTATGACTGTTTTAGGTTTAGTTTCAAATTGTGGGTATACATATCTCCAAAATTGCATTTTGGCACAAAAAGACCTAAAATCTGGCAGTGGTGCTCTCTGGTGGTGATTTAAATGATTAAAATATGATTATAATATGTGACGTCAGGTTATAAATCTTACTCGGAACAATATTTGTGGCAAGTTTGAAGACGAACGGATTAATATTAATGAAACTATTTTTGACCAAAAGATTTCAACAATTTCGTATAGCGCCCCACTATAGCAGTGACCTTTGGATTTTGTTTCCTAATTTGATAGAATTTATTCAAGTCACATTCCTACCATATTTCAAGAAAATCGGCAGCCTGCTGAAAAATCACTGGATTTAAAGAGTAAAGAGGAAAAAATTTAAGAAAGACTAATTGCGGTGACACCATGTGAAATTCTCAATGAGTAGTAATTAGTTCTGAAAAGAACTGGAGGTACAACTCGACGTTTCGATCAGTGTGCTCTAATCGTCCTCAGGAGGAAAAAACTTTGTTGAACATGGAACTTTTGCAATTTTTGATGTTAGCTGCTCACATTGCAATTATTTCAGTAATTTGTTATCGTATTGAGCTTATTTAACCAAATTAAAAGCATGATTAAAGTTGATCATGTTATCATAAGGTCAAGCCATTGTCGTTTTGCTTCAGTATACATGTCGTATTAGAGTGTAAAACACCAATATAACTGCAGAATTAGTTAAAGGGCCTATGATGCAGTGGCGTAACTAGGATCCAATTTTTAGGGATGCACTAGGGGTGCGCCACTTTTTCCAGGGGGACATGTCAATACTTGAACATTTTGTATCCTGCAGCCTCAAATGGGGACCTATTTTTTTCATCTGAATGGGGGCACCCAGGGGAACAGACCTCGGCGGGAGTCATGTGCCCCCCGTATCCCCCACCCCGTAGTTACACCACTGCTATGATGCAATTTTATGTAGATACATATTTGACAAAATATCCATACTGCTGGGCAGTTTCAGCAAAATCAGAATATTGAATGAATTGTTTAAAACCAAACTTAATGTCCATGCATATATTTGCATCATGAGCGCACTGTTCTATGAGATCATAACAGCAACTTAGTGTCAGCAGCCCTAAAAGTGCAAAATATCAAAACCTCAACCCTTGCCCAAGAAAGCAGTCGTTACCACAACAAACAAACAGGTAACCAAACACTCAGTAAACATAACAACATACACAATTAAGAGAACTGACTCGTGAAAATACAAGGAATTTGTTAAATTTGTATGCACACTAAATCAACCATGCTGTTGCAGCTGATCCCACTGTGACATCACTAGACTGGTTTGATTTTGAGAAAATATGACTGCATGAGGCATTTTTGAGGAAAAGCAAACAAATAGGCTATTCTGAAAGGGAATTTTATGCTGAATACGAATATCTTGTTTGTGTTTCTCAAAATTGCCTAATTAGGTCATTAATTAAGGCCAAAGGTCATTAAGTGCAAATTCCATGTTTTCACAAAAAATGATTTATTTTACCTTCTTAATACAATGGTGTAAATATTATAGCAATTACTCTTATAATAAAAATCACGCACGGCATATCAAAATATCAAAATTAATGGAAATTGTGAAAGAATTGTTCATTTCTTTTGCCAATATCTCCTTAACCATTGGACTTTCTCTTTTTCACCACGGGATGAATTTGTACCTGTTTTTCACACCAAAATTCACTTTTGATCAGTGTTCTCTGGCTTATTTACATTGTTTTGGGTACCGAGGGACAGGAATATGGTATTTGGTTTCATTAATTGTTTTAATTAGGACGGTAATTAGAGCCAAAGGTCAATTAGTGCAGAATACCAATTATCAGGAAATTACTTTTATGTCCATTTTTGGTCAATTCTGCACTCATCTATGCAAATACACAAATTTTATTGATAAACTTTAAACTAAATCTAATATAAAGCAACAAAATAATTAAAACAAATTGAAAATAATTACGACTAGGCCTAATCCTGATTCGTTGGCACATATTTCAGTAACAGCTCATTACCAAGACATTTCCCATCACTGCTTGATTGTGATACATCCAGGACAAAGTTCCTATAGCATGGGCAAAACATGTTGTGGTGCAGATGAAGGCATTATTTTGCCTTGTTTTTGCATTCCACAGTCTTGGAATCGCTACATTTGCATGCCTCTGTACATTGCAGACCCCATTTCTTGCAAGAGCACCTATTGCTCACACAACCCTTCGTACAGTTACATGACACAATGTCCTTGCATGCCTTTGGAATGGGTGGTAAGGTTGTGAGGACAGGTTTTAGAAGCCCATCAGTCAGCTTCCATCCGGAGTCAGTCGGGGAGGGAATAACTGGTTTGGGATGACAGGCCTCTCTCCACACTAGGCTTTGGTAGTTGGCACGCTGTATGTGTAACTGGGCAGCATCACTTGATGGTGGCATTGACTCCGGTGCGTGGCACTTTGTGAACAGCTTCACCCGGGCCTTGTCACAGTTCTGGGATGAGGACTTGTAAATGTGACAGATGAATTTCTCAGCATCCTCAGTTACCGCCTTGGACAGAGTTGGAGACTTTCCAAGATCCTTCAGTAGATGATGGTGTTCAATGAATACACCCCATGCTGACTTCTTGGAGTGTCCGGACAAGTACGACACCGTATCACAACCTGTGATCGCGTGGAATGCTGGCAAGGTTTCATAGACTTGGTCACTGAGGCCGAGCTGATCCCTAATGGTGTGAATGGGAACATACTTTGGTTTCTTCAAAGTACCAGCCTTAAGCCATAACTGCAGGCAAGTGCACTTGTTGAAGTGTGCCAGAAGTAGGATCAAGATGTCGGTATCACGAGCAGAGACGACTATGGTCTGTGCATTGCTGTGGATACAGTGAAGTACAATCCGTGTATCCGCCTCTTCATGGTTACCTTCCAGCAAAGCTGTGGACATTGTGGGATCATTACTTTGTACCTCTGTCTCGGTTGCAAAACCTCCACCCACCACAATGGTTTTCTCACTAGGTGCTTCAGCAATGAGGGCATTAGACAGGAATAGGCATAGATCCTTCTTGTTGTCGGTGGATGCCAAGAAGTCAGTCCACTTCTGTGGAAGGGGTACATCTCCGTCTTCAATCAGTCGTCGGATTGGCCTGGACTTCTTTGTACGCTTCTCTCTTGTGCCACCTTTGATGGAGAGGTCCCTATATCGATCGAAGGTCACATCAATTCTATCATATTCTTTGCCCTGCTTCAGAATGTGCTTGACAAACATACTGGCGTATTGCCCGAAGGTGTGGACTTCGCTTGGCTTCCCCAATGACATTACCGTGGCTTGTCCATCTATGACCAGGCAGGCAGGCTTACCAATGGTGATTTCTGGAGGACAGCTCACATCTTTGGTTAACACATCGAATATGATGGATTTGGAACCGGTCCGCAGTTTGCCAGAGGTATCAGCGATGCTCACTGGTACTTTCATCAATTCATGGTTGAGGATGTTGTTTAGATCAACTGGTCTGCCAGCCCGATATGCTGTGATCAATCTCTGCGAAAGTTCCGGTCTGCTTTCAACGTTTCCATCTTTCCTTTCGAAGTCTCTGTCCCTGTGCGCACATCATACAAGGATGCGAAGGTGACAGCTTTCGCTTTCGCAGTGGGTCCCTGAAGTCAACCTTTTCATCAACCATTCTCTCCTTCACAAATGTCTCCAGCTGATCCTGTCCCAATTGCTTTGCATTCAGCAGTGACTTCTCCTATTTCGGTTGTGGCCACGTCTCGAGTTGCTATATTCAACAGTGTGTCGGGCCTATCCAGTCTCTCCTCTGTCATAACCTTCAATCTCCTCAACACTGTGCAGATGCTTGCTTCGTCTTTGTTGTCACGAGACATCCGAGCTGGTGTTGCTTCATTTGGTATCCACTCAGTGTCCAAACCAACATTCATCATTTCGTATGTCTGATTCGAAACACTAGCTCTTTGATTGTAAGACAGCGTCCATCGTGCAAGAGCTGTGTTTGTCTTCGTGATCCCAACGATGCCTCCACTCTTCTTTCCGATGCCATTCAGCCACTCTAGGCTATGGTCCGGGGACACTTGGTTGAAGCGTTGGTTCGAACCCTTTACCACGAAGTTTCCAAGTTTAAACTCATCCTCCACTGGCTGTGGTAACTGTTTCATCTGTGAGAGGTAGACGCATCCCCATCTTGCATAGTTGGTGTGGTCATATCTGTGGAAGAAGGGCAGCATTTCACGAAACGCAGCAAGGTGCAGCTCCCATATCCCTTGACGCTGGGCTCGGATAAAGGCCAGCAAGACAGCCACCATCTCCATGTAGCTCCACCAGAAGGTGAAGTTCTTGTCACTTCTGTTCTCCTCTCCGAATGTCACCACATGTTGTCGAAAGCCCGGAGAAGATGTGATCTCTAGAAGAGCATCATGATCCTTCGCCTCAATAGCTGTCATCAACGCTTGACACATTTCAGCATCTTTGTCCTCCAGATATCTGCGAAACTGCGGAATCAGTAATCGCCACAGAGCTTGCCAGGTTAACTTATGGGCCCTGACAGCTTTCGCATAGGACTTGCCGTCTTTCACTTTCTCAGCTGTGTTTGGACCCAATAGCCCACTCTCAACCCACAGTTCTACCAATCCTATGTCTTCTGTGTGTTGTCCTATAACTTTCAGAAAATTCATGGAGATATGTAGGCCGCCGAGTCTTGGTATCAAAGCGTCTTTGAACTCGGGTACTGTCCACTTCAACTCCATCAGCTGCGGGAACAAACCCTGGTCAACTGTTACCACAGCATAGTTGTTACCAAGAACCCTAGCAACATGAAGTGCCCTCAGTACAAGTGTATTGAGGGTCGACAGCTCATGTGCTGGAGCCAGTATAATTGGCATGTACCCGACAGTAGTTCTGGGTGGATCTGGATCTGGACGCAGAGTGCTGCAGTGGGCCTGATTAAACGAAGTCCAGGAGGGTCTTTCTTCAGCATCATGGCGAGCGACGATGAAGGCCATGTCTTGGGCGTGGCTTGCTTCAAGGGCAGCGCTGTCATCTTCGGATTGACCGAACCAGTCTGTTGCCACATTCCCAAAATCTGGACGAGTGCCTCCTCTGGCGACGTACGTGTCGTGGACTTTCTCTATGGCTGGAGGCACCTTCAGAGTTGTGCTCTTTGACGGCTCAATAGTGGCCATCACACTGTCTGTGGATGGAGGCCCCCAAGCTCGCAAATTTGCGAGTTCAGCCTGAACTTGTTTCTTCGTTTTGTATGCATTGCCACATGTATGTATACATTCACTTTCACTTTCTCTTTTGACTGACTATTGCTCAAGTACACCTACCTGTCTATAATATACATGTTGTGGGAAACTAACACATCTCATCACACAGTAATACACCATTACATAACCATTGCAAACCACCTGCACTTCAGGGACAGTGGGTGGGATTCCACCCTGTAGATTCAACAAAAGCATGTGAGATATTGTATTAGGGGCCTACTACAGATGGCAGCACCAGCATTTTGTAGGATCACAAAAAATGATATTTCCTGATAATTGGTATTCTGCACTAATTGACCTTTGGCTCTAATTACTGTCCTAATTAAAACAATTAATGAAACCAAATACCATATTCCTGTCCCTCGGTACCCAAAACAATGTAAATAAGCCAGAGAACACTGATCAAAAGTGAATTTTGGTGTGAAAAACAGGTACAAATTCATCCCGTGGTGAAAAAGAGAAAGTCCAATGGTTAAGGAGATATTGGCAAAAGAAGTGAACAACTCTTTCACAATTTCCATTAATTTCGATATTTTGATATGCTGTGCGTGATTTATTATAAGAGTAATTGCAAAATTATTAACACCTTAGTTTTTAGGAGGTAATATACACCATTTTTTGTGAAAAAAAGAAATTTGCACTTAATGACCTTTGACCTTAATTAATGACCTAATTAGGCAATTTTGAGAAACACAAACAAGATATTCATATTCAGCACAAAATTCTCTTTCAGAATCACCTATTTGTTTGCTTTTCCTCAAAAATGCCTCATGCAGCTTAAATAAGCACATTTCTGGATTTCTTGCCTAGACTACACTGATATGTTCATGAATATGCAATATTTCATTAGTATACCAAAAAGTGGTAGAAATGTCAAAACAACCACACAAATTAAAGGAAGAAAGGTAATGTCAGCAATGATAGCGACTTGTGCATAAAGTTGGAAAATTTATATTTCATATAGGCCCTTTTGTATGTAGCTAAAGGAACATATCCACTTCATGTACTCAATAGTGTTTTAAAAGTAAACTTTATTGAACATAGATTTTTGGCCGTTTTTGATAGCTGTTTAAAGCTGTCCAAAGTCCAAAGTCCAAAGTCACAACATATTTACTACAGATATTCGCCCTAAGAGTCGGAATAATTAAATAAAGTTCTGATCATGATTGTGCAAGGGAGTTGGGCCCCAATGTAGGCAGAATTTATGTCAAAGTCTAACTAAAGTGTCTCCAAGCATTACTAGTTCCATAAACCGGCAATAATTATAAAGCCCATCCCGTGGCATAACGCCGCTTATTTTACCTCCCAAATTTAACTTCCAAATCAACGACACCAAAAAATGTGAATTACAGAAAATCTAGAAAAACTAAGGAATCTCCTCACCGCTGGTTTGGGATCCAGAGTCCTATAAATCTTGACAAATTGAATGATTTCTTCCACGAAACTGATAAACACGGTTTCCGTGATCCACACTTCCGGGTATTTCTCTATCTCCTCCCGCATCTCTCGCTCGGCACCTACCAAGTCAGTTCCGTTGTCGGATCTCAGGAACTTGACGGTTCTTCGCACTGCAAATCTCCGCACTGCATTGATGCAAGAGTCAGCAGAGAGGTCTTGCGCAACCTCCAGATGAACTGCTCGGCTAGCCATGCATGTGAAGATCACTCCATAGCGTTTTAGAACGCTACGGCCTCGCTTGATGTCAAAAGGCCCAAAGTAGTCAACACCAGACTTCATGAAGGCTGGCTGGTCTGATTCCAAACGTTCTTCCGGTAAGTTGGCCATTTTCTGTACCTGTAGGCGTCCCCGGTACCTACGACACAACACACACTTTGCAATAATGCTGCGCACCAACAGGCCGGCCCTTGGAATCCAGTACTTGCGTCTCAATTCTGTGAGGGTGCTGTTGGCTCCAAGGTGTCCCACTCTCTGATGGGCACTGATAAGAATCAGCCTTGACACGTGGGAATCCTTTGGGAGGATTATCGGATGCTTGACATCTACTGGCAACTTTGAGTGTTTGAGCCGCCCACCAACTCTCAGCAGCCCCACTTCATCCATCACAGGGTCAAGTTGTCGCGCAGACTCGGCGTGGGCATGGCTCTGCTGAACAATCTCTGTGCCTGCTGTCTCCAATTCGTCAATACTGAGGGGACTTGGACTCTCATCTTGTACTGCCTCTGGCTTAACACTTGATACCCGGCGCTGTTTGAAGAGCCTCTGCGCTCGCAGTATCCATGCCACTGTTATCTTCAGTTGCCTCCAGGTTGAACACCAGTCAATCAGCTGATCCACAGTCATGGAACCATCACGGTTCCTTAGGGTGGTGGCGTGAACCCGCTTGACCTCCGGGTCTTTGGCTGGCAGTACTCTGACAATTTCTGATCTCGGCCACGTGGATTCCAGCTCCCAAAGGAATGCTGGCCCCCGAAACCAGAGCGTTGCATCCAGTTTCAGATGAATCCCCCTTGAAGCTATATCTGCTGGGTTTTCTAAGGTCAGGACATGCCGCCACTGCTCAACGCTGGAGCCCTCTTGTATGGTGGTGACACGATTTGCCACAAAGGTGTGGAATCTAGTCGTCTTATTGGCAATGTACCTCAAGACGGAGGTACTGTCTGTCCAGTAGAAGACATCAAAATGCAACTCCATTGCTGAAGTAATCAGTGCGACAAACTTAACTGAAAGACTGGCTGCAGTCAACTCCATCCTCGGAGTAGTGATCTTCTTGAGAGGGGCAACCTTTGATTTGCCCATAAGCAGATTGCAGAAGACTCTGCCTGAACTATCCTCGAGTCGCGTGTAAATGACGATGCCGTAGCCTTCGTCGGAAGCATCCGAAAATGCGTGAAGTTGGCAGGTCACAAGCTCTACAAAGTCACTTGGTCGCAGACTTCTTGGTACTGACATATGCTCCAACTTGACAATGTCCAGCCGTCACTGGTTCCATACTGCCATTTCCTTGTCTCCAATCTCCTTGTCCCACCCAACGTCTTGCTTACAGAGCCGCTGCAGCATAATTCTAGCTGGAAGGATGAATGGACCGGCTAGGCCCAAGGGGTCAAGACGCTGCTGATAACAGACAGAATGCCTCTGCGCGTGGCTGGACGGTCCTTCAGGTTAACCTTAAACCCAAAGGTATTCTCCAGGGTATTCCAGAAGACTCCCAACGCCCGC
Organism: Zoroaster sp. YZ-2022; assembly: GCA_029582265.1. NCBI lineage: Eukaryota > Metazoa > Echinodermata > Asteroidea > Forcipulatida > Zoroasteridae > Zoroaster > Zoroaster sp. YZ-2022. The sequence continues at coordinate 19,817,273 of CM055819.1, forward strand.
TCTGATTGGGGCTGGTCAATGTTCTCAATGGTCAGCCGCTGTTACTTTGATCTCTCCTCAGATGGAATGGAGTCGTTCACCGCCTTGTTGTTACTAACCCACTTGTGCAGGTTGAACCCTCCACGTCTGCACACCTCCTTGACAATTCTCCTGGTTTCAATAGCTTCCTTGGCTTCAAAGCTTGCACTCAGATAGTCATCGACATAGAAGCTTCTCAGGATCTCGTGATGCTGGTTGTCTGCTGCACATTTACGCAGAGCTGCAGAAGCGCAAGATGGCGATGATATAGCGCCAAAGGGGTGCGACTTCAGACGGTAGACCTCTGGTTGTCGGGATGTGTCTCCATCTGGAAACCACAGGTAACATAGGCTGTCTCTGTGGTGTTCAGAGACCTTCACTTGGAAGAACATGCCTTCGATGTCTCCCATGAGACCAACTGGTTGCTGCCTGAAGCGAAGCAGCACATCTACAACTGTGTTCGTGAGAATGGGTCCTGGGAGGAGTACATCATTGAGCGAAACTCCTCTGGTCTCTGCTGAGCAATCAAAAACCACCTTTATCTTGCCCGGCTTGGTGGGGTTGTAGATGCCATGATGCGGCATGTATACCACCGGCTCACTTGATCATCTCTGCTGCTGTCATCAGAGGCTTCAGTGACTTTCTCTGCATACCTTCTCTCGATTAGCGAGCTCATGAAGGTCACGTAGTCCCTGTTGAAGATCAGATTGGTTATTAGTTTCTTCTTCAGGGACATCAGACGGTCCATGGCAACATATTTGTTGTCCTCCAGCTTGCAAGCTGGATCCCGGAATGGCAAGTCGCACTGGTAGTGACCATCTACGAGCTTCAAAGATCTACCAATGATTTCCTCAAATCGCTTATCTTCAACTGAAGGCTCCTTCTTGCTGTCCACCAGGCGCTCTGGAAAATCCATGTCTATGGACGATCTGACCATGTCTTCCAACCGCTGAAGTTGTCCTGCCTCCTCTCTTGCCAACGCTAATTGAAGGTTGGAAAGATGACGGGGCTCCTCCCCGCCCCTGACCATGCCCCATATTATCCATCCAAGCACTGATCTGGCACCATGTGGCTCACGTACAGTCCCTGTCCTCAGCTCTTGTGGTGTATAAGCAGCTGGGACGTTATTGCCTATCAGCATCCCCACCTCGGCCTGGATAACTGGAAGCTTAATCCCTCTAAAGTGTTCAAATCAATCAACATCTTTTTGCGTTGGCATGAGATCTCTGGTGACAGGCATCTCGGATTTGGTGTAGACCATCGGGAGCTTTACGGCAGGACCTGAGTTCCGCCCACAAACTTCCAGCCCCGAGATACGGTGTGTGGTGAAATTCTGTGTCTGTCCCATGGTGCGTAATTCCATGGTAGTGGCCTTGCCGGTTACTCCAAGCTGCTGGGCAAGGTCCTCAGTGCAGAAAGTCACGTTGCTGCCCGGGTCTAGGAATGCGTAGGTCTCCACTGTGGTATTGGTGGCTGGGGACCTGACTCTTACTGGTATAATGGCCATAGTGCAAAGACCTGCGCCGGCTCCCATGTGCGAGCTAGCACTGTCCTTTCGTGGAGCCATGTATGTGGAACATGATTTTCCCTGGTCGGTGGTCCTGGATGTCTCTGGCTGTGGAGACTCTTCTCCTTTCTTCTCTTGTTGCTCTGTTTCCTTGTGAAGCACGGTGGGGTGCAGGGCGCTGCACTCCTTGCATTTGGCCCTGGCTCTGCATCGTTTGCTCAGATGACCATACCTGAGGCAACCAAAGCAAAGTCCCTTAGACTTCAGAAATTGCAACCTGTCGTCAAGTAACTTGGGCCCCAGCTTTTGGCACTCCTGCATTGTGTGTCCTGATCCCTGACAGAAACTGCATGGCTTTAAGCTCGCTACGTCGGCTGGCAACTTGGTGCCTGAGCCTGTGTAGACATGCTTCTCCTGCCTACTGTTCCCGACAAACTCAGTTGCTCCGGAAGCGCACCCAAACCTTTTGAGCGGTGGCTGAGGGCGTCCTCCTCCTATGACCGGTTTGGTTTCCTTGGGCTTGCTTCCTAATGCAAGTTGTCCGTATACTGGGTCCATTACCTTCCTGGCCTCTCTTTGGACGAAGTCTACCAGATGCGTGAAGGTCACTGGCTCGGCGTTATCCTTCTTGTTCATGACTATATTTCGCCATCTCTCATGTAGATAGAAGGGGAGTTTGGAGACCAGTCGCTTAATGTTCTCGGAATACTCCAGAACCCTTGCCGCATTAATGGAGTGTACTGCATTTTTGCACTCCACAAGGAATATTGCGAAGGCGTCAAGTCCAGATGGGTTATCGGGTCTGTGTCTCCGGCCATCCAAGGGCCCTCTGTACGTAAGCATTGGCCAGGAGATCCACATCGCCATACCGCTTCTCCATTTCTTTAAGTGCAGCCGGGTAGCCTACATCGGCAGGAAGACAGCTATATCTATTCACAATATGGTGCGGCTCTCCCTCGGTAAATTGCTCTAAGTAGTTCATCCGTTCATCGTCATCCACCGTGTTAGCGACGACTCTAGCCTTAAACTGGCAGATGAATCTCTTATACTCCAGGGGATCTCCCTTAAACTTAGCTAGGTCATAAACGGGCTTCCTGATCTCCCTGACTAGGTGTTGCACTACAGAAACGGTTGGCACTACCGAGGAGTTCTGACTTGCAGTGCCCTCCTGAACGTCACTTGAGCGACCGGTTAACACTTGATCCTCCTGCTTCACACTCCTTGCCTCTGCTACCGTTTTAGCGTTAGGCTCTTTTGTGTCTTGAATTAGGGCCTGTTGGGAGGATTTCGTATCGGCATTTGTGGTTCCAACTCCTAAATGGGTAGTGTCCAAAACTTGTGTTTGGGGTTCTGATGTTGCCTGAGCTTGAGCTAACATGGTACACGATGATGCGATTTGCGATGCTACTGGGACGTATTCTGGTGCGGCAGGATTGAAAGTCACGCCAAACGGTAAGGGTGGTCGAGAAGAGAGCAGGGGCCAAGCACTCATGTTTTGCTCGTCTCGTATTTCACTCTGCTCAAGTTCGTCTAGGATTGCCGCTTTCGCACTTGAGACCTGCAATTCGGTCCTGAGCTCAAGCTCTTCTTCTTTCTGCCTGAGTCTCAGCTCTTCTTCTCTCTTCCTGGCTTCAAACTGAAGCCTCTCCTCCTCCAACTTCCCTTTCTCTCGGAGTGCTCCAGCTCGGGCCAATAGCTCAGCAGTCTTCTGATGCTCCATAGCTCTGGCTATTGATAATGAACTGGAACTACGGCTCCCAGCAGAACGAGATGTATGTGACCTCACTGACCTCCCGCTGTCTCTATCAAGTATGCTGGTGTGGTACACTAGCCACTGATCTAGTGCGGCCTTAAAGTCCTGAAAACTGCTGAGTTCAGGCTGTAGTTCTGCCTGCACTGTAGGCCGCTGGTCTTCCGTAACCAGTGCTAAGTAATCATTGTGATGAATCAAAAATCTTTCATATTCCTGAAGCCATCTTGAATGCTCAGCTCTAACTTTCTCCACATCTGGTGGAAGTGCTAACAGCAATGGTTGTATGCTGTCCTTCATTTCGATGAGAGCCTGGGCTGTGTCTCGCCGACTCTCCATAGCTGACTTCACCTTGGCCCGCGTGGCCATAGCTTTGGCTTCAGTACCATCAAGAGCCTCCATTATTTTGCTCTAATTTTCCAATGTTGATCTCGAGTATATCGTCTCTTGGCTATTAACTCTGGGTTTATCCACAGCGTTGACTGTTACGACGGTTTAAAAGCAAACACGGGTTTATTCGCTCTCAGGTACCGATATACAACTGCCCTTAAATGCCACGACAGCTGCCTGATGCCACGTCAACTATAATTAAAAATACAGATAACAAGTAAACAATATATGTATAATCAACAGCCAAACTTTGAATAACATAGAGCAAGGAACAAGCTTCAAAAAGAAGGAAAAATACAATTCCACCCCAAGAGGGCGCTGTTGCCTGCAACGGCAACGTACGCTACGAAAAGAGCCCCAGATAATTCAACAAATACGGAAATCAATCCAAAGTCACAACATATTTACTACAGATATTCGCCCTAAGAGTCGGAATAATTAAATAAAGTTCTGATCATGATTGTGCAAGGGAGTTGGGCCCCAATGTAGGCAGAATTTATGTCAAAGTCTAACTAAAGTGTCTCCAAGCATTACTAGTTCCATAAACCGGCAATAATTATAAAGCCCATCTCGTGGCATAACGCCGCTTATTTTACCTCCCAAATTTAACTTCCAAATCAACGACACCAAAAAATGTGAATTACAGAAAATCTAGAAAAACTAAGGAATCTCCTCACCGCTGGTTTGGGATCCATAATCCTATAAATCTTGACAAATTGAATGATTTCTTCCACGAAACTGATAAACACGGTTTCCGTGATCCACACTTCCGGGTATCTATAGCGCCCTCAATCGAGCAATTACGCACGATCCATCCATCCCAAAACAGTACGTTTCCAAATACCAATGTTGTACTACTACTACTACTCAGTCGACCCAGGTAGTCGCGATGTCGCAGGCTTGAGTCGGGCTCGATGTCTGACACGCCACACAACTCTGTCCTGCATGCAACTGACTAGCTCCTCCTTGTTCTCCACTCCTGCGTCTTCTATCAGGGTCTTGAGCATGGTCTTGGTGGGTCTTCCAGGGCCGCGCTTGCCGTGAGTGGGCTCCCACACAATGACCTTGTTGGCCGGTAGCTCTGGGTGTCGGAGGCAGTGCCCAGCAAGGCTCAGCCGCCGCGCCTTGACTTTCTCACTAAGTAGGGGGATGTTGCCGTAGAGCTCCACGTTGGTGATGTGATCCCTCCATGAGACATTCTGTGCCATCTGTAGCATCCTGGTGTAGCAACCGTCGAGAGACTTGGCCATTGCCTTGGTGAAGGTCCAGGACTCACACCCATACAGCAGGATGGTTTCGATTGCGGCATGAAAGAATCTGAGTTTGGGACGTTTAGAGAGCTGAGATGTCCAGATCTTCTTCATATCATGGAGGGCTTTCCATGCAAGTGCCTTCCGGACCTTGAGGTCTTTCTCTGTGCTCTGCATCCTGGAGCCAAGGTACTTGAAGTCATCCACCTTCTTGAGAGAGGCACTTCCATAGGTCTTAAGCGGGGCATGGTCTCCGATGTTATACGCCATGTATTCCGTCTTCTTGGCGTTGAGATGGATTCCAACCTACTCGCACTCCGACTCGACTCTGCTGAGTAACTCCTGTGCCTCTGTGATCTGGTCAGACAGTAAGGCAATATCGTCTGCGAAGTCTAGGTCGGTGAGGGTTAATGGACCGATTCTTCTGGACTTTCTTGGGGTGATAGTGAAGCCTAGCTCCTCATGCTCTTTGAGGGCTTGTCTCAGGGCGTAGTCGAGCACGATTATGAATAAGAACGGAGCCAGCGTGTCGCCTTGCAGAACTCCTACCAAGATCTCAAACACATCACTCACTCCATCAGGGGTGACAACTTTGGCGGTGGTACCGGTATATGTGGCTTCAATGGCTCGAAGAAGCCGGGGAGGGATTCCATACGCCTTCAAGATTTTGATCATCTTGCCTCTGTGGATAGAGTCAAATGCCTTTTTGAAATCTATGAAGGTCAGTACCGCCGGCAGTTTGTTGTTCTTCACCTCCTCGATGATACGTCGGAGGGCTAGGATCTGCGCTACGGTAGAACGTTTTTCCCTGAAACCATTTTGGTTGTACCTGAGCTTGGGGTCGATGGCTGTTCTAATCCTGTTCAGGATCAGCCGGTTGTAGACTTTGGCCATGATGCAGGTGAGACTGATTCCACGGTAATTGTCTGGTGAGGTCAGGTTTCCAGATTTTTGGACGGGGATGATGTTGGACAGGGACCACTGGGTGGGCTTGTCGTTCGTCATCAGTGCCATATTGCAGAACTCGAGCATGATTTCATCTGGGCCTGCACTCTTCCCCTGCTTGAGAGAGCACTTGACTTTCCGTAGCTCTTCCTTCGAGAAGGGACCATCATCGATGTCAACGTTCGTGAGCACGGCCCCGATCTCCAAATCTTCATCAGTCACGGTAGGAGGGTCTCCCTGCAGGTTTCTGAAGTGGTAAACCATGTCTTCACGCGGTCTTTCGGTGTGTTTCCCTTGACTTGTCCTGCCCTCGACCTCTTCCTGCCGCTGACCTCATTCACTATTCTCCACGCCTCGCCATATTGCTTGTCCTCGCGAGCTACCTCTACTTCCTCGATTCTGCGTTCCAGCTCCTCCTCTCTCAGCCTGTCATATACGTCAAATAACTGATCCTTGGCCGCCTTGAGGCTCTCCTTGAGCTGCTCCATCTTGCTGTGGTTGTAGGCCTCGTGTTGTACCTCAACTACCTTCCGTGCTGCAACAACGTCTGGGTGGTCAGAGTTGCGGCTCCTCTTCACTCGCTTCACTTTAGGCAGGCTCTTTCTTACTTCAGAGTTGGCCTCGATGAAGCGCTGGTAACGGGTTGTTGCACCCTCCTCTCTTCTTTCCTCTCCTCCCCGCTCGTTCTCTTCCTCTTCTCGTTCCCTCCCAAGCACATGGAAGTGGTTGAGCACTTCCACTGTGTACTGTGCCTGTAGGTCTGGCCGGGAGGAAAATGACTTCCAGTCAACCTTCTCCGTGGAGCCTGTGGGTTTGGGTTGCCTTAGGCTAAGCCTCACTCTCATCGATACAACCCTGTGGTCGGAAGCCACTGTCCTGAAGCTGCTGTACGCTTGAGCGTTTAGGACACTGTTGCCCCACTTTCGTCGGACGAGAATGAAGTCCAGTTGCCGACGGACTCCTGTGGCTTTGTCTTCAAAAGTCCACAGTTTTCCTTTTCGCTTCTGGAACAAGGTGTTGGCTGCTAGGAGGTTGTTTTCTTGGAGAAAACTGACTAGGTGTTGACCATTCCGGTTAGAGTCATCTATGTGGTATGTGTAGCGGGCATCCTCCGGTCCGAGTCGGGCACTAAAATCCCCAAGCACGGCCAAAACGTTGTGTGCTGGCACCTGCCCGATAGCGACTCGGAGATCAGCGTAGCACTGCTCGACATCTGCCTCTTCACTGCAGTTGTGTGGGGAGTAGCATACAATAACTGTGGTGACAGGGTTGCCATTGAACTCAGCAACAAGAACTCGCGGACTAACCGAATGAACACCCCGCAGCGCAGCTCTTGCTCTCCGACTTAGTAACAGACCCACTCCTCCCTGAGCAGCATTTCTGATGTTCCTCCAGGCGGATGAGGTGATTAAGTCCATCCCGCCTGTCTTGCTGAACCTGATGTCTTCGTCTTCATGGACATGGCGGTGCTCCTGAATGCCCAGGACATCGATTCTGCACTTACTGCTACACGCTGCCATCTCGTCAGACCTTGACTCCTCCCTGATGGTGAAGGCATTGAAAGTCGACAGTATTATCGACTTCTTGCACTTCAAAATGGGCGCAGTAGCCTTGGCTCTGAAGTCGGACTGATCCCTCCCCGAAGGGTTTGAGAACCCGTCGTCATGGTGCCCCGAAGGGCCAGGAACTTGGCCAGCTGCTGTGTTCCTGCGGACTCCCGCCGCTGGAAGTATAGGATTTGCAGTTGTGTGTGAATTCATCATGATACCTTACAATGCTATAGTAACCTGGGGTCGCCGTCCTCCAGGCCCACTCAGCCGTTGGGGTGCAAAAGAGAACCCTCATCCGCCCTAAAGGCGTGAGTCGCGCCTACCGGAAAACCGCCCGGCCACGGTGTCGCTGGCCAAAGCCATGGAAGAGCTACAGAAGAGCTCCTGATTTAGGTAAGGTTTACTCCCTAGCCTTTACCTTTCCCAAGGTACTCACAAGGCAGTGAGACTATTTACCCATAGCTGGGAGGCAAACAAGTGCTACGCCTTGCCCAAGGGCGACCCGGAAACTATGCAAGGCAGTGGTATTTCACATCCACTGAGGCCCGAGCCCGCATACCCATGGACGGATCATCATGAGCACAGGCCCTGGGCATAAATTCACCACGGGCCCATACACGCGCATAATACTACTAGTACTATGCTTTTATTTAATTTTTTGAAAACCAAGGGCCCCTATTGGCTCCTGGGCCCAGGGCACGTGCCCAGTTTGCCCGTGCGGTAATCCGTGCATGCGCATACCCCAATGTTGTACCTTCCCTGATACACATGTGAACATCTGTAATGAAAAACAATGATATTCATGCACATCACCAGTTGTTCGTTTTTTGTAAATTGATTCAAATTTTCACATTATTATTATTACAAACAGTTATTTAAAAATAAAACATAATTTGTGCCCCCCCCAAAAAAATATATATATATAATAATAACCATAATAATAAGATATCGAAATTATATACAAATTTCGGTCAATACCGAGGCATTCCGTTCACCTCCCTCCCCCCCCCCCCGCCTCACCGGTGACGCGCATGATATTACGTTGATGCACTAATGCAATTAGTTTAAATACCAACGGGTAGTTGGACTAAAATAGTACGTTTCTGTTTTCAAACAATTCGGTGAATATCAATACAATTTCAGATACTTTGAGTCAGTGTAATTTCGAGTGTGTAAAATATCAAATACGTTTCATCCGGCGATCCATTCCGGCGATCCATTAACAGAATGGAGAACATCTCTTTACAAATCCTTCTGACATTCTTCAATTCTGTCAACTCTTACTTTAACTAACATTGGCTCCTCACTGGCTAGCAAAATACCATCTACTAACTCTCACTTTTCCAGTTAGTTGCACCACCCAAACACTTCATCTTTCTTCATTTTACCTACTAACACCTTAGAAATTACCCGTGTTGTTAAAGATTTCAAAACCAAAGCCAGCTGTGGTTTTTGATGGAGTCAGTTGTGCTGTGACCAAATCTGCAATCCCCTTTATTGCCGAACCCCTTCCTTGCTTTTCTAAAATCCTTGAGAGACTAGTCTATAATCGATTAATTAATTTCACTTATCATTTTCAACTCACTAATGAACATCAATGTGGCTTTCGCAGTGGGCACTCCACTGATATGGTGCTCATTCAGGTTATCAATGATATTACTAATGCACTTAGTAATAAATTCTGTGCCATCGGTGTGTTTATTGATCTCTCGAAAGCTTTCGACACTATCAATCGTTCTATTCTTCTTTCCAAGTTGGAGCATTACAGCATAAGAGGGGTCGCGCTCTTAATTGTTTACAGATTACCAGGACCTTAACAACAGACAGCAATTTACGACTATCAAGGATAACAACTCTACCCGCCTTAACTTGCACGGCGTTTCACAAGGATCAATTCTTGGCCAGCTTCTGTTTCTTTTATATATAAACGACTTGCATCATTCTTCCTCTCTCCTGTCATTTACTTTATTTGCAGATGACACAACTATTTTTCACTCTAGTCTTAACTGTGACTCCTTAAACTAAACTAAGGTCTCTATGTGGTTTAAGGCAAATAAACTGTCTTTAAACCACACCAAAACTAATTTCATTTATTTTCTTTAGCAAGTCTATCAAAATAGATAATATATCTATTGCCAGGGTGTATTCCACTAAATTTCTAGGTGTCACTATTGATCACAAACTTTCCTGGTCTGAGCACATTTCCTAAAATCACATCTCGTAATACTGGTGTCCTATCAAAGCTTCGCTTCTTTCTTCCTTCCTCCTCAATGGTCTTGCTTTATAACGCACTTATTCTCCCTTATCTTAATTATTGCAATATTGTCTGGGCTCGGTCAAGCAAATTAAGCTGCACTCTTTATCAGTTTCTCCGGAACGGGCCGTCAGAATATGCACTTCGTCACATTTTTATGAGCACACTGCACCACTTTTTGCACAATTACACACCCTTACTCTTTTCGATATCAATAAACTTCATACCGGGATCTTCATGTACAAATACTCCAAAACCTTCTTCCCAATTCCTTTTCTTCTTATTTTATTTATATTCAAGACTTGCATGGATACCATACCAGATCTTGTAATAATTTGTCTGTTCCTTTCACTCGCACTTCTTATTCTATGAATACACTTCATTTCTATGGTCCTCGTCTTTGGAATGACATTGACAATGCAGTTAAAGTTTTAAGGCATCATATAAAAGAGTACTTCTCTCCCAGTATGTAACCTAGCTTTCTCTTCCCAATACATGTGACTCGTCACTAATAACTTAGCTTTTCTCATCATCAGCTTGCACCTTATACAGTTTATTATTTGTTCTCATTATTTTACTATGTGAATGCATTATTGTATAATAGTTAAAGGACCCTGTCTTCTGTAATTCTCTTCTGTCTGGTCTCGTCCGTCCCCAGATGTATGTCCTTTGTGTAAGGTTGTTCCCCACAAGCCTTGACTTACACGAACAGCCTCCATACTCTGTGTTTTCATGTATGACGTGTGCATAGATTGATATTGTCTCCTTTCATATATCTAGTTGTCTAATTACTATCTTTCTTTGTACTCAGTTTGTATACCACCTTTTGTGTAACCATTTCTTCTCACGTGAGTATGGAAATAAATGTGATATTTAATGGAATTGAATTGAAATTTAGGCCTATGTAGAGTCGAGACATTACCAAAAGTGTATACCGGCTTTAAGTTACATATTTTATTTAGGTTTTAAGTTATGTATCTCAACTTTATGATCTGTATTGAATAAAAGTATCCTTTTCTCCTTCTAAATATTCAATGGTTATAGATATTGGATTATTTGCTGAGTTTAAATAGTTTAAAGATGCACTCTCGTCTTGCTTCTTGTGAGGTTAAAACTGTTTTAAATCATGAAGTAATTGTACATTTCTACAAACTTATTCGTTCGCATATACTGGGGACTAGATGGTAAATACATTAAATGAACCATTTCACATCAGGACGGCCAAATGGCTTCAATTTCCATGTGCAAGTTTTGATTTCGTAAAAATTGCAGTGGTCAAATGTTCATAAATTGTTCAAATTAATTTGTTTTCTGTTTTTAAAAACAATCATTTTTAAATAATGAATAATTCAATATCTGCCATTGTCATCCAAGGGAAAAATCCCTACAGTCCGATACTGAAAATTGAAACTTGGCTGAGGCTTGAATATTATACCCCATCCCAGCAACGACGTTGCACATTAGAATTGTTTCTTTAACAACAACGCAAACATATTTGGGAATTGTTTCGTCGTCGACAATACATGCTACGCTAGGGTGTTATGGGCAGGAACAAAAATGCCTTAAAGGGCCCATGAAATGTAATTTTATGTAGATTATTATTTAATATTATACAACATTAATGCTTCTGGGCAGTTTAAACAACGGGGGTTACAATGCAAACTGATAGCATACTCCTCAGGATTCAGGGTAGCCTCCACAATTATTTAGAATTTGTTTTTATTTGGGCTATCCAAAAATTGGGGAACGGTAATTGACTCACTGTCTTCACGCTTAAAACTTAATAAACAAACCAATACCAAAGTAATTGGTGCATAAAAACTTAAATGGATTTTCCTAATTTGCTTTTTCTTTCTATTACACGTAACACTTAACATGGATGTTTTGGACAAGCGCGGATCCAGGGTCTCAAAAGGGAGAGGGGCACATTGCCAAAAAAGGGGACACGCAAAACAAAGATGTGGGAAACTCGACCGTTTTTGGCCCGATATCAAGCTCTTCTGACTAACCACGTGCAGACATGTTTATGTGTGAAATGAAGTATAAAAGCTGAACGGATTCAGTAACTTTGTCAAAATCGCAACGTAACAGTTCTTGAGGAGACTAAATAAATAACATGATATGTTGGATTTTTTCTTGAAGAAGAGAAAATAAATGCTTACATAGCAAACATTTATTTATAGTGAGTCCGGTCATCAATTCAAGTTGGCGCTTGGTTAGCCTACAGTTAAACTAAGCTTTTGACAAAAATTTTGTGAAATATCTAACTTCAGTATTTTTTCATTTCTAATGAAATCATATTTCTGGAAATTGTCGGTTAAAAACGGAGGATGCATCTTTAACGCCTCTTAAATAAATACACTATTGTTATTAAAAGAAAAATAATAATAATTATCACAGATTTTTATGAAACTTACTTGTTTTAAAGTTGATAATGGTATCAAACATTCCTTTAAACATTGTTTATACTGAGGTGATATAGTTTCAGTACAGTAATAATCAAATTATTTGTCACATGAATGTTGGACTTCAGGAGACGAAAGTTTAATACATTTGTACTATTTTCACGTGAACAACACAACGTAAAATAAACTGATAAGCTGGGTTTTAAACAAAACCTATTTCTTAACTCTATTTCAAAACGGGTAATTTTGGAAAATGAGTTTGTTTTAATTATTTTGCTTTATGTAGAATAAAGCTTGTGTTTTTACCATTTTATCTATTTTGATGTTGTTTTTTATTGATACTAATATTTAATACAAAGAAAATGAATTTATATAGATATATATTTTTGTATATTGATATTAGTCAAAGGGGGCGATTTTTGGGGTGATAAATTGTAAGTTTTTACGTATATTAACACTTCCTGAACACTTCCGTACTGAACACCTCCGATATATTTGTTCTATCGCCATTAGCCTACCGATAACGATTAAGATATTTTGCATATTAAACTTAATGGGTTCCTTTCATAGTGCTATGGTACTACTTTACTGGCGTATGAATATTGTGCATAGTAATAAGGGAGCCACAATTAAGTCCGGTTAAGTTTTTGATGGCATGAGTGACGGGCTTGGCGTTCTATGCACGCTCCATATAAATAGATCAATGATGAATCAGGCGAAAGTGCCTAGTTGGTTGTAATGTAATTTGAGTATTTATTGGAAGACCGAAGATCCCAGTTGGCAAATTTAGGCTATTATAAATGGTGTCAGGTTATGTCATCAGGAATTTAAACAACATACGTTATATTATGTAAGCTCACGGTGAAATATTGTTTTAAAAAAAGTGATTTTCTCCGAACCCCTTTTATCTTGAATTCATCAAAGGCCGAGTTGCAGTTCACGTAAGTAGGGCAAACACATGACCCCTTACGTGATCCCTTAACTGGAAAAAATCCCTCAGATATGCACAAAATCGTTGAAATAACACTGAGAATATCAGTGTCAAATTTAACACCTTTAAAATCGCTCGAAGGAGTGGGGGAGGGTAGGCGTGAAAACAGTTGTTGGAGACGTGTAAAACAAGGAATTTTTTCACCCAGCGGGCCTGAATCTTTCCTGAATTCGAGACAAAGGGTGTTCGGATTAAATGATAATACTCAGTATATGTCAAATGCAATTATAGTTTTAAATGATGAAATTCTTGCATCCGGTGATGTTTATCACGAATTAAATTATTTTGCACAGTAGGCTACAGCTAAACAGTACATGCTCCACGATATCCTTTTGTTCTGTCTTGTATATTATTAAAGTGTCGCCATCTTAATGGCGACACTTAATAACAGTCCCCGGTACATATCCCCATTCACAAGAAAATGTACACAAAAGGGATGTAAGGTCAAGCCGAGTTGATCCCACCAGCAATCAATCTCAGACCTAAGCTATTCCCAGCCAAAATGTACACCACTGGTAATTTTGTATTGGAACAGTCGCAGTCTTAATAATGACATAACCCTATCAGGCCTGGGCGTGGGGCACAATGTACCCCCATGACATTTTTTATAATATCTCCAGAACGCTCTGTCCGATCACGCTCAAATTTTCTGACTTTTTAAAACTATTCTTTGGGACCCTCTCACGAAAAAATCAATGATAATGCTATTCATGTTTGCCATAGCAACTGTTTATTTTGAACAGGTCCAATTGAATTTCCACTTTTTTGTTAATAATACTAGATTTTTGATACTGTTAAACATTCAATGAGTTTTTGGATTTGTTGTCAACTTTTAAACTCTGAACTATGGACAATATTGAGTCATGGGACCACTTTCTATGCATTCTCGGAATCCAATATGGCCGCCATTACGTTTCAACGCAGTAACTTAAATTTTGTCCAAAAACCTAAATTTTTTAAAGGTTTTTTCAATTTTTTTCTCAATTTATAAATTTATGTAGTACCATGGATGTTATTATATCTGCCTTTATTGTACTTTTGGTTTTAAAAACCAATTTTGGGTCAAAATATATAAAAATCATGTTTTTGGAGCAAATTGACCCAAAATATTGCTTATAGCTTCCTCTAGTGGCATTTTAATTGTTGCCTGTACTGAAGACAACATTTGTGCCAAATCTCATGGCCAACGGACTAAAAATAAGGAAGTTATGGGGAAAATACAATTTTTGACAACAAATGGGGGAAAGTGACCGAGAATGGGTATAGCGCCACCTAACAGTGACCTATGAAAGTTTTCATAGCCTCATTCGATAGATCGCATCAAACCGAACATGCCTACGAAGTTTCATGAAAATCGGCTGTTGAATACAGAACATTCGGAGGGGGCACAATGAGAATGTTGGTCTACACTGCAAAAAATGTGGTGTTAAAAACTACACCATTGGTAGTTTGATGAACTACCATTGGTGTTTATATTAGGCAACTAGCACAATATAAACAGAATGGAAGAATAAAGTTGACACCACTAGTGTTATTTTAACACCTCAATTTTTACAGGGTATACTATCATAAGAAGTTGTTCCGTCTAAGATGCTGTAATTTCCAAGAATTTGCTTTGAATTAAAATTCTTGTCTGAAATGGATCGATCATCAGCCGAAAATCCATTCCCAGATGAGAATGAATATAAATAATATGAATGTATTTTCAATATTTTCTCCTTGACAACAAAACAAAGTAAGCTGAAATCTTTACATTTAAAGACATTTTACCACAAGTGTCAACAGGCTGATGTGTTGTATGTATGCTATCAGCCTTGATCATATTTGACCACAGTCCACGCCTACCCAATGTTGAATTTTAACCAACACACACGTATTGGTCTTTATAATATGATAATAAAGGGCCATACACAAATGCAAGATTTAGGCAACTATGTATAGGAGGTGTCGAGGAAAGACTTTTCTTGTTCACGGTTATTAAAACGTTATTGTTTTATTTAAGCTAATATTTCATGGTCATTAAAACCTTGTTTTATATAAGCTCTAATATTAGTGAATTTAATTGAATAACGATAACAATTCCTGAGTGGGGAGGGGTGGCACACAATATAATCTAGACCTGAGGATGGGTCAGTGTGATGAGTACTGTCAGTGAATCTTAACATAAAGAGGTTGCCTAATATAAATCTGATATGTCAAGGCAATTCCAGGACCGTCACGGTTGTCATGGGCGCCTGTATCAAAATGGCCAAAAAAACAGACTCTTGTTATTCATATTAATCAAGGCGGTGCCCACGTTTTTTGAGAAAATAACAAAAACTGTAACATGTTTTTATGTTTTAGGTCCATAAAAAGGCCTATTCCCGGCCTCCCCACTGCAGCATGCGATATTCTTACTAACGGTGTCAGACTATCAGCTTATTTGCATATTCAAGATTTTCTTATATTGAAAGCGCCCATTTCCATGGTGAGAGAGCAGTGGGATTGATGAATCCAGATACTGCTCGAACAACCTGGAGACGAGGGTGGAGCAAACCAGGCATCAGCGACGCTAAACGGTAGTGTTGCGGTATTCTTGATATAGACAACTGCCATGCTGTTGAGTTTCAACGAATGCTAAGATTCTGGTCTAGTTTTTTGTTCAAGCAATCCTTGAAGTTGGAGTTATGAGACCACTGGTGGGCTACGTGTATGCCATGATGTTGTCTCTGATTGTGGCATTGAGTTTCTATTTCATACCGATTAGAGGAGACATGGTAGCGCAATGGTTACTGCTGGAGACGGGGATAATCTCACTTCACTCCGAGACAGGGCATTTTTGGCTTTCAGAGGAGCGTGCCGACAAAGCAAATGTGAGTGTACAATGGCTCTTTTCATCCATGAAATTTTGGATTTTTTATTTTTTTAAATTTGTTTTTATGCAAGTTCGCCCCAAACAAGGCTAAAAGCCACTCTTGGTAAGGGGCTACAAGAAGAGAAACATAAAAGATGAAAATAACTCAGGGGGACTGAAGATAGGAATTGGTATTCCTCTTAAAACCGTCTAGATTGTAGGATGGAGGGAAACATGCACCAGGCAAGGAGTTCCAAAGAGATGCAGTACGTGGGGAAAAAAGCTGTTGGAATAGCTCTTTGTTCTACACCTCGGCAAAACTAGAGTGTATGTGTGAGAACAAGCAGAAAGCCTGGTTTCCCGCTTAAACACCCTGATAGGAGGAACCAGATCTGACACACTGGTGGCACATTTGCCATGAAAATATTTGTAGAAAAGACAGAGGCTGGCTACAGACCTACGGTGAGAAAAAGGTTGTAACGATGATCCCAACTCTTCACCAACAAGATTAACAATACGCTTCTGCACTCTATCCAATAAAGATAAATGACAGGCAGAAGCTCTGGCCCAAATGTGACAACAGTACTCCATTAGGGAACGTATAGTTGTCTTATACAGATAGAGAATAGCATCAGGAGGTAAGAACTTCCGAGCTCGATAAAGACAACCAACTCGCATGGAAGCACTCTTTGCAATGCCTGAGATATACCTCTCCCAACTGGCATTAGTGGAGATGTCAAGTCTGATACCTCAGGCAAAGTTGATGGACCCATATGAATGGATGGAAATGTATCATCTCTAGAGCGAGAAAGAGACAGTAGTTTAGTTTTCTTTGCATTAAAGGTTACTAGCCAATCGTTCCCCCACTTCAGCATGCTCTCTAAATCATTATTCAGTGAGACATCCACCTCACAGCGAGAAGTGTTAAAAGAGTTAGGGGAAACACAGTAGAGGGTTGAATCATCAGCATACATGGCGAGCTGAGACAAAACTTTATCGGGCAAATCGTTAATGTAGATAAGAAAGAGAGTTGGACCAAGTACCGAACCCTGTGGAACACCAGAATTGATAGAACGGGTAGGAGAAGATTGACCCTCAAGGACAACCTTCAACTTGCGGTTGGAAAGGAAAGCAGAGATTATGGATAACATTCTGCCTGACACACCATATGACTGAAGCTTGTGGAGCAGGCCAGAATGCCATACCTTGTCGAAGACCTTTGAGATGTCCAATGCTACAACACGAGCCTCACCCCTGCGATCTAAGGCCCCATTAAAATGATCGGTAATTAGAGAAAGCAGATCACCGGGTTGAGCGGGAATGGCGAAACCCGTACTGGCAGTCAGTTAGAAGGTCATTGTCCTCCAGGTATCAAAGGAGCTGTTGGTTGACAAAGCATTCAAAGATCTTACTTATTATGGGAAGTAGACTAATAGGACGATAATTAGTAGATTCAGAACGCTCACCAGCACCCTTAAAGACAGGGACAACGGATGCCACTTTCCAAGATGAAGGAAACACGGAGACTGCCAAGCACATGTTGAATAGCTTGGCAAGAATAGGTGAAAGTTCTGAGAACACATTTTCAAAACAATTGCAGGGATTCCGTCAGGGCCAGTAGCCTTGGAGGCATCCAAGGAATGAATAGTCCGGGCAATCTTCTTAGGGGTGATAAGAGGCTTAGATACTACAGTGGTTGTACGGGATGGAAAGGCAGGAAGTGGATGCCCCTCATCATTAAGTGTGGAGTTGAATACAATGTTGTCAGCAAAAAGGTTTGCCTTATCTTGAGGAGAAGTAAGAACTTCGGGTCCATGAAAGAGAGGAGGAATGGAGGACTTGTTGCGGTTAAGTACACTATTGACAATCCGCCAAAAGTCCCTGGAACCAAGCCGCTGCGTTGAAATGGAACCAGCAACAGAGTTTGCATATTGCTGCTTAGCATCCTCTAAAACTCTCTTACATCGATTTCGAGGTTCATGGAAAAGACGCTTACTATCCAAAGTTCCTGAAAGATGATACTTCTTTTAAAAAAATGGTTACGATGGGCAATTGCTGCAGCACAGGCTTGAGTGTACCAAGGTTGAGAATGGGCCCCGATCTGGTAGGTACGTGAGGGGATGTAAATCTCCATACCAAGGTTAATCCATTAGGATAACTCGTCTGCTGCCAAATCAGGACCAAGACTTAGAACCGATGACCAGGGCACATTAGCAAGAAAACATCGAAAACCATTCCAGTCAGCCTTTCCAAACTGAAAAACAGTACGATGAAAAGGCTGAAATGTAGTTGAGGGAGAAGAATATGAAACGGAAACAGAGACAATTGAGTGATCCGAGTTACCAATTGGACGCAAGACCTTGGCAACACAGTCATCTGGGTTAGAACACAAGAAGCGGTCCAGCAGGTACCTACCATCGGAAGCACGATCCGGAATATGAGTAAGGGATGAAACGATCTGAGTAATATCTTGGGAGATGGAAAAATTATGTGTTGCAATACCAAGAATGTCAATATTACGAGAATGGATCAGCCACTCCTTGTGGTGAACATTGAAGTCACCAAATACCATGACTTGAGCAGAAGGGTGCTGAGAAATAGCAGAATCAATGCTATCAGAGATGGCATCTAGCACTGGGCAGGATGATGACGAAGGTGAACGATACAGAAAAAACAGGTAGGTAGTGGAATGGAGAAGCGAAAGGCGAAAGCACATGCATTCGTGATTGTTACATTCCAAAGTGCTTTCACGGGCTAAGGGAAGAGTTTCTTTAATATAGACACCCAGACCATGTGATGGAGGGTGGTCAAGGCGATGAAAGATATATCCCGGTAACTTAAAAGAATCAGAGGGAAATGTCACAATTCAGTCTGCTCTTAGATAGAGCAAGCAAATCAGGTGAGTTGTTATGAACAAAAGACTGAACAGAAGTGAAGTTGGAACGAAAACCCCTGATATTGGAAAAAGCAATACCAAGAGGCTTTGAACGCTGCGCACAGGGAGGTGGGTTTGCGCGGGCAGGTAAGGTTTATTTATTATTTGCTTGTGTAGTCATGTTTGCATTAATATAAGAAAAGAGTCTCAGTTAGTCTAACGATTGAAACTGGCCCAAAACAATCAGTGGAACCAAAGGAACTCGTACGAACACATTGTCGTAACAATGTCACCCTGATGGCCTCAGGAATGCAACCGAAAGTGGCTGCACGGACCACCAATCCATGCATGTCCATGGCAGTACAACCACCTCGACATTTTACACCTGTTGATAGATCAGCCTCTCAGAGCATTACCACTGAGTTCGGGATCCTGTACTACCAGGCGGCCATGACCTGCAACATGTTTATTTCCGGTACCCTTCGGAGAGGCGGAGTTCAGATGATCCAGGGAGGGCCCTGGGCAAGTACCAAGGATCGGTGGGGTCTAGACTACTGAGAAGAGACAGAAAGAAAGACATGAAGGAGAGGAAAAGGAAAGGGGGAAAAACTGGCAGACCTTCGCCTAGTCCAGAAACAAGGTAAAACCTCTTCACTGAACCACTGCAAAAGATGGGGGTAACGACACCAGGCGGAAGAAAGAGAGTTTTTTTTCCTACCCCCTGGAATTTTGTTTAATCAGTACACTTCTCAGGAAAGGAAATAATTTACATTGAGATACTTCCTAAATAATACACCGAATCATTGTTTAACGCTATGATCATCGCAGTGTCATCAAAAAGCAGAAACATTTTTCATTAAAGACATTTTATGAAAAAGTCAAGATTTCATAAGGCTATACATTGTTATTAATGTACAATAGCTGAAATCCCGCAGTGGGTAAATTTCATCCTATCGGATAATATTTCAGTAACTTTGTAAACAGGTAATTACCAATGTTTTTCTTTCCCTTTAAAGCGTGCACTTTCTTCACTGAACCTCTAACGCTTCACAGCTTCAAATTGATCCTGAAGCCCCTTAGCATGCCTTTCCGGTTGGAATTCACTTTAATAATAATGTAACGCAATGCAGTATCGATTAGAGTGTATTCGAATATTTAGGTTGCTGGATTAGGACGGTAACCCTGGCTAGTGTCTAGCCGTCATTTACTATATATATGTGACAGTTGTTGGAGGGTGCCAGTCTAGAGCAGTGTTCTATAAAACCACGGAGCGGGCGTGTTTCGCTCTCTTTTCCCTGTTTGCAGCAAGTCGGGTGCAGACGTATATTTCTAGCTGGTGATTAAAGGGTGTTGAATCAAGTCTAGGAAAGAGCCTCATATTTGGTGTGAGTTTAATAACCAGCATCCCTGCCAGTCTAATAAATCACATAGCTGTGTCAATTCTTTGTAAATCATTTAAATCACGGTAAATAATTCAGTACAATTCATTGTAATCAATTATCAACATTAAGCCAAGAAGATTATGTGACGTAGGCGACGCGCCTTGAGTTAATGGGGCGCATGTTCTGGTAGAATAAATAACCACAGAGTTGACTTTCAATATAACTCTTTTCGTCTCCGTCATTGTCTGTGCTCTTCCCCCTCCCCTGAGGGTGTGTTGTGTTTTAAGTTAGAGAAGGAATAAGAACCTGGTGGTGCGCTGCGGGCCTGGCGGTAAACTGCCGCCCAAACGGATCGTCGTCACCGGCCTACTAAGCTGCCGCTCGCTGACGTTGGCTGAGACCGACCCGGGTCGCAGATAGAGGACAAAACCGTCACAATAATAATAATAATGTATAGATTTATATAGCGCACGTATCCACCAACTAAGTGGCGCTCAAGGCGCATTATATTATTATCCCTGCTCATAAGGCTCATAAGGTTCATAAATCATTCCTGAAACCATCTCAGCTCCCTGGGGAGTATACAGCTCAATTGCTGCCATTTCTAGCGCATATAGAGCAAACCATCTCTGCCTTCACAGGTACCCATTTAACCCCTGGGTGGAGAGAAGCAATTATGGTTAAGTGTCTTGCTCAAGGACACAGGTGTCACGGCCGGGGCTCGAACCCACACTCTGCTGCTGGCAACACCAGAACTTGAGTTCAGTGCGCTAGACCGTACGACAATCCACTTTTCGTGCATTATACAACACACGGGACCTACGGCTTTACGTCCCATCCGAAGGACGAAGCAATTATGGTTAAGTACCTTGCTCAAGGACACAAGTGTCACGACTGGGGCTCGAACCCACACCCTGCTGCTGGCAACACCAGAACTTGAGTTCGGTGCGCTAGACCGCTCGGCCACGACACTCCAAGTGCTTGAAGGCCAAGCATGATGGGATAATAGCCCTGGCAGAGAACAAGACAGATGGGTCTCTCTTTGCTGAGATAGGTAAGTATAACACCTACAAATTTATCTGTAATGGAATACAAACATACAAGAACCCTGCAAACCTGCAAATTGGTAGAGGTACCAACAGAAGTATATTACATAGGCCTACTCGTAGGTAACAGACTTCTGGTATTAAGCACATTAAATTAGAGAAAACAAAAAAAGACTACTCACAAGTGTTTTTGTAAGTTGTTAATATTTTTTCAAAATGTTCACGCGACTTAGACTCCACATCAAGGTTGGTTTTATGCATAACTTGATAAAAAAGAAAGTAATCATATTATGGAAGAGTTTTGTCAAAATTATCAATTCTGTACATTCCCTTTGAATTGCCTTGGAGTTTTTCTTAGACATTTATATACATGCTACTGGCCACTTTATATACAAACATTATTCTGTTTTTGACATACAGTGAAGACTGAGTGGATACTTTTAATTTATTTTTTCCCTGACACATGAGGGCACTGTTGTGAAATCACACATAGCCATAATTATGCGGGTATTCGATATTAACTTATCAATAAATCGATACCTCATGGAGTGATAACCATGCTTCGCATAGTCAGGGTAGATAGGGCTTTTGAACCTGTCACAACAGGTGTCCTATCTAATGATGGCGTCACGATAAAAACATCTTTAGGGTAAACAAGTATGTCTCGTCGAGCTTCCATGTGACCCCTTCTTCACTTTTTGGACCAGGTGGACATCCTACTTCCAGGAGTGAGCTTATAGCTCCTATACACTGTATGTTGTTCCTTGTCTAGGGTGACGAAATGCTGTTAAAGTCAGTCAGTGTTATTGTTTTGGTCAACTGGTGTGATTCTGACAAATCGACCTCTGATTAGTTCTCAGAAGAGGATGTCATATCAGCAAGTGTTAAATGGTGGGGCGACTGTTGTGTCATATTGCGAATGGAGCTCTTCCTTACAGCTGTGTTCGGTTTGACTTTCCGAGGAAACACAAATGATATGTTGATACGTCACATGTTTTCCCAGTCTTTTAAAAGCACCATGAGATAATTTCGGGATTCACTGATTGATTTTTCTACTATTCTAAATTGAATGAAATATCGACAAATAAAATAAATCATAAACCCAGTCCAAACAGAGTAACTTTGTCATCGTCATTTACCCTGGCATACACAAACATTGGAGGTCTTCGTTCAGATTTTGCTCATGTTGAAGCAGATCCTGAGACGAGAAAACCAGCTTTATTTTACTTCTGTGAGACCAATTTGAACGCTAACATATCTGAAACGGAACTCAATATTCCAGGATATTGCACTATCCTCACTAAACATGATCATTTTAATCGAAACCTCATGGTCTTGGTATATATATATATATATATATATATATATATATATATATATATATATATATATATATATATATATATATATATATATGATATATATATATCAGAGAAGGAATACCTTGCGCTCGAGATATTTCGCGTGCGGATCCAAACCAATCATACACGTGTTTTCGCTTGGCTACTTCACTCTACATCATTCATTTTCTGTTTGTATCGTCCTCAAAATGACGAGCTTGCATCTATAAATACAATATCCAACAAAATTTACGATATACATGTGGGGTATCCCTCAGCAAACATTCAAGTATGTGGAGATTTTAATGTCCATAATATTGACTGGCTTGTCTTCTCAAATAAAATAACAAATGAAGGCATTGAATGTCACAATTTTGCTGTCGCCCACGATCTGACACAAATTGTAAAGTCTCCTACACGAGTTCCAGATGTCAATAATCATTTTGCATCCTTTCTTGATCTCTTCCTGACTTCTACCCCTGAGGAGTGTGTAGTCTCAACTGGAGCTCCACTTGGTAAATCTGATCACTGCCTTGTGTCCGTATGTCTGAATTTACCTCCAAAGCAGACACCTGAAGCACCATTTCATCGTACTCTATACAGATACAACCAGGCTGATTGGGATTTTTTTCGATCATTTGTTGCTGATGCACCTATGAAGAACATTTTGTGTCTGACTGGATATATGAGGGAATGAACCAGTTTATTCCTCATAAATGTTACCAACAGAAACCAAATTCCAAACCATGGTTTACCCCTGGATGTGCTGCGGCAATCGCTCATAGAAATCACTATTTCCACGCCTACAATAGAAATTGTTGCTATGACAACAAACGTGAATTCCGGAGAGCCAGCAACAGATGTAGTCGGATATTGAAAGCAGCTAAAGAGAGCTACCAATCAACAGTCAGAGAGAGGATAGAAGAGCAACTTCTTGGTTCCAAAGAATTTTGGAGAATCACTAACAAGGTTTTAAAGCGTGGAAAGTCTCCAAATCCAACTCTTTGTCAATGGACCTCCGACAAAGCTTTTCGCTAAGTTATTTGCTGACAATTCTAACATGGATGATTCCAATAACCCATTACCCGAGTTTCTCACTCGGAGAGAAGTTGTTCTATCTCAGATGAAAATAACTGTGGAGCAAGTTAAATCAGTAGTCTCTGCATTATCTGTGTCGAAAGCAACAGGTCCAGACGAAATTCCGGTAATTGTGTTAAAAAACATCTTGCCAGATTCATCACCTATTTGGCTAAACTTTTCAATCGTTGCTTTAAGGAGAAGTGTTTCCCCTCTTCCTGGAAAAACTCATCTGTTTGTCGAGTTTACAAAAATGCCGGAGAGCATTGCGATCCTACCAAGTATAGTACAGACCGATAAACCTGCTTACTGCCGTAAGCAAGGTTTTTGATGCACTTGTAAATAAACGGATTAAAAACATCTTGATGACTGTAAGTTACTCAGTGATAAGCAGTATGATTTTCGATCTGCCAGGTCTACGGCCTATGATCAGTCATTTCCTACCCAACTCATTGCTCTGGACATCTCCAAGGCATTCGACAGAGTCTGGCATAAAGGACTCCTGCGAAAACCTCAAGTCTGTGGAATTGCTGGCAGGGTGTTTTGGGTTATCAAATCTTTCCTCACAGGTCGTTCTATGAAGGTCGTTCTGAATGCGCAGTCAGATATACACACTTTAAATGCTGGTGTCCCCAGGGCACGGTTCTGACACTATTGCTGATATTCATTAATGACCTACCAGATCATGTGTTGTTGTAATTCATTGACATATTTGCAGATGACACGACAGT
Organism: Zoroaster sp. YZ-2022; assembly: GCA_029582265.1. Lineage (NCBI taxonomy): Eukaryota > Metazoa > Echinodermata > Asteroidea > Forcipulatida > Zoroasteridae > Zoroaster > Zoroaster sp. YZ-2022. Next base: position 19,841,617 of record CM055819.1, read on the forward strand.
ATTCAACCACACACGCAAAAACCTTTCTCATGTGGACCTGGCTACTAATCTGAGTTCCGATTTATCTCAAATCACGTCATGGGATGAACGTTGGATGGTTAATTTCAATGCCACCAAGACTAAACTTCTGTCTGTTAATCACCATTGATCTGTCCAAGCATATCCCCCATCTTCATGAAGGGTGAAATGCTAAACGGACAGACAAGCTCGGCCTGAATATCACAACTGATCTCAAATGGAACTCTTTACATTTCTGACGTGGGAAAACAGGTCTCCAAGATAGGATCCTTCGGTCAAGCAAAATTGTGAATCCTGAGGCCATCCTCTACCTCTACAAAAGTAGAGGTAGAGCCCAAAATAGAATATTGTGCCCATATCTGGACAGGTGCCTCCAAAGCATCAATGTCTGTTCTTGCAAGACTGCAACACCGCAACACCTGACTCCTGAGGCCATCTTCTACCTCTACTTTTGTAGAGGTAGAGCCCAAGATAGAATATTGTGCCCACATCTGGACAGGTGCCTCCAAAGCATCACTATCTGTTCTTGATAGACTGCAACACCGCATCAAAGGACTAGTTGGTGAAGAGATTTTTCCTCCCTTCAACCTCTCTCACATCGTAGGAATGTAGCCAGCCTTTCACTGTTCTACTGTTATTATTACGGGGATTGTTCTACTGAGCTTTTCTCGTGTTTTGCTAAACAATCTTCGACTCCCCAAAATCAAGAGTAAGTTCCATTTGGATAGCTTCTTCTCTTAGAACAGTATTACAATCGAACGCCCTTCCAGCTGATTGTTTTTACCAACTTGTGATTTATTTAAGTTTAAGAAAAACATCAACAAATGTAATGTAATGTAACACATAAAACTGAACCAGAATGTGTGTATTCCTCAGATTGAACTCAACACTTTAATTTTCCTTCAACAACAATAATCAATGATAATTATGAAAATTAAAACAGTTACGAATGTAATCAACAATGCAAAGATAATGATGATGTGCGCTCACTAAAAAACAATAAAGTAGATCTACATGTAAATATAAAATGACCAGGATCCTGGATTTTTGTTAAGTATAGGGCTATCTCACTGTCCGTGCTCCAAGACAGTTCGAAAAGGATATTCAGTATGCAAATGTTAAGTATTCAAATGTTCTTGAGCCCAAGCAGCAATACCGCTAGAGGTACAGCATGACGGTGATCCCTGTATACATAACGAAGTCTTTCACCTCACTGATCAAACTCTCTTTTACCGCAGTAGCTAGGTTTGGGACTGCCCTGAATATGTATGGGCGGCCAAAAGGGCCAAAATTAAAAAAATGTCCAACATAGACATTAAGAAGCCCACAAAGGACAAAAAACAGCCAAAGAACAAAATTATCAATATAAAGACAAATTAAAATGGCAAGAAGACAAATTTTTATAAAGACAAAAACAAAATCAAACAAAGGACGAAACGACAAGAGGACAAATTTACAAAAAGACAAAGTCAAAATCAAGCAAAGGACAAAACGACAAGAGGACAAATTTTCAAAAAGACGAAGTCAAAATCAAACAAAGGACAAAACGACAAGAGGACAAATTTTCAAAAAGACGAAGTCAAAATCAAGCAAAGGACAAAACGACAAAAGGACAAATTTACAAAAGGACAAAGCCAAAACTAAACAACCGAAAGACTAACGCTAGTCGAATACAGACGTTGTTTGGCAAAACCATAAAGGACAGTCACACACACAAGGACGTTTTCCCAATCGAACAAAGGACGATCGCGAGAGGACAAACTTGTTATGTCTACCTAATGTTTGAACGCTGGGGGCGCTGGCGCTACATGTATCCTGGCCCTGCCTAGCCTGCTGGCTGCATGCGCTCAGCGCCTAGAGCGCCGGCCTGGGTCGTCTGGGTGCGCTGCCTGCATGCCGTAATGGCGGCTCGCGCGTTGTCGCTGCTGATGTTGTCATCAGGAATATACGAAGCCGAGTTGATCGACTGCATGCATCCATTGCAAATGGCGATAATACTGTAGGTATTATTCACTACAGGTTGGATAGTCTAGCTGTGCAGGGATATTTTGCAATATCGGGAATATCTTCCAGATTATGAAAAGGAATGGAACTGTCGTTAGTGGGCGGGACCTCGGCTTGGACGAGGAGGTTCCTCAGGCTAGGAGGGCATGTCCACACCATTTACCTCCATGGTCTCAACATACAGGAAGGGAATGACTAATTTACCCTTTTTCTCCTTTTTCTTTCCCCAAAGAAAATTTGTTACATTTATTTTACTTTTATATTACATTTGTTCTACATTTGTTTTGTTTGTTACAGTAGTTTATTTTTGTCAGTTTTGCTTAATTTACACCCCCTGAAAAAACAAGCTACATACATAAACACACTGTAAGAGAGGAAGTTAGTCAGGTGTGAAAAAAAAAAGACAGAAAAAGCAGAGTAAGGAACTGGTCCTGGGACCACACAAAGGAGATTAAATGTAAATAGAGGTACCAGGAGTTTATGCTAGAGGAAGAGATTATGAGATTAGTTAAAAGCAATGAGTCAGAATATACTTGATGACAATCTTTTTGATTCCCGTAATGACGACCTAGAACGTTTATGGGTTAAGGTCAAATTTAAAAATGAGTCTAAGAATATATATATTGCTGTTGCCTATTTTCCCGTGGAAGGTGTTGACCGCGATTTAACAAATGAAATGTATATGCATTTACTTGCTGAAGTAATAAGAATAGAAGAAATAGATGATGATGATCCTCAAATTTTAATAGGAGGAGATATGAACGCGAGAATTGGTGATGCAATTTCATTTGGGGATCCAGTCAAGAATATTAACGGCGAAAATCTATTATCTTTTAGTAATGACAGCAACTTATCTATTATTAATTGTTCCAATTTATGTTACGGCAAGATCACATGGATTAGGGGCTCACAATCTTCAACTATTGATTACTTTCTGGGTTCTAACGCCATTCTCAATAGGGTTGTAAAAATGATTGTTGATGAAGAAAGGGTGTATCACACAGGGTCTGATCACAATGTGCTAATTCTTAACTTAAAGCCGGATAGGCGTAACAAAGAGACCGCTAAGTCGGCGTCAAAACAAAGGCGCTTTGTTTGGGACATAAAACAAGACCAAGATTGGTCTGCCTTTCAAGAGGAGGTCAATAAAGAATTTTGTGAATGGGATACTAAATCCCTTGATAATGCAGATGTAACCTGGAAAAATGGTACTCTTGAGAATGACGGGGATAGCCAACCAAAACAGCAAAAACCAAGATCGATAGGAAAAGGTCGCGAACTTTTCTTAAACAAATTGGGACAAAGAAAAAAATTATTTTACCTTCAAAGACAAACGGCTTTATTAACTTCTCAAAACAAACCTTTTGAGCTAAAAATCCAAATTGCCAATTAAAAATAAGTTTTTAAAAAAATTCAAAGGTAGGAAGGTTAAGGTAAGAAAAACTCAACTGTTATAAAAATGTTTCCCAAAAGAATGTAACTCCAAGCGTACAAACAAAAATGTATAAAACCAACACAGCACTAAAGTGAAATACAGTTTACAGACAATCAAACATCTACCTGTAAATCAAACAAAATGCAAAAGAAAATTGATTAAGAATACATGCTTACTTGAAATTAAGAAAATATACCAAAAAATGAGCAAAGTTATATTCATCATGTACAAAATAATACAGTAGGATACTTATAAGACAACCTACATGTATGCTCCAATTAGGGGCTCCTTAAATTTAAATATCAAAGGAAGTGGCTGGGTTCACATGGGATTAAGTCATAAACTCTGCTCATAAATTTGAAGAATCTACACTACCCTATGGACTTCATTAGGTATGCAAATCCCTAATATACATCTACAGAACAAACAGTTGCACTGGCAATGCATGGTCACTGAACCATACAAAAGAAACTGACGTGACGGTGTGCATCGCCGGCATCATCGTCGTCAGTCGACGCAACACTGTCAATGATACGCTTTGCATGCAATACACAATTTGATATCTCTTCATAATCTGGAAGATATTCCCGATATTGCAAAATATCCCTGCATAGACTATCCAACCTGTAGTGAATAATACCTACAGTATTATCGCCATTTGCAATGGATGCATGCAGTCGATCAACTCGGCTTCGTATATTCCTGATGACAACATCAGCAGCGACAACGCGAGCCGCCATTACGGCATGCAGGCAGCGCACCCAGACGACCCAGGCCGGCGCTCTAGGCGCTGAGCGCATGCAGCCAGCAGGCTTGGCAGGGCCAGGGTACATGTAGCGCCAGCGCCCCCAGCGTTCAAACATTAGTTAGACATAACAAGTTTGTCCTCTCGCGATCGTCCTTTGTTCGATTGGGAAAACGTCCTTGTGTGTGTGACTGTCCTTTATGGTTTTGCCAAACAACGTCTGTATTCGACTAGCGTTAGTCTTTCGGTTGTTTAGTTTTGGCTTTGTCCTTTTGTAAATTTGTCCTTTTGTCGTTTTGTCCTTTGCTTGATTTTGACTTCGTCTTTTTGAAAATTTGTCCTCTTGTCGTTTTGTCCTTTGTTTGATTTTGACTTCGTCTTTTTGAAAATTTGTCCTCTTGTCGTTTTGTCATTTGCTTGATTTTGACTTTGTCTTTTTGTAAATTTGTCCTCTTTTCGTTTCGTCCTTTGTTTGATTTTGTTTTTGTCTTTATAAAAATGTGTCTTCTTGCCATTTTAATTTGTCTTTATATTGATAATTTTGTTCTTTGGCTGTTTTTTGTCCTTTGTGGGCTTCTTAATGTCTATGTTGGACATTTTTTTAATTTTGGCCCTTTTGGCCGCCCATAAATATGCCCCACACGCCATAAAACTCGTCCATATAATATATAATATACTTTGTGTACAACCACGTAAAAGGCTTGTGTCCTGTTGTGTGATCCCCGCTACTGCCGTTACCCAGGTTGTTTTCATCTGACCGGGGCTTGATCCCTGGCTACTCGACAGATATGGTTTGGCCTCTGACCAAACAATTTTCATGAATATGCATACTTTTATTAGCGTAATATATAATCAACAGTGCCAAAAGTGATCAAACACAAATTGGCTATTAAAATGTAGCAAATGTTGTTCATTAAATAATCATATTTCGGTAGCGGTACGGTATAGCTGTTCTAATAGATCACCTCCGTAATAGAAGCAATAAGGCGTCTTCTTCCATCCACTAGCCTGCAGGATGACCGACTGCCAAAGGCTGTGCTGTACGGAGAGCTGGGCACCGGAATGTTGGACGGCCACGTCTTCGCTTCTTTGACTGCGCAAAAAGGCATCTGTGCAGACATCAATGTCCAACAATGGGAAGACTTGGCAAGGGACAGACGTCTCTGACGTGTGTCTGTTAAAGCTGGACCGGCAACGGCAGATGCAGCCAGAGCAGAGGAAAGCAAGGAGGAAGAGACGACATGAACGTGCAAGTCGCGCTTCATCTTCTGGCTCTGCACCACCGACTTACCTGCCGCTTCTGTGAGAGGGGTCTATCATCCAGTACTGGACTAATGAGAGGGCTTGCGGCCGACATTACCCTCACACCACCTAATTCTCAGTTTTATTTTTAGGTGTCTCGTTTCTGCGATGAGTCATACTTGTTTACGAGTTGACCGCCAATGATTATGGTGATGATGATGAAAGCCCTGTATTAACGTACCATACCTATATGTGTGCGTTCTCATGTTTTTATATTCAGCCAATTTTCAATGAAAATTCTGAGGTATTTTGAGCACAACATTATCTTCCGGGTGGTTATTGATTGTCAAAACAGTATTTCTCCGTATTTTCAAAGAAAAAGGAAAGGTACACAATTACCTGATAACAACCCTGAATACTGATTTGTAGCAGAAAGCTATCTTGATGTGAAGTTGGTAAAGGTAGAATATTCTGTCATTTCAGTGAAAACCACAAATATATGAACATTAGCAAAAAGTAGCTCCAAGTGATTGTTTGTAAAAACTGTGAAATTGGAAGTCTAATGCATATCTTAAAATAGACATTGGGTATTAAGGAGGGGAGGGCACATGGTCCCCCAGGCATGATAATAATTATGATTGATACCTCCATTAACCTCTGAGAAATCACTATGCACAACCTGTACAGATTCTGTGTAGACCCGATTTTCCTGCTTTCATAGATCATAACATTCAAGTTCATTAACATATTTTCTTGATCAGACATTGGAGGATTGTTTAATACAAAATCGGTCATCAGAGCCTGCCACGGAGATGTATGCCACCCTGATCTCGATGTACATGAAGAGGAAGGTCTCCTAGATGAAAATGAGTATCGTCCCTTCTGGATCGAGTACAAAGAGGGCAACGTGACGGTCGGCAAAGGAGGACAGGTGAATGGGTTCATGGAGTGGGACGCTGGTAAACATCACGGGCGAGTACCGTCTGAGGTACAGGTTGGTATATCCACATGGCGCAATGAACAAGGATCTTGGGTATTTAATACATTTTGTGAGTAGATAAAATCTATAGATTCATAAAAACAGGTAAATCCCAGATGATATTTCTTGGATGGATACATTTATAGACCTTTTACCAGTGGTGTCCAATCCCTGAAAGAAGGCAAATCTGTATACATCGGTTATAAAGCGGTGTTCGTTGTACTTAACATAATTAGTTATGAAATTGTCGGGGAGTCGAAATGTGAAGCTTACTCTCATTAAAAGTATTACTTTCTCTGTAGAATGCATAAAGATATTGGCCTGTCGCTCAAGTTTGTCTTTTTCACTGGATATGTGGGGCAGTTTTTGATTTAGTCTGAAAAATATATTTTCCTTGAATAAAGGATGAAATAACATGAAATATTTCATATTAAATAACTGATTAGAGTGTTGTTATCATTTCTACCAAAAATAACATGTTACAGATTAAAACCCTGCGTCGTGCCATGGCGCTAATTTTGTTAGTATGTTTGTAAACAAAACCTAATTACTCCGTTGATTTTTACCCGAAATTTCTCAAATTCCGTAAGTTCACTGTTGAAGTATACCCAAATAGCATGGTTAATTCTCATTAGCCTGCTTTGAACCCTTGACCCAAAAAATCCTACTGCAAAAAGCATGGTCCCATAGGACCGTGTACAAATCCTAATGCCATCTGTCAACACACAAGGGCATTGACTTCGGCTCTGAGCGGCTTATCAAAAGCTATCAGTTACCCACTATGTTGTGCCTGACCATGAATCCAGACATGCTGGCACCATCAGCCATTGGATGAGAGTTGTTTATTCCTATAACTGCTATGGGTACACATAATAGGGTATATTTTATGTCGATTTGGGGTAGGGGAAAAAGCGTTATCAGAACTAAAATAAACATCAACCTAAAGGGCCCTTACATTTTTTTTTTTTGCTTCAAATTGTTGTCTAGGGTCTAGAGGACCTCTAGGCATCTGTTAAAACCATTGGGAGTTGGTAGTGTTCAACACAACAGAAGTTATAGCGCCCCTTCACACCTACTAAAAAATTTAGCGCGATGCAACCGCGCTGTTCGCATAAGTGTCATGGCACGTCGCAAAAACGATACTACTGGTAAGAAAAACGTGGGTAAATTGTCTTTAACATGAGATTGAATATGTTGTGTTAGTTGTATCAGGAAATTTTCAAGACCTAGAAAATAGACCGATCCAGTAAAAGCACCGCCCACCATAGTAACTGCCTAGCAACAGCACACACACGTGAGCCTCGCCTCTCGATCGTCGAACCACTGACCGGCCATCATGCGCGCACACTTGTATATCATTCGTCATCGAAACGATACAGCTAATTAACATGTCGGACTTTTGGACGGGTAATCGTGATTGGTCAGTACTCCATGGGTGAGGCTTAATGGATCGTTCTATTGCACTAATATTAATATTGTTTTAGTTAGTAGAAAGCGTTTGATGCAAAACTGCACATTTCATGTCATCATTTTAATGATAAAAGTTTGTGACACACAATTGTTAATTAAAGTCCGGTTAGAACGGGGATTGTGTTCGGCAAAGTTAATACTTTTATTAATAAAGGAAATGTCACTGATTCCGAATTTAGAATCATTTCACTTTGATGTAGCTTCTTACATGGGGAAAACAAGAGGAAACCCCCACCAAGCAGCTTACGAAAACAAACGCTGTAGTGACGTCATAATGATATGCATTGACCTCAGACACGTCATAGTGGGGAGACGCGAATCCGGAAGTAACTTGAGTTTTCATAGTGAAGCATCGGGAGTGCTCGGTGTCATTTTGATTTCGGTGTATTTTAGATGAATTCTGCAAGTATTTATTGAGATTTAGATATACACATCATTATCTAATGCCACTACATTGTGTTATAGGTGGTTGCATACGCGAATGGGTAAACAAATCCGTACATATTTGTGTAGTTCCGCAAAAATGTGGTGATTCGACGTAGGGATTAGGTTCGTTTTGAGAACTCTACTGACTGGTTCTGATTTCACTCTGTTGGGAGTCATCAACAATATGTTCGGCCCATGTTACTGAAGATTCAGTTGATAAGATTGTTCGAATATGCATATATAAAGCATGAATAAAGGGGGTCACGGTTATGTCTCTCTACGGGGAGGTTTACGGAAACGTACCAGAGCTCCACGGACAAATCCACCCCTGCCGACCATTTTGCTAGGTAATGTAAGATCTCTTACAAACAAGATGGATAAACTTAGTGCGTGCACACGTTACCTATACGAATACCGTGAAACATGTCTTATGTGTTTCTCTGAAACCTGGCTTAATGAAAACATTCCTGACAGTGCCGTAGACTTGCCAAATTTTAACATTGTCAGAGGGGATAGATCACCGGAATCTGGAAAATCCAAAGGCGGAGGTGTATGTTTGTACATAAATAATGCCTGGTGTAATAATTGGTCGGTGAAAAAAAGAATCTGCACCCCTGATTATGAGGTATTAACAGTTGGGCTGAGACCCTATTATTTGCCCAGGGAGTTCAACCAAATGTTTATTATGGTCGTCTATATTCAACCTAGAGCGAACTTTCAAGTTGCAAGTGAGGCAATTGCTTCCAGAATTCAACGACTGGAAAGTACTTCCCCTGACTCCGCTAAATTTGTGTTAGGAGATTTTAACCACTGCAGATTCAATCAAGCGTTACCTTCATATCATCAGTTTGTTAACAAACCAACGAGAGGGGACGCAGTCTTAGACTTATGCTATGGTAACATCGCATCTGCATATAAAGAGAGGGTGTGCCCAAAACTAGGTAACTCGGATCATAACATTATTCAATTATTGCCGTCATACAAGCAAGCCCTGAAACGATCAAAGCCTACTACACTAACTACCCGTAATTGGTCTACCGAATCCAAAGAACAATTACGTGGATGTCTTGAGTGCACTGACTGGAGTGTTTGGTGGACTGCCCAGATTCGATCGATACCATTGTTACGACTGTGACCGATTACATTAAATTCTGCATCGATTCAGTTGTACCATTGTCAATGAAAAAGGTTTACCCTAACAACAAACCATGGGTATCGCGAGAACTTAAGTCTCTACTCGTTGAGAAGAGGAACGCTTTTGCAGCTGGTTGTACAGAAAGGGTAAATGAGATACAAAAAGGCATCAAACGTCAGATTAAAGTGTCTAAAAACGACTACAAACGGCGATTAGAACAGAATTTCCAACAGAACAATTCACGGGCTGCATGGCAAGCAATGCAAAAATCACTGGATACAAACAAAAGAAACAACCACTTGAATGCAACAGTGACTTTGCCAACGAACTGAACAATTTTTATTGTCGATTTGACAGTCATGATTTTACCCAAGAAAATGATCTCTTAAAAGACTCTCTGAAAATTAATGCTGAACATGACACTATTTTAATTAATGAGACTGAAGTAAGAAATATGTTTTCAGGCCTGAAAATTAATAAGGCTTCAGGGCCGGATGGTGTAGGTAACAGAATTTTGAAAATATGTAGTCATCAACTCTCTGGTATTTTTACAAAAATATTTCAACTGACATTAGACAGAGGGGTTATTCCACAGATGTGGAATACCTCTATGATAGTTCCTGTACCAAAAAGCAGTAAGGTTTCAGTACTGAATGATTACCGCCCAGTAGCTCTGACGTCAAGTGTAATGAAATGTCTTGAAAAGCTTGTTTTGAATTTTCTTCTTAAAGATGCAGGCTCTTTTTTGGACAAGTTTCAATTTGCATACCGGAGCAATAGAGGGGTTGATGACGGGGTACTGGTTTATCTTCATAAAATGCACAGTCACCTGGACAAGCCAAAATCTTATGCTAGGTCATTGTTTATAGACTTTTCTAGTGCCTTCAACACGATACAACCTCACATTCTAATAGAAAAACTTGTGCAAATGAATGTGTCTCCGAAAATTGTACAGTGGATTCATAATTTTCTACTGAATAGGCCACAGTGGGTAAAAATTGGAGACGTTAATTCCAAGGTCAGGATAATCAACACGGGTGCCCCTCAAGGGTGTGTCATCTCACCGCTGTTATTTTCTTTTTACACAAGTGATTGTCTCTGCTCAAGTCCAAATTGTAGTATAATCAAATATGCAGATGACACGGTTATTACAGGCTACTTAAAAGATGACGCACTCTGTTATATATCGGAGGTAGCAAAGTTTGTGGACTGGTGTGATCGTCATTTTTTAACTATTAATGTTGAGGCCCAGCGTTCTGTAGGCCTCACCTTCCCAACATATGATAAAATCTTCTTGGAACGTGCAATATCTAAAGTACATTTTATTTTATCTGATCCAACTCATCCACTTTTTGACTGTTTTGTTTTTAATAGATCCGGGCTCAGACTTTGTGTTCCCCGCACAAACCTTACTCGATACAGGCAATCCTTTGTTCCCAACTCCATTCATTTATTTAACACCTTGGTTGTTCGTAAATAGGGGTATTTATTCATTTATTCATTTGTATGTTTGCTGCAGGTTATCTCGTTCATTTTAAGACTGTATAAAAAAAAATTATCCGTATTTAAATAATTTTTTAATAATATTTGTTTATTTGAGTGTATATTTCGTCTTCTTAATTTGTGTAATTTTTGTGAATAAAATTATTGTTTTTAACTAAATGTAGTTTAACATTTTTAAATGTGCCAATGGAAACTAAATTTCTGTATTTTTATGATGCGGACAATAAAATTTCTATTCTATTCTATTCTATTCTATTCTAGAAATCCCCACCACCATCTGATGACTTGTCTGGATGAGACGTGTCAATACTTTCTGTGGAAAACAAATACACATGAACAAATTTGGTTCAAACTATACTTTCACATGCATTTATTTATTACAGAATAAAACATTTTAATGTAAATTTTGTGCCTGATTTTCATTATGAATCAGTTTTTTTTTCATTTCAAGTTGATAAAAAAGTGCACAAACATTTTTACCAGCATTTTTACAATTATGAATTTGCCAGCCATGTAAATAATTAGAACAGGATTGGGACTAAACAACCCGATACATATACAATTGTATTTATATTTTCCATGCACCGATTACTGTAAAACATGGGCCGAATTTTATTTTCATTATGTTGGTACACAAACTATACAGCAAACTCAATTATATTACACACTATAGTGGAGATTTAACCTAAAATGTAACGAACAAATTCACAGATATTACACATACCAGTCTGTAGTGTGGAGGCGATCCACAGTGGGCCAGGCGAAACCAAAGTGCACCAAAAGGGATCATTTGCGTATGTTCCAGATTTTATTTCTTTAATTTTTTTTAGGTTGCTAAGACCCCCTATGACTATTTTATAAGCAATTTAAAGTCAAATTAATATTTAATAACTGTAGAACTGCCTTACAATCTCAAAAAACTGGAAATATTTTTGATAAAACCCGGTTGCTGGTAATAAATTTAAAATTGTGATTGTGTGGGCTTTTGACAGAAGCTATCGTCATGTAAATTGAAGTAAACCCAGTGCATGATCTACATTCTTTAAAAATTAAGTCGATTGTAAATTTGCTTTTTGATTTCAACAGCAACAACTGAGGAATTTGGTTTTAAAAATTATAAAATATAACTTTTTTTGTTCAGCTGTGGTGCAACTAGCAATCCCCGCTGATTCCCGCCTAAATTCTCATATTTCCCTGAAGCTGAACCTTTCAGCAACATTTGATACCAAAATTAACTGAGACCACCTGCGACCTGCGATTTTGTAGCTATTTTTGTAAACCCCATCCCAACATTTTTAAAACCTTTTTTCATAACTCGACTGTGAGCAGCGCGCGCCACAAAGTGAAACTGACAGGACTTAATTATTCCCTTGCGGTTTTGCGCTTCGTAAACAAAGGCAAGTGTTGCAAAGTGATAGCCATGATAAACAATTGTGCAGTTAAAATATCAGTGTCTTTATAGTGGGAAGCAAGACGTATCTAAAAAGTAATATTCAGTCAGTAAGCCCTTACTGGTAAATTCGCAAAACAAAAATGATCACAGGTCTACATGAAACTTATTGGTGTTAACTTGATCATAGTATCAAACAGGGATGAAATATTATGGTCTCATGTGCTATCAAATTAGTAAAATAGTGAAATAATGTCCAAAAATAATTGCTGTCCCTCCGGAAACAAAAACAAATCAACATAAGAATGAATACGAAACATTTGAATGCATTTTCATTATTTTCTCGGATAATGACACATAATAAACTGAATTTTTACAGGGTTGGTTGTTTAATGTATATCTTGATTCAAAGAAAGTAAGTAAGCTTGAGCGATATCGATTTTTTTCATCCACGATATATCGGCAAACATATATTGCGATTTTTGATAATATCGCGAGAATTGTTTTCATTCATGCATGATTGCTTTAGAGCCGATGAACACAGGTAAGTACCTTCTACAAGCGTCACAATAAATTGCAAATTCGTTTGCGTTGTGTATATGTACTTCTGAAGGAGTTCGCTTTTGTTTCTCATTTCCAAAAGACAGTTGTAATTTTGCTTCTATGGAATTCCTGACTTGACTCACAATCGTGTTATCGTCCAAGCTTAAAAGTAAGGATACTTTTAGGAACATTTTTTACAATCATTACCAATAGTGTATAATGGATTTAAATCACAAACTTCCTCAAATTGTTTAACGATACTTTTATCCTTAAACTAATTTACAGCCGTAACACATACACTCGATTAGTGTAATTTAAATCGAACAAAAACTCAGTTGAGGCTATAAAGCGTGAATTATCCGCGGTCCAATCAGAAATCAGTATTTTGATGAGGTCACAAATGTTTAAAAACACTTCCATTGACATCTGCGGGTCCGGAAACATCTGGGTGAAATATGCCATCAAAATAATGGAAAATTTAGTTTTAGGCGCACTTTCGTCCCACCCTGGCCCACTGTATGTGCGATCGTCGTGGGCTGCCGGTGAAGGAACATTCTCAATCGATGTCGTCGCCGGCCTGTGTTCTTGAGCAACTACTTTATGCGAGGCCAACGGCTCACCAGTTCGGTTCGGCTGCACGAACAACACCCATCTTTTCGTCTGATTTTGGATTTTCTGACGGGCGATGCTGTGCCGCCTCGGGAAGAATAATCTGAATCAACGTTGGGCACTATTACCTTCAAAATAATCTTGGACTGTCGAATTCTGGCATATGTAACGAGCGAGTCTGAACAAAATGGGTCTCACTTTTATGAGGTGCCGTATATGACTAAATGAGCATTTACAAATATATAAGACTAAACTAAATATAGAAGAGCAAATCCATATATTTAAGAGCAAACTCATATATTTAAGAGCAAACTCATATATTTAAGAGCAAATCCATATATTTAAGAGCAAACTCATATATTTAAGAGCAAAACCATATATTTAAGAGCAAACTCATATATTTAAGAGCAAACTCATATATTTAAGAGCAAATCCATATAAGAGCAAACTCATATATTTAAGAGCAAAACCATATATAAAGGACAAATACAAATATATAAAGGATCACAGACAAATATAAAAAGGATCAAATATATATATATATAAAGTGTCAAAAACAAATATATAAAAGACCAACACAAATATAAAAGTTTTGAACAGCGCCCTCTGTATAATGGACGTAACTTCAAATATTGAAGACATGGACATTTCAGATATTGAAGACATGGACATTTTCATATTATTGAAGACATGGACGCCCATATATTTAAGACATAAGTTTCATATAAAGGACGTCAACAGTCGTCAACGAAGATCGAGCCGATTTTCGTCCTGGCCGAAAATTGAGCTTTAGTCTTGTATACCTTGTCTATAAATTGTACATGTTTGGCGGGAAAAGGGTGACTGAGCGTACGGCACGCTAGTACTACTTATATACTAGTAGTACAAGTAGCAGCCGCGTCGCGCCGGCGGTATTCCAATCCGAATTCCACTGACCCGCTGATCCGTTGTGAATCGAATGTCGGTGCCTATCAGAGATGTTGTTGAGGACTTGTTGTCTCATCACCGGTTCCGTGAATTAATGCAACATGAGACGAGGGAGGGAGCACGGCACGTTTCTAGCGGTAGTACTAGCGTTACTACTACTTACTAGTCCTTCAAGTTCAAGTGCAACAACACCGTCGACATACCTCAGAAAGTGACCTTTTAATAATTATCTTTAAGTGTATAATATCCAGTCTGTTGCTTATTTTAGCTGACATTTCAGGCAATATTGATTGTGTATGCCGAAAAGAATAGGGGTGCCATTATTTATTGAATGCTGAACATCTTGCCCCCCACTCAAAGTCACCCCTGAGATATGTAGAGAGATTCTCAACCTGTGAAATGTTATTATATACATGTGGAAGCATTGAAGGTAATGTTTGCAGAAATTTAATTTACTACAACTATGGAGGTTTCCACAACAAAATTGTTTTAGAAAGAATTACACTATTTATACTTTATTTATTTTCTTGCTCCTTATAGTAGTGGGGCGACTTTGCAAGTCATGCAAGAGAGTGACATTGCTGATACTACTTTGTATTAAAGATGCGACTTTAATAAAAGAGTGAGCCAACTTTGCCAGGGGCGACTTTTTGGAAGGTTACTTTGTGAGGGACGAGATGACTGATTTCCTATTTGTTGACATTATTAGGTGAACAATGTAAATTTAGTCATGTGTTTAAATTTTCTGACCACTCAAAATTAATGTTATATTTTTTTTTTCAGTGTCTTGTAATATAAGACACGTAATTTCAGGCAGTTCAATAGTTAGACAAAATTAACAATGGCTTAATTAAAAAATATTGTGTTGATTCAGGACCATAGGTAATAGATGTAGCATTATTAGTTACTTACAATGTACATGCATGTGGTAAGGAAGTCAACAAAACGTATATTATTCACGCATATTAAAAAAATAAAATAAAAAATCACTTCATGTTTTTCAGTGGAGGGCATGCCTCCATGTAATTCCAGACCTAACCTGGTTACATTATTACTAAGCATTAATAAAGCATCAAAACAGCATCCATAACTTAAGGCAGTGATTGTTTAGTAACAACCAGTACTGCAAAACCCAAACGGTTTGTGCAATTATTTAAAAAATACCTTTTTATTTTTTTTATTTTTTTTACTACTGTGGGACTTTCTTGGCATACTTTCATGTAAAACTGAATACGTTGTTTCTTTTATAACATTTTTAAGATTTGCTATACTCTTTTAGTGTTAAATTTGTATATTTTTGATATACAAATGTTGCATGTGTTATTATATATTTTATTGACTTAACCCTCCTACTATTGCTGCACTTTAGTGGAAAGTTGCTGTAGAGGTCAAAACCAGTCAACTGCCTGTTTTGACTGTTGACCCAAATGTGCACACAGGGGCATTTTTGACTGGTTTTTACTGTCATTTTGACCAGACAATGCTTTTACCAGTCAAAAACAGTTGACTGATTTTGACCTTTAAATGTACTTACTACACGTAAAGTTTGACAGTGTTTGATTGATTTTGACCCTTGTGGAAGTAGGAGGGTTAATAAATGCATAGCATTGATATTTTTATGCATTAAATGTACATGTGTACTTTCCTCTATTGTTTACTGCAAAACTTTTAATCTAGCCAGTCAGCAAATTCCAAACAGTTTAATTAAGTGCAACTTTTTTTTTTACTACTGTGGAACTTTTTTGGCATACGTTCATGTAAAACTGAATACATTGTTTCTTTTATATTTTTATATTTGCTATATACTCTTTTAGTGTTACAGTTAAATTTTTATATTTTTGATATACAAAAGTTGTGTTATTATATATTTTATTGACTTAATAAATGCGTACTTTCCTCTATTGGTTAACTGTTGTTTATGTCTCTCAAAAGATTCAGCCTTTTTCTCTGTCATTATTTATTATTATGAAACAGCTGTATACAAAGATAATTAACAATTACAAATAACTCCAGTGTGATAGTTTAACCCATTGTTTGGCATTGGTATAAAACAATACCACCTTATGTTAAACGCACATTTGGAAAACTTAGACACCCCAAATTATTAAACAAACAACCTAACAGGTTAGGTCACAAACAATAAAACGTAAATGTACAATCGGATCAAAAGCTGAAGAAATACATGTTGACTGAATGCAGTTTTATGAGCCTTATGAGCAGGGTAATAATATAATGCGCCTTGAGCACCACTAAGTTGGTGGATACGTGCGCTATATAAGTCCCACATTATTATTATTATTAGAAAGTAACACCTGTGAGGTTGTGGGAAACAATGTCAATAAATAAACATTGGAAAAGCCAGTACTGCATCTTGATTAAAATACATGTACAAGTGGTATACATAGTAGAACTTTGTCAAATTGGTATTGTTCTGGCAATGTTTACTGCCTCCTGAAACAGATTACATCCATGATTTCCATCATCTTGCAAAGGGTCAATGCATCTTGTCAGTTCTTGCAATATTGCTTCTGCATGTGGAATATTAAAGGGTGGGATTTGCACATCATTTGCACTTTCTACTGCTGGCATAGGCACATCTTCATCAATTCCATGCTCTGCCCATACATGGTTGGTTGTAGCCTGCAGGCCAGTGATTGCTGCATTGTTGCTCTCTCTGTTTAGCCACACTCCTTCATGAAACACTTGGCGTGGACTTCTGTTGTGACAAGAACTAAGGGGATGGTGATTCCAGTCCTCCAGAAACTCCCTTATTGCAAGATTTACCCGAGGTATGTAAATGAAATGTAAAGTAAACAGCGACAATTCATCAAGGAGGCCCAAAGATTCCAGATTGTAAAACAGATTCTGAAAGTAGGACATTATAACACGTCTTACATCTGCCCATAACCTTTCAATTCTCTGATTATGAACACTCCTCCCAGTTATAAAACTCCCATGGTCAAATCCTCGGTCTGGGTGTGACAGCATGTATCTAGCTACGTCCACATTTTTCTGTACCGCAGTCACTACGTACACGAGAAGGTAGGCCAAACTCCTCAACAGCAGCTATAAATAGCTGAAGAAGTGTGTCTGCTGTGTTGTCGGGGGATGCTTTCAGATAAACAATGCATCGAGAATATCCATCTATTCCTCCATGTATCACAATACACCATCTGATCTACTTGTGGTGTCCATCAATGTGCCTGAAAAAAAGAAAAAGAACAAATTTAACTAGAGATTCGAGTTTGTCTTGACACAAACTCTAGGTGTTCGGGAAATGTAAAGGTCAAATTGGGGTCACTTTTTGTAAATTAACGATCAGTACAATGGTACAAAAATTGTGAAGTTACCTGTTGTGGTTGTTGAAATATGATATTTTTAAATATTAAACTTTAACTTCCGGTTTGGACAGGAAGTAAGGTCAAATTGGGGTCACCTTTGTGTAAATATTTTTGGACAATTAACAATCTATACAATGGTGCAAAAAATGTCAATTTACATCTTGTAGTTGTTGAGATATGATTTTTGTTAAATATTAAACTTTGACTTCCGGTTTGGACGAGAAGTAAGGTCAAATTGGGGTCACCTTTGTGTAAATATTTTTCCACAATTAACAATCTACATTATACAATGGTGCAAAATGTGAATTTACCTCTTGTGGTTGTTGAGATATGATTTTTTTTAAATATTAAACTTTGACTTCCGGTTTGGACAGGAAGTAAGGTCAAATTGGGGTCATCTTTTTGTAAATATTTTTTGACAATTAACGATCTGTACAATGATACAAAAATTGTGAATTTACTTCTTGTGGTTGTTGAGATATAATTTTTTTAAATATTAAACTTTGACTTCCGGTTTGGACAGGAAGTAAGGTCAAATTGGGGTCATCTTTTTGTAAATATTTTTTGACAATTAACGATCAGTACAATGGTACAAACATTGTGAATTTACCTCTTGTGGTTGTTGAAATATGATTTTTTTAAATATTAAACTTTGACTTCCGGTTTGGACAGGTAGTAAGGTCAAATTGGGGTCACCTTTGTGTAAATATTTTTCGACAATTAACAATCTATACAATGGTGCAAAAAATGTCAATTTACATCTTGTGGTTGTTGAGATATGATTTTTGTTAAATATTAAACTTTGACTTCCGGTTTGGACTAGAAGTAAGGTCAAATTGGGGTAATTTTTGTAAATATTCTTTGACAATTAACGATCTGTACAATGGTACATAAATTGTGAATTTACCTCTTGTGGTTGTTGAGATATGATTTGTTTAAATATTATACTTTGACGACTTCCAGTTTGGACAGGAAGTAAGGTCAAATTGGGGTCATCTATTTGTAAATGTCTTTTGACAATTAATGGTCTGTACAATGGTACAAACATTGTGAATTTACCTCTTGTGGTTGTTGAGATATGATTTTTTTTTAATGTTAAACTTTGACTTCCGGTTTGGACAGGAAGTAAGGTCAAATTGGGGTCACCTTTTTGTATATATCTTTTGACAATTAACGATCTGTACAATGGTACACAACATTTTAATTTACCTCTTGTGGTTTTGAGATATGATTTTTTTTTAAGATTAAACTTTGACTTCCGGTTTGGACAGGAAGTAAGGTCAAATTGGGGTCACCTTTTAGTAAATATTTTTGACAATTAACGGTCTATACAATGGTACAACAATTGTGAATTTACCTCTTGTGGTTATTGAGATATGATTTTTTTAAATATTAAATTTTGACTTCCGGTTTGGACAGGAAGTAAGGTCAAATTGGGGTCACTCACAACTCGTGTTTCATCTACTTGTTAAGTTCTAAGTACATGCCAAGTTTCAAGTTCATGTGAAGTTTGCAAGTATGTGTTTGTTACCGGACAGTTATTGGGGAGAAGAAGAAGAAGAAGTAAACTAGACGGCAGTGTTTGTGATATTACAAACACATAGGTGTTCGAGTTTTGTCAGGGCAGTGATGATGACGTCAGAATCTTTTTAAAAGAAACTTTGCATTATTATTTTTTAATATTAAACTTTGACTTCCGGTTTAGACAGGAAGTAAGGTCAAATTGTGGTCACCTTTGTGTAAATATTTTTCGACAATTAACAATCTATACAATGGTGCAAAAAATTTCAATTTACCTCTTGTGGTTGTTGAGATATGATTTTTTTAAATATTAAACTTTGACTTCCGGTTTGGACAGGAAGTAAGGTCAAATTGGGGGTCACTTTTTTGGAAATATTTTTGACAATTAACGATCTGTACAATGGTACAAAATTGTGAATTTATCTCTTGTGGTTGTTGAGATATGATTTTTTTTAATATTAAACTTTGACTTCCGGTTTGTACAGGAAGTAAGGTCAAATTGGGGTAATGTTTTTGTAAATATTTTTTGACAATTAGCGATCTGTACAATGGTACAAAAATTGTGAATTTACCTCTTGTGGTTGTTGAGATATGATGTTTTTAAATATTAAACTTTGACTTCCGGTTTGGACAGGAAGTAAAGGTCAAATTGGGGTCACCTTTTTGTAAATATGTTTTGCCAATTAACGATCTGTACAATGGTACAAAAATTGTGAATTTACCTCTTGTGGTTGTTGAGATATGATTTTTTTAAATATTAAACTTTGACTTCCGGTTTGGACAGGAAGTAAGGTCAAATTGGGGTCATCTTTTTGTAAATACATTTTGACAATTAGCGATCTGTACAATGGTACAAAAATTGTGAATTTACCTCTTGTGGTTGTTGAGATATGATTTTTTTAAATATTAAACCTTGACTTCCCGTTTGGACAGGAAGTAACGTCAAATTGGTGTCATCTTTTTGTAAATATCTTTTGACAATTAACGGTCTGTACAATGGTATAAAAATTGTGAATTTACATGTTTTGGTTGTTGAGATATGATTTATTTTAAATATGAAACTTTGACTTCCGGTTTGGTCAGGAAGTAAGGTCAAATTGGGGTCATCTTTTTGTAAATATATTTTGACAATTAGCGATATGTACAATGGTACTAAAATTGTGAATTTACCTCTTGTGGTTGTTGAGATATGATTTTTTCAAATATTAAACCTTGACTTCCGGTTTGGACAGGAAGTAAGGTCAAATTGGGGTCATCTTTTTGTAAATATTTTTCGACAATTAACAATCTATACAATGGTGCAAAAATGTCAATTTACCTCTTGTGGTTGTTGAGATATGATTTTTTTTAAATATTAAACTTTGACTTCCGGTTTGGACAGGAAGTAAGGTCAAATTGGGGTCACCTTTTTGTAAATATTTTTTGACAATTCACGATCTGTACAATGGTACAAAAATTGTGAATTTACCTCTTGTGGTTGTTGAGATATGATAGTTTTTAATATTAAATTTTGACTTCCGGTTTGGACAGGAAGTAAAGGTCAAATTGGGGTCATGTTTTGTAAATATTTTTGACAATTAACAATCTATACAATGGTGCCAAAAATGTCAATTTACCTGTTGTGGTTGTTGAGATATGATTTGTTTAATTATTAAATTTTGACTTCCGGTTTGGACAGGAAGTAAGGTTAAATTGGGGTCACTCACAGTTCGTGTTTCATCTACTTGTTTAGTTCTTAGTACATGCCAAGTTTCAAGTTCATGTGAAGTTTGCAAGTATGTGATTTTTTGCGGACAGACGCGGGGGAGAAGAAGAAGAAGAAGTAAAAAAAAAATATATAAAAAAAAACGTACAAAAACAATAGGTGTTTCAGGCACAAACCCGAACACCTAACTAGAGCTTAAGTGTTTGTTGCTTAAGTGTTTGTTCGAGTCCACTTCCGGTTCAATAAAATTATCAACGATGATGTCAATATCATATTTTGCAAAGGCGTATCATCTTTTATTATAACAATATAAATTTCATATTCAAAAATATATCAATTTTGCATTAGAATGTGTTGACTTTGGACTTCCTGTTTAGACCGGAAGTAAAGGTCAGAACAGGTGATTTGAAGGTCATATATATGACATAATGAAACTTCCTCATGATCATGACAAAATAACGTTAGTACTTGCTTTGGTTAAATTTCTGAGATTGGAAAATAATCCATTTTTTTAAAATGCCACTAGGGGGCGCTCTGAACTTTGATTATGTAATCAAACATATTTTTTGAGAATATAAGATGTCACTATCACTTTATTCGCAGAAGTCATATTCAAATTTCCTATGATTTTTGAGATTATTATTTTTCTAAACCTGCCACAAGATGGCACTGTGACAGGTGATGACGTCATCCTTCACATTTTTAAAAAGGTCACATGTCAATAGTAATTTCGTCCACGGAAGGCATACACCATATCCGGTTTCGACCGGAAAGAGAGGTCTGATTGGGGTCATGTTTGTGGACGAAATGTCACATAATTCAAGATCTGTAAGATGATGCAAAGATTGTGAAAATATCTTTTGTGGTTCATGAGATATGATTTTTGGAAATATTAAAATTTGATTTTAGTGTATTTCGCTATCTGATGACGTCACAACTTTACCTGAAACTATATGTCATAAATTTATTGACAACTACATGTTATGGTATAAGTATCTATCAAGTTTGAAAGCTCTGTGAACTTTGGAACTGTTTTTTTTGTTCGATAAGTCTCATCGAGGAGAAAGGGAAAAAATAACAGATTGTCAAAATTGCAATTACACAATTTAAAATAAGTAATGCCAGTAATTAATTTGATTACAATATCAGAGATCTGTAAAAGCCTAAATGAATGTCACAACAATGGTTTCGTCTTCTAGTTTAAAAGAGGCGCTATGCACATTTAGTGGTTGGACATAATAATTATGTCCAACCGCTAAATGTGCATAGCGCCTCTTTAGTTTGAATTATTGGCGCAGGAAACAGCATCGCCTAATCTGTTTATTAACCTTTAAAGTTGTATCGTAAACTACTTTTATTCTCATATATTAAGTTTTGGTCACGTGATTAAGATGAAACTTTCCAGTTGTCTTCATATTGACATAGATTGTTTATATTCTAAATTTGACAAAATTCTGATCTATAATTTTTGTGAAAGAGAAATAATTTTTTTCGACCTGTTTTAATTTTCCGTAGTGACGTAGTAATGACGTCATTGATCATAGTTTTGATATGTATATATTTCAAAGAATATTTCATACACAGGAACCATGTCAAAATTCCCATTCACATCGCCTCCAAATCTCAACATGAGGCCTGATTTTCGTGAAATAAATATCTTGGAATAATTTGAAGTATACATATGTCCATCATCATCCATTATTATGTTCTCCACCTTACTGAGTAGGTAAGATTACATTATAAACTAGCTTTAACACCCTATTTTTATTTTCCCCCCAGATTTGTCAAGTTAAACATCAAATTGAAGTTATGAGATATGAGATATGAGCTTTTAAAATTTGCAAAATCGTTACTTCGTGTGCCACTAATTTGACCATCAAAGCATTTATGGTAACTCATTACACAAACATTACAAGCTATTAATGCAAGGAATTCAATTGTGTTTTTTGTTTTCGATTAGGTCATTTAGTTCTTGAGATATTGGCTGTTGAACTTGGAAATGTTGTGAGATTTAAGCAATAAATTAACAAGTGTGACTTGGAACACTATGCTTTTTTATTTTAAATATTGACACTAGTCCAACACATGCTTTTCAAAAACCACGCTAGATGATAAATCAACATGTAAAATCACCCATATGAAAATGAGGATCAGTGGGTTAAATTGTTTGGGGGGGGGGGGGGGAGCTGGGGGTTACTGAAGACACTGAAGCATGGAAGAGTATATAAATATTTCCCCTTTCCTTGTTTTTCCAACATTACCAAGGAAAAGTTACCCTGTGAGAGAAGAGTCTTTACACTCCTGAGATTTCCATTTCCATGTTGTGATTAATTTTTCCCTACATGGAACATAATAGAAAGTTACCTAATAATTGTGCATTTCATCCATGTTCATGTAGCGGGTACCACATAGTCTACTCAAAGCATAGCCGTATAGTAGTTGGGTGAAGAAGAAAAAATACAGCTTATGTCAAATAGCTGATGTCTGCAGTCTTGAAAGCTTGTATGGATATCAGCCAGCTAATAGCCTTTCACGAAAACGAGCTTATAACTACTACATGAAAAAGTTGGAAGAAAGCTTGCATCCGTGCTTTCCATTCCCCCGCAGAAGAGTTCTCAAAAGTAAATAATTCCCAATTCAAACAAAATTAAATGTAATTATATCCACTGGATCAAATCTGATAATTATTGCCCTTTTCATTTTGTTTATGGAAAAACCTTTCAATTTTAGATTTAAATGAAGCCAACATTGGTATTTATCTCTTGGTATTAAGTCTTATACAAAAATAAATTTAACTGATGGACTGCATGTTTGTATACTGAGTGATCTTTATTTATCATATACTTCACTTTCAGGTCAAGTTTATAACAAAAATATAATGATAAATTGACAATGATAGTAATACTGTAATCAAGGATCTCCTTATTGTGACATGCTTATAAACTGTCTTTGTTTTCACCTATACTGCAAATAATTAAAAAATAATTTATAAAATTTGAAAACAAATTCTACATTGATTTTTACATTTTCAAGGTTGTACACATGATTGGCAAAATGTCTTTAGCTGCATCCATACTACAGAATTACAACCTTAAAGGGGGACTGACATCCTTTATTGTGTGTGTACTTAAGGCGTTTTGTAATAAAATATTGTTTTTGAGACCCACCTGTGTCTATTTAATCATTGATTTATGAGTACAAGTATTTTAAAACAATGTTTGAAGTGTTTGGTGGAAGCTTCATTTGTATAAGATATGTGACGTCAGGTCGGGAAGATCCGACGTGTACATGATGTACATATACATACAAAAGTTTCACACACGTAGCGTCGATTTCATTTCTTCCGTGATTTTTGTTTCCGGAACTAATAAAATGCCGGGAAGATGTGTTTCTGCAGGATGCAGCAACACCACCAAAGACGGTGTTAGCCTTCATCTGTTCCCAAGTGACCCAAAAATCGCCGTATTTGGACGAGCAAAGTTCGACTGACAAGAGTAAAGTGGTCAGGTCCATCGGCTCACATAGTTTTGTGCAGCGATCATTTTGAGCCGAGTTTTGAGCCGAATTTCTCTTCCCGACATGACGTCACGAACAGCTCCTCCGTGCAGGGCGTAAAAGTGGGGGCATTTTTACAATGGAAAATAACACTCTCAAAAAAAAATAAAACACAAAACAAAAATTGTATTGATCTTTTACTGATATAAAATAATAAAACGATCACATATTTAACTGTTTGATTTAAATCCATGTCAGTCCCCCTTTAAGGTCAGATGCCATTTTGTACATACATTTTTAGACATTGAAATAATCAAAGAGTTGTATGGGTGCTTGTAAATTGCTAATAAAACAATGAAATACATATTTATTGTAACTGTCTGTTGGGTTTCATGACTTGACTTTTGTGGTTACACACTTCCCTCCCCACAATCAATTGAAATCACTTTGTTGACCTGTTTAACCTACTTGTAACCAGTCTAGAAATGAGTGTGCATGGTCTTACACATGTAACAAGTGAAATGACTTCAGTGTAAATGAACCCAACCATGATCCTTTGTTGACAAGAAAACAGAATCAATCTGCATTTATAATAAATGTACGCTCTGTATGTACAATTTCGTGACAGTTCAGAATGGGTGACATTCAGGGGTTGTCATTGGAATCGGTAATTTTGGAATAAAATGCCTGCCCCCTCCCCCAAGTTCTTGGTGATGGCATGTACTGCCACACATTTGTTTTCTAAAATGTATTGGTCTATCATTGCAGCACTATATAATCCAAGAACTAGGGAAGGGGAGGGGCAAACAAGCAATAAAAGTATAAGGGGCCCAAATTACCAATTCCATTGACTGACGACTGGTGCTTCATTTATATGTCGAAAATCACACCCATCATCAATTCTCCCCAGCTGAAGTTGCAAGATGTTTCTATACTCTTTCTAAAAAAGGGCTTAGACTTAAATAAATGTTGTTTAACTGACCCCAGTACTGTGATAGCAAAAAATAATAACAAATTATACTAAACCTTAATTTTTTGTAATAAACAACCATTAAAACGAAATGAAATGTTCATCATTGGTATGAAGACCCCATCTCAAACGATCTGTTAACGTAAGACGTTAAACCATACCATCGTGTAGCCTAGAAACTGAAGATTGTTGATTTCTTGAACAGTTATAATAACTGCATTTGGCAAGCTAGCCGGGAAAGCCCGCTCTCCCCCGCTCTCCCCCGCTCTCCCCCGCTCTCCCCCGCTCTCCCCCGCTCTCCCCCGCTCTCCCCCGCTCTCCCCCGCTCTCCCCCGCTCTTAATTTTAAATGATTAAGCAATCACGATTTATTAAAGTAGTATTAAATTCAACTATAAATACCAACAGGATTGGTGGCGTAAGTCAGATGTTTGGTGTTAAGTAGTATTAAATTCAACTCTAAATACCAGCAGGATTGGTGGCGTAAGTCAGATGTTTGGTGTTTCGATGTAGGCAAACTGGGTTCGAATCCCAGTGACGCAAATGTTTTAATTTTAAAGGATTAAGCAATCACGATTTATTAAAGTAGTATTAAATTCAACTATAAATACCAACAGGATTGGTGGCGTAAGTCAGATGTTTGGTGTTTCGATGTAGGCGACCTGGGTTCGAATCCCAGTAACGCAAATGTTTTAATTTTTAAATGATTAAGCAATCACGATTTATTAAAGTAGTATTAAATTCAACTATAAATACCAACAGGATTGGTGGCGTTAGCCAGATGTTTGGTGTTTCGATGTAGGCAAACTGGGTTCGAATCCCAGTGACGCAAATGTTTTAATTTTAAATGATAAAGCAATCACGATTTATTAAAGTAGTATTAAATTCAAATCTAAACACCAACAGGATTGGTGGCGTCAGTTAGATGTTTGGTGTTTCGATGTAGGCGACCTGGGTTCGAATCCCAGTGACGCAAGTGTTTTAATTTTAAATGATTAAGCAATCACGATTTATTAAAGTAGTATTAAATTCAACTCTAAATACCAACAGGATTGGTGGCGTAAGTCAGATGTTTGGTCTTTTGATGTAAGCAACGTGGGTTCGAATCTCAGTGACGCAAGTGTTTTAATTTTAAATGATTAAGCAATCACGATTTATTTAAGTAGTATTAAATTCAACTATAAATAGCAACAGGATTGGTGGCGTAAATCAGATGTACTGCGTTTCGGTGTAGGCGAACTGGGTTCGAATCTCAGTGACCCAAATGTTTTCATTTTAAATGATTAAGCAATCACGATTTATTTAAGTAGTATTAAATTCAACTCTAAATGCCAGCAGGATTGCTGGCGTAAGTCAGATGTTTGGTGTTTCGATGTAGGCAACCTGGGTTCGAATCCTAATGACGCAATTTTTTTTAATTTTAAATAATTAAGCAATCACGATTTATTAAAGTAGTATTAAATTCAACTGTAAATACCAACAGGATTGGTGGCGTAAGTCAGATGTTTGGTGTTTCGATGTACGCGACCTGGGTTCGAATCCCAGTGACGCAATTTTTTAAAATTTTAAATGATTAAGCAATCACGATTTATTAAAGTAGTATTAAATTCAACTATAAATACCAAAAGGATTGGTGGCGTAAGTCAGATGTTTGGTGTTTCGATGTAGGAGACCTGGGTTCGAATCCAAGTAACGCAAATGTTTTATTTTTTAAATGATTAAGCAATCACGATTTATTAAAGTAGTATTAAATTCAACTGTAAATACCAACAGGATTGGTGGCGTAAGTCAGATGTTTGGTGTTTCGATGTAGGAGACCTGGGTTCGAATCCAAGTGACGCAAATGTTTTAATTTTTAAATGATTAAGCAATCACGATTTATTAACGTAGTATCAAATTCAACTATAAATACCAACAGGATTGGTGGCGTTAGTCAGATGTTTGGTGTTTCGATGTAGGCGACTTGGGTTCGAATCCCAGTGACGCAAATGTTTTAATTTTAAATGATTAAGCAATCACAATTTATTAAAGTAGTATTAAATTCAACTATAAATACCAACAGGATTGGTTGCGTAAGTCAGATGTTTGGTGTTTCGATGTAGGCGACATGGGTTCGAATCCCAGTAACGCAAATGTTTTAATTTTTAAATGATTAAGCAATCAAGATTTATTAAAGTAGTATTAAATTCAACTATAAATACCAACAGGATTGGTGGCGTTAGCCAGATGTTTGGTGTTTCAATGTAAGCAACTGGGTTCGAATCCCAGTGACGCCAATGTTTTAATTTTAAATGATTAAGCAATCACGATTTATTAAAGTAGTATTAAATTCAATTATAAATACCAACAGGATTGGTGGCGTAAGTCAGATGTTTGGTGTTTCGGTGTATGCGACCTGGGTTTGAATCCCATTGACGCAAATGTTTTAATTTTAAATGATTAAGCAATCACGATTTATTAAAGTAGTATTAAATTCAACTATAAATACCAACAGGATTGGTGGCGTAAGTCAGATGTTTGGTGTTAAGTAGTATTAAATTCAACTCTAAATACCAGCAGGATTGGTGGCGTAAGTCAGATGTTTGGTGTTTCGATGTAGGCAAACTGGGTTCGAATCCCAGTGACGCAAATGTTTTAATTTTAAAGGATTAAGCAATCACGATTTATTAAAGTAGTATTAAATTCAACTATAAATACCAACAGGATTGGTGGCGTAAGTCAGATGTTTGGTGTTTCGATGTAGGCGACCTGGGTTCGAATCCCAGTAACGCAAATGTTTTAATTTTTAAATGATTAAGCAATCACGATTTATTAAAGTAGTATTAAATTCAACTATAAATACCAACAGGATTGGTGGCGTTAGCCAGATGTTTGGTGTTTCGATGTAGGCAAACTGGGTTCGAATCCCAGTGACGCAAATGTTTTAATTTTAAATGATAAAGCAATCACGATTTATTAAAGTAGTATTAAATTCAAATCTAAACACCAACAGGATTGGTGGCGTCAGTTAGATGTTTGGTGTTTCGATGTAGGCGACCTGGGTTCGAATCCCAGTGACGCAAGTGTTTTAATTTTAAATGATTAAGCAATCACGATTTATTAAAGTAGTATTAAATTCAACTCTAAATACCAACAGGATTGGTGGCGTAAGTCAGATGTTTGGTCTTTTGATGTAAGCAACGTGGGTTCGAATCTCAGTGACGCAAGTGTTTTAATTTTAAATGATTAAGCAATCACGATTTATTTAAGTAGTATTAAATTCAACTATAAATAGCAACAGGATTGGTGGCGTAAATCAGATGTACTGCGTTTCGGTGTAGGCGAACTGGGTTCGAATCTCAGTGACCCAAATGTTTTCATTTTAAATGATTAAGCAATCACGATTTATTTAAGTAGTATTAAATTCAACTCTAAATGCCAGCAGGATTGCTGGCGTAAGTCAGATGTTTGGTGTTTCGATGTAGGCAACCTGGGTTCGAATCCTAATGACGCAATTTTTTTTAATTTTAAATAATTAAGCAATCACGATTTATTAAAGTAGTATTAAATTCAACTATAAATACCAGCAGCATTGGTGGCGTAAGTCAGATGTTTGGTGTTTCGATGTACGCGACCTGGGTTCGAATCCCAGTGACGCAATTTTTTAAAATTTTAAATGATTAAGCAATCACGATTTATTAAAGTAGTATTAAATTCAACTATAAATACCAAAAGGATTGGTGGCGTAAGTCAGATGTTTGGTGTTTCGATGTAGGAGACCTGGGTTCGAATCCAAGTAACGCAAATGTTTTATTTTTTAAATGATTAAGCAATCACGATTTATTAAAGTAGTATTAAATTCAACTGTAAATACCAACAGGATTGGTGGCGTAAGTCAGATGTTTGGTGTTTCGATGTAGGAGACCTGGGTTCGAATCAAGTGACGCAAATGTTTTAATTTTTAAATGATTAAGCAATCACGATTTATTAACGTAGTATCAAATTCAACTATAAATACCAACAGGATTGGTGGCGTTAGTCAGATGTTTGGTGTTTCGATGTAGGCGACTTGGGTTCGAATCCCAGTGACGCAAATGTTTTAATTTTAAATGATTAAGCAATCACAATTTATTAAAGTAGTATTAAATTCAACTATAAATACCAACAGGATTGGTTGCGTAAGTCAGATGTTTGGTGTTTCGATGTAGGCGACATGGGTTCGAATCCCAGTAACGCAAATGTTTTAATTTTAAATGATTAAGCAATCAAGATTTATTAAAGTAGTATTAAATTCAACTATAAATACCAACAGGATTGGTGGCGTTAGCCAGATGTTTGGTGTTTCAATGTAAGCAACTGGGTTCGAATCCCAGTGACGCCAATGTTTTAATTTTAAATGATTAAGCAATCACGATTTATTAAAGTAGTATTAAATTCAATTATAAATACCAACAGGATTGGTGGCGTAAGTCAGATGTTTGGTGTTTCGGTGTATGCGACCTGGGTTTGAATCCCATTGACGCAAATGTTTTAATTTTAAATGATTAAGCAATCACGATTTATTAAAGTAGTATTAAATTCAACTATAAATACCAACAGGATTGGTGGCGTGAGTCAGATGTTTGGTGTTTCGGTGTAGGCGACCTGGGTTTGAATCCCAGTGACGCAAATGTTTTAATTTTAAATGATTAAGCAATCACGATTTATTAAAGTAGTATTAAATTCAACTCTAAATGCCAGCAGGATTGCTGGCGTAAGTCAGATGTTTGGTGTTTCGATGTAGGCAACCTGGGTTCGAATCCTAGTGACGCAATTTTTTTTAATTTTAAATAATTAAGCAATCACGATTTATTAAAGTAGTATTAAATTCAACTATAAATACCAGCAGCATTGGTGGCGTAAGTCAGATGTTTGGTGTTTCGATGTAGGCGACCTGGGTTCGAATCCCAGTGACGCAATTTTTTTACATTTTAAATGATTAAGCAATCACGATTTATTAAAGTAGTATTAAATTCAACTATAAATACCAAAAGGATTGGTGGCGTAAGTCGGATGTTTGGTGTTTCGATGTAGGAGACCTGGGTTCGAATCCCAGTAACGCAAATGTTTTAATTTTTAAATGATTAAGCAATCACGATTTATTAAAGTAGTATTAAATTCAACTATAAATACCATCAGGATTGGTGGCGTAAGTCAGATATTTGGTGTTTCGATGTAGGAGACCTGGGTTCGAATCCCAGTAACGCAAATGTTTTAATTTTTAAATGATTAAGCAATCACGATATATTAAAGTAGTATTAAATTCAACTATAAATACCAACAGGATTGGTGGCGTTAGTCAGATGTTTGGTGTTTCGATGTAGGCGACTTGGGTTCGAATCCCAGTGACGCAAATGTTTTAATTTTAAATGATTAAGCAATCACAATTTATTAAAGTAGTATTAAATTCAACTATAAATACCAACAGGATTGGTTGCGTAAGTCAGATGTTTGGTGTTTCGATGTAGGCGACATGGGTTCGAATCCCAGTAACGCAAATGTTTTAATTTTTAAATGATTAAGCAATCAAGATTTATTAAAGTAGTATTAAATTCAACTATAAATACCAACAGGATTGGTGGCGTTAGCCAGATGGTTGGTGTTTCAATGTAAGCAACTGGGTTCGAATCCCAGTGACGCCAATGTTTTAATTTTAAATGATTAAGCAATCACGATTTATTAAAGTAGTATTAAATTCAATTATAAATACCAACAGGATTGGTGGCGTAAGTCAGATGTTTGGTGTTTCGGTGTAGGCGACCTGGGTTTAAATCCCAGTGACGCAAATGTTTTAATTTTAAATGATTAAGCAATCACGATTTATTAAAGTAGTATTAAATTCAACTATAAATACCAACAGGATTGGTGGCGTGAGTCAGATGTTTGGTGTTTCGGTGTAGGCGACCTGGGTTTGAATCCCAGTGACGCAAATGTTTTAATTTTAAATGATTAAGCAATCACGATTTATTAAAGTAGTATTAAATTCAACTCTAAATGCCAGCAGGATTGCTGGCGTAAGTCAGATGTTTGGTGTTTCGATGTAGGCAACCTGGGTTCGAATCCTAGTGACGCAATTTTGTTTTATTTTAAATAATTAAGCAATCACGATTTATTAAAGTAGTATTAAATTCAACTATAAATACCAGCAGCATTGGTGGCGTAAGTCAGATGTTTGGTGTTTCGATGTAGGCGACCTGGGTTCGAATCCCAGTGACGCAATTTTTTTACATTTTAAATGATTAAGCAATCACGATTTATTAAAGTAGTATTAAATTCAACTATAAATACCAAAAGGATTGGTGGCGTAAGTCGGATGTTTGGTGTTTCGATGTAGGAGACCTGGGTTCGAATCCAAGTAACGCAAATGTTTTAATTTTAAATGATTAAGCAATCACGATTTATTAAAGTAGTATTAAATTCAACTATAAATACCAACAGGATTGGTGGCGTAAGTCAGATGTTTGGTGTTTCGATGTAGGAGACCTGGGTTCGAATCCAAGTAACGCAAATGTTTTAATTTTTAAATGATTAAGCAATCACGATTTATTAAAGTAGTATCAAATTCAACTATAAATACCAACAGGATTGGTGGCGTTAGTCAGATGTTTGGTGTTTCGATGTAGGCGACTTGGGTTCGAATCCCAGTGACGCAAATGTTTTAATTTTAAATGATTAAGCAATCACAATGTATTAAAGTAGTATTAAATTCAACTATAAATACCAACAGGATTGGTTGCGTAAGTCAGATGTTTGGTGTTTCGATGTAGGCGACATGGGTTCGAATCCCAGTAACGCAAATGTTTTAATTTTTAAATGATTAAGCAATCAAGATTTATTAAAGTAGTATTAAATTCAACTATAAATACCAACAGGATTGGTGGCGTTAGCCAGATGTTTGGTGTTTCAATGTAAGCAACTGGGTTCGAATCCCAGTGACGCCAATGTTTTAATTTTAAATGATTAAGCAATCACGATTTATTAAAGTAGTATTAAATTCAATTATAAATACCAACAGGATTGGTGGCGTAAGTCAGATGTTTGGTGTTTCGGTGTAGGCGACCTGGGTTTGAATCCCAGTGACGCAAATGTTTTAATTTTAAATGATTAAGCAATCACGATTTATTAAAGTAGTATTAAATTCAACTATAAATACCAACAGGATTGGTGGCGTAAGTCAGATGTTTGGTGTTTCGATGTAGGCGTAAGTCAGATGTTTGGTGTTTTGATGTAGGCGACCTGGGTTCGAATCCCAGTGACGCAAATGTTTTAATTTTAAATGATTAAGCAATCACGATTTATTTAAGTAGTATTAAATTCAACTCTAAATACCAGCAGGATTGGTGGCGTAAGTCAGATGTTTGGTGTTTTGATGTAGGCGACCTGGGTTCGAATCCCAGTAACGCAAATGTTTTAATTTTTAAATGATTAAGCAATCACGATTTATTTAAGTAGTATTGAATTCATGTCCAAATACCAACAGGATAAATGGCGCAAGCCGTTAGTCCACTGGCCTGTCAATTGCGGCAGTTCCAGGCTGGTACGTCCGGGTTCGAATCATGCTCCTGACACACAGAGACATGGCAGCTGCTGGCTGCGGCAATGGCTTGGGGACCGCCATGTCTCTCCCCTAAAGGTTAGAGCGTGGAGGAAATGTACGGGCGGGGGAGAAAAGGAGGGACCGGGAGGGTAGTGACCTCCCAGAAAGGTGCTAAGGTGATCACCATGCCGGGGTGTCCAGGACTTTGAGTCATCCGAATACCTGGTCGACACTCTCACTAACTCTCTGCACTTTTTTACAATAATTTTTTTTTTTTAATTATTATTTTACACAATTCCGGATTTGCCTTGTGGGATCAATAAAGTTATTTGTCTTTTTCTATCTTCCTTAAATAATTATGTCTTTTACGAACATAGAGTCACAGATACCTTCCTTGTAATCTATACGACAATCGAAGGATGAAAAAATAGGCTACTCGATTTAAGAACAATGTGATCCAGGCATTTTTTCATCTCGAAAATAAATTGTCGCCGAATACCTGGTCGACACTCTCGACACTTTCTTATGAATATTTTAAAAAATTTAATTTATATACATTTGTTGTAATTAAACAACTTAATTAAAAAGGAGTAACCCCTTGTCGTTTTCTTTTCACCTCGAAAAAAAATTCTCTCCGATTCGGTTCAAATTTACACAGAATGAACCACTGTGTCTGCAGAATACAGCCACCGAGTTACAGCCCATTTGGACAAGTTTAAAATATCACAATTTTAGCCATATTTTAATAATAATAATAATAATAATAATAATAATAATAATAAAGATTTTTAGCGCGCACATATCCACCCTGCTGGGCGCTCAAGGCGCGGAAACAAAGAAAAAACATTAATACAAACAATATACAATGATAGCATAGGGAAAACAAATTATGGACCGAGATACATGTACCTACAATGCAATTACAAATATACATCATCTTTGAAGAGTTGTGACATAAGATGAGTTTTAAGCATCGACTTGAATCTGGTTATACTATGACAAGATTTGAGTTTAGTTGGAAGATGATTCCAGAGTCTCGGAGCTGAGACAGAAAACGACCTATCACCCCAGTTCCGTTTTGAAGTTGGTTCCTTGAGGAGTGACATGTTGCTGGAGCGCAAATTGCGTGATGGAGTGTAGACTTTAAGTAGTTCAGAAATATAAATTGGAGCAATGTTATTAAAAGATTTGTGAACAATTAGCATAAGTTTAAAAACAATTCTCTGTGAAAAAGGAAGCCAGTGCAGTTCTTTCAAGATTGACGTGATATGGCATGACTTTCTGGACAAAGTCACAACACGAGCTGCTGTGTTTTGTATGTGCTGAAGACGAGATATTTGATTCTGCGGAAGACCGTAAAGGAGAGCATTCCCGTTATCGAGCCGTGATGTGACAAATGCATGTATAATTTGTTCAGCAGCACTTTTATTCAAGTATTTCCTAATTCGGCTTATATTTCTGATATGAAATAAAATATTGATTTTCTTAAAAAGTTGGAAGGATAGGCGACTCAAATTACGAAAAATGGGTTCTAGGCACTCTATTACGTCTCTCCAGCAAGTCTCAAGCATTTTAGGGCAAATTGTAGGCGAATCCTTTTTAATTAAGTTGTTAAATTACAATAAATGTGTATAAATTAAAAAAAAAAAAAAAATTATAAAAAAGTGCCGAGAGGTATTCGGCGACAATTTTTTTCTACGAGATGAAAAAATGCTTTATACTTGCTGGAGAGACGCAATAGAGTGCTTGGATCACATTGTTCTTAATTCGAGTAGCCTATTTTTCCATCCTTCGATTGTCGTATAGTTTACAAGGAAGGTATCTGGGATTCTGTGTTCGTAAAAGACATAATTATTTAAGGAAGATAGAAAAAGACAAATAACTTTATTGATCCCTCAAGGTAAATCCGGAATTGTGTAAAATAATAATTTAAAAAAAAAAATTCGTAAAAAGTGCGGAGAGTTAGTCAGAGTGTCGACCAGGTATTCGGATGACTCAAAGTCCGGGACACCCCGGCATGGTGATCACCTTAGCACCTTTCTGGGAGGTCACTACTCTCCCGGTCCCTCCTTTTCTCCCCCGCCCGTACATTTCCTCCACGCTCTAACCTTTAGGGGAGAGACATGGCGGTCCCCAAGCCATTGCCGCAGCCAGCAGCTGCCATGTCTCTGTGTGTCAGGAGCATGATTCGAACCCGGACGTACCAGCCTGGAACTGCCGCAATTGACAGGCCAGTGGACTAACGGCTTGCGCCATTTATCCTGTTGGTATTTGGACATGAATTCAATACTACTTAAATAAATCGTGATTGCTTAATCATCTAAAATTAAAACATTTGTGTGACTGGGATTCGAACCCAGGTTGCCTACATCGAAACACCGAACATCTGACTTACGCCAACAATCCTGTTGGTATTTAGAGTTGAATTTAATACTACTTAAATAAATCGTGATTGCTTAATCATTTAAAATTAAAAACATTTGGTTCACTGTGATTCGAACCCAGGTTTCCTACATTGAAACACCAAACATCTGACTTAATCCACCGATCCTGTTGGTATTTAGAGTTGAATTTAATACTACTTAAATAAATCGTGATTGCTTAATCATTTAAAATTAAAACATTTGTGTGACTGGGATTCGAACCAAGGTTGCCTACATCGAAACACCAAACATCTGACTTACGCCAACAATCCTGTTGGTATTTAGAGTTGAATTTAATACTACTTAAATAAATCGTGATTGCTTAATCATTTAAAATTAAAACATTTGGTTCACTGGGATTCGAACCTAGGTTGCCTACATTGAAACACCAAACATCTGACTTACGCCACCGATCCTGTTGGTATTTAGCGTTGAATTTAATACTACTTAAATAAATCGTGATTGCTTAATCATTTAAAATTAAAATATTGGTGCCAGGGGGATTAGAACGTACGTGCACTGCTCCGAAACACAACGCAACTGACTTAAGCCACCAATCCTTTCGAACTGAGTGTAATACTACTTAAATACATTGTGATTGCTTATCCATTTAAAATTAAAACATTTGCGTCACTGGGATTCGAACCCAGGTTGCCTACACCGAAACACAGCGCAACTGACTTACGCCACCAATCATGTTGTTCTGAATTTAATGCTACTTAAATACATTGTGATTGCGTAATCATTTAAAACTAAAATAGCGACAGCACTGGGATTGGAACCAAGGTGTCCTACACTGAAACCCAATGCCGTTTACTTTATACGCCACCAATCCTGTTGCTATGTGAGTTGAATTTAATACTATTTAAATAAATCTTGATTGCGTAATCATTTAAAACTAAAATAGTGACAGCACTGGGATTCGAATGCTGGTTGCATTCACCGAAACCCCAGCAGAAAATGCTTGTGCTAAACATCCTTGTTGGTATTTAGCGTGAAATTTAAAATCATTTAAATTATTGTGATTGTGTAATCATTTAAAAAATTATGTCTATATGTGTAAGAAGCAGGATTCGAACCCAGACGTACCAACCTGGAACTGCCTGCAATTGACAGCCCAGTGGACTAGCGCCATTTATCCTGTTGAAATTTGGATTTGAATTTAATACTACTTAAATAAATCGTGAATGCTTAATTATTTATAATTAAATCATTTGCGTCACTGGGATTCGAACCCAGGTTGTCTACATCGAAACACCAACCATCTGACTTACGCCACCAATTATGTTGTTATTGAGAGTTGAATTTAATACTACTTAAACAATTGGTGATTATTTATAATTAAAACAGTGGCATTTGAACCCAGGTTTCCTACATCGAAACCCAGCGCCAATGACTTATGTCAACAATCCTACTGGCAGCAAGAGTTGAATTTATACTACTTAAATAAATCGTGATTGCGTAATCATTTAAAACTAAAATATTTTCGCTGCTGAGTTTCAAACCAGGGTCGTATACAACAAAACCCAAAGCTTCCGTATTGGGACACTAATCCCTTTTAGTATTAGCATGGAAATATAAAAACCATTTAAATTATTGTGATTGCATAAAACATGTTCAAAAGTACTTTGACTTAATCATAAGTGAACGTTATAACGATTTTTTAGCACAAAAAGTCATTCGTAATCAACGTGTGAGGAATTATTGCTATAAAGATTGAAGTTAGTTTGTTTGTATTGTTCTACTCCTCTTATTAAGGTTTTTCTTACGAAATGTGTTACCTGTGACGGAACTGTACCAATTACGCGCTAATTCATTTAAATGTTCACATTGTCACATTTTGTTTTACTAATAAAATATAATACGTCTTTAAATTAGCAATTCTGAGACAAAAACTTTTAATTCATACTTTATAACACTTTATTATAATATTTTAATGGTTACAATTACAATCATTCCATTCCTATCTTAGAATGGAAAGGTTACAATTGCAAACCTTCCATTCCTATCTGGGAATGAAAAGGTTACAATTTCAAACCTTCCATTCCTCTCTGGGAATGAAAAGGTTACAATTTCAAACCTTCCATTCCTATCTTAGAATGGAAAGGATACAATTGCAAACCTTCCATTCCTATCTTAGAATGGAAAGGTTACAATTGCAAACCTTCCATTCCTATCTTGGAATAGAAAGGTTACAATTTCAAACCTTCCATTCCTCTCTGGGAATGAAAAGGTTACAATTTCAAACCTTCCATTCCTATCTTAG